>CM032924.1:6127453-6817472 GCA_019202795.1 Arabidopsis thaliana x Arabidopsis arenosa
GCACCAAAATTTGCAGAAGAATAACACACAAGTTTTCATTGTCTTTGAAGAGAACATAAGCCATGGATTCTTTAAGAGGCCAGGGTGGGATTCAGATGCTTTTAACCGCTGAACAAGAAGCCGGACGGATTGTTTCAGCTGCGAGGACCGGTATAGTCTTTCTCCTTTATCGCTTGTTGGTTCTAATAGTAAGATTTTGGTTTTGAATTATTTTCGGATTTTCCTTCTCTATTTTTTATGGACGGATCAATGATCAGCAAAACTAGCAAGAATGAAGCAAGCGAAAGATGAGGCTGAGAAGGAGATGGAAGAATACAGGTCTCGATTAGAAGAAGAGTATCAAACTCAAGTTTCTGGGGTAAGAAAAACACCAAAACAAAACCAGCTAGTGAGATCTTGATTTGTACTCATTCTTTACCTTATGTGTCAGACGGATCAAGAAGCAGCTGCAAAACGTTTAGATGATGAGACAGAAGCCAGGATTAAGAACCTTAAGGAATCTAGTTCAAAGGTCTCGAAAGAGATTGTCAAGATGCTCATCAAGTATGTTACCACTACTGGAGCATGATTCTCACTACACCAACCTCATAATATCTTATTCTCCTCACAATAAAATATTGTTTTGATTCTTCAGCTCCAGTTTTTTGGTTCTTGATCTCTATGTGCACAAGACAATAGAGCCAACTACATAGTCCATGAGTGTATAAGCACATTAGTACATGAGGAAACTAAAACAAACATTAGATGAAAGTATCATTATATCAATGGAAAACGCGCAGAACTAAGTACACAAGTGATAAATTTTAAGTACAGCTACAAAAGAGAAAACATGCGTGCATAATAAATGCAATGTTAGGTAATTTTGGTATCTTTTATGTACTGTGAGCACAAATTGTTTACAAATTCTTAAACAAACTTTAGTTTGATAATGACATTGAGTACGATAAATACATGAGCATTTGGAACAAAACAAACAATGATATATTATGCGGTAGCTGATGATTTGACAAATATGATTTAAATCAGAACCACCGTGTGGTCTGAAGCCTACCGTCCGAGTCTGACTCGTTAAGTCCATAAGGCTAAAGCTTTAACATTGCCCTCAATTTTGTATAAGTTTATTTATTAATTAAAGGTGAAAACTGAAAAAGACATTACAAATGTAAAAATCAATATAATATACGTCTAAATCAGTTCAAAATGGTGCAAATCTGAGTAATGGAAAATTTTACAAAAATTACGGATAAATAAGTGGATTTCATTTTGACATTAGATGTATGGATAATTGAGGAAATGATGATTCTATACCAAAATAAAAGAAAAGTTTAAAAAAAAAAAAAAAAAAACTGGGCATCCGATTATGGAATATACGATATTAGTAAATGAGATACTAATTTCGATATATTTTTTCTCCGATAAATTACAAAATCTGTTTAATAAAAATTAAAAAGATTAAAACAATAATCAAGATTCTGTTACGCACGTCATGGTGAGGCAAGAGAGAGAGGAGCTTTGTTGAAAAGTCTGTTATTGTGTTCTGTTTGTTGTAAGGCGACTAATAACAGAGCATACCAAACTTGGTCTTCGTCTTCTTCATCCTTATCTTCTCCATCCTCTCCTCACTCTCTCTCTCTCTCCGTCGTAACCAAATCATTTCACAATTCCGGTGATCGCCGGAATAATCAACCATTTTTTCATAGATGGCAACGTTTAACAGCTTCCGTAAAGCCGTCGGAGCTATCAAAGATTCCACTACCGTAAGTATCGCCAAGGTCAACAGCGAATTCAAGGTTAGGATTACATTTTAAAAGTTTTCAAGTTTTTGGTTTTAAAAAATCTGTAAATGACCGATGATTCGATGAATGAAATTGAGATTAGGATTTGGATGTTGCGATCGTCAAAGCCACAAATCACGTAGAATCTGCTCCCAAAGAACGTCATATTCGTAGTAAGTTTTCTTAAATTTATTCCCCAAACCCTTGATTTTGGTTACGATCTTATGAGTTTTTATCATTTATGCAGAAATATTCTCGGCGACATCTGTAGTGCAACCACGAGCAGATGTTGCTTACTGCATTCACGCATTAGCCAAAAGATTGTCAAAAACTCGCAATTGGGTTGTGAGTTTTAGATTACTTTTACTTTTAATGATTCCATTTTTTTCAATTTATAAAAACTCTGTTTTTGGGTTTGCTTAGATTGCGTTTCCAACACGCAGGTAGCCATTAAGGTGTTAATAGTCATTCATAGAACACTAAGAGAAGGTGATCCAACATTTAGAGAAGAGCTTCTCAATTACTCACATAGAGGACATATACTCCGAATATCGAACTTCAAAGACGATACAAGTCCTCTTGGTGAATAGCCTTTTTATATATCTTTTGTTCCATATATAGCTTTTGGTGTGTTAATGAAAATTGTTTAAAACATTTTTCTTCTCTTGGTTTTTGCAGCTTGGGATTGCTCTGCGTGGATTAGGACATACGCGCTTTTTCTCGAAGAGCGGCTTGAATGCTATCGGGTTTTGAAGTACGACATTGAGGCAGAACGTTTACCAAAAGGTTCAGGTGCATCTTCAAAGGTTTGTTCTCAATTTCATTCTCACCTTTTAAACAAACTCAAGAATCTAACTATATCACCACAAATCATTTTGCAGAACGGGGATTTCAATGCTTCTCAAACGTATAGAACAAGGATGCTCTCTGATGAAGAACTGCTAGAACAGTTACCTGCATTGCAACAGCTGCTTTACAGGCTTATTGGTTGTCAGGTAAAATATCTAAAACCTTCAAAAAATTTCTGTTTTTGTTTTTACACCGATTTCTTAATATGTTTTCAGTTTTGCAGCCTGAAGGAGCAGGCTATAGCAACTACCTAATCCAATACGCTCTTGCATTGGTGCTTAAAGAAAGCTTCAAAATATACTGTGCCATTAATGATGGAATCATTAATCTTGTAGACATGGTTTGTAGAAAAATCTCCTTCTCTTGTTTAGTATCAATTTGCTTCTAATTGAATTTACTAAAGTAATATATCTTTGTTCTTGATTCAGTTTTTTGAGATGTCAAGACATGATGCAGTTAAAGCTCTAAATATTTACAAACGAGCTGGCCAACAGGTAAAGCTCTAAAGCTATAGACTAAGTCCCAATCTTCAGTAAGCTTGTTTATTGATGTTCTTCCACTGGACAGGCTGAAAATTTGGCTGACTTTTATGAATACTGCAAAGGTCTAGAGCTAGCGAGAAACTTTCAGTTCCCGACCTTGAGACAGGTTCATTCTTAACTTTTTGTAATAAATGAATGTGAGATTGATCACCTCACAATAACTAATTTTTAAAACTTGTTTCAGCCTCCTCCTTCTTTTCTTGCAACAATGGAAGATTATATTAAAGAAGCACCTCAAAGTGGTTCTGTACAGAAAAAGCTGGTACGGAGTTTTACTTTCATCATATTTGGTTGTTGTTGATCAATATAAGTCTTCTTATGATGTTGTGTTTTTTACAGGAGTATCAAGAAAAAGAGGAGGAAGAAGAACAAGAAGAAGAAGAAGAAGAGCACTTGGCTCAGCCAGAAGAAGATAAAGAAGCCGAAAATCAAAATGAGAACACCGAAGGAGACCATCCGCTTATCGAAGAAGAGGAAGAGGACAATGGAAAAATAGAAGAAGAAGATGCTAAACCTTCTTTCCTGATAGACACTGATGATCTGCTGGTGAATCTTCTTCTACAAGTCATTATGTGTGCCAATATCTCTTTTGGTCAAAGTCTTAACCTTTTCTTCTCCTTTACAGGGACTGAATGAGATAAACCCTAAAGCCGCAGAGATAGAGGACCGCAACGCATTGGCTCTTGCAATATATCCACCAGGTAGCAAAAATTTGATTCTTGACCAAAAGTCCAAAACTAAAGACTTTCTGTGATTAGTGAAATTTTTTGGTATTGGTCTCTGCAGGTCATGAAGCTCCAGGCCCATCAAACAGTTTAAGCTTAATAGAAACCGGTGGATCCGGTTGGGAACTGGCACTGGTCACTCCTCAGAACAACAACAACAACAACAATCCTCGCCCTGTGCCAAACACTAAACTTGTAATTAAGTCTAACTCCACATATATTTGAATATGAAACTCTCTGTTTCGTCTACTCTCAAGACTCACATGGGACTGTTCTCTCTTCTTGTATTTATAGGCAGGAGGATTTGACAATCTATTACTTGACAGTCTGTACGAGGATGATTCAGCTAGGAGACAGATCCAACTAACCAATGCGGGCTATGGACATGGTGGCATAGACACAACAGCAGCACCACCAAACCCATTCGAGATGCAACAAGATCCTTTTGCAATGTCCAACAAAATTGCTCCTCCAACTAACGTTCAAATGGCAATGCAACAACAACAGCAACAACAGATGATGATGATGCATCAGAGTCCCTACAATTACACTACTCATCCTCAGGATCATTATCATAATCATCATCAGTTCTCAGCAGGTCCTTCTCCTTCTAATCCTTTTGGAGACCCTTTCCTTGCCCTCCCACCTCCCCCAGGCTCAGCCGGTCCGCAACAAAACAACCATCATCATATGCTCCTATAGAGTTACAACATCTCAGTTAATAATGTTTTTGTTGTTGGATTCAGTGTTTAATTTGGTTATATATATTCAGGGTGTTATTCTTTCATTCTTTCTACTAGACAACTCTACTCACTGATGATTTCTTAGCCATTTTTTGCCCACAAATTATGTGTCTTTTTGTCTCTGCCTAGATATTTTTATCTTTCAGCACTTGATTGCCTTTTACTTTTTACCTGCAATTACTTAAATACGTAAAAGTACGTAGTCTTAGTTGTGATTAAGAACGATAAAAACGGGTTCTGTCATGTTTTATTTCAAATACAAGTAGGTGATCTACTAAGCAAAAACATTAAGTACTAGCTAGTACATGAACCAAACCCAAAAATAGCAAATAATATTAAGGACACTAGGAAGAGAGTGGAGCAGGCCAGTAAGGGAACTCAGTGGACCGTAATGGAAATTTATCTTTTGTGTAGAAGGTAGTGCTAGTTTCGGTTGCGATATCGTATACACCAAAGTTACTACCCACATAATAGATGGAGTTAGGCCTGAGTCCAGGAGACGAGCTTGACGGGACACAGTATGCTTCGTTTTGTCCAAGAAAGATACAAAGATCTCCAATGTCTTCCGTGTAAACCAAATCACCGCAAATTGTATCCACTCTAAACACCAAAAACCCTAGTGTTGTTTGGAAGATTGTTTCCGCGCCCACCCGTTCGTAGTCCTGGTCGTCCTCGCTGAACCTGCAAATAAGATATCTATATGTTTCAGCATATTAAAATAATTATCAAACATATATTTAAAATTTATTACGTACCACTTGACGAGGAAATGTTCACCGGAGGGTGACTCCACCAAGTGGTCCGTTCTGGAACACCAGATGAACCCTTTCAAATCCGTCTGAAGCAACTTCCTAAGAGGGTCCGTATGATTAGTACACAGGTAGTGGAACCTTGGTTGGACATCTTTCTCCTCCTTGAAGTGGAGATCCAAGGACCACAAGTACTGTCCAGAAGGACTAAGACTGAGAAACTTTTTATTCTTCTTTGAATACACTAGACTCGAGAAAGGGTGTACAGAGCCGGAGGTATTGATGTTGATCCATCCAGAGCCAGAGTCGCTGAAGGGCTTGCACAGACTCACATCAGACCCCAAGAACTTAACCGCCACTACCAAATCTTGCTTATTTATGTCAGGAGAGTTGGATATTGCCACGTTCTGGATTCGACAACTACTAGGCAGAGGAGGTAGATGATGTTTCACCGGGTCAGATGGTGTGTTACTGACCAGCGTGAGACTTGTGGAATTATCCTCCGATTTCTCCAGGTTAACTCTATATCCATATTTATGTGGAATTCCATGGGTCATCGCCACTCGGACCTCTTCTGCGAGTCCATTGTCCTTAATCACGAGTTCATCTTTGTACTCATCATTGTAATATACTTGATCAGTGGAACAGTGTTTCGTCGTCTTAAGGAGGTGGTCAATCAACACGTACGGGTATGTAGGCTTAGAGGAGAACATCCGAACCTTCTTGTTGTGAGATCTCTGCATGCCATATTCAAGTTATCAAACAATAAGTAAGAACCAAAATGAAACCCTAGTTATTACATAACAAATATATAAGAACTTACTATGACATTTTTGCAGACAGATGGCTTCAAGAGTCGGTTGATAATGAGCTGAGACATCGTCTGCTAAAACCCTTAACTATGTTGGTGATCGGTCGTCTTTCTCTCTTCCATCTTCTTCATGTGGCTTCAGAGTAATAAAGAGAGAAGGCCTTGGCCACCAAGTTCACAATTAATACACAGAAAAATCTTAATGGAGATTGACCTTGGCTATCAAGTTTAAATAACATTGAAAATATATATAGTCTTAACAAAAAGAGAAATAATCTGAGACGGTAAAGAAAATCAAATTAATAGATAACGTTGACAGTGGACATAAACACTAACGAAAAAAAAATATTAATTATGAGTAGAGAGAAACTGGAGGAGGCCAGTAAGGGAATTCCAAGTTCCTTAATGGAACGTCCTCTTCCGTGTAGAAGGTAGTGCAAGTTTTGGTGGTGAGATCATACACACCAAAGTTATAGCCCACAAAATAGATGCAGTTAGACTTGAGCCCGGGGCACGAACTGGCCTGGATACAGAAAGCCTCACTATGTCCAAGAAAGATGCAAAGATCTCCAATGTCTTCTGTGTAATACACATACTTTTCCTCCCATGATTCCTCCGCTCTAAACACCATAAACTGTGATGCCATGTGCACGAGTGTTTCCACTTTGTTGTGATTGCGCATTAAGTTGTGGCCGTACCTAAAAACACATGGAAGAACAAATAAGATAACATATTTCACCTCTTCTTGTGTTTTGGTGAGCCATTAAATGCATAACCTAATAGTTACTTTGTATAATTTTTATTCTAGTATATATACCACTTGACGAGGAATTGTTCACCGGAGGGTGACTCCACCCAGTGATCTGTCCTGGAAGAGGAATTTAGCGGGGTCAACTCAGGCCCAACCGACTCAGGAATTATATCAAATAAGGGAATGAACTCGGCTTGGTCGCCTTCCTTAAAGTAGAGATCCAAGCAGCACAAGTAATTGCCTCCAGGAGCTGGAATGTAGAATCTTTGATCTTTCTTAGAATACATGAGACTCGAGAAAGGGTGTATAAACTCAGGCGAGGTTTGGATGTTAATCCACTCATGACCGCGCCTAAAGAGACTCAGCTGAGATCCCCAGGACTTGACACAAACGACCCAGTCTTCACTATTATATAGGTCACTTGAGGAGGATGACATGGCCAGGCTCTGGATTCGGAAACCGGTAGGTAAAGAAGGTAGATGAACGCATGAAGGTGTTGATTCCTGGTCATCGATGAGTATATCTAGGGAATTTTCAGAAAGCTCGAATCCCAATCCATGATGTGAAAATCCTACAGTCATCGCATGACGGACTTCCTCCGCTAGTTTCTTATCCCTAATCAAGATGCTCGTTGTCTTTGGGACTTGAGCTGGATCACCTGTTTTGGATGTCCTAATTACGCGACCATCAGGAGAGTACTCCGGGAGGTTAAGAACGTAGTCTATCAACAGAAACGGGTAGATTGGTGTAGACGAGAAGGAGAAATCGATTGGGGTTAGTAGTTTTGCGGTAACGCTCATCTCACCATCCGTTCTGTTTGTGTGAGTTGTAGACGAGAAAAGACGAACGTTCTTGTGTCTCTACCATGTTTACGTAAGTCAAAGAAGTCAGACAATAAGAACCAAAAAAGTTTTAAGGAAATTAAAAACCCTAATTATTGTTTCATAGCAATAGAATTCTTACGAGTAGATTTTTGCAGACAGAGGGTTTGAAGAGTCGGTTAATACTAAGCGGGGACATTGTTGAGACCCTTAAGTATGTGCTGTGATTTTGATTTTGAAGAGCCTCTTTCGTCTTCCCCGTCTCTGTCTAGTTAATACAGAGGGTACTACGCCTTGGACACCAAATAGGGAGACATTAAATATGAATATTTAGAGGATAAATTATTTCAGGAAATAAATAATTATAATTTTTTTTTTATGCCAAAGTGTCTTTTATTAATTGAGGAAAATGAATTTAAACCTAATCTTAAATTTTTGCCAAAGTGTATTTAGAGACTATAAAGTTTGAACTTTTTGGTTTTTTTTTTTTTTTTTCTATGGCCTTTCTCTCTTGTCTTGCACCCGTACGGTATGAAAAAAAGACAAAGAAAGTGAAAAGGGAACACAGGCAAATTTACCTTTAGTGAGTTCTACTTCTCGATGAACGGGAGTCTTTAAAAGCTTGGTGACGAAACCAACAATCGAGGCTCAGTTGCTTTGAATCTCATCAGCCTCTAAACACATCATAGAGGTTTTTCGGTTTCAAACCATACTTGATCACACGAACATCGGGGAGAGTATGAAATTTATGGTTACCCTATACGTATATTTGTTGGGGTCGAAGAAATGAAAATTTCATACATATATCGTAAATATAATTAAAACATTGATTGAAAGAAAACATTGGATTTTAAATAAAAGCATGGGAAAGCAAAGACAACGATAACATTAGTGAAGCTAACACTCGTACAAGAGCCATATTAATTAATTAGTAGCTAGTGGAGAGGAAGCCGGAGGAGGCCAGTAAGGGAATTCTAATTTCCTCAATGGGTTTTCATCTTCTGTGAGGAACATAGTGTGACGAGCTAGCTGGGACGCAGAAAGCCTCACTATGTCCAACAAAAATACAAAGATCTCCAATGTCTTCTGTGTAGATCATCTTCTTACTGTAACTACTCGGTTGCTCTTCCTCTCTAAACACCATGAACTTTTTTGTTACATGATACAGTGTGCAGTTGTCAATGTCCTCGAAATCCTCGCCATACCTGCAAAGACATTATAGAGCCAATATGATACTCAAGCAAAAGATTAGAGATTTTGGTAATATATATGTTTATAAAAATAAAAGCTATATATAATTTTAATTAAATACTATACCACTTGACGAGGAAAAGTTGGCCGGTGGGTGACTCCACTAGGTGGTCCGTCCTAGAACATGTACTCACGTCCGCCAACTCTTGAAACACCGATTCTGGAAGATCGTCAAAATCCAAGTCGAGGAAATCGATTTGGTCGTCGTCCTCTGAATAGGGATCCAAATAGCACAAGATGTTGCCACCGGGAGTTGGAATGTAGAACTTTTTATCTTTCTTGGAAAACATGATGCTCGATAAAGGGTTTATATTCTGAGGCTTGGTTTTGATGTTGATCCATTTACGGCTGCCAAAAGGCCTGCACATACTCAACTGAGATCCCAATAACTTGACAACGACTACCCAATTTCTATCTCGTTTAGGTAAAGAGGACATGGCCAGGCTTTGGATTTGGGAACCTATGGGTAGAGGAGGTAGATAAGCGGTCACCTCTTCTAGTTCGGGGTCAGTGGGCTTGTAAAAGATGACAGGAGAACATAAACTATCGTCGTAGTTGTCACAAAGCTTGACTCGCAATCCATCACGTGAAAATCCGACAGTCATGGCATCACAGACTTCCTCCTTGAGATCCTCGACCTTAATCAAGACTTCCTTTTCATTGGAACAGTAATCGCTTGTTGTTACGCGACCATCTGGGGAAGAGTTTGGGTTGTTAAGGATGTAGTCAATCAACAGAAACGGGAAGGCTGGTTTAGACGAGAAGGGCTGATTCACTTTCTCTTGTCATCCGACTCCAACCCACTCGTGTGAGTTGCAGATGAGAACAGACGAACGTTTGTTTGTCTCTGCCATATATATATATATATGTTCAAGTAGTCAAAGACAACGTAAAAAAACAAAAAAGTTAAAAGAAAAAGCTAGAGAAGCTTACGTACGAGGAATTTTTTGCAGACAGAGGGTTTGAACATTCTGTTGATTATAAGCTGTCAGACTTATTATTATAGAGATATAGTATCCTTGCTCACCAAGAACTCGCTATAAATGCATATTTAATTAGGGAATATTTTATAACTGTTGCCTAAAAACAAAGATCAGTAGAGAAAATGACAAAATGTCCTTCATACATAGGTTAAATTTTTATTTTTCCTTTTTCGTCAACAGAAATGGGTCATTGTATTAATTGTACTGATTCTATAATTTGGAAATAAAATATATTGAATCAAAAATAGGCCTTTTAGATGAATAGAAGAAGTTACAAAATAAAAAAGATTGATGTCACTCTAGAAGCTGGACTGCACCAATAGAAGGAATGTTTTCCCTTAGTTTTTGAGTCAACGCGACACGAACAGTCATGACTCCAGCAGCTGGTCCAGTGAGCCGAACCTTGACCACGTAACCATCAATCTCAACCAGCTCAAGCCCCCCACCGCCCGTACCGGATAGGAACGGCCTTAGCTCAGAGAGAACCTAAATTAAAAAACAGACCAAAATGGACCATTAAGATCGATTTCAAAACCAAGGGGCTAAACCAAAAACAACTAAAACTTTTAAAAATCAAACCTTTTCAATGTTCTCATCGTTCAGCTCTAAACCCCCTGTCCCGGATTCAAGAAACTGCTCAACGGACATGATCTCTGGAATCTTATCTCGAAGACGACTCTCGATTCCCATCTTCAACGTCATTGACGAGCTAGGACACGAACCACAAGCTCCTTGCAGCTTTAGAACCACCACAAGTCCGTCGATTTCGTGCAACGCCACGTTTCCTCCGTCAGCCATCAAAGATGGTCGTACTTCGTCTAGCACTCTCTCCACATTCTCTTCCGTCAACGGCATAACGCAGCTCACGTGACCAAATACTACACCAAATTACAAGAATCTAATCACAACTGAGATTGGTCTGGTTCTGTCAATCAAATACGAATTCAAGCATTTACCTGATCGTGTTCTCAAAGGTCGAGTTTGGTGAACTAAAGAAATATGTATTCTTTGAAATTGGCCTCTGAGGAATGTACTGAATTTGGAAGAGACTCCTAAACTATCTGAAATTGCGTTCTACCACAAGCGAAAGAGGAGAAGAAGAAATCAAGAAAAAGAAGTCATTTTTTTGGTGAAGCTCGACGAACTGATAACAATTACCTTAGAATTGAGAAGCGACGAGCGGAAATTAGGATTCTTCTCTGCTGATGAGAGCGAGAGGTTCATCGTTGTAATTCGGGTTTGACCCGAAACCGAACCCATTTGGATCCTCACTTTTCTGCTTCACGATCGAGAAAACTTCCAGAGACTATGAAGAAAGGCTGAAGATTTGGGGAATTCGGGTGGATTGAGTTTTTTTTTTCCCAGGAAAATCTGGGCGGAGAACAGAGTAGGAAAAAAAGAGAGAACATTTCATTGGTGGATGATGATGATACGTCTTGGAGATGATTTCATTTTGTGGCTAAGATTTTTTACTTTAATAATTAATACGAAAAATTCCAAAAATAATTATAAAATATATTATTTAAAAAATAAGATTCATCGGCTAATCTAATTTTTGTTTAGACTGGTGATTTAAGAACATTAATCTTAATTACTGTAGTAACGCACTTTTATTTAATTAGTTTCAACAATTATTGTAATTAAGGCACTTTTTTATTCATGAATACTAAAATTACAAAACAATAAAACTGGTCAGAGTCCAGTTTGGAGGAACCCAACTAACTTTGTGTTCACCATGTGATGTTTCTTGGGAACATTAAGTATACTTTAATAAAGACAGTTTTAAGATTTTTTTTTTAAAGATGAGGATGATGAATGCAAGACTTTTTAGGTTCAAGCTTTCCAATTTGAAGGAACCACAGATACTTGGAGTATTCCTTTCCATTCTTTGCCGGGGTTCACTGTGATCGGTTTCTCGACAGCCGCACTTTCCACCGTTACAAAACGCTTATAGTCTTCAACTCCCAAATCTGACACTTTCTTGTCCCATGGATTCCACACCACTGCACATTATAATTACAAATGATCCATCATTAGTACTAAAACAATCTGTTTCTGTGTCTATATATGTTTGTTTACACATCTATGTCTTTAATTACCGGCATCAACTTGTCCCTCCTTGTGTACAACGATAGTCTTCTTTTTCTTGTGGTCTACGATTCTTATTTTATTTGGAGTGCTTAGGTACAACCTGTCAAGCTTTTTTTATTTCAAGGTGTGTGTTTTTAGTAATGGAATTAATAAGGGGTTGAAATTTGAATTGGCAAAAGGACAAAAGGCTTACTTGAGCATTGAAAGTTATAACTTTGTCATGATCAGTGAAACGTGTTCTGTTCTTTTGTTGGTCAAGATAATCCAAGTTGTGCAATCCTTCGACATGGATTTCACTGAACACAACAAACAGCTGATATAACTATACTAACACCAACACAACCAAAAAATAAGAAAAAAATACTGGAATTGTTAATCCAATTATGACTCCTTGGATTACCTGATATTGGAAACTGCGAAATAGGGGTGAAGAGCAAATGTGAAGTTAAATGGTTTTGTATCAGAATTCTTAACACGAGATGTCAACGTCAAATCTCCATCATGTCCCAATGCTACTCTCAGTCGGTACTCAAACCTGAAATGGTTACAGAGTTCAAAACAGTCTCCAGTTTCTATGCAAAATATTCTTAAGCAAATATCTGAAACAAATGTTGAAAAAGAGAGAGAGGTTTCAAGAAACTTACTTATGAGGCCAGATCTTCAAATCATCATTGGATGATCTTAGGATCAGGTCAACATGAGCAGAAGAAATTAATGGCAAAGGAGGTGGTTTAGCCTCAACTTCCCAGAACCTCTGCCTTACAAATCCATGTGAGGGAAGTGGACCGGTGTTACTATACTGCACTTACATAAAAACATTCCATTAACAAAACAAATTATACCATTCAATAATTACAAAGTGAAGATTTTTTTCTTAAAACACATACTTGTGGAAACAATACTGGAATTCCTCCACGAATCGGTGTTGGAGGCTGGAATATAGCCTGCACAATACGTAACACATGATTTTAGATCTCTCCGCTTAATCATATGATCTTAAAAGGAGATAGAGTGAATCTGAAGTTACCTTGCTACTCATAACAAGTAACTCCTCTCCCTTCTCATTCTTCCAAGAACTCACTTGACCTCCATACAAGTAAACCTGAATAAACAAAGAAAATCAAAATGAATCAAAATCTGCATCATGCAATATCCAAAAGATGTTTTGAAACCAAGTTTTTGATGTAAATGACAATCAACAGATCTAAACCAAACCGAAAGAGTACCTCAGCAGATCGGTTACGACGGTCGCGGATGATGATCTTGTCAAGACCATTGATGCCTTTAGTCCTCTCATTGGGACGATGCTCGATGGCCGTGGCTACTACTGCAACCACCAGAGCCCATAAGAAGATCACAAATCCGATATTTCCCTTATTCCCCATCATGAGTCGTCTCTCCTTTGCTAGTTGAAAATTATTGAAGATTTTCTCTCTTCTTATTTTATAAATATGCCAAAGGAAAGAAATTGAAAAAAGTCAACGAGTGAGCCTAAAAACAGGAAATGAAACTTAGAAATCCAATAATTTAGTTTAGAAAAGACTTTATTTTCTTGACCAATAAAAGAAGGGAAAGTCTTAATTTGTCCACTTTTTTTTTGCTCAAAAGTAGTCATAAGCCACATCTCTTGACCTTATCGACGCCAATCTTTACTTTCTTGTTAACGAGTCCATTCAATATACACCAAACTTTCATTTTATTTCGTTTTTTCTCTGTTTTTGACAACTATATTTAGATTTTGAAACTTCAAATATTTTGTATTTGTCAGCAACAATAAACTTAACTTCTAATTAAGTTTTACCTTAGAGAAATAAAATCCATTGTACCAAAAAAAAGAAAAATAAAATCCATGGCAAGGAAATTAGATACATAAATTAGTTTAAAATAAAATGTCTTTCTAGATATCATAACTAAGGAGGATGTATTGGATTATATATTTTGGATGATTTTGAGGAAATTTTAGATTTTGAGAGATTTGGGTGAGTTTTTAGGAAATTTGGTGGAATTGTTAGAATTTTTAATTAAAAAATAGAAATTAGTTTGTGATTAGGTGATATAAAGATGACATGGGTACAATTTTTTTAAGATAAAGTGACAAACCAATAGGAAATCAATTTACATATATCATTTTACATCCTAATCTTGTGTATTTTTCATTAAAAATTAATATACAACGAATAATTGCAAATTCATATTTCCTCACTAACTTTTTGAAACTAACGAAGCATTATCGTTTTTTTACGTTAAACGTATCATGTCTCATCTATATATACATTTTTGGAACACTTTTAGCAAATAAATCCTGGGGTTGGGCAGTATTTACAAAGAATGTCATTGGCATTTATTATTACTTTTACAAAATTTAAATAAAAGATATTAACCAAACAATATCTTGCCTAATGTTTCTAAAAAATCTCTACACAATCTTTCCATATATCTTCAAAAAAATTTATAGCAAATATTTATATTAACACTTTGCATAGCAATAAAAATACTAATTAATAATAATCAAAATATTCACATAGAAAAATCAAATACACATACTGGAAAAAAAACTATATCTATCATCATTTAAGCCGTTGCTTTATTTATATTAAAAAACACAAAAACTTGAAATCATATACTTTATATGATAAATTTAAAATATATATTAGTAGTATGAACGGTATACTACGGGTAAGATCCTAAAATTATTAGATTTTATAAAAATAATAATTTATTTTCTTGGATTTTATAATACTAATAATTTAGCTAACGAGATAATATAGACGGGTTTATATGGGATGACGGGTTTGGGTCGATATTAATAAATAACGGTATATCACGGATAAAATCCTAAAATTAATAATCAAAATACAATTATACAATCTTAAACACAAAACAAAAGAAACAATATTAACAAAACAAATCCAACTTAAATTTAAAATGTTTAGTTATAAAAAAACTGACCCACGGTATACTGCAGAGTAAAATATTCAAAATTTTAAAATCCACCATACATCGTTACTTAACAAAAAATGTATGTTTTCGTATCTATACATCAAAAATTGATAGATAGATATCTACATTTTTTGTTTTCGTCCATAGATATCTACATTTTAAAATACAAATTAATATGATATATCTTCAGTTAATCTTTTAAAAAATAACATTACATTTTTTAAAAAAATATAGCCCCGCGGTAAAAAATATAGCCGCGGGTTAAATTCTAGTTAGAAACATAAGGGGTAACTTCTCCTTTAGATTTACAAATTACAATGTGAGTTCTTTTTTTTTTTTAACTTCAATCTCATGGCTTCAAGAAGTTATTGAAAAGGAGAAACGCAAATTGCTCGGTAATGTTTTTTTACCAACGTAACTTCGAGTTACACTATCATGAATAATGTGGTACTAAATCTCATGTGTTAAGAAATAAGAAATTACTCTCGTAGATTCTGATGAATTTTGCTGTCTTGATTTTCTGATTTTCAAAGAAGTGAAAGAACCTTGCTATTCGCTCTAGGCCTATAGTAAATTCATTGCTCTCAAAAGTGGCCCATTCAGCAAAAAACCCTTTAGCAAAACAAAGAAAAAGTGGCCCATTTCAGGCCTATAAGTGAACTATGGGTAAAACAGTCTTTTACGCAGGGACCTCTAAAACTAGGGCTCTTAATTTTTCTTTGAGCTTTCGTTCATCATCGTATATAACAGCAAAACAACTCGATCGTTACTTTTTCCAGAAATCTCTCACAATTGCCATCGATTTTAGCAGACATTAAAGAAGATGGGAGTATTCACATTCGTGTGCAAGAATGGCGGCGGCGCGTGGACTGCAAAGCAACACGAAGGAGAACTCGAAGCTTCCGCTTCTTCTACCTACGAGCTCCAGCGTAAGCTCGTCCAAGCTGCTCTCTCCGCCGATTCCTCCGGTGGCGTTCAGTCTTCGTTTTCTCTTGTCTCCCCTACCTCCGCCGTATTCCAGGTATATAAGTCTCTTTTGCTTGATCAAGTTTACATTTTGGAATCACTTTGTGAGAATCAGAGCTTACATTTTCTGATGAATGATTCATTCACACTAATTATGGTCGTTGATCACTGATCCAAGTGTCATGGCTCAACTTCAGTTCTTTTATCATTGCATCAAATGTGATTTTGCATCAATGTAGCTTAAGAAGTTCACACTGAGACCTAAAGGTTACAGCTTTATAATAGCTAATCACTCAATTTGCTTTTGGCTGCCTTCTCTGTTTTAGTTGGTGACTTTAGTTTAGATGACTCTGGAAACTGGTACAAATCAATATTAGTGTATAATTCCTGTTTTTCATTGTAATCAATTTGTTGTGGCGTAGGTGATTGTCGGTGGTGGTGGTGGAGGAGGATTCTCTGCTGGAGGAGCTGCCTCGGGTGGAGGTGGTGCGGGTGAATCTGCAGCTGCCCCTAAGGAAGATGAGAAGAAGAAAGAAGAATCAGAAGAGGAAGAAGGAGACTTCGGATTTGATCTCTTTGGTTAAGATGGAAATAGTATTTTGGAGGTGTTAGTTTGAGCTTCCATTTTTGTGGGGTGTTTCTTCCATTGTCATGTGATATGCTGCTACTCTGTTTTCACTTCCATTTCATGAGTCTCTGCTGTAATGACAAGTTTCTCTTTTGATCATATCATACTTTGGCTGAAGAAAGAAAAA
The DNA here is from genome assembly GCA_019202795.1 of Arabidopsis thaliana x Arabidopsis arenosa. Taxonomy (NCBI): domain Eukaryota; kingdom Viridiplantae; phylum Streptophyta; class Magnoliopsida; order Brassicales; family Brassicaceae; genus Arabidopsis; species Arabidopsis thaliana x Arabidopsis arenosa. Next base: position 6,144,206 of record CM032924.1, read on the forward strand.
ATAGTCTCAAAATAGTGTTGAAATGTGATAAATTTTTGTAGCCAATGAAATTCGAGGAATAAGAGGGGCCATTTCAGGATAAGCAGGATATGTTTGGCTTCAATTATACTGTCTAGAAAGTTTCGATTGCCTTGGTGATAATCCACAAACCAGTTACATATATCCCAAGTAAACTACTGATACATTTATGAATATTTACAGAACATGCCACACAATCATCACAACGGCTATGATAAAATTCCAAGTAAACAACAACATCAATGTCCTTCATAATCATCTAAAACCTTCTCAATGAATATCCAGCTTTCGTGAAAAGCGAATTGTAGAGTAAATCTGAGTCAGCCCACTGTGTTCAAATCAGAAGAGCCACGCATCATCTCAATTCTTGGTTTTCTGCAGAAACAACAACCAAAATTTGTCACTCTTGAGTCTTGATCCATATACCAATCATCTCTAAGTCTATTCAGTCTTTTTGCTACCACACATTTATCTATGCACATCATCATTTTTTAGCATACAAAGTCTATTTGATTGTGTACTTCATCCTGTTTCAGCTTACATAATCCGTTATAACAGAAAAAGCCTTTTTGTTCCTAAAAGATTGTGATTGTTCACTTAACTTTCGAACCTGACTAACGTTGAGGAATTTCATACCTTCAATAAAGGGCTGCTCCAAACGAGTAACAATATGTTTCCCATATGTGTATTTCTTCAATGCAGATGCATGCATTCTGACTCTGCTGAACAATGTTGCACGTTGATCAGCCGTACATGTCTCGAATATCTTCTGCACCACATAGTTTCCATACTGGTCCTTCATCATCATCTGTAAAAGATGGCTTACATTAATATCCAATCAGTTTAAGAAGAAAATGTATCAGTTTTGGTCCATAAGCTCTCACCAATAGACTATTATAGCTCTCATCAGGCCCTGCAATCTCTTTGATGATGAGGTCCCGCTCAATTCGACCACCATACTCTAGACACTTCTCTATAACATTTGACGCAAATTTATGTAGGCTCAGCTGCACGATGTGCCCTGATAGTTTTCTCACGATTCTCTCCCTTTCTTCAGATGTCCCTTTCTCCAAGACATGCTGCCAAATACCAACATTGGTTATTACTGGTTATTCCGTTTAATTTGACTTGATTTGTAAGTTTTAAATGGCATGACATACCTGTGTGACATAATTACCATATTGGTCCTTGGAAAGGACGCATACTGATTCCAGTATCTCCTCAGTAATGAACCTACATTGATGGTCATGCGAGCAACGCTCCAAAAGCCTCTAGAGAAGGGAAAAGAAGTTGTGAGGCCGCATTGAGTAACAATGAAAGAGACCAAGAAATTGAGAAGGAAAAAACAATCGTTTAATTAAGTTCTGTGTTACCAAAAAAAATTTAAGTTCTCAGTACCTGTATGACACGGCAGCCATAAGGATGCATAGAGAGCGAGGAAACTTGACCACGGAATGCATGTAACATGAACCCAACTCTGTCTGCCGGGATGTTCTCGATGCATTTCTGGATCACATGGTTTCCATTCTGGTCCCGAACACATCTCATGACCTGCCCGTCAAGTTCACGTGCTAAACGAACTCTCTGATCAGGTTCTATGACATCAAGAGCCTAACACCACCACAAAGTTTCACTCATGAGTCAATTGTTTTAACAAAGTCTAAGTACAAACAAAATGTAGTGATTTCTGTACCTTTTGTATCACGCGACAACCATACATCTGCAGACTAAGTGGTACTATCTGTCCCATGAGTTGATCAGCGAGTTCCTTTCTCTGTGCTGAGTTTCCATATTCGAAAAACTGAAACAGACAACGCAAATAATCAATAAAAGGGATAGAGTCTGATGGACAAGACACTGTAAGAAACAGGATCAAGTAGGAACAGACTTTCTGAATGACATAATTGCCAAACACATCTGTCATGAGTTTGCAAGCATGAGGAAGAATTTCCCTAAAGACAGCTGCTTTTTCTTCTGGTTTACAATTCTCAAGCTTTTGCTGAATAAATCTGCTCCCATGTTGATCCGCACTGAAAGGAAACAAGATTTTACTCAAGTTTGTTATCATATAATTGGAAAGAAACCTAAGACAAGATTCGTGAAAGAATAGATAAAAACTTGCCTGAATTCAACAATGTGTCCTGTGATGTCAGATAGATCAAACCTCCTACCTTTCCCAGATTTCAGCTCTTCAAGAAAATTGCACAATCGAGGGCCATTGGCACCTTCGAAGCTCCCTTGTGGCTGCCATCCAGGATATGCCTCGACATAGGGAACAGGACCTGGTGAGAGAGGAGGGCCGAGCTGTGTAGGCAGATACTGCACCATAATGCCCATATTTGGCTGGATTCCATAATAATTAACACCCATTCCCGTTCTACCCATATTAGAGTTACTTGGCCCTCTTATTTGTCGAAGGAACTTTGGATCATCTTTCTGAGACTCAGGAGCATTCGTGTGATTCCTAGGAGCCAGCGGTTCCATCTGCCCAAATGACTGTTGACTGTACTGCATATACATAGGATCTGGAAAAGGAGGTTGTCCTGGTGGAACATAGAGCTTCTCTGCATACTGCATTTCACCTCCGTGGAGTACATTTCCTGCACTTGGCCCAGATAATTGAGGAACGAAATCTGGACTGACTATAACTGGAACAGAACCATGGGAAGGGTATCCAGGCATAAACTGTGGGATCATGTTGGTGTATGGTCCATAACCATACTGAGGAGAGTAAACAGCAGGAGACTGCATGTTATAGACATGAGCCGGTGAAGTCATATAGGCCGTTTGGGTAGCAGTGTAAAGTAGAGGCGGCGTAAAACCGGAAGACTGAAGTACAGGCTGACCATCACCCGAGAACTTGTAAGGTTGTCCATAATGAAACTGTCCGGTCCCGATAACTGAATCGTTTACATCATGAGAACCCATTTTGCTGCCACTTTGAATCCAGGTTGCATTATTTTGCTGTTGATGCAGCTGCCTTTCTGGCTGTGCATACCTTGGTTCTCGAGGGTATTTAGCCGTTCCGGGTCCGGATATGTTAGTATTCTTCATTTTAGAGATGATAGTCGATTCATCTGGATTCTTCTCATTGCCAATGGAAGCTCTTGCTGTTGAAGCAGCATTATCTTTAACCATGACATCATCTGACATCTCTGAGAAGTTACCACTCTCATCCGCTGTGTTCACTTCACCATTTGAAGAGTTAGACCGACTATGTTGAAGGGTCGGCCCAGAAGAATTATCATCCTGCGACGAAAAAAGATTCAGTAGTAACTTATTGTAGGACTAAACAATGGCATTTCACTACTCACATACCAGATAATTAATGAGAGGGGAAAGAAAGCGAAGCCTAACCTGCCTGAAATCAGCCAAACTTTGCGAACCAGGCGAAATGTCCAACCCATTAGTCCTATCTGAAACACTAGTAACAGATAACTGTTGGGAGCTTTCATCCTCAGAAACTTCCTTATGAGTAGGAAGTTTACCTTGGGACAAATGAATGGGAGAATTAACTTTATTCAATCCCTGATTACTTCTAAATCTACCTACACGATTGTCTATGAACTGATAATCAGTAGGGTAATAAATTGGTGGGGAAGGTATGCGATTAAGGTTGTGTTTAGAAGAAGGGTGAGTGGCCACAGGCTCCTCAAACCCGTAACACGGTAGCTTCAAGTTATTATAACCCGAGCTGCCCTGTCGTGACAATAGATTATCCACAGCTAGAAAAGACCCCTCCATGCTCGGTGGGGCACTACCACTTCGATTAGGAACAGAAACCTTTCTAGAATTAGACCATCTTTCATTGCTGCCAGACATCCTAATAGGATTCTCAGTTGCCATTTCTTCAAGGATATTGCTCTTCTACACCAATAAGGGAGCTTTCACACAAGTACCTGAAGAAATACACCAATAAGGGAGCTTTAACACAAGTACCTGAAGAAAAATCTATCACCAATGAAATAAATAAAAACTACCACAAAATAAATGAAATTTAAACAACCTAATCCATCTACCATGGAATAAGCAAAGGACACATAGGTTCTAATCAGAATCTCTACCATTTTTCTCAAGGTTTTCACATCCCTTCCAGTTATCAAATTCCGCAGAAAGAGTACTAAAAGAGTAAACTTTAAAGTAAATAACACAAAACAAACAAGAACAAAACTTTAAAGATATAAACACGCAGATAGATAGATATACATGACCAAGTAAACGGTCCTCGCATTAGAGAAAAAAACAGAGAAACCCGAAAGAGAGGCAGAGAGATAGAGAGAGAAGAAACAGAGTGTAACTAGAACAGAGAAGAAAAATCTAGACTTTGTAATCCCAAAAAAAACCCTAGAAATGAATAAACTTTTTGTACATAGCGAGCAGAAGTGAGGATAGGGAGAGTGATTGACTTACCCAGAAGGCGATTATTGAGGAGAGGAAGGAAAAAAGATTGACTGTGGAGAAACCCTAGATTCTGGTGCTCAGAGAGACAAGGAGGAGAGAGAAATGGGTGTAAAAAGTGACCATCTTTGGCTAAGTCAGTGGGATTTTTAAATGTTTGGATTTTTTTCCGGTAATGGCAAAAATACTTCCACCATTACGATCCTTTCTTTTTCCGCGAAGTTTATGGAGTTTGACTTTTTTTACATTATCGGTTAACCAAAATTATTTTTTCTTTCTTTTTAAATATATCATTTTTTAATCTTTTTTCTATGTTCGTTTTCGTTCTAGAATTGTTTATTTTTTTCTCTTTGGTGATTAAGTCATGGTTAGTCTAACTACAACTAACTTATTAATATGTGACAAAATATCGTTTAAAGCTATTAACTTAATAGTAATTTTTTAGATTAACTTATAATAGTTTTTTAAAATATGTGTGAGAAAATGTGGAAACGTCATTTCTTTGAAAACTAAAAGCTTTTTATGAAATTTATTATAAATGTTAAATGAATTACAAAAAAAAAAATATTAAAAACATGAGTAAAATTATTTTTTTAACTGAGTCATTTTTATTTATTAAAACACCAAGAATAATTGAAACACGTACAAACAATTTATATATTATCAAAGTTTAACAATTTATTGAGAAAATAGAAGTGACAAAAACTCAAAAGGTTGAACAATTACTAAAAAAAACGGGTCTGATTTTTTGCAAAAGAATATGGGATTCATAACTAAAACCGGACATATACCCAAACCCGATAAATTTCTAACCTTTTGACTTTATTTATGTTTCCAAAGAGCCCACACACAAAATTATAGAAACTCGCACTCACATTTTGCTGATTTGCTCTATCCAAAATCAGAAAGAAAATGGTGACAACTAAAACCTGAGACGTATGGAGTTTAAACATGATGATCCGTTACAATCATTTCTCATCTGATGAAACAGATTTTGAATTACTGGTGAGTGTGCCTATTTTCTTAATCTTTCTTTGGTTAGTTTTTACGTGAGGCTTTTTTTTTCTCATGATTTATAATTTGGATATGATTAATAGTGATCTTGTATAGATTTGATCAGATACATATCAAAATTTAGTGGTTGTAGGAGGTAATATTACACTTATAGGTACACTCTTTACCATTTAAATTTTCTTTTTTGTTGGTTTTATACTAATCCAATTGATTTTCCTAATTTTTAGATGTGAAAATTATTAAAACTAAAACTCTTTTAGAAAGTTATATTGGTTGACTTTGGTCATACGTTAAACTATTGACTGAATTATTATTAGTATTGAATCTCTCCTTCTAGTTGTCTGTTGCTTTGACTATCTCCTCGTCTTCTTCTCTTCTTGACTGTCTCTTTGTATTCATGTCTTGTACTCTGTATAAATACCTTGCTTCTCATCAATAATAATCATCTCTTTCACAACAATTCATATGGTATCAGAGCAGTGATATGCTAACCTCAAATTTCCTTTTTTTTTTTTTTTCTTTTTTGTTCTTTTCTTCATCTTAAAAAAAAAAAAAGAGCTTCCGACGTTTCTTATATGGCGTCCCAAACTTCTTCAGCCAACTCTGGCTCTGCAAACATCGCACTTCTCATCGCACTTCACCTCCTCATACTCCAGAGCATAATGGGATCTCCGAACGCAAACATCGCCATATTGTTGAAACGGGCTTAGCCCTTTTAACTCATGCTCATATGCCTCTGGAGTATTGGTCTTTTGCCTTTGCTACAGCTGTGTACTTGATTAATAGGCTTCCTAGCTCTCCTTTGCAATTTCAGGTTCCCTTTGAGCTTCTTTTCCAAGAAAAACCAAATTACTCCAAACTTCGGGTTTTTGGGTGTTTATGTTATCCTTGGCTACGGCCATACTCTGCTCACAAACTTGATTCCAGGTCTTCTCCTTGTGTTTTTGTTGGATATTCTCTCTCTCAAAGTGCCTACCTCTGTTTTGACAGATCCTCTTCTCGTCTTTATTCTTCTCGCCATGTAGAATTTTTTGAAACCTCCTTCCCTTTCAAAGTGCCTAACTCTGTTCCTTCTTGCTCTTCTGCACCTGAACCGGATATCATTCCTCTGGTTTCTCCTCTTCCTCCACCACTCAATCCCGTGGCTGGTGACTTCGGTGTTGATGCATCGCCTGGTGACCTAGATTCTTCATCTCCTCCGGTTATTGATTCATCATCATCGGACACTACCATAGCGATAACTCCTGGATCCTCTGCCTCAAGTACTTCTGTCGAGATTCCAGCATCTATTCTTCCAGCTTCAGTTCCGCTACCTGCATCTTCGGATCCTCCACCCAATTCTCATCCCATGGTTACACGCTCAAAGAATCAAATTGTGAAGCCTAATCCTCGTTATGCGCTGAATGTTGTCACCACTCTTGACACTAATACTGAACCACGAACACATATCCAAGCTCTCAAAGATCCTCGATGGCGTGGTTCGATGGGTGATGAGATAAATTCACAAGTGCAAAATAATACGTGGAATCTTGTTCCTCCGAATCCAAGTTACAACCTTGTTGGTTGTCGATGGGTGTTTCGCATTAAAAGGAAAGCTGATGGCTCTGTGGATCGCTTTAAATCTCGATTGGTTGCTAAAGGTTTTCATCAACGTCCGGGCATTGACTACTTTGAAACTTTCAGTCCCGTTGTGAAACAACCAACCATTCGCTTGGTGCTTGGTCAGGCTGTGTCTCGCGGATGGGTTCTTCGACAACTTGATGTGAATAATGCTTTTTTGCAGGGTGAACTCTCCGAAGATGTGTATATGGCTCAGCCGCCTGGTTTTATTGATGAAGATCGACCGGATTTTGTCTGTAAACTAAACAAAGCAATCTATGGGCTCAAGCAAGCGCCGCGAGCTTGGTACAATGCGCTTCGAACCTTCTTGGTTGATTGTGGTTTTTACAATTCGGTGGCTGACACTTCTCTTTTTGTTCTCCACAAACTCGGCATATACTTGTTTGTGTTAGTTTATGTTGATGACATTGTTGTCACTGGTAATTCTGCATCTCATGTTCAAGCCTTTATTGATCTACTAGCAGCTCGTTTCTCGATCAAAGACATGGGTGAATTGAGTTATTTTCTGGGAATTGAAGTCACACGCACAGAGGCTGGTCTTACTCTTACTCAAACCAAGTACATCAATGATCTTCTTCATCGCACCAATATGGTCTCCGCAAAACCAGTGTCAACTCCAATGGAAGAAAATCTATGTCTCTCTGCTTCTACGGGTCCTCTCCTTGATGATCCCGCTGAGTATCGTTCTGTCATTGGTAGCCTTCAATACCTACAATTTACTCGTCCAGATATTTCTTTCGCTGTCAACAGGCTCTCTCAATATATGCATGAGCCTCGCCTTGATCACTGGCTCGCGGCTAAACGTGTCTTACAGTATCTCAGTGGAACCAAGTCTACGGGTCTGTTCTTCTCTGCTTCGAGTCCCTTGACTGTTCATGCTTTCTCTGACGCGGATTGGGCTGGCGACAAAGACAACTACTCTTCTACTGGTGGGTATCTTGTCTATGTTGGTCAGCATCTTGTTGCGTGGTCCTCGAAGAAACAAAAGACAGTGGCTCGTTCGTCGACTGAAGCTGAGTACAAATCAGTTGCTAACACTGCTTCTGAAGTTTTATGGGTTGTTTCTTTGCTTGCTGAGCTCGGTTTACCTCCATCTGGATCTCCTGTTATCTATTGTGATAATATGGGGGCAACGTATCTGAGTTCTAATCCTGTTTTTCATTCTCGAATGAAACATGTTGCGGTCGACTTTCATTTCGTCCGTGACTTGGTGCAATCTGGATCTCTGCGGGTTACTCATGTTTCTTCTCATGATCAGCTTGCAGATGCCCTCACAAAGCCTTTATCCCGTTCCAAATTTTCTGCATTTTGTCACAAGCTTGGTCTCGCTTCTCTCCGTCCAGCTTGAGGGGGCGTATTGACTGAATTATTATTAGTATTGAATCTCTCCTTCTAGTTGTCTGTTGCTTTGACTATCTCCTCGTCTTCTTCTCTTCTTGACTGTCTCTTTGTATTCATGTCTTGTACTCTGTATAAATACCTTGCTTCTCATCAATAATAATCATCTCTTTCACAACAATTCATATAAACTACTGTGAATCCGATGTTTTGGAATGATTCACTTATGTGGCTTAACATAAAATCCAAGCAGATGTTATGTATCTATCTTCAATTTAATTTAATTTTTTCAATCGGAAAAAGAACTACTATCCAATAAATGGAAATTTCTTTGTATTTATACTTGAATAAGAAATTTCCACAAGTCATATACATACAAAGTACATCCACACAAAAAAAAAAAAAAAAACAATACTCTACTTGCACAAAGAAATTTCCATTAATCATAATCAAATACAAATACAAAGAATTGTTATAGAAGCCATATATTCGTTTATGGTTAATGCATTTTCAGAAGATAAAACAAAATCCCATTTTCACTTGCCGAATCATCGTCATTCATGATAAGTGGATTAAGTGATTCATCATTCATTGCCGTCACCCATTACCGTCCAAATTGGCCAATGATAAGACAGTTCAAAGAAGAATATTCTGTTTTCATCTCACTATTTCGTACAACTCTTTACAGTCTACTAATCTTTTGATGCATTTGTACACTTTGGCTCATGATGCTAAGAGACGCCCTCAAACTTCCATGAACCATTCTTTTGTCCCATTCATTTCCTTTTTTCCGGTCAACGGCCTATACGGGCCGGCCCATTTGGCCCATTAACCTCAAAGAGGATCTGGGGTCCCTGATGCTTGGATAGTTAGGCTAAAGTTGTTGCAATGGTCAGTTGAAAAAAAAATGTGCAACCAACAACGGCGAAAAATAGTCAACAACAACGAAAATAGGCAATAACAAGAGCAAAAAAAAAGATTAAAATAAATGTCCAAAGGCAGATCTTCCGCCGTCGTGGAAGGAACAAACCGGCGACTGTCATGAAAGAGCCAAGTGCGATGACAGATCTAAATTCGTTTATTTTGAGACCCACTTGGACTATTATTCTTTTCCATTGCCCATTCATGTCAAAATGAATATAATAAATTTTAAAAAAAGAGTCGTGAAGCCAACTCAAATCCAAAACAAAATAGAAATTTAGATTCTTTGGGAACTTTTATATCACTAGTTTAATTATTGGAGAAAATAGAAAGCCAGTGTTTAATCACTGGAGAAGGAAGACTTGTTGGTTTCACCAAAAAGTCTCTTCTTCAATTCTTTACATTTCAAAGTTCAAACCCAAAAAAAGAGAGAGAGAAAACGAATCAGAGTATAGAAGAAACCAAAACGATCTGAATCGTCTTCCACTTGTGCTATGTTTTTTTTAAAGAATAAAGTTTTTTTCTTTTCTCTTAAAGCAAAAAAGGAAACTTTCCCTCTCGAGTCTCTCTCTTTTTGACCTCACATTCGCTGAATCACACTCTTCTGGGTTTTATTTTCTTGCCCTAGATCTTAACGACGAGGAGGAGGAGGATCAAATTCGACCTTTTTGAGATCTGGGTTCGGACAAAGATTCTGTCTTTCTGCATTCTACCGTTTCGATTCAGCTCCTCGAGGTAAACTTTATTTGACTCTTTTTGACTGATAATGCTCGTTACAGTGTCTTTTTGTTGCTGGAGAGTTGAATCTGAGATTTGTAGCTTTTGATTTTGGTTTTGTCGGAGAAAAATTCACGAGACTTAGACTTGTTAAGCTTGTACGTGTGCTAGAGAGTGTTTGTGAGTAATGTCCTGCACTTCCCGAATCACGGGAACAACGTGCATTTTGCTTATTGCTTCTGTCTGAAGCAGTTTTGCTCTTAGGAATAATTTGAAACATTACTTAATCTCTCCGTGTTTTCCGGAAATTCTAAGAGTCTTTGTTCTTCATCAGGCAATGCCAATCTAAAAGGAGTATATGCAGAGGTGAAAAAAGATTCAATCTTTGTATGCCTATCAATTAGAAAGGAGAAGGGAGGTGTTAGATTGGTTTCAATGGGTGAGACGAAGAAGATTTTGCAAGGGCCACGTCACCACACATCTCTGAAGAAGCCCTTATGGTTTGTTTTGTCAGTTTCAGTGACTAGCATGCTTCTCATCTGTACTCACATGTATCCAAGACAGGGCAAGAGCTCCTCGTGTCATGGCCTTGGTAGCACCGGAGGCTGCGAGGATGCTCTCTCCAAGTGGCTACCTGTTCATGTCAGGAAATTCACTGATGAGGAGATAGCAGCTCGAGCAGTGGCCAGAGACATACTAAGAACGCCTCCCTTCATAACCGAAAACTCAAAAATCGCTTTCTTGTTCTTGACTCCCGGTACTTTGCCATTCGAGAAGCTATGGGATGAATTTTTCAAGGTAACAAACAGCTCGATGCAATGTCCAAGTTTTAGCTACATTTCATTGATTTATTGCGGGTTTTTGGTGTTGTGAAGGGTCATGAAGGGAAGTTCTCGATTTATATCCACCCGTCAAAGGAACGACCAGTTCACATCAGCCGTCACTTTTCTGATCGTGAGATCCACAGTGATGAAGTCACTTGGGGAAGGATTTCTATGGTTGATGCCGAGAAGCGGTTACTGGTTAGCGCTCTTGAAGATCCTGACAACCAACACTTTGTTCTTCTTTCAGAGAGGTAATGATTTAAATGTTGCTCAAATGTCTTAAGATTTTCTGCACTAACCAAATCACATCAAATATAACTTGTGTGCAGTTGTATTCCGTTGCATACTTTTGACTACACTTATAGATATTTGCTGTACTCCGGTGTTAGCTTCATTGAGAGGTACATTACTTCTTAAAACAAGAAACAAAAAAGTTTGATTTCTTCATTAGTACTCATTATAACAAGCTTCAATTATCTCTCTGTTTCTCAAGTTTTGTAGATCCTGGTCCACATGGGACCGGTAGACATATGGAACACATGCTACCAGAAATCGCCAGGGAAGATTTTAGAAAGGGTGCTCAGGTGAAGACAAGCTTTAATCTCTAAGAGCTTGTCTTAATCAGTTTTGTTGCTACTGCGATAAAGCAAAACAAAATTGAGTTTTTGTCACTTTTTGTTGTGTAATTTTTCTCTTTTATTCTTGCCAGTGGTTCACAATGAAGCGACAACACGCGATTATAGTGATGGCCGATGGTCTTTACTACTCAAAATTCCGCGAGTATTGTGGAGTAAGTTTGTCCTGCAGCTGAACATTTTTGGTTTTCATATCATAGCTTTTTGATATATAACTCAATAATAGTTTTCAGTTCTGATTCTGACATTAAGTTTCTATAAATTTCAGCCGGGAATAGAGGCCGACAAGAACTGCATTGCTGATGAACATTACTTGCCAACATTTTTCAATGTGAGGCTATTTTTCTTCACAACCCATCTTTTGCAATCCTTTAAGCCTTCTTGATGCTGAAATGTATATATTTGCTGGCTCTTCTTTCAGATGATTGATCCCATGGGGATCTCAAACTGGTCAGTGACGTATGTTGATTGGTCTGAACGAAGGTGGCATCCAAAGACATACGGAGGAAACGAGATTTCACTAGAGTTCATGAAAAATGTCACGGTATGTTTCAAAACACTGCATCTTGAAAATTGTCACAATCAGCATCTTACTATACTTTTCTCTTTTCTCGCTTGTGCAGTCCGAGGACATGAGTGTACACGTCACCAGTGTGGGCAAGGTATGCTCTTGTGACTCTCCCTCGCAGCCTCTATTCTTTTCCTCTCACTTTAATACTTTTACTTGTGCTTTTGAAGCATGGCGATGAGCTGCATTGGCCTTGTACATGGAACGGGATTACACGGCCTTGTTATCTATTTGCAAGAAAGTTCCATCCTGATACTCTTGACACACTGGTCAGCCTCTTCCCAAACTACACAAGCACAGCTGTCTGAGAGAGGATTCTTGAACCAAAACACACATTCTTGGACCTAATTGTGTTCCAAATATGTCTCAGATGGATTTTTTTAGATACTGTAAATTTTCTGAAGAAACTGAAATTATTCTTGGAATTTGATGTTTCTTGATGAAACTGAAAGCCCGGTTATATGCAATTAGAGCAGAAATTTTTGGTTATAAGAGTTTCATTTTGTGATTTCCCTGCTGGTTCGGTCGTTATCAATTGGTTTATGTTACATGGAATTGTTATAACTTAAGATATCATCAACAGGGAGTGTTGAAATCTTGAAACTGGTTTCTTATTTCTCCGTGATGACGAGTGGAGCCCGAGGAACCGTGGGCTGTAGCGGTGAGCAATCCCAGTCTTTACCCTTTTTGACCACTGAGAAATGTTTGGGAACCCATGACTCACCAGAAGCCTCTCTCTGTTTCAGAGCCTCTCTCTGCTTCTCCTCCACAAGTATCTTAGCTTCTCTTGCTCTTTCCCAATCTTTCTTTAGTATACCTTCACTTACTTCACTCCACACCATCGCCGACTCGCTCTCCATTACCTCCTGCAGATTCTTGACAGTTGGAGGATTGAGTCCTGTGATATTATCCTTCGCATTGTAGATAACCTCGACCTCACCAGTCTTCAGATTTTTTGCCATTACCGTTCTGAAATATCATGGAGATGTTGACATCATTCAAAGCTGTAATGACGTTATAATATATTCCAAGTTTCTTTACCTGTCCCAATGGCCATAGATGTTGTAGAGCTGATTACCAGAGGAAGTTTCTAATATCTTTCCTTTAATTGATCTATTGTTGTTGCCTCTGAATCTTTCAATGAAGGAATCGGAGATCAAATGTAACTCAGCTTCGAGATCAGTCTCCGGACACTTTATCTTGACTTTGCTGGCCCAGTGAGCTCCCGGCGCCGGTAAGAATCTCATAATTAGTCTCGGTTGGTCCATCTCATAAGTCTCTTTACGATTCAGAAGCTTCATTACTCTTTTACCATTTACCTCAACATCCACGTACGCACCTTATGAACCATTAAATGAGTACAAATTAGATGTTGGAACCAAGACGAGATGTTTCGCTTTTAGAGTAAACCGGACGAATGTTAGAAAATGAATGGTTGTGTTCGTTCTTGGACGGATTATTCAAAAACATTGGTTTTGAGATCATTTGGATGTAGCAGAAACAATTTGACTGCTACATTAAAATGAAAAGAAAAAAAAAACATACCACGAAATTTAGGAGTGAAATATTGACACCATGTCACGTCAATCTTTTCCTTCTCGTGAGTCGCATGAAGTGCGGACACCGGAGGATGATGCACTACCTGACAATTAACCATGCATGTATAATAAATACCTAAATTGTTTGACGGATCCTGATATTGCTAAATCCTAGATTATCCGATTCGTCATTCGTGCAGATCCCTACCGTTAAGTTAATTATGTAAACACACAAAACTATATGTGAGTAATATCAGGGCCGGCTCCAAAAAATTAAGGACCTTGGAAAAAATAATTTGCTCTTATTTCCTATGTTTTTTATATAAAAAAAAAATTAAACTTTAATTTTCATAAATTTAGTTATATATAAAAAAATACAAAATTAGATGGACTAGGTGCATCAGCACCTCTAGCACATGCACGTAGCCGAACCTAAATGATATATATATATATATATAGTAAATTGAGGTAAATTATTATAGCTTCATATAAAAAGTCATGTATGTTTATAAAATATCTACATAGATTGTGAATTTCTGTTGAGCTTTTCCTATAAAAAAATTCTGTTTCGATTAATAATTGTAATGGAATGATTTTACTTGTTCGGTGAGGACGTTGATGTAGCCGTTGGAGACGTGGTGAGTCTCGCCGAGAACGGGGTTATACGGAGACATGCCAACGACCACGGGACGGAGTGTGGATATGTTCCACGTCAGCACCGATTTGAGCCGTTCGATGGGAAGCTTGCGGCGGCTGCATTCCCCAAGTAGATCCTGACCGCCGAAGCTGTAGATCATCTCGCCATAACATTGGAGTCGTGATCTTGGTAGGATCAGCTGAGGTGGCAGCTTTACGTTCAAAAATCAAAACTAATAATTAATAACTTTTTTTTTTGTTAAAAAATAATTATTAACTCTTAAGGAAAACAAAATGCATATTATAAATTTATGGACAATGAAGTTATTTGTACGGAAAATATAACATAACTATAACTTTTTAAACTGTTGGATCCATATCGATCCTATATTTTTGTATTTCATGCACAATATATACTCAAGAGAAAACACTAAAATAATTAATATCATTTATCAAAAAAAAAAAAAAAAAAAATTAATATCATTTATCCTTATAAAAACTTCATCTATTTTTGTCACTAAAATTATCAATGTGTGTTTAGAAAAAATTCGAAAACAGACACAATGGTCTTTGGTTCTGTAACATATCGCAATAATTAAAACAAGGATTTTAAGAAGTTACACCTGAAAATTGGTGAGATCAGATCCTGGGCGTACGGTCTTAATGAGACTGAGGATCTTGCGGATGACACTTGAAGCTGTGAGCTCAGAATCTTTCTCATCTTCCAGAGAAAAAGGTTTGGCCAGCACAAGGTGCCTTCTCATTTTCTCTTCTTCTGCCTATACACAACCAAAAAGATTAGATCTGTAAATTTAACCTAAGTGTATGATTCACTTCTTTACCAAAAAAGTGTACGACTCACTAAGTAATTACCATTTGAGGTTGTTGAAGAAACTATATTTCTGAGATGAGATTTTTAAGGAAAGATATTTATGAAATGTCTCTGAAAAACTCAAAAAGCAGAGTTAAAACACTCTATATCATCTATATAGAAAGATAGATAGGATATCAAAAGAGAGAGTTGGATTAGCATTAACTATGGATTCGAAGGGGGCGTTAGTCGCTAGATCCATGTTTTTCGTCATTTAAGGCTGGCTTAATGCTTTTTAAAAAGGTTGCCTAATGCTTAATTATATACTTATGGAGATGAAAATTGATTATTTTAACACAGCTCATTGAATACACCTCCTAAGAGTTTATGCATATTCACCATCGAATATAAGAGAAGTAGACTGAATCTTCATTTTAGAATTAGATGGATTATATATTGATTTTGTAGAGGAAAAACAAAATATTTTAGGTTATTACAGATGTGAAAAATCCCATATAATATTTGAGAAGTCTCTTTCTCAAAAGCCTGACGTATCGGTATGGCTCACACATTCAACCTCAAATGAATTGACAAAAAACATCATTCACCTTTAATACTTATTGACGGAAATGTCATTATCAACCTATATTTTTTCTATTAATTTATACTTGCAAAATAACTTGAGTTATAATTATCAACACAAAGTTTTGGAATCTTGAACCCGGTTAATGATTTCTCCTTCCACCTCTGTGATGATGAGTGGAGCCCGAGGAACGGTGGGCTGTAGCGGTGAGCAGTCCCAGTCTTTACCCTTCTTGACCACTGAGAAATGTTTGGGAACCCATGACTCACCAGAAGCCTCTCTCTGTTTCAGAGCCTCTCTCTGCTTCTCCTCCACAAGTATCTTAGCTTCTCTTGCTCTTTCCCAATCTTTCTTCAGTATTCCTTCACTTACTTCACTCCACACCATCGTTGACTCGCTCTCCATTACCTCCTGCAGATTCTTGACAGTTGGAGGTTTGAGTCCTGTGATATTCTCCTTGGCATTGTAGATAACCTCGACCTCACCAGTCTTTAGATTTTTTGCCATTACCGTTCTGAAACATCATGGAGATGTTAATGACATCATTCAAAGGTTTTCATGTTCTTAAGAGCTGTAATGACGTTATGATTCCAAGTTTCTTTACCTGTCCCAATGGCCATAGATGTTGTAGAGCTGATGACCAGAGGAAGATTCTAATATCTTTCCTTTAAGTGATCTGTTGTTGTTGCCTCTGAATCTTTCAATGAAGGAATCGGATATCAAATGTAACTCAGCTTCGAGATCAGTCTCCGGACACTTTATCTTGACTTTTCCGGCCCAGTGAGCTCCCGGCGCCGGTAAGAATCTCATAATTAGTCTCGGTTGGTCCATCTCATAAGTCTCTTTACGATTCAGAAGCTTCATAACTCTTTTACCCTTTACCTCAACGTCCACGTAAGTACCTTATGGACCATTCAATGAGTACATGCAGAAATTAGATGTTGGAACTTGGAACCAAGACGACATGGTTCGGTTTAAAGTTGTAAACCGGATGCATATTCGAATTGGTTGTGTTCGTTCTTGGATAATTCAAAATTAGACTAGGTTTTTTGGTTTGACAAAAAAAAAAAGATTTGGTTTTGAGATGATTTGGGATGTAGCAGAAACAATTTGACTGCTACATTAAAGTGAAAAAAATAAATCATATACCACGAAATTTAGGAGTGAAATATTGACACCATGTCACGTCGATATTTTCTTGTTCGTGAGTCGCATGAAGTGCGGACACCGGAGGATGATGCACTACCTGAAAATTAATTACGATATATGTTTCGTTTATAATTGTAATGAATAATAATGATTAGTTATCCACAAAAAATGATTATACTTGTTCGGCCATGACGTTGATGTGACCGTTGGAGACGTGATGTGTCTCGCCGAGAACGGAGTTGTACGGAGACATGCCAAAGACCAGCGGACGGAGTGTGGATATATTCCACGTCACCACCGATTTAAACCGTTCGATGGGAAGATCACGGCGGCTGCATTCCCCAAGCAGATCCTGACCGCCGAAGCTGTAGACCATCTCGCCGTAACATTGGAGTTGTGATCTTGGTAGGTTCAGCTGAGGTGGCAGCTTTACGATCAAAGAAAAATAATTAATAATCACGTACTAAGCTAAATGTCATAATCTAAATAAATTAATTGGAAAATGACTTGATTTGTAGGAGATATAAATGTTCAACTGTTTATAGAGTTTGATGATGTGATATGTATAAGTTACAAGTGGTGTATAATTAACCCAAAAAATTAGTTGCACATGGTATAATTAATTTAACTACTTAAATAGTAGTACCTTTTCTGTAAATAGTTAATATCTCTCTTAGATTTCAAAAATATAAATAAATGGGTGTATATATAAATGAAAAAGGTTTTATTCGAGTTATTTGATATCTAGAAGAGCAACTAGTTGGAGAGTTCACTTTCATGCATAGTAGTGATACCTACCTGGCTACCTACGAAGATATATAAAACACTACTAATTAATACTAACAAAAACAAGAGCCAAATATTTTTAGCATTAATTAAAAATATCAATACTATAATACACGTATATCTTATGAGTTATCATGAATTTTAAAACCTATGCAACTTACAATAAATTTATAAACTGTTGGAATTGTTACTAATAAATAATATATATATATATATATAGTAAAGTTGTTCTTTATTATATGTATCGTACGTGTCATTTATAAATCATGAAAAATACTCATTAATAATTTATATTCTAAAAATATATATATTACAACATAAATCGTAAGAAAATTCCATCTTTTGTTCTTCACGAAAAAAAGAATCAATGTTTCTTTAGAAAAACAATATACGCAAATAGTCTCGTTCTAACACAGCAATAAAATTATTACTTCAACAAGGTCATTGAGAAGTTACACCTGAAAATTGGTGAGATCAGATCCTGGGCGTACGGTCTTGAAGAGGCTGAGGATCTTGCGGATGACACTCGAAGCTGTGTGCTCAGAATCTTTTTCATCTTCCAATGAAAAAGGTTTGGCCAGCACAAGGTGCTTTCTCATTTCTTCTTCTGCCTTTATACACCAAAAATAATTGAATCGATATGTCAAAACTAAACACCTAATTTCTGGTTGAAAACTGGCTCAGATTAATCACCATGTCTCACGTCTTAAAACCACTATATTATAGGTTCTAACAGTTAGAATTCAGGATTTATAAGAAGTACGATAAATCTAATTAATTAGAGTGTAAAATCTCTAAATATTAGAATAATGTGATTAGAAAAAAAAATAAAAAAATTGTGATTACAAATATAAACTATTTATTCACCACCCTTACAATTTGAGAACTTTTTTAAAAAAGATAACCATTTGAGAAGTGTTGGAAGTTATTAAAAATTGTTTAGTTTTTTTTTAGATTACAAGTGTGATTAGAGAATAACTCACTTACCATTTGAGAAGTTGTTGAAGCTAAACGCTATTTCTGAATCTTTTTGATGATAATTCTTTTTGATAAAGAACCAGTGAGTTCAATGTACGAAACGAATCTGAAAACTCAAACTCTGAAGATTTAAAACACTCTTCATCACAATAGACAAAGTGATAGTTCTCAATCTTTTGGCTCCGTTTATATAGTATAGTAACTATGTAAATGTGGAGAGAGATGATAAAATAAGGAAAAGAGTTAGGTGAGCATTAACTATATGGATGGATTCGGAGGAGGAGGTGGTCGTTGGGTCCATCTTTCCGTCATTTAATGTCTCATCGTTCACTTAGATCGTGGCCGATTTGTGTTGTATAGTTAGGGGAATGGTCCAAGACTTTTGTTTAGTCGATTTAGTTCACTTAGAGTTTAGTCGGTTTTGTTAGACTTAATTCGGGTTGGTCATGTCTAAACTCTTAAATTTTATAGAATAAAACAATACTACTTAGATAAGTAGGGTGGGTTAGATGATTGTAGTGGTAATTAAGTAAGATGTGTGTTTGTAACTTTCACGTTAAAAGTATGTTTTTGTGCAGTGGAGTGATTAATAAAAATAAATTTATGAAAATTTACATTTGATTGATATACTACTAACTAATACTTGTAGTTATATTAAGGATGTTAAATGTAAAAAAAAAAGGTAAGAAAATAGTTTTCATGAAATGGAGGGGATGTGATTAATGATAAAACTATTGATGGAGTAAATGAATCAAGCAATTTCTCCTCCGGACAGAGGTTCCATCGAATCAGAAGAAACATGATTTATTTCGACACATATTGGTCAGAGTTAATGAAGACGCATCGAAGTCAACCTCCAGTTTCTCTTTTGTAGACCCTTTGACTCTTATAAACTCTTTTTTTTGTATAACTTGACATTTATATTTTCACTTAATACGAACTTTTTGTTGACAAAAAATACACTATCAAGTATCATATATGTTAACAATTTTTTTCCTTTCTTAATTTGATAAGTAATCAATTATTTCTGACATTAACAATAATTGTAGTACTACTAAGTAGTATTAGCAGCTAAATTGAAATTGGTTCACTTGGTTGAACTGATAAACTACTTTTTCTTTTGTCAACACTGATAAAAGATTTAGAAGAAATACGTCATTTAAAAAACAGAAGAAATAGGCCTACCCTAACTTTTTTTTTAAAAAAATTGTTATTATAATAAGAAAAAACTTGGTCCATTTCCATACGTTTGATTCATTTTTGCACATTTAGCGTTTGTTATGGTACAAACAAATCGAAGACAAAACCATTTTGTTAGTCAATCTAGAAAAATATCTCTTGCAATGAAGATGTTTCCAATTCCGTAGCTTCAGCTTCAGCTTGGCTGGAAACACCAAGTTCTTTGGCTCTTCGATGGAGATGGATGGCTTGGGGAGGCCAAGGCTGAGCATCGCCGGAGGAGGACTTAATGGAGGAACATCCTCCTGTGGCTGAGTATTAATGGGAGTCCCTGGCTGCATCTCCCACTTGAAAGGAATACCCTCTGGCCTCCGCTCATCGTAGTATCCCACCGATGAGTTTCTCGAGATTGATGATCCTTCCTTGCATATATCCTTCTTCATAATTAGAACCAACAAAATGTGACTTATGATGTATTCTTGATTCGTATGTTCGGTTCTTGGCTTGATGTTTTCGTTAAGAGAAGAGATATATAGAGGGAAATTGTGTCAATGGAATTTGGGTATTAGTGGGTATATATATCGAGGGAGAGAGGGACTCGTCCGGTAGAGAAGATGGAGCATAAGAATTTATGAATTATCAAGTTGATGTGTGAATTTATATGCATTTCATGACTTGATGTGTATGATGTAATTAAGGGGTTTTGACTTTGTATTATTCAATAGAAACTATTGCTTAACACTTCAATGATCCAACTGCTTTTGCACGAGCAAGGTACCATATATTATCCAATATTATTATATTTAGAGATTACTTTAAATTTGACAAAAACTTATAACAGTGGTTTGTAACAACAACAACCAAAATTACTTCAATTTGGATAAAATAATTGATTTATGTGACCTTCACCATCAAAATAGTTTTTCTTTTTTTGGTCAATCAGTTACATATTGTTGATCTTAAAGATGTTTATAACGTCCTCTCTAATCAACCAGATTAAATATGGGTTGGCTGATTGGCTCATATATATCTGAAAATTGATGGGTGTATACAACTCTTTACTCTAAACGGGAAAAATTAAGCATAAAGTTTTTCAAGAGAATAAATTAAAGTTTGCCAAATCTATGTAAACTTTAATACGAATCACACGTTAGTAACGTTGATGTTGGACGGTTCATAAACGCATGTGAATGCTTAGACCCAATCTCTCTCTATATAGAGTAAAGACTCGCCAAACTTTGCGTCCTCTTTAATTATCAAATTATCCTATCCTCAATCACTTGTACTAAGAAATCTATTTACTAAAATAGATCTACCTATCATGAAATTTTCATTAACGATGATGATATAGAAATCATTGATAGTAAACAATGACGACTAACGAGTGGAAAAAAAAAAATCGTTATCTAATAGCAATTAGTTACACTTCTTTTAAAACGATGCAACATTTGGTACATATAGACATTCTTTTGTATTAGTGCTAACTTCGATTCCGATTATTAATGTTAGTATGTTAATTGCGGACGACAAAACAAATTAAAAAGTGAGACATTATTATATTCGCCTGTTGCAATCATTGAAGTTTCTTACAGAAGATAAGTTACAATTTGGTTTGGTAGAGAATAGAGGTTTGATTTTAACATTCAATGTCATGTACCAATCATGTCGGTTTCTAAAAAAATCCTAGCAAAGACTTGCTTATGAATTTGGCTACCGACTTGAATATATATATGGTCACTAGCCATCTATAAAGTTGAATTCAGAAAAGAAAAAAAAAACTAAGTATTCAATGCAAGTTAAAGTCCAAACCAGTAAACCACAACAATATATCCCATATCCTTCTCACCAAAGTCACACTTAACGGTCTGGATAAGAATTACAATTCATAAATCAGATATCAAATCACGAACATAAATATATTGTTTTAAATTACCCCAATAAGAATCTATAATTTGCAATGATCTTTCTTGTATAGGGTACGGAGGCTTTAATCATTAAAGAACCAAAGTCGTCAACAAGTCAAGTATCGTTAGCTTGAGGATAACGTTGCCCTGAAAGCTTTGTGGTTTTAGTTGTGTGAATCCTGGAAGGAAGGTAAGCCCCATTCCTCTGGTTTGAAATCTAGCAGAGAGGCCAGAACTTGGTCCGCAACATTGCAGTAGGATTTATCTAATCTTGGATCCGGTACCATTATCACATTCCTGCACACCCACCATTCAAAGACAACAGTTTTAGGGCTTAAAACTGAACCGCTAATTGCTCATCCGCTAAGAGAACTTGAAAACTGTTACAAGAAATCCACTTACATTCCGGCGTTTTTAGCTGCCTGGACTCCAGAAGGCGCATCTTCAAACACGAGAACCTTCCGTGGATCTACAGGGCCGTCCTATGAAATCCACAAAGAAGAGGAAAACATTGGTTTACAAACTAATTTCTCAAAGACACATGCTAATAGCTGTGCTTTAGTTTGATACTATGGTTATAAGTACAGTTTTAGTGACCATCTGTACCTCAAATCTCCTGGATGCAGCAAGAAAGCCGTCTGGAGCTGGCTTCCCCTGCTTCACCTCTGGGTCATCCCCCCGCACTACGTGATGCATCAACGAAAAAAGCTCACGGTGTCTTTGTGTTTTAAGATCAAAATGTCGTGTGTGTGTACTGCATTAAGAAAAAGCAAAATCAGATCACAAATGCCAAAAACTATAAATCCATAAAAGAAGCTGAAAAAGTCATTTCCACTCTCAGTGATCATCTATCATAAGAAGTGAATGTGCTAATGCATAAAGAGATACCCTGTGGCTATACAAATTGGAATTCCTTTCCCATGGAGATGTCTGAGAAGTCGGCTAGCTCCTGCATTAGAGGAAGAATTTGGATCACCACAGCGAAAAGTAGAAGATTAAGAAGGCTGATTCAAATGGAACTAAACAAACTGAATTTCCAAGACATCTATATATATATATATATCAAAAGAAAGATGGCCTAATCAACAGGGAGAACCATCTTTCTCTTTGTTCTACTACATAAGCGAGAAAATGCGGATTGTGTACCTGGCATAAGGTCACTTGTGGGGAAGAGGTCTTGCAACATTGACTCTCTTTCTACAATAAACTCTTCAGCAGAAAGAGAGTCACTGATTCCACTTTCGTCAACGAAAAGCCTGGCAGCTTCGATCGCTTTTCTACCCATCATCTTTGCCTTCAAAGACCAATCAAATGTTTTATTGTATCTAGCAAGTATCTTTTCCTGGACCTCCGTGTAAAACTTCTCCGTGTCTGCAAACAGTAGACAAATTTAGCATTAGCTATGCTCACCGGGAGAGAGATCAGGATCAGCAATACACAGATCTTTTACCATTTTAATCAATGAAGCTCTGAGAATTTGAAACTAAAGAAACCATATGCTAAAAAAAAGATTAAAGTTTCAAATTTAGACCAATTTTTTCAGTCTCCAGTCATACTATGATTTTGTCAGTTTATTTTCCAATCAAGAAACAGAGAACTCATGGAATCAAGAACTAAAAAAAACACTAGTATTAAAAACAGTGACAGTTACACATATCAACCAAAAAGCAAAGATCAAAGAATACAACGAAGTTACCGAGAAGGAGACCATCCATGTCGAATATGACGTGAGTAATCGATCCTCTGCCGGCGTCGGTGACGGTGACGGCGGTGTTGACGGCGGCGGCAGGGGTGGACATCGTCTGGAGATTTGATGAAGCTCTGATAACTGTTTTCTGAGGAAAAACTTTGGGAAAGTGAGCAATGGGGATCGGAAACTTATTGGAAGATCGGAATGTGATTCTTACAGCAACGAATCTAGTCGGAGTTGCTAACATAGTTTGACGACGCAAAGAAATGACCTCTGACGTATATATTGTACGTTACTCTGATTTGGGCTTTTAAATTGATTGGGTCTTCTTCATTGGGCTTAATGGGCTATGACTCATAATTTTGAGGTACCAAACTTAACGTTTTTATTTTTTTCATCACCAAACTTGACGTTTATTAGCTCTCTCTGGCTAATAAAATAAAGGAATTTTATTTTTTATTAAAACTTTGGATTCTGGTCTTATTAGATAATTACAACTATCCTAAGATAAATAAAATTTGGAAACTATTTAAAATTATATTGTTTTGACTTTTGACTCAAGTTAGGTTTTTCTGTTAGCGAAGAGCCGTTTACTCGCCGGACAGTCGAATTGATTTCTATTAGTTTTATCTTAAAAAAATTTGGATAATCCGAATCATATAGTATAAAGTAGGGTCAGATCTTAAACTACGATGAAAAATTGAGATGCAACCAAAAAATAAATAGTAAAAGTGAATATTGAAATGGGCTTAAGATGTCTTTTTATAGTTTTCTCTGCTTTTCCGACAAAAGCCTAATGTACATGCATCATCTCCAACTCACTACTTAATCAAATCTCCCTTTAATTTCTCACCGAATCCATAAAAAGGTATTAATATCAAAATCTTCCCTTTTCGATCTATCTTTTTTGATATTTTCTTCTACACAATTATTATTTCACGACATTATGCAATTGTTATTTTATCTCTTTCGGAAACTTCAAGTCTTATTCTCTTTGTGGTAATGTGACTCGAGACATCCAAAGCTATCCATATTAGCGAATAACATACTCATTAAGTCGCTGTATTATTTAATTATCAAATGCAGAATACACTCATAACTCAATTAATAGAGTCGATGGACAGATTGACCAATTGACAGAAGCATAATATTATGACAAATTTCAAATGGGTGAGTCTAGAAAGTCCACAATGCTAAGAAAATCATAAAAAAACATGTCAACTTCAATGTTTGGTCTTAAGGCTAAAAAAACATGTCAAAACAATTTGTCCTGCGTTTTGTACTTTTAAAATTGACAGGCAATCAGGCATGCATTGATCTTATCCAATGGGACATCCAATGTTGGACAGATGAAAGACAACTTAACCCTATAAAAACATATAATTTTTTCATTAAAAATAAAATAAAATGGGATGCCATATTAAAGAAAAAATGGAATTCTATGTCAAAAGTGTAACGATACTATTATACTAGGTTGCATGGAAACGGAAACGGAAACGCGGAATCGAAACGTGGAAACGGATTTTTAAGAAAATAACGAAATGGAAACGTTTTGGAAACGTGTATGTATATATATAATTATATATATATATAAACATCAAAATAATATAAAAAATATATTTTAAATAACATAAATCATTAATAAAAATATTAAATAGTATAACTAAAATAATGATAACAACACTCAAAATCAAAAATTAAGACTATATATCATGATCACAAATAATAAAATAAATGTTTCATATTCCTCATACTAATTAAGTTTTTAAAGAAAAAATCAAATATATACTTTTTTTTTTTTTTTTTTTTTTTTTTTTTTTTTTCATAAAACCAGTTTCATTAATTAAACCCAATAAAGGGCAAATGGGCCAAAGCCTTACAACCACCAAAGGCCCAGTTACAAAATGAGACAATCGGAAAGTACATCGGAAAAGATAGAGAAGCTCGGACCTTGTTGATCATCGGGAGCAGAGTGGCCAAGCATGAGATCTGGCGGTTTCAAGGTTCACAACATCGCGGCAAACACGAGGGATCCTAACCAACATCGGAAGAAACCG
Source organism: Arabidopsis thaliana x Arabidopsis arenosa (assembly GCA_019202795.1). Lineage (NCBI taxonomy): Eukaryota > Viridiplantae > Streptophyta > Magnoliopsida > Brassicales > Brassicaceae > Arabidopsis > Arabidopsis thaliana x Arabidopsis arenosa. The sequence continues at coordinate 6,169,570 of CM032924.1, forward strand.
GTTTCCGTCATCGATTACTCACCTCCGAGTCACCAGACCAGCCACAAACCTCCCAAAAAACTAGCCACTCCGACAACCGGTTCGACGATGACAAATCCCGACCTAGCAATCTGTCACGCTCGGATCTATCCCCTCTCCTCCTTATCCGAGACTCTCCGATATACCCGAGTCAGAACCTTCAATCCGGACGAGTGGAAGCTAAACCACGGCGAGTCCAAGGGCGGAGGCTCAACCCATACCTCTGAACTCGAAACCCCGTGACCGCCATCTAAGATCCATTGGATCTACTGCTAACCACCACGTCAGACAACGCACCCACCAAAACCCCACCAACTTCCGCCGTAGCCACAGCAGCCGGATGGACGGCTGAGCCGTAAGGAGCTCCGAAGCACCCTCGCCGGCGTCCTCAACCGGGAACTCGCAACACGAAGCTCCTCTACCGTCGATCCATCGCCACAGCTACATCGGTAGGGAGAACCACACCGCCGTTGACGGAGAAGGAAACTGACCCACCACTGGACTCTCGTGAAGAAGAAATCGACCACCAATTAAGCTCTAACAAAGGAAAATCTAGATCTGGAAAAAGCTTCAAGCGAGAGAGAAAAGCGCTTTAATCGAGGCAACGATTGTGCTCTGTTTATCAAATATATACTTATATTTCTAAAATTAATTAATTTTTAAGTTTCAAAAGAAAAAGTTAAGTTTCTGATGTGTTTCCAAAATAGAAACGTACGTTTCCATGACGTTTTCACGCGTTTCCAAGAGTTTCCGATTCTGAAACGTTTCCGAAACGGGAAACGCACCTCGGATGGAGTTTCCATGCAACATAGCTATTATACTATTAATAACACCAAATCATATGCCAATGGTAACCAATGAATCTCTTTGCATTTCCCGATCGCCACATACAAAAATCTTAATCACCACCACCACTTGCTTATTTTAACTAACTCTCTAGCTCTTTTTTATTTCTCTCCTTCTTCACTTTAGCTTACTTCAAAAAGTTAACTACCCAAAAAAGGAGAAACATAAGAAGGGTAAGATCACACAACTTTCACATTGTGTAAACATAGAAATGTTAGAGACCTATTCAAAAACAATGCACCATAAAACACTTAATAATCATCACTACTTTTGCAAATGTTATCCTCAATCTCTTCTTCTTCTCCTCCGTTCTCTTCTGCGTAAAGACTGTCCAAAGCTCTTTTCTCTTGCTCTTCCAAGCTCCCATTTTGACCCCTCAATTTCCCATTCTTCTCATTTCTCTCCACTCTACTTCTCAAATCCTCCAAAAGCTCCCTCACAGCTCTCTCTTTGTCTCTCCGGTTCTTAATCAAAGCCTCACTCACGTCAGCCGGCGTGATCTCAGCCCTATCAACAACTTCCTCAAGCTCCTTCAAAACGTCGTCGTTGAGATCACCTTCCTCGAACCCCAAGTAATTCCTCAGCAAGATTTTGACCGAAGAAAACGTACAGTAACTCATGTGTATATGCATATCCATTCTTCCACTTCTAAGCAATGCAGGATCAAGCTTCTCAATGTGATTCGTCGTGAACACAAAAATCCTCTCGCTACCACAACAAGACCAAAGTCCATCAGTGAAATTCAACAAACCTGAAAGAGTTATCGTGTTGTTGTTCCCATTACCGAAATCATCACCTAAACCGGACCCGGTTAACATCTCCGGTTCATTGTAGCTCCCTGTGCTCTGTTTCTTGTTCCGATTCGTTAAATTGATAGAACAATCAATGTCCTCGATCACGATTATCGACTTGGAGCTAGTCTTCATCAATAGCTTTCTCAACTCTGAATTGCTTTTGACCTCCGTGAGCTCGAGATCGTAGATGTCGTACCGGAGATAGTTAGCCATGGCGGCGATCATGCTCGATTTCCCTGTTCCGGGAGGTCCATAAAGCAAGTAACCTCTTTTCCAAGCCCGACCAGTTCTCTCGTAAAAAGATTGACATTCAGCGAAATCCGTAAGATCTTCCATGATCTGTTGCTTCTTAACCGGATCCATAGCCAGAGTATCGAAAGTACTGGGATGCTTAAATGGAACAGATTCCCAAGGAAGACCTCTTGAATCAAGAGACCCACCTCGTGAATTCGTGTAAAGAAGCCGATCTTGATTCATCCGACGAATCTCGTTAGCTTTCTCCATGATGTAATCCAAGTAAGAATCAAGGATCAAGTTCTTGTCTTTCTTCTTGATCCGTAGCGTGAAGCCACGTTTCTCTTCCGGCATTGGTCTCCAAGCAAAGGTTTGAGTTTGTCTCTGTGTAACGATGTGTTCCCAAACGACGGTGACGGTGTTAAACGTGTCGACGATGGAGTCGTTGTTGGAGAGACCGAACGTGACGGAGGAGGAGTTGACGGCGCGTGTGAGACTGAGACGGTTACCGGCGATGGAGACGGAGGAGCTGAGGTAAAGCTGGACGGCATTGTAAAGCTCGTTGGTGTTGACGCCGTCAATCTCTGTTATGTCGAAGTAACAGAAGGTGGAGAAGAGTTTAAAGACTCTGTTGAAGAGTTTCAAGAAGGCGAAACGGAGCTCCGGTGGGAATACTGAATTCATTAGGCTTTGACAAAAGGCTAAAACGCCGAGTAGCGAAGCCAAAGATGTCCAATACTCTTTCATCGTCCTTAGAGAGAGAGAGAGAGAGAAACAGAGGGCTTTTGAGAAGTTGAAAAGGTGATTACTTTACGGCTAAAATCAAGGTGAGAGAAGAAAAGGAGATATGGGTTTTGAGAAACGAGGGGATTTGATTGATGGGTTTCGTTCAATCAATTGATTTTGAGGATTTTGGCAGAGTTTTCTTGATTTACGAGTCTCTCGTTTTCCCGGAAAATTTCAGAGAGAAAAAAAGGAGGAAGCTTTTTAGTTATCAAGCTTTGTGATGGTGCGGCTTGATAATAATGTTTTGGAGAAAACGAGAGAGATTAGAGAAATAGAAGAAATGGGTTTGTCTCAATTTATACAATTGGATACCTTTTTTATTTTCTTTTGCTTTGACAAACTTTTCTTTTCTTTGACTTTGGGAAATTTTTTGTTTTAACTTATGTAACTTAACATATAAACTTGAGAAGGGAGTAACAAAAGAGAAAACAATTTATTTATTTTTTGTATTTTGACCAAAACATAAGGAAAGAACTTAAATACATAGATATATTGTGATACCCCTAATAATTTGAACTATAAAGAGGAATAAATGCTTGACCAAAACAAAGGAAATAAATTAAAATTTGACCGTTATTGAAATGAAGGACTTTCTTTGTGGAGTTATTCGACTAATATACACTCAGATTTTGGTAACGATAAATACAGAAACAATATATACTCAAGGTCTCAAGTTCATAAACAAATGTTATTCACTAACATAAATATTACGTGGAATGAATATCTTAAGTGGTTAGATACCATTTTGAAAATTTTGGTGGATTTTGGAAAATAGTACCTTTTTTGACACAGAAAATAGTACATTTTCTATACTTTAGAAATCGCGCAAAAATAATTTAATAAATTCTTTAGGAACCTACTCTTCGAGTTTGAGCCTTGGATAGGCCTATGAATTGTGACGGAATCTGTGAAAATATTTCGCGAAATTTTTCCGATATTAAAAATTGATTAAAGAAACTAAGAAATTGAACTAGTTTGGATGGTTAAGATTGAAATGGAATCTTGGATAATGGCTGAGATCTACACATGTGTTGGTCAGTGTTGGTCTAAGTGCATGATTGTGCTAGGTGTCAAAGAGTGCATGTGCACATAATTAAGTGGTAAGTGTAATCTTAAACTAGCAAAAAACCAAAAACTAATCCTAAATCATCATTCTTAATCTTCTATCCTTTTCTCTAAATCTTCCTAGCCTCCTTTACTCTTCTCATCACAACTACATCATCATCCCCATCCTATCCGTCTAGGCCTTCCATTGATTTGAGTCTCCTACTAATGTATCACCAAAGATTCTAAAATACCAAAAAAAAAAAAAAAAAAAAGTGCAAGAAACTTATTAGTTTTAGTACGTACCTTGACAAAATTCAGTTTACATACGTACACTGTCAAGAAATAGACTGATGATATTTATTGTTCATAGTGAAAGATCACACAAATTAACTTTTCAGCTTTTTTCTTCACATTGATCAACATTATTTCGGATTAAGAAAATGATTAATTAACACAGTATTTAATTAGGAGGAGGACTTAAAGCGAAAGAAACGTTTAGGGGAATAGAGGCGGAAGAGGTTGAAGGCGGAGATGGAAGAGAGGAGGACCATGAGAGCCACCGCAATGTAGTTTAAGATGATGGCACTTCCCATCTGAAAACAGAACCTTGTGAACTTGTAACACCACTTCATCCACTGAAGCTCCCTTGAACCCGTCACCACCAGCAATGAGTGTTGCGCCGCGGCTGATGTCCCCGCGAAAACCACGTATGCCGCCGTCTATTTCAATTACATTTATCATCATACACACATATAGTATAATCAAAATTCAAAGATGATGTAAATTGAGAGAGTTATGCATACCTGATCCAAGAGGTAAGAGAACCATTTGGGATTAGAGGTCTTTTGTTCAACATTATACCAACCAAGCCCTATTTGAACCAAATTATACGCAGCAACCACAACATTTATGTATAACTCAGCCCTGTCATATATACACACACCTTTGAATTAATAATCATAAACAACACACAAACATATTGTAAAATGAAAAATTATAGTATATATCTAACTTTTTGTGAGAGGATATTTGAAGAGTTTGTTAACCAAAAAAAACAAAAGGAGTAGCAGTCCCCACTGTACAAAAAGTCATTTTCGTGTAGACTTAACCAAAACAGAAATTTTTACTAAAATATTAATACAAGAATCTTCCAAAAACTGTATAATCATTACCCTCTTTTCAGAGCGCATAAAAACTCAAATCATTAAATACAATCTGTATCAGACTTATTTCAGTGAGTTTTAAATTCATTGATGGTTTAGTTGAAGAGATGAGAGTAATAGTTACATTACACTTAATTTGGATCTATATAATTGATAAAAATAAAGAAAAATGGACTTACTCGAGAGCTAACAAGTATCTGAAACTGACTTTCTTGTGGATATAAGCAATCTCTTTGGTCTGAGAATCCAAACCGATCAAACATGAAGTGAGGAGAAGAAAAAAGACGATACAGAGCCTCAGGATCACTTCTGTTTCGCTCAGTCTCACCATCTTGTTATTCCCCTCTCTCTCTCAATTTTTCTTTTGGATTTTAGATGTGTCTTTATGAGAGAATAATGGAAGACTGTAACATAAATTTGTAATTGTATATATTATATAGAATGGTTTGGAGTTGAAAGGATTTGGCAGGTGTATAGATATATAAATATTAATATATGTACGCGGCAATTTGCAGATCACTTGTATAGTTGTATGAGTAAGATTGAAATGAAATACAGTTGGACTTCTCGATTGGCATTGAATGTTTGATTAACTAACTGATTCTAATGAATTTGGTCCGTAAGGACTTTCTAATTTAATTTTCTGTCCTTAAGTGATAGCTGAAATCTTCGTGTTTGAATTCTTTTCCTCTCTATGTAGTGATTAATTAGCGAGTTAATTTTGTAAGCAAACAAAACTTTTATCAGAAAAAAAGGAAACATTTTGATGAATTTTTTTATGTGAAGTTTTTGCCTTATAATTTTTCTAGGCTAAAAACAAATTTTCATAATTCTTAAGACTACATCTCTAATTATGGATATAGAGATGGTAATGTGTTCATATATCGTCACGAGTTGCTCTAAACGAGGTGATTTGGACTTAAACCAGAAAGTAATCAATATGGAAAATGACAATTCAGTACCATCTTATTCAACAATCTAAACCTAAACGTAACTTGTCCTTTGTCGTTTGGACCTATTTTCATTACCTGTGAATTAAACTTGTCTCTTGATTTATTTTTTAATTTATTTTTGTCTCTTGATTTTTGTCATGAAAGATATATAAAAATTATTGTTTGGATGAGTTATGTATTCTTTTTGTTGGCACTGGGTACTCGGGTTTCGGCAAAGCGCTTAATCTGGGAGATGAGCTAACTTTTTGGCAAGAAATATGGTGCAAGCTTACCTCAGGAAAATCATATGAGCTGAAGCTCAAGTGTCTAATTCATTGGTCAAAAGCAACGGGGTTTGATTTGAGTGATTTATAAAACTTTAGGATTGTGATTATTGTTTTTATTGAATGTCCCTTCGACGACAAATTGGATGGAATAAAGGAAAAAGTGGCATTTGTGGAGACTTGAACAAAGTGTGTGGTGAACAAAAAAAAAAAAAAAGAACAAAGTGTGTAAAATCCTGAAAATGCAACTGAATCATATGAAATGAAATATCTAGGATATCGAAAATAGCAATTTTAGTTTGAAAAAATCATTGTCGAAGAGAAAGTGAATAGGGTTTTTTTTTTTTGACAGCATATATAGTTCATCCATTCAAGCTAAAATTATTGTCAAAGAGAAAATGAATAGGTATTGAGACACGTTATGTGCTTTAAATTGGACTGTCCAAATTCATTTCCTAAATGTGGCTCTTAAAGTCTTTAATGTTAGGCCCTATTAGTTAGTTGGACCAACCAACGCATTCATTAAACTTTGAAATTAAAATATATGTTTTCTATTTCTAAATTTCACAATATAAACATGTGAAGAATTTTTACATTTGAGTCAGATCAATTAATAGTGCTGTAAAGAAAGAATATAAAAAGTCAAAGATTAGTATATGAGTTTCCAAATAAACTATTTTTTTATTACTTGAGATTTCTGTAAATCTACCAAAAACAAGAAACAAAGAGACAAAACCTTTGTTGTCCAAAAAAAAACAGAGAGAGACAAAAACTCTATTGTTAATTAACTAATTAAGATCATGTAGAAAGTTAAAAATTGTTATCCATTTAAGCGTTTATACTTTATAGTAACCAGCCACTTGCTGTCAAAAAAAAAAAAAGTAACCAGCCACTTAAGCACAATGTAAAGACTCTAAATCAAGAGCATGATTATCAAGGATGTCTTAAAAATGGCTCTTAGGAATATTAAAGTAATAAATTTAAAAATAGCTCTTAAAAATGGTTCTTAAGTGTGTATTTGTTTCTTAGGTAAACAACTCACCTTAACTTTAAAGCTTATTTGAGAATTAATTTTAATCATTTAATTGCTAAGATCATTTTAAGGAAATCTTAAGATCCTCTTGTTAATCATGGTCAGGGGATTCTGCTGTTTTGTGTGTTTCTTTTCGTTTGCATTTTTTTAAAAGCACATTGATATTGCTTTCACTGTAGGCCAACAAATAAACAATCACACCACATTGCAAGATAGAATGTATTATTATCGAGTACAACTTTTTATTTTATCAGGAAGTATACATATACGTGTATTATCGTATCTCAGAAACACCAAAAGAAAGAAGAAAATAAATGAAAGTAACCTCACAATAATGAAATAAACGAAGGGAAAATAAATAAGTTATTGAGAGAAGTGCTCGAAAATTCTCTCAGCGAACGATCATTCAAGTTTAGTACACTCCTTGGGGAGACCCTGAGGGAACCTCTTATAATCAGTACAATAGTTGTAGATCATGTAATCGTCTTGCACCCACTTCATCTGTCCGTACTGACGGTCACTGAGAGAGGTCCACATCCATGAGTTGTTGTTTGGGTCGCAAGTCACCCATGTTAAGTTCGATGTCCTGCTGCATGAGCTTTGGTCGTTGAAGTCTCTGTAGGAGGCGCTGAATGGTGCGTTGCTCCAGTCGATCTTCACACGACCGCCTTGTGTCGCCCAGTCATCGGCTTCCCAAAGGCTTGAGTATATCTGCATCGGTTGGTTCTTAGGGTAAGGCACCCCATATTTCTCGTAGTTCTTGAATACCCTAATTGGGATCCCATCCACAAGGAAGCTTGAGACACAAGAAACCAACATCAATGTCAGGAAACATATCAAATATCTGTAGACGTCAAGAGAACTAGTTTCTTTTTTTTTTTACAGTGCTCAATGTAAGATTTAGCCGATTATAAATAATGAATTCGCAACAACGGATAACATCAAAAGCGTTTCCTGATTGCCTATGCACTCACATGATGTTAAGAGGGTTCCAGTGGACGGTATAGGTGTGGAAATCCGCGGTGGGATCGAACCAGAGATGGAACTGCATCTCGCGGTCGCCTTTACCTCCAGTGAAGACATTGGTGTGGATAGTGTAAGGCTGTCCTGTGAGATTTCCCAAAAACTCGAAGTCAATCTCATCCCATGTCGCTCCTTTGGATGAAAGCTGCCACACAACATAAAGGAGTTATTTTCATTTATAAACGATTGGTTTTGAGATGATAAGAACTCTAATATGTCAGATTCTAAATCAATAAATTTAAAAGGAGATTCCTTACGTAGTATGCGGTGACGGTACCAGCGGAGTTTCCCTTGACAAGCTTGAGCTTCATGTCGATCTTACCAAACAAGTACTCCTTCTTGGATTGAAAACCCGAGCCGGAAATCTTGTCAAGAGTACAAGTGAGAAGCTGTCCATTCTCGAATATGTTAGCACGACCATTGCCCCAAGTGATATCAAAGCTCTCGTAGAAGCTTCCGGCGGATGCAGCCACCACAAAGAAGCCAATGGCGAGGAGGAGAGACAACAACAGAGGCTGTTTGGTTGCGAAACACGCCATTTTTCCCCGGTTCTCTTTTGTTACTCGCCGTGAGAGATAAGTATTTGTCGATGGATTTAGATGAATTGGAAATATGAGGTTATATAAGGAGAGTTTCGTGGAGGCACATTATCGACGTGGTAGTCTTAAACTTTGTATGTAATAAACTAATAATATTTAAATTAAGAGTTATGCCTTACACGGTTCAACGTAGGCAGGTTCGTGGAATTTTTTTTCTCTTTCCAAAATTGTTGTGTATCCGTCACCAAAACAATTATTATAATTATTCTTTTTTTTGCTAGACATTAGTTTAGATCAAAAGGCAATTTATAAATTGGAAAGCTCAAGAATTCTACCGTTAGATTACAGGTGTGTTGAAAAAAAAAATCAACAGTTGAATCTCTATGATGGTTGGTTGAAAAAATAAAAAAGCTGATGTAAATTAATTGGTGTTGAAAGAATTCAACATGTTGAATGGCAAAGAAGATATTAACCTAGTGTATGTGTTGTTTTTTATTGGCCACGAAGATTTTTTCCCACCAAAACATTTGAGATCTATTATCTTATAGTGAACTCGTTTTTTTTTAATCAAAACTCATCAGTCATAGTAAACTTGTTTCATTTGATTTGGATAGAGATATGGATACCAACAACAATCTATTTAATACCCAATTCTTTTAGTTACCCCTTTTACTTATTAAATCGCAACAATTATCAATTTCAAAATCAATCTTCCAACCAACATCAAAATAAATCCGTCTTTTTGAGTTTATTGTACTAATTAAATTATGTGTGTTTTATTAAAATGTGTTGTATGCTCATTGATTGCATTTTAAGTTTCTGTAACTTTATATGTTTTCATAATAAATTTCTATATTTTTTCTTCATTTTTATATTAATTGGAAAAAAATAAGAATCTATAAGAATCTATATTTTTGCTTCACTTGATTCGAATTATTCTGGATACCGTTGTTTTGTGGACGGATCATGGAAAGAAAGTGACAAGTTCTCCGGTGCAGGATGGTTCTGTACATCATCAGATGGAGAGCCGCCAACCATGGGAGCTGCCAACCTCCGACGAAGTCTATCTCCATTACATACAGAATTCGAGGCTCTTCTCTGGGCGATGAAGAGTATGATTGGTGCAGATAATCAAGACGTAGCTTTCCTTACAGACTGTTCTGATCTGGTGAAGATGGTGTCTTCTCCAACCGAATGACCGGCGTTTTCAGTGTATTTGGAGGAATTCCAGAGCGACAAGGAAGAATTCTCTACCTTCTCTTTATCTTTAATTTCTCGTAATGCCAATGTAAAAGCGGATAATCTTGCACGAAAAGTTCGTACAGACCCGCTTCATATCACTTATGTAAACAACATTCCCCAGGAATGGCTCTTTTGAGCACTAATTAATTTCGGATGACAAAAAAAAAAAAAAAACTCTTAAGTGTTAACTATTTTATTTAATTTCAATCGCTAATCGTTATTAGTGTACATTAACTATTGTAAAGATTAAAATTGAAATAGATATTGAATTCTTAGTGGAAAAGAGACAAGATGATGTGGAGTGTTAAAATGTGAAAAAGAGGATGTTAAATAAATCAACCATTGTTATTGATAAATGATTGGACTATTTAATAGTCAAATAGCATGTACTTTATAGTTTGTGCTTGAGGAATCAATAAGAATCTCAGTAAATAATGTTCAGTAACTTTTTCGTTTAAACTTTTCATTGGTTTATGACTTTAATTAATTTTCCGATCATACGTTCAAATGTTTTATTTTGGTAAAGTTACATATACTTACGTAGAATGAATATAAAAAAACAGATGTAATCAAACATCAGATACTTTAAACGATGAATCAAAGAATAGTATCACTTTTCATAGCCTTGGATCATTTGTTTAAAAGCTTTACGCAGCTAGACACTCGCGTGGAAGACCTTGAGGGAACCTCTTAGCGTCCGTACAGTAATTGTATATCATGTAGTTATTCTGCACCCGTCTCATCTGTTCTTGACCCGTCGAGTCTAGCTCCTGGGACAACCACGAACCACTACTTCCTTGCCCTGACCCGTTTGGGCATGAAGACTGGCCGTTGATCACGACGCAAGCTTCTTCGTTGAAGCCGCGGTAGGAAGCGGTGAAGGGAGCTTTAGACCAGTCGGTTTTGACGAGACCACCCCTTGTGGCCCAGTCTTCGGCGTTCCATAGACTCGAGTACATTCTCATCGGCTGGTTCTTAGGAAACAGAGTTCCTTGAGATTCCATGTTCTTGAATTCTCTTATCGGAGTACCATCCACAGAGAATCTGAATAGATAGAAAAAACAAAGAACAAGATTAGATTCAAAAGAGTATTCAAGATTTCGGTTCTTTTTTTAAATTTTTTTCTAAGGTTTATAAGTAATCAAAAGTAAAACCTAATCTAGTATCTAGACTTACATGATGCGTTGTGGGTTCCAGAGGATAGAGTAAGTGTGGAAATCACTAGTGGGATCGAACCAGAGTTTGAATTGTTGTTCTCTATCACCTTTGCCTTGCGTAAAGACATTGGTATGAAGTGTGTAAGGATCACCACTTAGGTTTCCCAAGAACTCGAAATCAATCTCGTCCCATGTAGATCCAGGAGATTTCAACTGTAGAACCAAGCAAAAACCCATTTAGCCTAATCACTCTAAATGTGTACTTTAAAAAGAAACACTAAAGGAAATGGAGTTACATAGTAAGCAGTGACAGTTCCAGCAGAGTTTCCGGCAACGAGCTTGATCTGCATGTCGATTTTACCGAACAAATATTCATTCTTGGATTGGAATCCTGAGCCTGAAGCTTTGTCGAGAGTGAGTGTCAGAAGATCGCCGTTGTTTGTGATCTGTCCACGTCCGTCTCCCCAAGTTATCTCCACGTCCCGTTGAAAATTGGCGGAAACAGAGCAAATCATAAAAGAAGCAAGCAGAGCAACCACAACGGTGGAGTAACTGATCATAGCCATTGCCAATTTTTTTTTTTTTTTTTTTTTTTTTGTGGGTTTTGAGAGTAGATTAATAGATTTGTTGGGTTTTGGATGAGGACGGATTGGTTGTATTTATAGTAAGAGCAGAGGCAGTCAGAGAGGAAGGTTCGGTTTCGGACGATGGGTTTGGTGAAGAAAAAGGCGCGTCCTGATTCGGACAGCTGGAAGGTGGAAAGTGATGGTTAGATTTTGGCTTTGGAGTTGGAGACGCGGTTTTGGTTTTTCAAATACAGTTATTTAATCTTGACCATCGTCGCTTTTTCTAAATGGGCGTATGGAACACAGCTAAGATCTTCCTTACTTGTGATGACTTATCTTTATTGACAAGTTTCATTTTAACCAAAGGATCCAAGTAGAAAACCAGTAATCAGTCCCCACACGGATGTACTTTCTAGAGCCTATAAAATATAAAATAAAACTCACGTAAACTTAGTTATGTTTTTCAAAAAACTATTTTATATAAAAAAATTAAAAAAGTATTTGAGTTCTTCAAAATTAAACAGCAGTTAAACACAAAAATATATCCTGAAAAGTTTATTACATGAGTTAGTCAAATCTTAAGAATATTGTGACAAATTCTTATAGTTTATTTGTACTAGGTTTACCGAATTTAATATCTCTTCTTTTCTACGTAAACATGTTTCGTGCTGTTTGACCTAAATATCTACTTGTTTGGTTCTCCTACTTGTTTTAAGTTTTAAACTAAACGTGAAAAGAAGAAAAAATTAAGACAAGAGACATGTTTTTTCACAAGTTGAGCGTGGGCGTTCAGTAGAAGATATGAATGGGCTTCTAGGCCCATACTTAGCCTGACTTCTATTAAATCTGCAAGTTTGAAATAGGAAAAAGAATCAGCTTCTTGTCTAGCTGCTGAAGGTTAGTCTTCATTTTTCTCATGGTTCATCGATTATTCTCTTGTCTAATAAGCTAAGTCAAGTAAACAAAAACCCAAAAAACGAATAACTATGGCGACGATTCGAATATCGGCAAGTGATGTTGATATACATCCCTATACTGTATAGGGCTTCTATACACTAGCAAGCAACCTGACTATTCATTCACCATCATCATCAAGCTCCACAATCTGTGCTCTCCTCTCAGCAGCTTTCCTCCTTATGAAGATTCCCCATCTCATAGCAGCTTTTATCTTTAGCCACCCAACAACCGCTTTTCCTGATCGCCCACGGTCCTCCTCATCATATCCCTTCGTCATTGGTGACGATGGGAAAGCAAACACATCTTCCCCATTGCTGAAGAGCTGGAGCAGCTGTTGCATGTCCTCATTCGCTAACAATTCATGGCTTCTTTGCCGGATCTCTTCCTCTGGGAAAAAGTCGTTCTGGTTTGTCCAGTCTTCGAAAGGATTAAGATTTTCCTGGTCAACAGATGATTTGATGTCTTGGTACCCACCTGTGGATGAATGTGGAGGACCAAGAACAAACCCAGTTACATTCCCATTCTCTATGGTAGGTTGACTTTGCTGTTGCTGCATTCCCATAAACTGATCTTGCTGCGAAACAAAATCGAATTGTGCTTGTGGGTTATGAGGCTGGGCTGTTGCCAGCGTTTGATTATAGCCTGCAATAAAGATAGAAATAGAATATAAACTTATGATGCAGAACCAAGAACACAATATCTGAGATTTAGTAATTTCCAAGGGACTGATTTGCCAACCTTCGATTGCGAATTCAGGAAACTGACTAAGAGGCACGGTAGAGTAACTTGCCAGAGCTGTTACAGGATCAGTCTGAGAAATATCCAACCTCTCAGGCTGGTTGAAGTTTAAAAGAGATTTGCCTTCATACTCCACGACCTGGTTCCAATTTTCATATGCTTTCTTCACCAGTCCATCCACATATACCTTTCAGAATTAAACACCGAATTTTTTATACTACTGCATACATATAACAGAAGTAATATATAGAACCACACATCACTAAAACAAAGATTTGTAAATCAGAGTTTTCCAGAACAATGATAATACCAAACATCATAAGGCAAATAAGTGTCAAAAATTAAGGAGAATGAAATAGACCTTTTGGCTTTCAGAGAGTGAATCAGCAGATAAGTATTGGTCTCCAGAAATGAGGCCACTTAACTCGTAGATGTTATTGAACACAACTCCAACAGTCCTTGAATCTTCAGTATAGTAGATGTAAAGCTTACCACTTAGGACACATGTTTTTGCATGCTCCACTAGCAAATCCCACATCTTATTTGACATGCCACTTCCAAGAATCTAGACAAACATTAAATAATTATATAATTATTCATGAGCACTGAATGAATGTATTCATCCAAAAAAACAATGAGCTTGCTGTTATAGGCACTCACAGCTCGTAGTTTTGCAGAATCCCTGACCAAATTTCTCAGAAAGCCTTCCACAGTGACTATTCCTGCAGCGGTTAGCCTCTTATGGAACGCCCCATCTTTACCAATCTTCTCCAACCTCCATACCTCATCATTCAAAGCAGGTGGATAATGCTTCTTGTACACTGCACATAACAATCCAACAATGCGTTGATTTAAAAGAAAACAAGTGGCAAGCACAATGCAAAAAGAGATTTAAGAAAAGAAAACACGTACATTCGCCCCTGTGATCTTTAACAGAGAAAGCTTCTGTCTTTGCTTCACGTATGCGTATACCATCACAGTCCCCAGAGGGTACCCTTAAACCAAGCCTGAACTTGCGACTTCGAATCCAGCTCGAATTATCCGTGAAAACAATCTCACCCAAAGTGCCTACCCCTTCCTTGAGAACAACAAACAAGTCTCCAGTAAGCAAAGGTCTCTTTCCTTCACGCTCTTTTACAACATGACTTTCAAATTCTTCCTGGGTCCAATCTTCATCATCTTCGTTGTTAAAGTCACCCCCGAGCACAACAACCTCAAGCTTCAGGGAAGCTTCTGGTCCAACTGTTACAGGACGGCCAGTGTTTGCATCAATCAACACAACATGGATAGCAGCACCTTGCTCTCCTTCCACTCTTCCTCCAGTGAATAAAGGGAGAGATAACCTAGACTTGAAATGCAGCTGCAAGTTCCGGCCATCTGGACCTCCAATTCGTTTCGGAGAAGACCCAGAACTGAAAAAAACAGTTGGAAATCTCAGGATAATAATTTCATGGCCACTAATGTATGCCATTGAACAAAAGGTGTTACCTTGCATTAAGCCTAGCAGGGGCTAATTTTGCCAAAGCACGTTCCACTTCCTCACTAACCTGCTCAGTACCAATACCGTACTAATAAACAAACTGGTTCATACATAAACATAACTAACTTTTCAAAGAGACGAGAACAAATACAACAAAAACAGAGCAAATCTTACAACTCGGCGGAGGATAGGTTCCAAAGACGAGCAAAGCTTCTGCAAACTGTCAACTTTCAGAGCCTCAACAATCACACTGCGCAAAAAAAAGAGCAATAGGACAAGAAAAAAGTCTTTAATACTAAGAAAATTTTCAAAAACAATCGGGTAAATATCAGAGAAAATAACCTAGCAAGAGCAGGACGCTTTCGCTCAGGCTTGTCGTCATCGTTCCCGTCTAAGTTCCTCTTCATATTATTATTACCTCTAGACAATTAAAAAACCCTAATTTCTGAGATCTGCGAACAATACAAGTAACACAAATCAGACTCAGAAAAACCCTAAATCCCGTAACCAAATCGTCCACAATTTCGCAAAAGACTTTGCGTAGACTCTCTCGGTGACAAACAGAAAAATAAATTAGCAAGCACGCGAAAGAGAAAATTACATGTCCGGTGAGAGGGCCGCCTGAGTAAATTGGCCGGCGACGGAAGTGGTTTGTGTAGTCTATAGTTTCCCGACAGAGTCGCCTTTGCTCTTGGATTCTCTGTTTTGTTTGATAATGGGTCAACCTCAAACTGAGTCAAGAGTGTTTTTTATTATGTGGTACGGTGTGGTGAGGTCTACGCTTATCTACGGTGGATCTGCCGTGCTAGTCACGTGTCGACACGGCGACATACATTCTCCAATGTGACTTTTCGCCTTTCGGAATGTGATATAAAATCATAGCCGTACGTTCCACGTAGTGCTGCTTTTTATTTTAATAAAGTATATCCTTTTTCCTTTTTATAATTTTTTTTCTATTGAATATACCTTTTTTTCTTTTTCATTTCTTTTACTTTTTATCTTGATTTCAGATAACTATAGTTACAATATGTAGATTTTTATTGATTAAAAAATTAAATTATTTAAGCCAGATTTCGATTCGGTTTTCATGTTTTTACGATTTTTAATTTTTTTTATACAGGACGTACGTGGTTTTAGTTGATTAAAAATTTCAAATTTATAAGTCATTTTAAGGTTTGATTTTTGTATTTTTATGTTTTCTCATAACAATTTTTGCTCTGGACACTCTCTAGTCTACGGACAAACGTATTAACGTAATAATAATAGAAAAAAAGAACGATTGATATATCATAAACCTAGCCTTTTATATTTTTAATGATTTTTTTTGGTACAAATTATAATTTTAATGATAATACTTCTTTTTATTAATCATTCTAATAGCTGAAAAAAATAAAATAATAATGCCGTTAAAAAATATATAATACTCCAATTAGTCAATCTATGTTATTTATGTTTAGTCTAAGGAAAAAAATCTATATAAAATACCTACTTGCATGGTTAAAATATCTACAACTCTCTTTTACTAAAGCGACACATAAAGTGGTAAGTGGTAACCATAATCGAACATGTAAGCCACTTCTAGTTGACTCTCAAATTGCATTGTCATAATTAATTATGCACTAACTTAAGCATATATATAATCACCCCCATCAAATCATTTTTCTACCACCATCCATAACGAAATCTTTGGAGCAAGAAAACAAAGATGGCGACCACAACATCAACCCAAGCCACAGTTTTCGCAATCGCCCTTTTCTTGGTCGCGATCCAAGCCGTTCATGCAGACTATTATCGTCCACGGCTACCTACAAGCCCGAGCCCTCCTCCCTACGTGGCAAAGCCCAAGCCGCTCCCAACTCCCAGCCCCAAACCTATCCTCTATCATCCTCCTCCCACATACCAACCACCCACGGGAACGTTCGAACAACAATTTCTTGATCCACATAATACTGTCCGAGGCGGTCTAGGTACTTTTATATATTAACTAAAAAATTAAGACCATATGTGATCATATTTAAGACTACGCATGAGCATAAACAACATAAACGGTCACTTGGATCTTTGTAATTTTTGTTGTCATACCCATATACAGTCATATTCATAAGAAACATACACGTATTTTGATGTTATCTTAGATAAGAAAAAACATATATATTTAGTTTTGTTTGAGACCTTATATTACACACGTTCTAAGAAAATGGACTACCCTACAAAACGAACAATTGGATAACATTGTTAAGAAAATTGTGGGATCAAATTATAGTGATTGTATTGATTTGAAAATTTTCATTACACCAACAGGTCTGCCTCCATTGGTGTGGGACGTAAAGATCGCAAGCTATGCAACATGGTGGGCTAACCAGAGGCGATACGACTGCTCCTTAACCCACTCGACCGGCCCATACGGTGAGAACTTGTTCTGGGGAAGTGGCTCAGACTTTACATCGACTTTCGCAGTGGAGTCATGGACCGTGGAGGCTAAGTCCTACAACCACATGACCAACACGTGTGAAGGAGATGGTATGTGTGGTCACTACACTCAGATCGTGTGGCGTGAAACCAGGCGCCTTGGTTGCGCTCGAGTTGTCTGCGAGAACGGCGCAGGAGTTTTCATCACTTGCAACTACGACCCTCCGGGTAACTACGTTGGAGAGAAGCCTTACTAACTTGGTCTAACACGTTGTTTTAAATTAACGTTACGTTGGTGATTTCTTAATCTATGTTTTTATTCTTCTTGACTTTTGTTTCTTTTTAAACTTATCATCCTATGGATTTTAAGTTGATGGTGTTATGAACATTTTGTTGTTTTCTACTTTTCATTTTGTGATGGTCATGTCCCCAAAATAAACTTTTAATCGGTATACAAAGACCTTCCTTAGTTCCCTTAAATTTCTTAGATCATATAACTAACTACTACGTAGTTTAAATATGAATATGAATATGTTATTAATACATAAACAAGATAATTTTCCGTTTGTACTTGAAATTTCTTACAAAAATCATATCATTTTTTATATTTTATATATTCTTGTATACTGGGCATTCTTACGGATATATAAATAACCGTTAATGCAATTACAACCATCAATTAAAGTAATCAAGATACATAATCAGTATCATAAACCCCACAAATACAACTATTTTCTAGTAAAATACACAAATACACCCACCTAATCTCCTTTAAAAAGTCATCATAATTTCTAAAAAATAAGATGTCTTTAATTTGGAGAATTTTTAATAGATAAATGATGATCAATTAATATGGTTTCTGGCCGATGTAGTTACCGGGAGGATCGTAGTTACAAGTCATGAAGATTCCACCATTGTTGCACACCACACGTGCACACCCGACCCTCCTCGTGTTCTTCCACACAATCTGTGTGTAATGGCCACACATCTGACCAGGATCGCACGTGTTGGAGCCGTAATGATAAAACCTCTTCTCGCTGGCCCATGCAACCACCGCATCGGCCGGAGACCAGTTGGCGCCGTATCCCCAGTAGATGTTCTCGCCGAGAGTAAACTCTCCGTTTGAGAAAGAGTGTCTCAAAGCACAATCTCCCCTTCTTTGATTAGCCCACCCTTGGGCGTAGTTCTGGAG
This sequence comes from Arabidopsis thaliana x Arabidopsis arenosa, assembly GCA_019202795.1. NCBI lineage: Eukaryota > Viridiplantae > Streptophyta > Magnoliopsida > Brassicales > Brassicaceae > Arabidopsis > Arabidopsis thaliana x Arabidopsis arenosa. Next base: position 6,188,010 of record CM032924.1, read on the forward strand.
TCTGCGGTCCCATATCAAAGGAGGTTCGAATCTTGCGGCACGGACCAGGTTGTGTCGGAACAAGAACTGCAAGGAGTCGTGGTCACATCCCGGACACAAATTCTTACAGATTCGGAACACCTGACCGAGTGTTGCAGATTTGGTTATTAAAGATTTGGTTATTGATAAAGAAACGACGACATTAAGGGCACCTAAGAGTAATATTACTCGTAAATAGGATGAGCTCATCCTCTCTCTTTTCTGAGATTATATTGTTTTGTAGGTGCTAATGGATTCGGAGGTTCAAGTGTGTTATTTAAATATACAGAGAAAAAGAAGGAAACGATAAACTGTGTTTGGAAATGTATGGATACAAATTCGAGGTTTTTTTAGCGGCTCTGTCTATTTTTTAACCGCGTAATGTGGATTACCAATGTGATGAAAGATTTCTTTGTCTGGCAGATTGCAAATTTTAGAAAGAAAAAAAATGAGATCGCGGATAAATATGGATTGTATTATTGGAGATATATGATAATGTAGATGATATGATTGTGTTATGTGTTGTCCCGTGAACCCTAATGTTGGACGTATTACAAGAGATCTCTCCCCCCTGCTTGACCAGATCCGCAACAGAATTGGAACGTGGACCTCACGCTTTCTTTCATTTGCAGGTCGCTTAAATCTGATCAGCTCTGTTTTGTGGAGTACGGTAAACTTTTGGATGAGTGCTTTTCGAATTCCAAGAGACTGTATCAAAGAGATAAACACCATTTGCTCAGCATTCCTATGGTCAGGGCCAGAACTAAACACTCGAAAGGCTAAGGTCTCGTGGGATGATATATGTAAACCGAAGCAGGAAGGAGGGCTCGGGTTGCGGTCTCTAAAAGAAGCAAATGATGTAAGTATCTTAAAGCTGATATGGCGTGTCATCTCCAATGAGGACTCCTTGTGGGTCAAGTGGTCAAAAGTAAACTTGCTCAAGCAAGAGTCTTTCTGGTCTATTAAGACTAACACAAGTTTAGGATCTTGGATGTGGAAAAAATTGCTAAAGCATAGGGAGAACGCAAAACCATTCTGCAAGGTTGAAGTAAAAAATGGAGCTCTAACATCATTTTGGTTTGATAACTGGTCGGGAATGGGCTCGTTGATGGACAAAACTGGTCCGCGGGGACATATTGATTTGGGTATAGGCAGGAATAAGACGCTGGCAGAGATTTGGGGTCGTAGAAGGAGAAGATATCATCGTGTAGCTCTGTTAAATGATATCGAGACAGCTCTAAACCAGAAATACCAAACTCGAAACCAAGAGCAGGAAGATAAAGTTTTATGGAGAGGTAAGGGGGATGTATTCAAGACAAGCTTCTCCACAAAAGACACATGGAATCATATTCGGACCAATTCAAATCAAGTGGCATGGCACAAAGGATTATGGTTTAGGCACTCTACGCCAAAATACTCCTTTTGTGCTTGGCTCGCTATGCGCAATCGTCTCTCAACAGGGGATAGAATGCAGTCTTGGAACAATGGATCAGTCGTGAAATGTATGTTCTGTTCAACGCCAGTAGAGACCAGAGATCATCTCTTCTTCTCGTGTAGTTATGCCACTGAAGTTTGGACTGCAACTGCTAGGAATGTGTTCCAAGCTCGCTTCTCCACCGACTGGCCAACAATCGAGAACTACATCTCAGAGACTTCAGCCGACCGTGTACAGAGCTTCCTTGAGAGGTACACTTTTCAAGCCACAATACACATGCTATGGAAGGAGCGGAATGCCCGTCGCCACGGAGAGGTACCAAACACAACGACCAGTCTCATCAATTGGATCGATAAGCAGGTGCGAAATCAGTTTGCAGTCATACGCATCACAGGAGATGGCCGCTATGACAAGGGCTTACAAGCCTGGTTTGCTTCTCGAAACTAGCCATCGGAAATTCTCTGTCCCTCTAAACCAATTTTGTTTTCAGTTTTGCTTAATATCTCTCAATTTTGATTCTCAAAATCTTTAAAAACAGCTGATGTAAAACGTTATTTTTTCTTTTGAATACAATTTAACATTTTATTCAAAAAAAAAAAAAAATGTTGGACGTATTAGATAGGCTGATATGGGTTAATGGTGGGTCGTCACGGAACACTCCAATAAGCCAACATGCATGCCAACCCATATTGGCACTTACAACATTATTTCTGTTAATTTAATCCATGCAAATGCAATGATCGAAAATAATATGGAAGATAAATCAAATAGCTAGGTATGAAAGAAAGAAGAAGGTCGAGAAAAACTATTGAATTTAGCAATCGCATAAGACAAATCGTCAAATCGAAAAAAAATAAAAATGTGAAAGAGATTCTATTGGTACTTAATTAGTTTTAATGTGAAATAGATATTCTTTTTTTGTCATCCATGTGCAATATGTATAATCATGAAATAATTGATTTAAATGTGCTTTACTTTTTAAGAGAGAAAACAAATCCAGACAAAATTATTTAGAAAGAGTAAACTTTCCAAAGTAAATTAATTTATAATCCATCATGTCCTATACTATTAGTTGATAAATCTCTACATTTTAGTGTAGATTTTTGCAAGTCTTCCAGAACTAAAGCTTTTTTTTTTTATTAACACCATTACCATTAATTCTGTAAGAAGTTAATTTATTTACTCCTGTTAACAACATTAACCTCTTACAGATTTTAGTTTGTTTATAAATCCTATATTACTATTTTTAAAATATTTTGACCAAGTGTTTCTATGTGTTACCGCTACTGTTGCTTAGCGCCTCCGCAAAAACCGCAAATGGTAACGCTTCTTCGCCGGAAAAGTTAAGCGACTTGTCATCATCACTTCGATAGTCAGGAAGGGTACTTGCTTCTTATTGCGTCCCTTTACTTCCACATGATCGCGTCCTTCTCCAGATTCCAAATCTCAATCCCCGATTTGATTCCGTCTTCACCGCGATTTCTTCGGCCTAGTCAACACCAGTTCCGTTTCGGATTATACCTTCGATTTCCCGCTCAACCTAAGAATCTCGATCAAATGGAGTGGATGAACCGCCTTGGAATCGGTTGCTTTGCGGCGAATCGAAGCAAAAGGGAGCTGAAGACGGAGATCGATAACGGCGGAGAGGATTTTTTCGATGCGGATGTTATGGAGTCAGCTGAGAAGCCGGATCATTTGGTGGTCATGGTTAACGGTATCGTTGGCAGGTAGACTAAATTAAAGAGCTTCAAATCGAAATCAGATTACTAAATTATGGGCTAACGACTTTGCTGTTTCGATTTGGATGATGATTCAGTGCGGCGGATTGGAAATATGCGGCGGAGCAGTTCGTGAAGAAGTTCCCGGACAAAGTACTTGTGCACCGTGCGTGTTTCTTTAACCTTTTAGAGATTGTGGTTTTGAATACTCTGTACTTTTGATTTTGATGAAATAGATGAAGCAGGTAGCGAGAGCAATAGTGCAACGTTGACATTTGATGGTGTTGATAAAATGGGTGAAAGACTAGCTAATGAGGTAGTATTTGGCAGCATTCTTGTTTCTCTTTACCTGGAACTTGAATTTGGCTGGTGATTTTTGTTATTGGTCTTTGATTTCTATGTTTGAAATTTTGTGAAGGTTTTGGCTGTTGTTAAGCATAGAACTGGGCTGAAGAAGATCTCTTTTGTGGCTCATTCATTAGGAGGTCTTGTTGCAAGATATGCCGTAGGGAAGCTCTATGAACAGCGTGTCGAAGCCGACTCTTTGGACTCTCCTTCGAAGGAGGAGAGCGCAAGAGGAGGCGAAATTGCTGGGTTAGAACCTATGAACTTTATAACTTTCGCAACGCCTCATCTTGGTTCAAGAGGACATAGACAGGTGAATTTGATGTTAGATTGCATGTCTAGGTCATATGTTTCTGTAAGTTTTGCATATATATAGATAATCCGTTTCTCTGTGACATGCTTACTCTTGTCTTCATTCGCTCAGTTTCCGATTCTTTGTGGCCTTCCGTTTCTTGAAAGAACAGCATCCCAAACTGCACATTTGGCTGCTGGGAGGACCGGAAAGCATTTGTTTCTGGTGGACAACGATGATGGAAATGCTCCACTTCTTATTCGGATGGCTACAGATTCTGATGACTTAAAATTCATGTAAATTATCTGGTCTCTGGGTGTTTTCATTGATGACTTGCAGATTGATATGCTCATCATCTCTTCTTATGACCTCAACAGATCAGCTTTACATGCTTTCAAGCGTCGTGTGGCATATGCAAACGTGAATTTTGATTGTATCCTTCCCTGAGAAAAACATGTTTTTTTAAGTAACTGTCAATGGTTTTTGATCATTTCTATCATTTACTAGAGTTTGCCTTAACTAATGAGAAAGCTATGGTTGGATGGAGGACATCTTCAATTCGCCGTCCAAATGAACTCCCAAAGGCATGTGTTTACTTTGTTATATTTTGTGCACATCTTTAATGACGTTGTGGGATTTATCAGTAACCTTTATCCCTGCTCATCTTTCAGCCAAATCTTCTAGCAACTGATCCAAACTATCCACACATTGTATACGTAGAACGTGGAAATGTGGACAATGGTAGTTGCCAGTCAACTTCTACAGTAGCAACAGAGCAAAATACTGATCTTGAAGGTTTTGCTCCATTTCTCACTTGATTATTTTTCAAAATTTGCTAGAAATAATGATATCTCTTTCAGATTTTATGGAAGTGTGGTAGATTGTTGCCTCACTATCTATATCCCATTGGTCTTCTTTATATCCGTAGCATCACAAACATCATCCTGTAATGTTTTTTGTTGAATGTAGAGGAAATGATACATGGACTCAGTCAACTATCTTGGGAACGAGTAGATGTCAGCTTTCACAATAGCAAGCAACGATACGTTGCTCATAGTACCATCCAGGCAAGTTTAATAATAGGAACTTGAAACTCAAAGGCGATTTTGTTAAGAGCATTTGACATAATGTTCTTTGTAATGTGTAGGTGAAAACATATTGGTTACATTCTGATGGCAAAGATGTAGTCTTCCACATGATGGATCATTTCTGTCTCTAGCCCCAAACATTTTCAACCGCTGCAATTTAGTCAGCACTGTAAGAAGGCGTATACCATTGCAAACTTCTTCACTTCTTCTTTTTTGGTTATTTATATCGTATTTAGTATGATGCTTGATGCGATAAAAATCGTGGTAAAGTTCTTGCCACTTTTTCCTTGATGGTTATTAAAATGTTTTATAATTCTGTCGAACTATGAATCTGTACAGATCTACTCGTTCTTGTAAAAAAAGAAATCATCCTTCTCTTGTCACTATCGATTCTGTAAGTTTTTGTTTTGATCTTAAGGTTTGGCACCAATCGTATAAGTCTTTGTTTTGATCGTAAGTTTTGGCGCTAATAGCATCATTTGCTATCTCGTTTGTTTTGACACGTTCACATAAACATAAGTAGGAATTGGACAAGAAAACGAAAGGACGTACACACATGACACAACCAATGAGGCAATGCCAATTGCCTATACTAAAAAAAAACAATTATTCACTTAGTAGCAGTAGTTTCCATCCATTATATGTGTCACACTATTCACATTGTACTGATCATCCAAAAGACAATAATTTATTGTCCAACAATAAACGTTAATGCTTCTTCAATTTAGTGATATATCTAGAAATTTTAGAATAAAGGTGCAAAGAGAATAATTCTCAACTTCGGCTCGCCGCAACGGATTAGCTTAATATTCGGCATGCGTCATTGTTGGCACATCACTTGAAGTTTTCACAACACATCTCTTTCCCTCTTTCGTAAGCATCATATCTGAACATCTCTCAGAGGTAGAACATTTTGTCTCTCTTCCAAATGAAAACTGAATTAAGGACGCACAATTTTTAGAAGAACAAAATTGTATTTAATTTTAGTTGCACTATCTTTTATCGCTTAATTTGTCTGTCAAGTTTCAGTTCCATCTTTTATCACTAGTCCAAAACCATCATCTATTCAAAATTCATGACCCATAAACGGGAAAAATTAGAAGAAAACTAAGAGCACCTCCAATGGGAGGTTCTCTTCTAAATTTAAATGAGTTCTCATCTAATTTTGGGAAAAAAATAATTCAGAACTGAATTAAGATGAGAGAATCGATTCTCCTGAGAGAGGTTTGAGAGTTTGAGAGAACCGGACACGTGTCAGTGTTCTATTGGAGGGAGAGTTATAACAAAAGAAAAAAAAAACACTCATTTTTTAGTTTGTGTCGCGACAAAAAAAAAAAACACTTTGTCTCTCGATTTGGCGATTGCGAAAAACTGATGAACACCTCAAAATCATCGCGATTTAGTGAGATTCCGATGATTCGACGCCGGAATCGTGGTTTGTTTCTTTTACCTGCCGCCGGAATCATCAGCTGGATTCACGGTAAAGACCATCGGCGAATGGAGTGAAAACAAATCGAAGATTGGCGATGGAGAAGAAGGATTCGTTGAAGGATGGTCCAATTTCTTGTTCCAGGTATGAATCTAGCCCCTTTCCCATGTGTATCGTGACTTAATTCGTTTAAGGAGACAACAATGGCGACGGGAAGAACGGTTAAGGATGTCTCGACCGCACGAGTTCGTCAAGGCTATGGGATGATGATCTTTAGTCGATTTTATCTGTGGACAATGAGTTAACAAGTAGATTAAGAGAAACTAAAGTGGCAATTTAGAACACCCGAAATTGGTTGAAGTTATCTCAGAGTTAGTTAACACTTTGAATGTTGGTGATAGATGTTCTAATTAGAATGGGAATCAATAGCAGTTCTCTAGGCTTTAGTGTATCAATATGTTTTGGTTTTCTTCTGCGAGGTACAACAAAGAAATTGAGAAAGGTGGTGATAGATGATGAGAGACAAGTTTAAGGAAGAGGGTGATAGATGAAGATTTGCAATTTTGGCTTGAATTTTACTTCTCAATCTTTGTCGCTGTATTAGTAATTTAGTAGTGTGTGTATACCGACACCAAGTTATAGACATTTAGTAGTGACTGTTTTGTATTCATGTTAAAGCTAGTGTAAAGTTATAGACCTTAACTGATCACATGACACATCACAATTTGATCAACCATAGTTGTGGTAGAGGTAGATTTTGAGCTTTTGGCTAATTATTATGTAAAGTTTTGAGCTTTTGATTGTGGGCTTGTGTTTCGTGTTAGTAATTCGGTTTTATCTGCTGATTTGTGTTTGATTTTGATGGTAATGGTAGATTTTCGTGTAGAATAGGAGTGGTTTTTGCTACTTGTTCTGCAATCATCTCTTAATGTTTGTATTTGTTGCAGATGGAGCCTTTACCAAGTAGAAACCTTCCTCCTGGTTTTGATCCGACTACTTGATGTAGTGTGTGAGTGTGTTTTGATTGCAATAATTTTTTTTTTTTCCTAAAAACTCCACTAGAGAACTTACCATTGGACACAAAAAAATCAAAAAAAATAATCAAAGGTTCTCATCTAACACTTTCTCAAAATTTATAATAAAAAATTCGAGAGAGCTCATAGAGAGAACTCCCTCATTGGAGATGCTCTTATAAGACAACCAAAAAAAAAAACCACACGAAATAAATAAAACTCTAATTATATCCCATCCGCTCACGTAAGGTTGGCGTAATTATAAACCGACCCGACAAAAAAAGACCGGACGGATCGATTCCGGTTTAAACAATCCAGAGTACTCCGTAACGATTGCTCTGTTTTCAAAAGATGAAGGACGGCTCACCGTAACCTCCGGTGCTCTGCCGTACCACCTGATCACTAGCCTCCTCTTCCTTCTTCTTCGTTATGATCGCCGCAAGTACAGCTTTGCTCAGACCGAGTCGCCGGCGTAGCCAAGTAAGTAGGTTTGACATCACCGGCCATGATGACGAGAAACTTCTCCGACATCTCCCTGGGCTTAGTCTTGTTAGTGTCATTGTTGGGTTTGGCATCATCTCCGGCCTCGAGATCACTCTGAGCGGAGCCGGAGAGTCTCCAGTAAGAACAGGCGAGAATGAGAAGAGCGACGGCGATGAGAGCCAACATGGCGGCCAAACCACCGAAGAGATAAGGAACCGGAGAGTGCCACGGCGAGTGAGGCACCACCATGGAGGAGCTCTTGTTTATGCTGTCTTGGTAATTATATTGTCGTCCTTCCATTGTCTGCATGTGTGTTTGGGAGAGAGTGAATGAAATGAAAGTTTTTATTTATTTAACTAAAAAATTTTGGGAGAAGAAATTATGTTGTGAGGGGCATTTATAGAGGAGAGTATGGGTGGATTATTCTTAATGCAATGGATTTGTATATGGTTCAGTATAGTATTACGAATCAATTATTAATGACTCTGCCAATTTAATATTCATTATTTGTACTTTGTCGAGTGAGTATTAGCTAAATCACTTTTCTAGCGAATCTTCTTCTAATATGGAGTGAACACTTGACTGGTCTTGATGTAAGGATGTACGTAGTTTTTCGATCTATAGTTGCATGATTTCTTTTATCAACAATAAACATTATTACGTGAAATTAGTTTTACCGTGGTGGCTCAATGAAGACATTTGTAAAATAATGTCTTTTCCTCCTTTTGGACTTGTATTAAGTTGATTTTCTTATTTTGTCATAGTTTTTTTTTTTTTAATATATCCCTCTTTAGTACTTTAATAAAGTTTAAATTTTATTGGTGGCTTTTAATACTCTTTAATGTAATAATATGGATCGAGGTCTTGTTACGGCCATTTTGCATATTAACCTAACTGTTGACCTAACCTCATTGTTTTGGATAATCAACGTTGTGAACAATGTTGGAGTATTAAACTAATCCCGCTTATTAACTAAATTAAAAATAATGGGTATGTACGAGAAAACCAAATTTAAACTATAGGAGTGGATAGTTTCTAAAAAAAAACCTAAAGGAGTGGATAGTTCAACTGATTGAATGATTTTTTTTTGGGAAAGAGATTGATAGTTCACAATATACATGTTTTAATCCCTGATTCAAGACAAAACTATGGATCCTGAAAGTACAAATTTTATGATATGATTACCACACACATAAAAAATGAAGTCTGGTCTATGGAAAAAAGAAACTTAACACTTAAATTTTATGATAGTGCAGCAAATAAATGTATAAACTAAAATTTTAAGAAACTCATAGGGTAGCCCCACCCAACAAAAAGAAGTTTATGCTTTCCCAAAATATTACAAGTGAGTTTTGTTTTGTACAAAAACAAATTCCACCTAGGTTCAAAGAACAACTTACCAAAGGTCCAAAACTATATTTTTTTTATCTTATATCAAGACACAATATATATATTGAAAATATAAATAGCATACCAACAGATAAAATAAAAGATATCCACTATAGATTTTTATTATTACTTTGCTTAATTAGGTCAAAACTTGAGATTTAATATCATGCTAAGTTTTATAAATTTCAACTCAAAACTAATTTCAATTTCATAAAACAATTACCATTGAATAGATTTGCCATTTATATACTCTATATATATATATATATATATGGAATTCCTAACAACTAATATGTATAATAAACATAAAAGAATTATATAGTGAAGGGTATTTAAAAACACTTACTCGTGAAATAAAGTAATAGAATTTTTGACAAAAATAAAATAAAGTAATAGAATGAGTAGAGCAATTGGAGGGGTGGGGTTCTCAGCGTCAGCTTCCACCATGTCTAAGGAAAAGCGGATATTCCATTTAGTTTCCAATCACTTTCACTTACGTTCTCCATTTCCACATTCTTCCTCTTTCGTCTTATTTTCTTTAATTTCTTCATTTATACTTTTATATTATTCTTTAATGTGTCCACTAGTATTATGTTAAGCAATAATATATCATTAAGTCGACTAAAAGAAATTTCTAAGGCAAAACTTTTTTAAAGTATCCAAACCCCAACAATGTTTGTGCGGTTAATATTCCAACACAATCACTACTCTCTTACATTAATCTATCGAGATAAGTTTTAATTTTTAAATCCACTCACTGTATATATATATTTACTCGTCATATACAACATCTTTTGTGGTGGAGATGGATTCGAATGATTGTATTTATAGTATCAAGTTACTAACTTATTACTTTATATTTATTTATCTCTTTATAACCAAAACCTAGATGTATTTATAGTTTAGTTTTCTTTACATATTGGAAGTGTACCTATTTAAGTTATTACGTCTGTGGGCCGTATAATTTATTCCCTGATCCGACTTAAATTCCCGGATTTGATTTGTGTTTGTGCATGAATCATAGGGAATCATATTCTCGTTAAATAGGCACGTTACATGTGAAGATAATGTATAAAATAAATACATACCTAGGAACCCATTAGTTTCTCGAACAAACAAATTAAGTACTATAATTAAAATATTGGAGTTCTATTCTTCTTCTTTCCGGTAATTATTCTGCCAAAGTGGTTTAGACCGATTATAATCGGTTTATTGAAAAGATTGATGGGTGCCTTATGTTTGTTCTTGGTAAACAATCAGAATATTTGCCCTCTTTACTTTAATTTCTTTAGAAATTTCCTAAGAAATTGTTTTCGGTGTTGATAGAATCAACAATGGTTCCAATTATCTTAATTTCTTGAGTCAGAGATGAGGTTTCATGTAGTTTTCAGACTGTGTTTATTTCTTCATCTACTTACTTTGAAAGGTGGCTCGCTCAATTTTTCAGAACTTATATATCTCCGTACATTCTAAAACTCATTTTTCGTTATCAAGATATTTTGTTCTTCTTTAAATATGGATTAGTGAACTTGAGATAGGTATCTAATTAAAATAGACAGCTTTATAGAGCTATGATGACCGATTAAAAACTGATAGATATGCTACAATATCATTATTGCATGCCTCACAGTTCACAGTTTCACACATGTTTTTTGAAGTTTGAACATTAAGTCATAAACAACATTTTAATTACAATAAAATAATCAAGATTTGCTCGCACGAAAAAGAGAAGATATGGTAATAAAAATAAGGAAAGGGTGTTCTTCTTCTTAATTTTTAAGAGATGAAAGTACAATAATTGTATATATCGTCAACCATGGCGACATGATCAACATACATGTTTAAAATAATTTTGCCAAGTATAAAAGCTAGTGTCTAAGGAAGTGTTATGCACTATAGGAGTATAGGACGGTATCTAGTGAGAAGAAACAAAGAGTAAAGATACAAAAAACTAGAGTGATTAAATTTCCTATATCTATTCTATAGTTTTTTTTTTAGAATATGTTGTAAAAGTTATGACATGATTCATGTGGAAGCTGCAACAAAAAAGTGGAGGAACAAAGAGGGAATAGTAATAAAGCAGGAAGAGGTGTTTCTTTGAGAGAGTACATTTGTGACCGAGGACCAGCCTTTGTGGGACCTAAGAGCTGAGGGTGGTTCAGCTTTTAGTCGAGACGTCCTCATCGCTCAGCACCCTGTCCTGGTCCATCCTCCTCCACTGGTCGGCCTTCACTATTCTTTACTAACCCACACACATTCGTTTCACTTATATAGATGTTTTCAGTTTTGGGACTGTTTTTGCAGTTGAGATATATATTGCATGATATATTTATCTTGTGAAATTGCAAGTTGCTTTTATTATGTAAAGGGTGGAGAAAGGCCTCGGCCTAACTTGAATCTAACACTTTTTTTTCAATATTGACTAGATTTGATCCACATCCAAATGGGCTTACTTCTGATTTCCTAAGGTCTATTTTCTTCTGATTTCCTAAGGGGCTTTGAAATATATGTGTAGAAATAACATGCTATTTTTTTATTATGTGTAGAAATTTAGGGAAAAAAAAATGAGATACGGATATATTGATGGCCAAAGAAAGTAAAGAGAATTCTTCATTCATATAACAAACTTAAAATATATGTATAACATACTAATGATGAAATGTCTGTTTAGAATATTTTCTCCATTACTTGAAGAAATTGTGCCATTTACTCATTTGCACGTACGATGATATCTAATCTACCCTGAACTAAAGGAAGGTTCAGAGATTGAGAAATAGACTTTAAGGTGATTAGCAAATAATACAAAAGGCATCATGAGAGAGTGATAGTCAGCGACCCCGGCCCGTGACCTTTACCTGCATTCCCCTTTGGCTTTTTTCTTCTCAATTTCTCAACAATATATATTCACTATGACACACATGCATATTCATTTGATCCATCTTTACATGTTTTTAATAAATGTGTATATAACTGTTAGCAAGCTTTATTTATGAGCATATCTATGGATTTTCGTTTCTCGATCCACCTTCTCACCAATGATTAGTCCATCTTAATTTGGATTTATTTTCTCTAATGATCTCTTTAATATTTTCCGATGTCAATACATATCTGACTCTCTCTTGTCTGAGTTGTTTCACTGTCGCGTCCTTGTTACATCACCGTTTGACCACAATTATATTCGATGAGTTCTATGTAACGCAAAATTCAAAATGACAGAAAAGACAAAATAATTAACCAAAAGGTCAAAAAACAAATAAGCAAAAAAAAAAAGACTAAAAAAATGTCAATTTCATTGGAAAATACAAAACATTCCAAACTCAAGCATCCATAAATTCTCTTTACAACACTCACTTCCCTTCTCCAACCTTTAAACATTTCTCTCAAAATGGAGTCATATACTTTATCCACCTCTTCCATCTCCTACGCCAAACCTCTTTCACCGCTCCTCCTCACGGCGGAGCAACCTTCCTTCATCCTCCGCAACATCACTCTCACCTCTCATCCTTCCCAAATCCTCGCCATTGTTGGCCCTAGCGGCGCCGGAAAATCAACTCTTCTCGATATCCTCGCCGCAAGAACATTCCCGACCTCTGGCTCAATGCATCTAAACTCCGTCCCTATTAACCCTTCTTCTTACCGTAAAATCTCCTCCTACGTTCCTCAACACGACACCTTCTTCCCTCTCCTCACCGTCTCCGAGACCTTCACTTTCTCTGCCTCCCTCTTGCTCCCAAAAAACCCATCAAAAGTCTCCAATGTCGTCGTTTCTCTCCTCAAAGAACTAAACCTAACACATCTTGCACATACAAGACTCGGTCAAGGCTTGTCCGGTGGTGAACGTAGGAGGGTTTCAATCGGTCTAAGTCTTCTTCACGATCCGGAATTTCTACTCCTTGACGAACCCACCTCGGGTTTAGACAGTAAATCCGCTTTTGATGTCGTTCAGATTCTCAAATTTATTGCTATGTCGAGACAACGGATCGTGATCTTGTCCATACACCAACCTAGCTTCAAGATTCTATCTCTCATCGACCGCGTGTTACTTCTTTCTAAAGGAACCGTTGTATACCATGGAAGACTTGACTTACTCGAAGCTTTCTTGCTCTCCAAGGGATTCACTGTCCCTCCTCAGCTGAATTCTCTTGAGTACGCTATGGAGATACTTCAGAACCTCCATGATCCCTACGAGAACGCCAACATTGCTCTCCCAGATCACTGCCCTAGTAAAAAACAGAACAACAAACAGAGCATTGTTCGATATAAAAGCTCGAGAATCACCGAAATAAGCCTTCTTTCTAGTAGATTCTGGAAGATCATATACCGAACAAGGCAGTTGCTTCTAACCAACTTCTTAGAAGCTCTTGTAGTCGGTCTTGTCTTAGGCACTATCTACCTAAATATTGGAACCGGCAAAGAAGGAATCAAGAAACGATTCGGCCTTTTTGCATTCACCCTCACATTCCTCCTCTCCTCCACTACCCAAACCCTTCCAATATTCATTGATGAACGACCTATTCTTCTCCGAGAAACCTCAAGCGGACTCTACAGACTCTCCTCTCACATTCTAGCAAACACCTTGGTTTTCTTGCCCTACTTGCTCCTCATCGCAATCATCTACTCTGTATCACTCTATTTCCTTGTAGGTCTCTGCTTTTCGTGGCAAGCTTTCGCCTACTTTGTGCTCGTAATCTGGATCATTGTCCTAATGGCTAACTCGTTTGTCTTTTTCTTGAGCTCTCTCGCACCTAACTACATCGCTGGTACATCTCTAGTGACCATTCTTCTTGCGGCTTTCTTCTTGTTCTCTGGCTACTTCATCTCTAAAGAGAGTCTTCCAAAGTACTGGCTCTTTATGTACTTCTTCTCAATGTACAAGTATGCGTTGGACGCACTTCTGATAAATGAGTATTCGTGTCTGCACAACAAGTGCCTGGTCTGGTTTGAGGAAGCTTCTGTGAATAGCTGCTTAGTTACAGGAGGTGACGTGTTAGACAAGAATGGGCTTCATGAGAGACATAGGTGGTTTAATGTTTATATGTTGTTAGGGTTCTTCGTACTATATCGTGTTTTGTGTTTTCTTATTTTGCTTAAAAGGGTTTCGGGTTCCAAAAGATAAATGCTTTTCAGTTTCTTTTTAGCTTAATTTTTATAAGGGATTTTCTTGTTTCTGTAGACTTCATGGTATATACACAAAGAAGCAATTTATTGATGGATGAGTTAATGAAAGTAAAAATTCCTTTATATTTCACTCTCTTTTTCTACATTGTTCTATCATGGATTTAGTGTGTATATCCATGAGCTTCACATAATGTCACTAGAAAACCAAGATAATCTATTTGATGTACTATCTAGCCTACTATGATTGGCTCAATCAGTTCAGAGAGAGAGAGAGAGAGAAGGGTTACGTAGGCAGGGAATATAGAGAATCAACTGGATTAAGAGATATTTGAGTCATATTCGTGTATCTTCTAACTTGGCCAAAAAAAGAGATCGTCACGGGTCTACATGGTCTTGATCACATCCTCTGAAAGACCACATCAGTTTATACATTATTTATGACTTCAATTGTGATTTGGATTCATGATCTTGATTGTTTTCTTTTAGTGGCAGTGTCTTTAAGCGATATTAATTTTCATGGTCTCATCTATTATTGTTGCAGATCCTAGACTTTACTTTGGAGCCATCAATTTATACGTCTTCTTATCTAAAAAAAAACACTGAGCTACTTTTTTTTGGTTAGTAACAATGTTAAAAGGTTTAACTGGTTTGGTTATCAAGTTAGGCATTCACGAAGTTGACAAAAAATAAAGTAGAAATGAATAATTTGGTGTGCTCAAGTTGACATACAAAATGCCACTTCTCTTTTGTTTTCATGAGTTCACGGACATGCAACTTCATTGGTCGCCCGTGAACATTTTTGTTTAACAAGTAATTTTTGTCTCGACCAAGCTGGCTTCCTGACTCAGTTATAACTTAAAATTCATTTATTTATTACTAACTTTAAAGGTTTACTCAAAAATTTAAAATTCATGTATATCACGTTTTAATCTGGGAGTTTAGGAACTTGAATTCAAATTAAGAATAGGGATATATGTGTTGTGGGACGTCCGTGACCGTCACTATCCGGTTTGGTTTGAGAAACAAGGAAGCTGTAGCTAAGTTTCTTGAGAAGCAAGGTTTACATTACCACCTAATCTAGTTAACATACTCCATCAGCATCTTTAAGGTTGTGTTCCTCAGCTTGAATCGCTGAATCAAGATGCAAGCAGCTTTATTGGCCCACTATCAAAATTGGCTCTGACTGTGATGTACGGGTGGAGGACACAACATTAGTTGTTGGGACCAAATACTTTTGTCTTCAAAACATAATGAGTGAAGAACATATCGATACACTATTTTCTGACAAACTTGTCCGTTGACTTCACTAGGTGACGAGTGACGGAGTAAGAGCATCTCCATCGCTCTCATACCCAGAAAGAGTGTCTGAAGAAAAATATATTAATATTTTATTGTAATTTAATTTTGTAATTAATTGTTTTTCTGTTATTTTAGATTATACCAATTAAAAACTGACACATATGCATATGAGTGTCTCAGAGTTTCTGCAGTGAGAAACTCTGAGACATTCTCCTCACCTTCTCTCCTCCTTTTTGAATTTTTTCTATTATTTAAATTAGGAGACACTCTCAAAAGTTGTACCGATGGAGATGCTCTAAGATGATTGGATTGAGTAAAAGTTAAGCCTAGCATTGTAGAAATCTAGCGCCGAAACCTTAATGAGTGAAAAACATATAGATTAGATACACAAATCCTACAATACGATTCTCGGCCCAATAAAAGCCCAAATCCGTAATATATATTCTAATCGTCTTTATCCGCAGAAAACCCTATTTTCCCCTTGCTCAATCAAGCTCAGTGCCTCTTTTACGCGAAAGCTCAACCAACAAGACGATGGTAATAGACTCTGTTTCTGCTCTGTTTCTCAATTTTTACATCATTACCTAATGAAATGGAAGAAATTATCCGAGTTATTGATTGTGTTCTTCTTCGTCTTGTTATCAGATTATCTCAGAGAACAATCGCAGAGAGATCTGCAAATACCTTTTCAAAGGTTTGTGAGTCATGAACTCTTTCATTTCCTTCAATTTTCAGCTAGTGGAACCAGTTTAAGCTAGTTACATTTCCCTAGGGCTCTTCGAATATAAGCTTGTAGTGAGAAACAATTGCATTGAAATTTGAAAATGTTTATGCTTGCTTTCAGCTCCGTTTAGATTAGTTCATAAGTTTAGATTTTGAAGAGTGTGATAGATTGCTATATGATTGTTGAGTTAATTATTATCTGTAGTACTGTTCTCAGTTGTCTAGAGAAAGAATTTGTGTGGATACTAAATGATCTATCTTCCTTGGTTTCGTAGAGGGAGTATGCTTTGCTAAGAAGGATTTCAATCTCGCGAAGCATCCGTTGATTGATGTACCAAACCTGCAAGTGATCAAGCTCATGCAGAGTTTCAAATCCAAAGAGTATGTTAGGGAGACATTTGCGTGGATGCATTATTATTGGTTTCTGACTAATGAAGGGATTGAGTTCTTGAGAACTTTTCTTAACCTTCCTTCCGATGTTGTTCCTGCTACTTTGAAGAAGTCTGCTAAGCCTGTTGGCCGTTCCTTTGGTGGCCCACATGGTGATCGCCCAAGGTAGTTTCATCTTTTAATCCATTGACCTGTCTGGTTTGAGAGATTAGCTTATTCTGATATGGTTTTGGCTTTTTTTTTTTCATCAGACCACCTCGCTCTGACGGAGACCGTACCAGATATGGTGACCGTGATGGATACCGTGGAGGCCCACGAGGTGGTGATGAAAAGGGTGGAGCTCCAGCTGATTTCCAGCCGTCTTTCCAAGTAAATATTCCACTTACCATCACTCCTACTTTACTGAGCCTAGAAGCTTCATTTAAAGTACTTTAGCTAGTTGATGAAGAGATTTGTCTAACAGCGTGTTGTGTTATTGTTGTTGTTGCTTGTGGTGGCAGGGAGGTGGTGGAAAGCCTGGTTTTGGCCGTGGTGCAGGCGGTTACAGTGCACCAGCACCATCTGGTTCAGGGTTCCCTTGAAAAATTTGTTGTCATCTTACAACTATGGAAGGACAGTTTTGTTTTTTTGTTCTAGTTTTGTTTGTGTAATACAAATCCAGAATCTATAATCTATCTATTATCCTCACTTTGGTTTAAACGAGCAAATCCTCTAGTTTCAGGAATAGTGTTGAAATCCCCGTTTCTTACTTTGATCTCTCATGGAAAATGGTGCCTTGTCCAATTAGTATTAAGCGGCTTGCTTTTAAATAACAAGAAGAGAATGGTGCGGCCAAATCTATTTTCTTTAGTAATCTACTGTGGTAAAATAATGCAAAGCAAATGTGTATTAGAGAATTCGTCTTAACTTCTTCAAAATCGATTCAATGCAAATTCCAATTTTCTTTTTGTCTATCATTTGAAGTTTTGAACAATTATCCTTACAAGAAAAATTATCGGACATAGCCCAAGTTAATGTTTGTAACTCCGAATGACGCAGTCAAATACTCTTTCTTCAACGTTGAAAGTATATATCCAACTTCGTCTAGATGTTAGTGTTCCAAGAACGATCCACCTGATACCTCGATTTTGTTTGTGTTGCTAAACTCATCTTTTTTTCTTAGATGAGTTTCTTCCCAAACATATTAAAAGGCCGTATAAAAGGCCCATCAGAAAAAGTTTAAAGGGCCTATCCGATAGAAATTTGAAAGCCTCTCTATGAGGAAAAGGGTTCACACTTAACGACGGTGGGCGGAGTAAACCCTAAACCCTAGCTACTCCTCCTCAATTGCTATTTCTCCGTCTCTGCGTGTTGAGGACCGAAACGAAATCCTAGCAAAATCTCACCATGGGTAAGGTCAAAGGAAAGCATCGTTTGGATAAGTACTATCGTCTCGCTAAGGAACGTGGATTCCGTTCTCGAGCTTCCTACAAGCTTCTCCAGCTCGACGCCAAGTACTCTCTTCTCCACTCTGCTCATGCCGTTCTCGATCTCTGCGCCGCCCCTGGTGGTTGGATGCAAGTTGCCGTCGAGAAAGTTCCCGTCGGCAGCCTTGTTCTCGGTATCGATCTTGTCCCGATTCTCCCCGTGCGTGGCTGTGTTACTATGACGCAGGATATCACAAGGAGTGAGTGTAAATCGAAGATCAAGCAAGTGATGGAGCAGCATGGTGTTAGTGCTTTTAATTTGGTTCTGCACGATGGGTCTCCAAATGTTGGTGGTGCTTGGGCTCAAGAGGCTATGAGCCAGAACGCTTTGGTTATTGATTCTGTTAGATTAGCCACAGAGTTCTTAGCTCGTAACGGGAGTTTAATCACCAAGGTCTGCTTCTCAAATAAACTTACTCTCGGATTGTTATATTGAATTTGTTCTTTTGGATTGATCTTGTGTCATTTCTGAAGTATTGGTTTTATGTGTCTTCTGCTGTTAGGTTTTCAGGTCTCGAGATTACAACGCTGTGCTCTACTGTCTTGGGAGGGTACTGTTTGTTTATAACTCTGATTTTTTTTTCATGCGGTTGAGTGTTTCCCGGTTCTTCTTCTTATTGGTATTTTTTTTTGTTGCAGCTGTTTGAGAAGGTTGAAGTGTTTAAGCCGCCGGCTAGTCGTTCAGCATCTGCGGAAACATATCTTGTGGGTTTGAAATACCTAGCCCCTGCCAAGATTGATCCCCGTCTTCTTGATTATAGACATCTCTTTAAGGAGGCAGCAGAACCCACTAGAAAGGTAATCACTATGTGACTTATTTGGTGTTTGGAGTGTTTTTTGCAATTTTCCATTTTTTCATAAAGTTTGTGTGTAATACTACTTGTGTTTGTAGGTGGTGGATGTGCTTGGAGGATCAAAACAGAAAAGAAACCGTGATGGGTAGGCAAATCTGCTATCTGTTTTACTTCGTTATATATGAACTTTTTATAACTGAGTGTTATTTACAGGTATGAAGATGGAGAGTCCAATTTGAGAAGAGTTGCATCTGCTGCTGATTTCATTTGGTCTGAAAATCCTCTTGAGGTTCTTGGCACGGTTACTTCCATATCCTTTGATGATCAAGCCTCTCTACCTTTAAAGGAACATGATTTGACGACTGAGGAGGTACTGTTTCTAATTTCGATACCTTTGCTAATCATGTATTTGTGACCTCTACGCGATGGTAACTTTATCTTTTTCTGTTGGCAGATTAAAATTCTATGCGATGATCTTCCTGTCTTGGGGAAGAATGACTTCAAGCATATCCTAAAGTAAGAACCGCAGCACTTACTCCTTCATGGACCTTTTTTATCTTTTAAGTTTCAGCTATTGTAGAATTATTTAGCTCTAAATTGGTTCCGTAAAGAACGGTTTTTCTAGCACGTTAAGTTTTACCTATGCTGTTTTGAGAAAAACCTCAAGTGCTCAACCTGATAAAGCACTGTGTGAAATGGGTAAACGGGTAACCATGGATGTTAGGATTGCGTGTGGGAAACTACTGGTTTTGTTAAGACTTTAGCATTTGCTCCATGCGTCTGGAAATTATATTAGTTGCTTAATGGACACTAAACTCCCTTGATCTTGTAGATGGCGAATGCAAATCAGGAAAGCTCTTACTCCTGAAAAAAAGGAAGTTGCGAAACCTGAGCCTGATGTGGGAAAGGAAGATGAGGAAAATGAGGATGATAAACTACTCAATGAATTGGAAGAGCTGACAAACACAGTCGACCGTAAGAAGAAACAGGCAAAGAAGATTCTTGCAAAACGAAGGGCTAAGGTTATTTTTTACCTTATGATAATAACCTATCAAGTTTTTATGTCGTCTTAGTCAGTGGCCTTGGTGATGGATATCTTAGACCTTATACTTCCTTCACTAAATTCATTATCTTTTGCCAGGATAAGACTCGGAAGGCGACTAATCCACAGATGGATGTACTTGAAGATGGTTATGTCGACAACGAATTGTTCTCTCTTGCTGCTATCAAGGTACTTCCTTTTTGTATCCCATCTCTGTGAAATTTTGTTTTTATGATGGCAGTCGAAGAAGCGTTTATTGCTATTTCACAGGTTGAAGAGCATACTCCTTTCACCCCATCATCAGTTCTTACAATTCAATTGTTTGAACATATCATTCTATTCCGAATGAGATTGTAAAGATGTAAAGATTTTCATTTATTTTTCTTTCCAGGGAAAGAAAGATCTAATGGCAGTTGACAATGACGAAGCTGATGATGGCAATGCTGATGACAGTGAGAACGAAGACCGTGGTGAGGGAGCTTCAGATGACTCCAAAGACAGTGACATAGATTCTGATGAAGAACGTCAGAAGTAAGACCGCTTACCCCATACCTTTTTGTAGATTATAGAGTGCTGTTTGAAGAACGTCATACATTCTCAAGTTTGTGCAGTTACTTCATCTTAATAGTCTTTTTAACATTACAGATACACTGAACAAATGGAAGATATTTTTGATGAGGCATATGAGCGATATATGGTGAAGAAAGAAGGAAGCGCAAAGCAAAGGAAACGGGCTAGGCAGGCCCATGCTGAAAAGCTGGAGGTACTATATCATTCCTTACCCCATTTTATTGGATAGTACAGGCTTTTTGAACTAGACATTTTTTTCTTTGCAGGAAGGTGATGGAGATGAAGAAATGAAGATCGATTACGATTCAGATCTGAATGAAGAAAAGGATGAGGCAAACCCTCTTGTGGTACCACTTGATGATGGTGAGGTCCAAACAAAGGAGGAAATATCCAACCAGTGGTTCAGTCAGAATATATTTGCAGAAGCCGTGGAAGAAGGAGACTTGGGAAAAGATGACGGTGAAGACGAAACACCAATTGAGAAAAAGAGCAAAAATCTGTCTAAACCAGACAAGTCAAAGCAGAAGGCATCAAAAGCAAGCTTGTTGTCTGATCAGAGCTTGCCCAATAGCTCTAAGAAGGAAGAGGATTTTGAGGTAGTCCCTGCACCAGGCACAGATTCTGACTCGGATTCATCTTCTGATGATGATGTTCACACAAAGGCCGAGATTCTGGCATGTGCCAAGAAAATGCTGAGGAAGAAGCAGAGAGAACAGATGCTTGATGATGCATATAACAAACACATGTTTGTAGATGAAGGTTTACCCAAATGGTTTGTAGATGACGAGAAGCAGCACAGACAACCAATGAAACCCATTACGAAAGAAGAAGTTAATGCAATGAAAGCACAGTTCAAAGAGATCAATGCTCGTCCAGCCAAGAAGGTGGCCGAGGCCAAGGCACGGAAGAAGCGAGCTGCCCAAAAAAGATTGGAGAAAGTGAGGAAGAAGGCAAACACAATTTCGGACACAGCAGATATATCAGACCGTTCAAAGGACAAGATGATAGACAAGCTATACAAGAAAGCAGCAGAGCCAAGAAAGCCTAGGAAAGAACTGGTTGTGTCTAAAAAAGGAGTTGGGGTTAAGGTTGGGAAAGGACAGAAGAGAGTGGATAGGAGGATGAAGAGTGATGCTAGGAAGCGTGGGGGAGGAAAACCCGGCAGAAATGGGCAGAAGGGCACTGGTAAAGCAGGCCAGAAAGGAAAAAGGCCGGCTGGGAAACCACGGGGGAGGAAACCCGGGTAAGACCTCAATGTCGAATGAGGCGAAAAGGAAGTTTTGTACGGTATTTTAGTTTGATTTTTGGCAATTCTTGACTTCTGGATTTTGTTATTAACTCAGATAAATCTGTGTTTGTGGTGTCCTAAGTTAAAACTTAGTGGATCTATCTATCTATCTATCTTGTTTATGAAAGGTACCGTATTTGAATACCTTTGTTGCTGCGTTCAAATTGAAGATGTTATGGGTAATTGAAGGTTTCTCTTTCAATAAGAAGACGAGCTTGTACCATTAAAGTTCCTAATATTCACTTCTGAATGGAGAACAGTAGTGTGATCATCTTCCAAAATTGGAGATCGATTTGAAAAAAGTAAAAAAAAAAAAAAAAAAAATTCCCATAAAAAGCAATTTGAGTCAACACACTTTAATGTATTTCTTAAACTTACGTTGCCAAAGAAAGACTGGTCAGAGCGAAAAATCAAACTTCACAAATTTGACAGAAGGCAAATTTCAATCCAACGACTGCGAATGAAGTTTAATGGCGACTAGATCGCCTTATAAGAGACAATCGAAGCGATCAATGATTCAGTCTCTTCCAGCTTCTTCTGCATCATCTCGCCGCCGATTCATTTCTCGGAAGGGGATCGCGATGATGATTCCTCTTGCTCTCTTCTCCGGCGCAGTTTTCCTATTCTTCATGCCATTCAATAGTTGGGGCCAATCATCTGGTTCAGTGGATCTCTCCCATAGAATCCATGAAATTGAAGTAGTTGCTGAGTTTCCTCATGATCCAGACGCCTTTACTCAGGTTTATGTTTCGACTATAGTCATCCCACATTTTCGAATTTCTGTATTACTTAAATGTTCTTCTCTGGCGCAGGGACTTCTTTATGCGGGAAACGATACACTGTTTGAATCCACTGGTCTATATGGGAAGGTGATTTATTCGCCTGGCATTGTGTCTTACTCTTTGAATTCGATTCGAGTTTCATTCTCTAGTCATTGTTTTGCTTCTTTGAAAATTACAATGGGATGCTTGAGTTTGATCCATTCTGCCATTTTTTTCCCATTCTTACAGTCGTCAGTGAGGAAAGTGGATCTACGAACAGGAAAGGTATGGTTTCATCTTGTAGTTTGATGGTTTAAACATGTTGTGGACACTCTGGACTATATATCAAACATGTTAGTGAATCGTCATGAGGTTTCTGTGTAATTGAAAAGTGGGAAATGACAGTTAAATTGCCAATGATCGATAATGCAATTATAGGAGTTCATGCAGATAAGCCTTATTTGGATTGATGGATTTAGATTTTAGATACAAACTTTGTTTTGTTTCTCCCCCTTGCGTAGGTTAAAGTTATTGAAAAAATGGGTAATTCTTACTTTGGAGAGGGTTTAACACTCCTTGGAGAAAGGTGAGCCTT
The DNA here is from genome assembly GCA_019202795.1 of Arabidopsis thaliana x Arabidopsis arenosa. Lineage (NCBI taxonomy): Eukaryota > Viridiplantae > Streptophyta > Magnoliopsida > Brassicales > Brassicaceae > Arabidopsis > Arabidopsis thaliana x Arabidopsis arenosa. The sequence continues at coordinate 6,211,266 of CM032924.1, forward strand.
ATCTTTCATTAAGCTAGTTTGTAAATTCAAAATAAACTCTTACGAGTATCTTCTGCTTGTTTGATTGTAATGCTGTTTTCTAAAATCTTCTTGTGTCATACATTTCCCAACTGACAATCATCTGATGGTTACAATACTGTTCTGATCCACCGATTGCTTATCTTATCTAGGCTCTTTCAAGTTGCATGGTTGACGAATACGGGTTTCACATACGACATTCACGACTTAAGCAAAGTGTGTAGTGGTCTTATCCTTCTCATACTCTTTTTGTTTGCATAGTTTGGTTTCACAGCTATTAATCATCAGCAAGTCGTCTAAGTCAACCGGCTTTGCTACTTGCTAGAATTGATTAGACATAATATTCAGCTTAATCTGTTTCATGAAACTAGAGGAAAGATCTTTGTAATAGGCTAGAGATATGGATTCATGTCTAGTGACTAAGTTTCTTATTTGTTTCTTCATTTGTTGTAGTTAAGTTACCCTGTGTCCATTCCACTACCACTTTATGATGGACTAGTCTCGCCATAGTCTGTTATGTTAAGCATTTGATGTCACTGTAGGTAAAACCATTTAAACATCATATGAAAGATGGATGGGGACTGGCTACCGATGGAGAAGTGTTGTTTGGAAGTGATGGCACTTCTACACTATACCGGATGGACCCTCGAACAATGAAAGGTGTCTTACTTAAACTGCTTTAAGTTAGGTTCTTTGTTCTTGTGCCCATGAGCCACTTACATACGTATGATGTCTCTTCTCTGTAGTTACTAATAAGCACACGGTCAGATATAATGGCTATGAGGTACGTTACCTCAATGAGCTCGAGTACATAAACAAAGAAGTATGGGCAAACGTGTGGCAGGTATTCCAACTGTTTCTGATATTTGCATCTGTTCATTGTTACATCTGAAAGAAATATTGTTATACAGATGATACAAAATTACAAATTCTACTTTTACTAAAAAAAAGTTTGGGATAGGATGATGCCTGCGAAATTTCAATACGTGAAACCCAGACTGGTGCATTAAGCTTCATTCTTTCTCTCCTTGAAATATCAGAAACAAGATTACCTTGGATCGCTGTTTTGCTCAGATCAATCACAGAAATGAATTTCGTAGTTGGAGATGTTGTAATGACAAGACCTGTAGGGTTTATCATTTTGGCTGATGTGTATCTTTCTTTTGCAGTCTGATTGTATTGCCAGAATTTCACCCAAGGACGGATCGCTGCTTGGATGGATACTGCTACCAAAATTAAGGTTATTGTTTCTTGTAACATGTCTTTGTTTAGGATAAGCACACTGGGTTATACCATTGATCCTCTTCCTTTCTGATATCCTTTCGCAGACAAGGATTGCTGAAATCTGGACATGGGGTGAGTTGAAATCTGAAGAGTTTGTCTTTCTTAATAAGTCATCTTCAAAACTCCCTTTTTCCCTTACCTAAATCTTGTCTGCATTATAGGGTATTGATGTCTTGAATGGCATAGCATGGGACAGCGACAAGCAACGCCTCTTTGGTAATAAACCTTGTTTCTCAGCCCCTCTGAGCTTGATTACTCGACCTCCCCTCCAAGCCATCACATTTTGAAAACCTCTTTAAGAAAAAAAAGATACGTTTTTGAATCTAGATCATTTTGTTTTGCAGTAACGGGGAAATTGTGGCCGAAGCTGTACCAAATCAAGCTAAAACCAGCATCAGCAAAGAGCGGAATATATATCGAGCAACAATGCTTAGTATGAAAAAATTAAGCATGGTAATGGTTAGAAAGGTTAAAAAGGCTAATGTACCATAAATTCTTAACATTAGCATTTAGCAAACTTCAATGATTGAACATGAGAATCAAAACCTCATACCTTGAAAATCCAAAATCGCGGCAAAAGGAAATTACAATTCCCCTCAGTTAACAAAAGTCTCTCCCAAAATCAAGGACTTCTGAGATTGGATCGGTACGTGAATAGCTTGAAATCGAAATCGAAATCGAAAATCAACGACGTCTCTGGAACAGCCATGAGACGACGGGATCCAGACGAACCCCGCGTTCGTTGCTTGCTGTATTTTTCGATCGGCAATGCAATTGGTAATTGTGAAATTACGATATTACCCATCGGTTAACACTAGAGGACCCATCTCCATCCAATTACTTTTTTTTTTTTTCTATTAATCTCATTTAATCCACATACAATTTACTTTAAAGTTTAAACATCAAATATAGTCCATCATTGATGTCTTCTTAGACTACATTCACGTTTGTAACAAGTAACGTCCTATCTTAATTTACATAAATTATAACCCATGATTAGGTTTTAAAACAATGGAATCATGAGTTATAATCGTTGTCTTAAATGTTTATGTAGAAAAAGCTTCATCTGCTCTTCAGATAAAGACAACTTTATGTTAATTGACATATTATCAGTGTCATTCTTGTAGCCCTGATAAAGAAATGCATGAATAACATAAGCATACAAAAATTCTATGATAATTTATGATTAAAAGGCATTGATTCTATCTTGATAACATTGAGTTTTTTCAATCTCTCCAAAAATCTTAAATAATTTTCTGTCTACACGTAGATAGACAAATCGGTGATGCGAATACTATTATTTTTGTCATTCACATCATACCGACCAGTGGACGTGTACTCATAAGATGAACTCATTTTATATCTCCCTTGAATTTTCTATACTAAGGGAGCACCGTAGTTGGTGTTTCATGACGAAGAACACGCTTAATATTATTACCGATTACTCTTGGATCATAAGATGAGATGAAATTATTCTATCCAATTCCAACGCTTTGTGAACCATTGACATGATAGGCAAAAAACTAAAAAACGTATAGCATAATATCAAGTTAAGTCTTTTAAAAAAATTAAAAATAAATATTTCATTGAGATATGAGAAAAAAATTTACCATATTGGATGCCTTTTTTTCCGAATACATTATGATAAATCAGATTGTCATCATCATCCTTGTGAATAAGTAATGTGGTTATTGAAAAGAGCGTTGTGTAAATATATCTTGCATCGACGTCTTTTTACCACCCTAGTATCATAGTGAATAGAACATAGATAATAAAGAACAGTGAATAGAGCATTGATAAGAACAATTGCTCTGAACCTGTTATGTACGAGCATGAATAAATCAAAAACAGTTGCTACTACGTACCGAAGCTCTCGAACCAAATTGACCAATAGGCTGGAGCATGTTCACATTGTTGCCGCCAACAAAATTTTGTGCCATACGGATGATGGTTCTAGAAAGACTTTGCTCGTCGTGATGATAAGATGTGTGCTCTAATACATAAGAAGCAAGCTGTGTAACCTTGATTTTATTTTCAAAGTTAACACTGGCTTATTTTTCTCTCCTCAACAATGAAAAAACAATTTTTCTTCAAGCAAGTCTAAACCCATCAATCATAGAAATAATTGATTTTTCGAGAACGGCAAATATTAACTCCTCGTTTATGAAATTACCATAAGCCATCCGCAGATTGAGCCGACCAATATAAAATTTTGGCTGAACAAATATATGATTTTAGAAAACCAAATAGAATACAATTATACAAATATATTCAACTTTTTTCCTTACCATTTTCTCCAGTCATTTTCTATGTCCCAAATGCGACATCAATTGCGAAATTTCATTTAATATTTAGGATTTATAATATGTTAGGATTTAAATAAATATCATTTTGAATTTAATTTTAACTTTCATTTTAAAATTTGGTTAAGTTTGCATCTTAAATTAAGAAATAACCTGCTCAAAAAAAAAAAAAAATTCACGACTATAAATTAGTTATGGATAAAATATTATAAGCCCAACTAGTAAAATAAAGGCCCATTGGAAAATGGGAACACACGAGTTTCGTTGAATTATATATGCTAGCGTTAATATCTCCAAAGTCGTTCGTTCTCAACGTCACGGCAGTTCTGTTCCTTACCGGCTGAGGTACGGTGTTTCTTAGGTTTTAGTTGTTCGTCTGTAAAAAAATGACGGCGATTCGACTAATTACCGAGGACCTTCCAGAAAACATACCAGAACGGATCGACAATATGGCACGCGTATGGTTGCCTGATCGGGGCCGGAGATTGAGGAGGCGATAAAGATTAGTAATAGGACTATTGATATACAGACCCTCATCACGCTTTTTACGAGAGAAAGGTTACTGAATATCGTTGTCTAGCTGATCGAGGGATATCTCTGGATATCCACCCTGATTCTCCTCCAGCTACTCATAAGCCTCACACTCACAGTCCTGTAATAACCAATGGTGTTACTAGGCTCACAGCGCTGTTTGAGGTGCGGTATGGCAGGTCTTTTATATGGCTTTGATATCACAAGTGGATAAGCACCCTCTCTTTGACTTATGAAACCAGCTAAAGAAAGCTTTACTCTTTATACACACTTTGTTAAGTTGTATGAAAGAGTATTAGTACCTTGCACTGATTCTTCTATTACGGCTTCCGATCTGAGTGCTTTTCTCGACCTTGTTCAATTTGAGAAGCTCCAGGAGGTGCGTTATGGGAATTATTTTCGTCGATCGGGCTTTGATGATGAGAGTGGTTATGAATCCTCTGTTTGAGTTTCTGTTTTTCCGGGTTTCCTTGAGCCCCAAGCTTGAGTCATGGATCCAACTAAGATCAGGTTCAATATTTTCTATGTGCTTGTCAATGCGTATGAAATAGTATTACTGCCTTCCAAAGAGCAGAGGAACATATTCTTAGTATACGATGCAACATTTTCATTGAAATATTAGCAATAGTCCGGTCATTCTTAACGAAAACCATAATCTACATACACATCCAAAAATCTCATCATCCCAAGCGCAGAGGGACAAATGTTTCATCATCTTATATCTACAACGGCCTTAAGCAGAAGAATGTAACTGAAGGTCCATGACCCAAGTTGCAGTATCCATATCACATTTTGAGGTCCAGAAAGAGATAAAATAATAATAATTCTATAACAACCAAAAAACAAAGATACTAGGAGGATTTGTCATAGCGAATAGTGATGTGACACGTAGAAAAAGCCCATATGGCATCAGCCTCATAAATGTGATGTAGCTTGTAAGGAACTTGTTGCATTCCTTTCTGGTTTGGAGCCTAACTTTTTGTTTCTTTGTCCTTCACCATCGCTGTTTCTGTGATTTTACGTTTATGCCATTTCGACCCACATTTTTAGGACTAGTCCAAAACATCTTTAGAATTACATCATTATTCATCATGATATCGAAATTTATACAAATGACGTTTAGAACAAGCGGATATAAACAATACTATCACACGCAATACACGGAACTATGACAACCATGACATAAGTCTCCACATGTAGTGATGTAGCGTCCTAAACATATCCACACTCCTTAGAACGAAAAATTCTACTATCTTTGGAAAAGGAATCCAAAACAATAGACAGTAAATTAAATCTACTAGAATTTCAACATACGTTTACTTTTGCTATATCTTATCTTTTATTAACAAATTACATCAAATTAAGAATAATTTATATACATTTGTATCACCTTATGGTTTACAAATCTTTGATTAATGGAAAAAATAATCATTCATAAATTAAATTGATGTGATTCATACTAAAATAAGAAAGGGTTTAGCATATTGTTAGCTTTGTAGACAAGTCTGGAAAATAACTTTTTTTTTTATGGTTTAAGTCTTTAATTTTACTAAGGCCCTGAATGTATACTAGTTTTTAAGTGGTTTTTGGTTTTTAGATTTTAGTTTTTGGATTTTGGTTTTTAAAATTTTGGTTTTTGTTTTTTTTTGTTATAAATATAAAAATTAATTAAAAAAAATCAAAAATGAAACATAATCACGTTGGAAAAAAAAGTTTTCCACAAAAACCTCAAAATCATGGTTTTCAGTTTCTCTTTGAAACTTGGAGAAACCACTCAAAAACTAGTTTCCCTAAATTTTAGGGAATCTAATTTTTTAAAATCTTGAATGGTGAAAAAATAGATTTTTCCATAAACAAAAACCAATAACCACTTAAAAACTAGTGACCATTCAAGGCCTAATGCTAATTTGGTTTATAAAAAAATAATTGTACTAAAAATCTAAAAATTAATAAATTAACATAACTGACCTTATGTGAAAAAGGTAAGAATATACATTTGTCATTTGGCCATAAAGAAAAGATGGAAAAAAATCCAAAAATCTAATTACAGAAAAAAATCTAATCAAATAATAAGAAAGTAACCGACTACAAACAGAAAAAAATCAAGGGCGAGGAAATAAATTAATTAGAATGAGGGCAATAATGTAAATTCGATAAGATATAAGGGTGGGGTAGATTTAGTCAATTAAAAATATTTGAGGACAATTTTAATCACACGAAACAGAACCGTCCTTCACTTGTTAATTGCTTATTTTAATTCACAAAAGTTTTAATTTTGAAAAGCATAAAAAAGCACTGATAAGTTACCCAAAGACCAAAAAAATTGTGGCCTCACTTGCATTTAAAACCACACCACATCTCTCTCTCTCTCGCATAAAAGGTTAACCTCAAACAGGTAGCTTACTTCCATGGCGGCAGGACTCTCAACCGCCGTTACATTCAAACCTCTCCACCGCTCTTTCTCCTCCTCCTCCTCCGATTTTCGCCTCCGCCACCCAAAATCCTTATCCGGATTCTCTCCGTCTCTTCGATTTAAAGGCTTTTCTGTCTGTTACGTCGTCGAGGAGCGAAGACAGAACTCTCCGATTGAGAACGATGAGCGACCGGAGAGCACGAGCTCAACCACCGCCATAGACGCTGAGTATCTCGCGTTGCGTTTGGCGGAGAAATTAGAGAGGAAGAAATCAGAGAGGTCCACTTATCTAATCGCTGCTGTGTTGTCAAGCTTTGGTATCACTTCTATGGCTGTTATGGCTGTTTACTACAGATTCTCTTGGCAAATGGAGGTAATTTAAAACAAACAAACATAACCAAATTCGAAATTGATTCCAAATTCTCACATGTATTTTTTTTTGTTGGTTGCAAAAATCAAAGGGAGGTGAGATCTCAATGTTGGAGATGTTTGGTACATTTGCTCTCTCTGTTGGTGCTGCTGTAAGTTCATACTTCAAAACCTCATCTCAAATTCTTCGATTCATAACAATATTTTGGCTGAGACTTTACTCGAATTTTGGATTATTTTCAGGTTGGTATGGAATTTTGGGCAAGATGGGCTCATAGAGCTCTCTGGCATGCTTCTCTATGGAATATGCATGAGGTTGCTTGCTTGCTCAATTTCGTCTTAAGAATATTCTCATCTTGAGTATCCTAATTTTGAATTTTGTTGTGTGTGTTTGCAGTCACATCACAAACCAAGAGAAGGACCGTTTGAGTTAAACGATGTATTCGCTATAGTGAACGCTGTTCCAGCGATTGGTCTCCTTTCTTATGGGTTCTTCAATAAAGGATTCGTTCCTGGTCTCTGCTTTGGCGCCGTAAGTCCCTTCTTCATTGGTCTTTACTAAATTAAATTCACAAACCAATTTCCAACATCTTTGACTCTATGGTTTGGTCGTTTTTTTTTTATTAATTTAAACACTAGTTAATCACCAGAATTAGGAAATTTCGGTGGCTTTTTATCGGTCCATAAGGTTGGAAAATAAAATAATACTAGTGGACTGACTGAGATTAATCATACGTTAAAACTGAATTTAATTTAACGTATCTATGTAGCAGGATTTTGTGTCTCTCTGTATTTATATTTTAATAGTAAAGAATTAGATCATGTGATGACAATTGACTTTGTTTGGTTGTATTAATACAAATGACCTGGTGGCCTAATTTAGCTCTTTGTCTCGTGCTTGAAACAGGGATTAGGAATAACGGTGTTTGGGATCGCCTACATGTTTGTCCACGATGGTCTGGTGCACAAGCGTTTCCCTGTAGGTCCCATCGCCGACGTCCCTTACCTCCGAAAGGTCGCCGCCGCTCACCAGGTTAACTTTTTTACCTTGGTCAATTACTACAACGGTTCCTTTCCCAAAATAGAAATCATTATTTCTTTACATATTCTTAATAATCATATTTGATTTAATAGTTTCTGTGTTAATGATTAATGTTTCAGTTACATCACACAGACAAATTCAATGGTGTACCATATGGACTGTTTCTTGGACCCAAGGCAAGTCTCTTGATTTGTTTAGATTCTTCTTAATGTTGGCTTTTTACTAATGAATTCGTGATACAGGAATTGGAAGAAGTTGGAGGAAATGAAGAGTTAGATAAGGAGATTAGTCGGAGAATCAAATCATACAAAAAGGCCTCCGGTTCCGGGTCGACTTCTTGACTTCAAACAAGTTTTAAATCCCAAATTCTTTTTTGTCTTCTCTTATGATCATCTTAAGACGGTCTATGTTGATAAATCCTATATGCCGATTTTGATTTTAATGAAGATTTTTTTAATATAAATAGTCTAATTATAATTAGCCTTTGATTTGATTTACCCTCTATTTTCCTGCAATTGTGCGTGTAAGCAGCACTGTAGCGACCATTGGGCTGAATTACGTTTGACTTCATTCAAACCATTACATGTTTTCGTTCCCATTAATTTGTCCATTTCTTTTTGCAAATTGTTTTGTTAATAATAACAATGACATTAAAAATAAACGTAAAAGAAAACCGAATATAAAACTAGAATCGTTGTTGTTAAAATCTTTCGCTTATGTATGCAACCAGCAAATATTCATAAAGTCAAATATTTCTTATCTGATAAATCAAATGACATCTACATAGATTGATGTTTATGGGATTTTCCTCTTCACGTAGATTAATATATGCATTTTATACGCTTACGTTCACAGTATGGCAGCTTCTTCGCGATCTTGTGGAAATTGTTAGACACCCTCGTTGCGTGTAAGGACATAATTTTGAACTATAAATGTCCCTAAAATAAATAAAGATTGCAGCGTTCACTTAATGGATAATTTTGTATTAGATAATTGAATATTTCCTGTGACACTTCTGGTTATATTATATAAAACAATGTTATTTTAAAAATAAAATTGTGAGAATAGACATGGTTGAGACACCTACATAAACACTTTCTACAAAACTAACTTTTCACGTAATAGAGAGGATTATATATAGTTTAAGGCATTACACAATATGGACAGGTCGAGTTCTGTATATAAAGTTAATTATTTGGCGGGTGGGATCATAAAAGGGAAATTACTTTTAAACGTAAAGTTATTGAAACGTGTTACGTGCCTGTCCAATATATCTCACTAAGTGGACGCATCACAATATTTCCTCATGCTCACCAATTCTAATTAAGTGGAACTTATTATGTGCACTCCCACGACACTATCCAATTCAATCCCAAGAGATAAGGAAAAGAATTATCTGTTTATTGTAAATAAATATACGTTTTTTTTAATCTTAAAATGAATTGAGAATTAATAAAACGTGTTTGCTCACCGAAAGATATGTTATGGTCTCATGACTCGCACTTTAGTCATATGTCCAACAAATACAGGTTTTAAAAACTTGTAATTGAAAAGGGGAAAGTGGGAGAAAGAATGAGGTGGCGTGGAGGAATAATTAGATAAGGACACAAAAGTGCAATAGAAAAGTCGATGGTAACTTTCTATTGACACAAATAGGAAGTTGGGTACGCATTTGACGAATAAGCAAGCTCCAATAATAACCGTTAACACACTAATCAAACCATCATTACACATTCTCTTATTATACATTTTTTTGTTAAGTCAAGATTGATTCGTGGACGAATGATATGTCTTGTGTCTACTCCACCAACAAAAATGACGATTAATATTTTTAACCTAACAAAAATGACGATGATGTGTTATCCCAATACGAAAAGTGAATAAACACCCACGCGTTTTGCAATGTTCATTTTCAAATGACTAGTAGGTTAATATTTTGCTACGTGTCTTAGCGACACTTAAAAGGTTAAGTCCACTGAAAAGTTTATAAATTAAGAGAGCATTCTTGAAAAATTTAATGCAAGCAAGACTCACTAATCCTCTTATTACACTCGCATAGAGAAACTATCAAAAAGTACTCAAAATAATCCACAAATTTGAAACCATCCGAATCACATGAAATATATGATCTTCTACATGAACGTAACTTGAATTAGTGAAAAAAAATTGAGATAATAATTTTATATGGCTGAATTAAGCTAATGGACAAGACATGGTTGCTGAGGAAAAAAAAAGGGACAAGACATGGTTGAACCGGTCCAAGTGTAGAAGTCCCGAAGGAAGGAAACTGCAAAGTAAAATTTGCCACTAAACATCATTTTCCACGTGGCTAATTTTGATTGGATATAGACAAGAAGTCGGTCTACGTTTCCTGAACTATCTCATGTTCTGTCCGTCTCTATAGAGTCTTCTGGATCCAGAAAGCTACGTTTCTCTCTTTTTTTTTTCTTTTTTTTTACGTTTCTCTCTTTCTCTCTGTATTATCCGATTAAATTAGAGTAGTTCTTTGAGGCAGCTGCTTCTATGCCATTTTATAGAGGTTTGGATCCAATTTCATTTTTTAATTGAATTGACTTCTTTCGAGATTCTTTTTTCGATCAGCTTCATCTGTTCCTCGGATTTAATGGTTAATTATGAGTTTAAGGCTAGTTAGACAATTCAATTATGATGCAACATGAGTTTCTGAGGCAGATCTGGTCTCTCTCGATTGATTGCTTCTAGTTTCATCCATTACTTAATAATTCTCAGCGATCTTGTCTCCTATGCCCTGTGATTTGGTCTTAACTGATGTTTCGTGAGGGTTAATAATTTTTTAGGCACTATTGGCGATTAGGGCTTCAATACTTCATTGAAATTATCAGGCTTTAGCTTGTTTAATGTAACTTCTATCTTGGGTTGTTGTTGACTGTTGAAATCGTTAGTTGATTTATGCTTGACTTGGTGTCTTTTTAGGTTCCTTGAACTACAATTGTTAGCTTCTACAAGTTTGAATGCTCTTGTTTTAACTGTTGCTTAAAGATTGAGATGTTAGGCATAAGGCTTCTGTGTTTCTCCTTTGCAACTACTAAAAGCTAATCAAGTAATCGTCAATGCAGAAAATGGGAGAGTCTACGGGATATGGGAAAGGAGGACGAATGATTCCAAATCATAAGTCTGCAAATTCTTATAACCTCTCCCTTCAGTTGTCTGCTGTTGACTCTGTTTGGGATTGTATTGTTCGGACCATGAGGTATTCCTATATACCTGAGTGGTTGTAGTCTTTGGAATCCTCTAAGACAACGAGTTTAGTGCATTTTACTTAGTTAGAATTGTAGAGTTATAGCAAGCAAATATGGATCACCGGGTGTGCAAGCAAGTTGTTCAGCCAGTTACTAGGAAAGTGAAGAAGCATGGTAAAGATGAATTTGATCGTATCAAACAAGCTGAGAAGAAAAAGAGACGTTTGGAGAAAGCTCTTGCTACTTCTGCAGCCATTAGGGCTGAGCTTGAGAAGAAGAAGCAGAAGAGATTAGAAGAACAACAAAGGTTAGATGAAGAAGGTGCTGCAATTGCAGAGGCTGTTGCTCTGCACGTCCTACTGGGCGAAGATTCTGATGATTCATCTCAAGGCAAGCTTGGCGACGAAAAGTGTTTCAAGATGGATCTGTTTAAGGATGAAAGAACTAACTACGTTCCTCGCCAGAGTTGCGCTAGCTATGCGGTTCAAGGGATTGGGTTTGTGTCAAACGGTTATGGACTAGGAAACAGTAACTGGTCAGTGTCATATAAGCCATTCATGAAGGATGTTTGGGACAGCAACATGGTAATATCTGCGGATTTGATTGCTGCTCAGGTTGTTTCGTCACTACAGATATCTGAGGACGCTGATAGGAACGCGTTTGTCTTCGAAACAATGTTCCAGGGATGACAAATGCCCTGGTGCCAAATTTGGCTGCAGAAAGAAGTGTTTGCTATGAGAGGAGTTGCAGCTTTTTTTCTCTTTTCTAGAAGCCCTTTTGGTGTGAAAACTCTTTTTGTTGTTTTATCTTTTGATGTTAGACTAGCTGAAAAGATGTTATCTTCTGATTTCTCTCTTGTAACATTCACAAGTGCGTTCTAAGTTGTATACATAGTACCTTTTGAATCACGTGAATATCCGAATTCAATCACAATTTCTAGTGTATTGAGACTAATAAACCTTTTGATGTTAAGATTTGACCGTAACAACCAAGAATGATCTTAATTCTTAACAAAAGCACACGTTGAGCTAAACACAGAAAAATTTAAGGGTTCCAACGTTGATACAGAGTAATGGATACAGACGAGGAGAATAGTGCGTGTGCCTTTTGGACCGGTGGATATACAGCTAACCAAATGCATTGTGGTGGATCAGTACGGTTGCTACTGAAACAGTAGAACATCAGAGTCACGGCTTTGTTTCTTCTGACTGGTGATTGCAGGATTTGCATCTTCCTCTTTGTTCCCTATCTCTGTACTTGTGGAGGGTTTGGCTGTGTTAAGTAAGCCTTTGAGCCAACTACCTTGCAATCTCAAGTTCCCGCTGTCTGAATTGTTGAGAGTTCCCGATCGTTGAGGAGAGCCATTGGAGCCATTGGTTACGTTTGAGGTAACATTCGAGAGGAAGCGATACGCCACTTTACTAGCTGACACAAGTTCAGTTTTGGCTTGCTTCATCTACAAAATCCCAATTTACAAGAATTGAACACCCATAATGTTGCATTTACGTTGCAGAGAAGCAAAAGAAAAGAGAACCCACCCGCATTGCTGTGTTTCCTGCCACTTCCAAGGCTGTGTCACCAGCATTAGCAAACCGATTCACCCAACCTGTTAAGGGACAGAATACAGGCAGTCACATAAGCCTTGAAGACAGCACACACACATACACCCTGGTTCCCAAAAAATGGCTTTACCTGGGATCTTTGGCACACCGAGCCGGTCACAGAGTACATCGCAGAAATGATTGCAATTTTTTGACAACAAATCATAAGTGTAACCTGGCCATTCCCTGCTGAGCTCACGCAACATCTGATTTACCATAAAGATTGTGCAATCTGTTTTTCCAAGGACGATTTTCTCACGGTATGTGTACATTGGATTCTTTCCACTGGGGCAGCTGAAAACACCAGTTCCTTGTTCACAATACCCGTAAGACCATTCATCACCTCCATATACCTGCACATATTCATAAGATATGCCTTTCAATTACTCTTCCCTGCGAATCAATAGTCATCTAAAAGATACAAGAAAATAACAAAACCATGAACAAGAATAATCAAATGAGATTACATACACATACAGACCTAAGAACATAGAATCATTAGCACCAATTGAAAACCTAAAGTCAAGAGCTGGTATTTTTGTTGGCACAGACCTAATTTCTAACTCCACCAAATTGTCACGACTCAAATGGGAAAGTGGTAATTTCAATTATATTTGCCCAGGTCAAAGATCAATGAAGTAAACGTAAGCCATCATTGAATTTAACTAGTCTCCAGAGAGCACTTTGTCAATATATCGCAATCAATATCCTATGAAAAGTTACCAAAAGTAGTAGGAAACACAAGATCCTGAGTGGAGAGAAGCAAAAGGCAATTTCAGCTCCAGACCTCTAGGACCATAAACCAATAAACTAGAGCCTCACAGATCAAAACAAAAGTATCATGCCTGTCAAGTTCTTCATTTCCACATACATACACATAAACACAAACCAAATCTACTCAAAGTAGACAAAAACCAAGCAGAGACATCATCGATACATGTACATATGAAGAATATAGACGAAGATCGAAGCAGTGGAGTACCTGAATGGCGCTGTGGAATATACCGCCTAGACCGATCCCATCCTTAAAGAACCTATTGATCTGAACAATGGTGTTGTTAGTCTTCTCCGATCCACTGTTCGTCACATCGTATATGTGGAGAACAACCTCCGTCATTGATTCTATCTTTACCAAGAAACACGAACCCTAGTTCCTACGAAATTGAGCTCGCAGATTCTTTCTATATAGAGCTTTTGGTGAAGAAGGAAACCTAAAGACTCGTACCAAATCCACTTGCGTTAAACGAATCCAACAACTACTACTAGATCTTTCCTAAAATGAATCTAAAAGCACAAAATTAGACCCTTTTATCTTTCTTCTTCTCCCGATTATTCAATTTCAGACGTAGGAGATGAAGAAGAAACTGGTGCGGCGGTGGTGGTGGTGGTGGGGATCCATTGAAATGACACTTTTACCCTCGCTCTTCCTGCGGATTTGCTACTTTACGTGCTCCTTGTTAATTCCCTTTTTTTTTTTTTTTTCCTTGTTTCGTTTAACATTTGTTTAAGTTAGTTTATTTAAATAAGTAAGCGTTTAGATTGTAATTAAGAAAAGATATCAAAATACCTTAACTAATCTGAAAAAGAATACAAAAAAAAGAAATTAATGGTGGGCTAAACAAAGTAAGGAGCCGGTGAGTTATAGTTGGTCGTCGAAGTTGGTCACGTGCACGATTTGGATGTAAGATACTAAGATCAATCTAATGGTGGATGGGTGATCTTGGTGTGTCTAAATTGTTTGAACAAGGTTTTGTATCCTATTATCAAACTGTATTCACACTTCAAAGTTCAAAGTCTCATTTTGGGGGTTGAATGCACATAGCAACGACAAAAAAAAGAGAATGCACAAAGCTAAAGTCAAGCTGATAAACTTTGAATGCAAATTAAGCCCCATTTATTTTAGAAAATTAGTAAAGCTTTTATTGGGCTAATAATGTATGGTAACACGACACTTGTACAGTCTGTGTTTCGCATAAAAAATTTCGATAACATCGGAATCTAACGGCTGCTAATAGCCCTAGATGGGACCTACAAATACTGGAGTAGACGAAGTCGCACCGGCCAAGTCTCAAAGTCCCAATTGAAAACTTACACTTGAAAAAAAGTCAGCCACCATCGACACGTGTCCTCTTTTCATTAGAAGAAGACACGCTACGTTTCTTTCTTTGTACTAGTAATCCTTCTATTATCCTCTCTCGTTTTCTTCTTCGTCTCTTTTTTTATTAATACAACATCCATCTCTTGAAATTCCTCTTTCTCTCTTCCTCTCTAGTTTCATCTGCATCAAACCAGCACCTTTACTTTTGCGTTTTTGTTTCTCTCTCTCTATTTCCCGACGATAATTTGAAGGAGTTCTTTGAAAGGCAGCTGCTTCTATGCCATATTGCAGAGGTTTGGATCCAATTTTCATCTTGTTGCTCCGTTCATCTTCAATTTCCCTACATCTTTTCAATAGAATTGACTTATTTTGTTAAGAGTCTTTTTTGATTAGCTTCCTCGGTTTTTATGCTAATTTATGGATCTTAAACGTATTTAGTGGATGGATTAAATCCGATAGTTTCTGTTATTATTCTTGTCGAATTGAGGTTGAATTTTGATCTGACATTAGTGTCTGAGGCAGATCTGGTTTCGTGTGATTTGATCCATTAGTCTAATTGAGTTATTTGCTGAGGATTAAGAAAGCTCGTGAAATTTGCCGTATAATTGACTCTTTCTGTGGATGGATGCCCTTTGTATTCGCAGATTTTTACATGAGTTCTTAAACTTTGGTCCTACTCTGGGAAATTAGGGTTTCAATAATCATTAGGTTTTAATTTTTTGCTGTTGTTGACTGTTTTCAATCTATATAAATTGTTGGCTGATTTTGTTTGACTTGTTTAGGACTTTGGTTTCTTTTGAAGTCCTTAGAACAATTGTGTCTGCTTGGTTGGTCTATTTTGCATCCACAACTGTTAGCTTTTACAAGTTTTAATGCTATTGTTTTGGCCTTAAACTGTGTTCTTGGTTTAAAGATTCTGATGTTACTCCTCTGCAACTTTAAACTTACCAAGTAATTGTGAATGCAGAAAATGGGCGAGTCTAAGGGGTGCGGGAATGTTGGACGAATGATTCCAAAGAATAAGTCTGCGAATTCTTATAACGTCTCTCTTCAGTTGTCTCCTGTTGTTTCTTTTTGGGATTGTATTGTCCGCACCATGAGGTATTCCTATATACCAGAGTGGGTGTAGTTCTTGAGTTCCTCTACGACATCATTGAGTTTAGTGCAGTTATTTAGTTAGAATTATATAGTCAAGCAATAATGGATCACACGGTGTGCAAGCAAGTTCAGCCAGTGGTTAGGAAAGCAAGGAAGAAACATGGTAAAGATGAATTTGATCGTATCAAACAAGCTGAGAAGAAAAAGAGACGTTTGGAGAAAGCTCTTGCTACTTCTGCAGCCATCCGGGCTGAGCTTGAAAAGAAGAAGCAGAAGAGATTGGAAGAACAACAAAGGTTAGATGAAGAAGGAGCTGCAATTGCAGAAGCTGTTGCTCTGCACGTCCTACTGGGCGAAGATTCTGATGATTCATCTCGAGTCAAGCTTGGCGAAGAAAAGGGTTTCACAATGGATCTGTTTAGAGATGAAAGAACCAACTATGTTCCTCGCCAAAGTTGTGCTAGCTATGCGGTTCAAGGGATTGGGTTTGTGTCAAATGGTTATGGACTTGGAGATAGTAACTGGTCGCCATTCACGAGGAATGCTTGGGATAACAACATGGGAATATCAGCCGATTTGATTGCTGCTCAGGCTGTCTCGGCGCTACAGATATCTGAAAATGCTGACAGGAACGCTTTTGTGTTCAATGGGATGTTCCGTTGATGACAAAATGCCACGACTCGTCCTCATTTGGTTTCTAAAATAAACATTTGTCTTCTGCTGCTTTGGTGTGAATGCTCTGTTGTTTTTCTCTTGACGTTAGACCTTATACTCTGTTTTCGTTCTCTGTAATATTACAGACGCATTTTGAGTTGTATCTATCATACATGTTGAAGTCTCTTCATATCTGCATTGTTGATTATCTTATATCGCATTCTCTTAACAAACCCTTTGAACGGTAGCAATGCATATGCTAAGACTTGCTTGGTGGTATTGCCAGTAACGTGTTGAAAATATCTTCTTAACAAAATCACACGTTCTGATGAAAAAAGGGGGAAACAAAAAAAGAGAGAGAGCTGTCTTCGAATGGTGGTACAAAGTAATGGATACAAATGAATAAGTTTTGGATAGGTGGATATACACATTTAACCAGTGGATCAGTACAGTTGCTACTGAAATAGTAGAACATCAGAGTCACGGCTTTGCTTTTTCTGATTCGCGATTGTATGATTTGCATCTTCCTCTTTGTTCCCTATCTCTGTACTTGTGGAGGGTTTGGCAGTGTTAAGTATACCTTTCAACCAACTACCTTGCAATCTAAAGTTCCCATTGTCTGAATTGTTGAGAGTTCCTGGCCGTTGTGGAGAGCCATTGGAGCCATTCGAACCATTGGTTATGTTCGAGGTAACATTCGAAAGGAAGCGATAAGCCACTTTACTAGCTGACACGAGTTCAGTTTTGGCTTGCTTTACCTGCAAAAATCACAATTCACAAGGATTTAACATCCACAAGCATTCAGGTGTAAGAAAGAAACAGCGTGGGCAGAGAAAAATGAGAGAGAACCCACCCGCATTGCTGTGTTTCCTGCCACTTCCAAGGCTGTGTCGCCAGCATGAGCAAAACGATTCACCCAACCTGTTAAAAGCCAGAACCCAAGCTGTCACATAAGCCTTGAACACCAACACACACAAAAACTCTGATTCCCAAATTATGGCTTTACCTGGGATCTTTGGCACACCAAGCCGGTCACATAATACATCACAGAAGTGGTTGCAATTTTTGGACAGCAAATCATAAGTGTGTCCAGGCCATTCCCTGCTGAGCTCACGCAAGATCTGATTTACCAAGAAGATTGTACAATCTGTCTTGCCAAGAACAATTTTCTCACGATATGTGTACATTGGATTCTTGCCACTAGGACAGCTGAACACACCAGTTCCTTGTTCACAATACCCATAAGACCATTCATCGTTCCCATATACCTGCACAACATTCATAAGATATGCTATTCAATCACTCACTATTCCATGCGAATCAATAGTAACATAGAAACCTAGGTCAAAGAAGAATAAAGTAAACCTAGCTATATCATTGATCATGACAAGTCTCCAGAGAGCCATTCCTGAGTTTATCGCACCCATTATCCCATAAAAAGTTTCCAAAATTACTAGAAGACTCGAGAATCGAGATCAATGGAGACGAAAAGGGAACTTAAATTCAAGATCTTACAGATACCATTAAGTTCAAGATCTTACAGAGACCATAAACCATTAAATTAGAGCCTCACAGATGAAAACAAATATATCATTTCTTCAAATTCTCTATTTCCACATACATACACACTAACAATAACCAAAACATCATCGATACATGTGGAGATGTAGATACATAGACTAAAGACGAAGATCGAAGTACCTGAATAGCGCTGTGGAATATACCGCCTAGACCAATCCCGTCTTTGAAGAACCTGTTGATCTGAACAATGGTGTTGTTAGTCTTCTCCGATCCACTGTTCGTCACATCGTATATGTGCAGAACAACCTCCGCCATTGATTCTATCTTTACCAAGAAACCTGAACTCTTATTCCTACGAAATTGAGCTCGCGCGCAGATTCTCTCTAGAGTAGCGTCAGAGAAGAAGAAAACCTCAAGACTCGTACCAAATCCACTTTTCTTCAACAAATCCAACTTCTAATCTACTAGATCTCTGAGAAATCACTGCACGAAACAACTCTTGGTGTTCAGATTTTGTTTATCTTCTTCTCTCGATTTTTCAATTTCAGACGTGGGAGATTGAAGAAACTGATGCGATGGTGGGGATCCCACGAAATGACTCTTATACCCTCGCTTTTTCGATGCTTTATGGATGGTTCAAGCAAGCGACGTTGTTTTAATTCACTCAACCGACACTTTCTCTTTTAATTAACCGGTTTAGTTTTCATTAAACCAGAAAATGATATGTACAATTCCCCATTTATCAATTGGTTTTCACTTTCATGTCCATAAAAGGTAGTAACATGGCACCAAAAACACACAATCTGTTGATCTAAGTGAATTATTTGTCAGTCTTAGAATACTTTAACATTTGGCTAGATAATTCTTTGAAATCAGGTGATGATGCAACCACGCCTAAGAAATTTGTAGAATTTAAAAATTGTCTTTGCTTTGCTAATGGGGAAAAAAATATTGTTTTCTTTAAGCCCATTAATACTTTGGGCCATTGAATAACTGTGATTTTGAGCAAAAACGGGCTACCTTAAGATTGAAGCATACAAAACATGATGAAAGCAATGCTGATTTTTTTTTTTTTTTTCATCAAATGAAAGCAATGCTGATATGAATATATGATGGTATAAGTCGATATGCACGACGACAAGAAGCGTAACAAATTTAATCTGACTTAAAAATGTGAAACGTAACATTTCTTCTAACTCAAAAAAAACTTAAAAATGTGCTTAGAATTCGATTTTCTTTGACAAATTTAATCTTCTTTTTTTTCGTCGACAAATTTAATCTGAACCGTTGGATTATAAATTTATCAAATACAAAATACTACAAACTGGGTAAAAACGATGACTTTCATTTCTTCTTCTCTCCGGTTGTCACCACCACACAACGCCATGGAAGCTGCTCTTGCTGCATGCGCTCTTCCATCGCTCCGAATTCTCAAAACGAAACCAAGATTCAGATGTTCCTTCTCCAATCCAAGACTACCCATTTCTCCTAACTCCCTTATCATCCGCAAATCAAGTCGATTCACAACCGCAGTATCATCACCAACATCATCAACCGCTACGTCAACGAATTTTCCGCCGGAGTCTGAGACCCTATTCGAATCCGGGTCGGATAAGTTCGATTGGTACGCTAATTGGTATCCAGTGATGCCAATTTGCGATCTTGACAAGAAGGTTCCTCATGGGAAGAAAGTTATGGGGATTGATTTGGTGGTTTGGTGGGATAGGAACGAGAAGCAATGGAAAGTGATGGATGACACGTGTCCTCATCGTCTTGCACCTTTGTCTGATGGAAGGATTGATCAATGGGGGAGGTTGCAATGTGTTTATCATGGATGGTGCTTTAATGGATCCGGTGACTGTAAACTCATTCCTCAAGCTCCTCCTGATGGACCTCCGGTAAGTTTTTGATGATGATTTGTTTGGATTTGATTGGTTTAGCAATCAGATGGTTTATATGGAATAAAGTCAAAGCCTTTGGTTGGACCAATGATTAAATTTGGTAATGCAAATCAGGTCCACACTTTCAAGCAAGCTTGTGTAGCTGTTTATCCAAGTACTGTGCAGCATGAGATCATTTGGTTTTGGCCAAACAGTGATCCAAAGTACAAAAACATTATTGAAACCAACAAGCCTCCTTACATTCCAGAGTTAGAAGACCCATCATTCACTAAGTTGATGGGGAATCGCGATATTCCTTACGGGTATCTTCTTCATTTTTCGGCTGCTATTGGCTTTTACATCATTTGAACAAGGAAGCTATGTGTGGGAATTCTCCATTCATGCTTTTGTGTAAATCTGAAATCTTTCAGGTATGATGTGTTGGTGGAAAACCTCATGGATCCGGCTCATGTTCCCTATGCACATTATGGACTTATGCGGTTTCCTAAACCAAAAGGCAAATAATAATTGACATTTTCAAACAGTCTATCTGATATGTTTTTGATCCTTTTACCAACCTTCAGACTCTCTCCTTGCAGAGAAGATTGACAGAGAAGGGGGAAAACCACTTGAAATTAACGTTAAGAAACTAGACAGCAAAGGGTTCTTTTCAAAACAAGAATGGGGTTTTTCTAATTTTATTGCACCATGTGTTTATCGGTCTTCCACAGACCCTCTACCAGAGCAGCAACACGAGTATCCCGCACCAGCTGCATCTGACAAGGTCATAAATTTTTAAGCAAAATTATCATGTATTAAGATGTTCTTGTTTAGAGTCACATGTTTTAATTACCTAACCGTATGTTTCTGTATCCAGGCGGCATTGTCAAAGCGCAGATTGTCTTTGATCTTTATATGTATTCCGGTCAGCCCGGGTCGCAGTAGACTGATATGGACATTCCCGAGGAATTTTGGTGTATTTATTGATAAGATTGTTCCGAGATGGGTGTTTCACATTGGTCAAAACACAATTCTAGACTCAGATTTGCACCTCCTTCATGTAGAGGTAATTCCAAATCTATCTAATCCACACATTGTTCTGAGTAGAGGCTGATCAATGTACCATTGTAATGGACTTATTTGTATCTTGTAACGGAATGTTTGTAGGAGCGGAAGATACTGGAGAGAGGCCCTAAAAACTGGCAAAAAGCTTGCTTTATCCCAACAAAATCAGACGCTAATGTGGTTACATTCAGGAGATGGTTTAACAAGTACAGCGAGGCTCAAGTCGATTGGAGAGGAAAGTTTGATCCATCTCTTCTTCCTCCTACACCTCCCCGAGAACAGCTCTTTGACAGGTTGCTTTATCTCCCTTGTGAGTTTAAATGAAAACTAGTTCTAAACATCCTAACGATAAAAGTTGTGTGTTTCTTCTGCCTACATAATTGTTTCAGGTATTGGTCGCATGTTGAGAACTGCAGCAGCTGCAAGAAAGCTCACAAATATCTCAATGCGTTAGAGGTGATCTTACAAATCGCATCCGTTGCTATGATCGGAGTCATGGCCGTGATGAAGCAAACCACAATGTCGAATGTGGCTAGAATTGCAGTGCTTGTGGCGGCTGTTTTAAGTTTTGCAGCTTCAAAGTGGCTATCACACTTCATCTACAAGACATTCCATTACCATGACTACAATCATGCTCTTGTTTGAAATGAATATTGGTATTCGTATATATACTCTTTGGATATATTCAGTCTACATAGTGTACATAACACTTATACAGAAACTAATTCTTGAATCTATACCGTTTACTAACATTCTAGATGATTCATTTACTGAAGAAATGGCCTCAGGAGCATTTTCTGAGTCTATTGTATTCACCCAAATAAATTTATCGGTTTAAATGATCTGCTCGGTAAGACATTTGCTTGACGCGGTCCACGAGTTTCTGGTTTCAACCCTCCCTAGTCCCTACACATATGTTTCATTCTCAACTCCTAAAATCTCAATTTTGGCGTCTATACTAAAGAAATTGGACAACCTGATACTCGCAGTTACATCACAAAAGATGGACAGTGAATATGTCACATTGTTTATTAATGAACATATTAAGACTTAAGCGAAAGAGAGCTTGTCTTTTGCTGCTGTATGTATCTAGAAAAGTCAAGGCCTCGTGGAATTTTTGAGTGGCTCTCCTCATGTGGACAATTCTTTGAGTCTAATAGTATCATCAAGTGTATCCTCCTAAGATACAAAATCGAAATGGGCCGGGCCGTTACTGGTGAACTGACTGACTGGGCTCGGTTCACATGAAATCATGCACATATAATAACAGTCAGTCAATTCGAAAATGTCATCATCATCATCTGTTTGGGTTAATGACAAAGGTTTTAAATGAGAGAGCAGGGTCAATAAATACAAAACGATGAATACTCTTTAAGTTAAATGAGAAAGAAACAAGAAAGATGGACCACTGGACTATGAAGTTTCCATAGAAACGCAATTACAAAAGATCTTCTCTCCGACTCTTCCACCTATATTCATTTCATTTGCATACGTAACCTCCTAACTCACATCTTTTTGGCTTCTAGAAGCCTTGTAAAAAATCACTAAACGGAATCACCTATTTTTAGAAACGACAACTTTCCCTTCTGGCACCTAATTTCCATATTTATCCGAGCTTATAGTTGGATTAAGCAATTTTCCTAACTTATAGTATATTCATTTCATTGGCTTCCAGCTATATAGGGAAATTTGCTTTTCTTGACCACTTTATATACAATCAGTATCACTTGAGTCAAATGTAGAGTTTTGTTTGGTTTTCAGCTTTTGTTTTTGAGTATGAGAAAGTTTGCATCTTATCTTTCCGGACTATCTTAGTCAATATAGAGTAGTAATAATTAAGGGCTAGATGTCAACAAGGAGGGTTAATTAGCCAATTGCATAAAAATTCTCAGTTGTGAGTTAATAACCAAGTGACAAAACTAAGTAGCTTCACCAAAATGCCATTGCTTTCGCGTAAAATTATGTTATTTTATAAAATATCACATTTTTGGATAAAATATCATTATAAAAGAAGTACCATATGCTACTTTTATTGCACATGTAATTTAATACCGTGAAAACATATAAGTTTTTTTTTTTGGGGGTCATAAATGTAAGTTATATAATATCACTCACTAGAAAAGTATTGGATCCCATGAAGTAATAACTATTTTCATGTGATTTTGTCTCTACCAAACTTTTTTTATTTTTTGGGGGTAAAATCTCTACCAAACTTTCAAAACCATACCAAAGTAAATACTTGTATCTTTCGACGGAAAAAGAAAAGCATCTAAGAGAGACACGACGCCATCATATCTGGAAGAGTTTCTCTGTGGATATGCTTCGAACAGTCTTACGGATTTTTGACATATCGACGTGGTTTCTCATGAACCACTGGTTAGCCTCATCTACCTAATCTACTCCCCAGACAAAACGAAAATATAACAAAAATTACTACAACCAAAAGACATAACCAATAAATGTGATATTTATTATATATTCACAGAATAAAAAAGTAAACGGTGCGTTACGTTACTAATTAAATCACAATTTTATGAGACCATAACCAATACATTAGATTTCTTTTTTTTTTTTTTTCTAAGAAGAATGTGATCTTGTCCAGAAATTGATCACTCATACTTGTGGATCTAGTGCATGGTGGACAGTCATCTTCTATGATATATTTAAGAAATTTTTAATTGATAGTATTAGCTTCCACCAGGATTTTTTTCTTTGTTTAATTACAATTTTGCATTCGGATTACTACCATACAATTTTATTATTATTAGTATGACTCAATTTTTCATAATTAATCTAGACATAACCAAAACCCAATACATAAGATTCCATTTTTTCTTCTTCTAAAAATGAGATATTTGTCCAGAAATTGAGTCATACTTGTGATCTAGTGCATGGTGGACAGTCATCGTTTATAATACTTAAGGATTTCTTTCATTATTTAAAGAAAGAGAGAGAGAGAAAATGCATGATTCATGATTCAACGGTTTGTTATAAATAAACCAACCCTCAAGTCCGCAACAAACCTTGACTCAGAGCCAGAGAGAAGAGATAAGTGAGAGAAGAGATAAGCGAGTGGCGTTTTGGTTAATCATTTTGAGAAGATGGATCCGACGACGACGCCGTTGCTTACGCACGGTGGCGAAGTAGAAGAGGATTATGCTCCGGCCAGGAGCTGGATCGATATTAAGCGAGTTTTGTCTACAGAGTCGGCTAAGATGTGGATGATAGCTGCTCCTGTGGGGTTCAACATCATCTGCCAGTACGGTGTTAGCTCTGTCACTAATATCTTTGTCGGTCACATCGGCGAGGTTGAGCTCTCTGCCGTCTCTATCTCTCTCTCCGTCATCGGTACCTTCTCCTTCGGTTTCTTGGTACTCTCTTTCACTCTCTAGCTTCATGTTTTACTGTTGTAACGAGAAATTTACTGTGAAAATGAATCAAGAACATATAGATTCGAATAAACTTTTTCAGAGGAATTAGGTTCTGTTTTGGTTTGAAACTTGCAGCTTGGAATGGGAAGTGCACTTGAAACACTATGTGGCCAAGCATATGGAGCTGGTCAAGTCAATATGTTAGGTGTTTATATGCAGAGATCTTGGATTATCTTATTCGTTTCTTGCTTCTTCCTCCTTCCTATTTACATCTTTGCCACGCCGGTTCTGAGACTACTCGGTCAAGCTGAAGAGATTGCGGTTCCAGCTGGACAATTCACTCTACTAACCATCCCACAACTCTTCTCACTGGCCTTCAATTTCCCCACCTCTAAGTTCCTTCAAGCACAGAGCAAAGTGGTTGCTATTGCTTGGATTGGGTTTGTGGCTCTTTTCCTACACGTTATTATGCTCTGGCTGTTTATAATCGTGTTTGGTTGGGGAACAAATGGTGCTGCTTTGGCGTTTAATATTACAAACTGGGGAACAGCAATCGCTCAAATTGTTTATGTGATTGGTTGGTGTAATGAAGGCTGGACTGGTTTATCTTGGTTAGCTTTTAAAGAGATTTGGGCTTTCGTTAGACTCTCCATTGCATCCGCTGTTATGCTCTGTCTTGAAATCTGGTATATGATGAGTATCATCGTCCTTACTGGCCGCCTTGACAATGCTGTTATCGCTGTTGATTCCCTTTCTATATGGTTAGTTTTCTGCAACATTTCACCTCCCAAAAATCTTGGAATGCTTGTATCTGACTCTTTAACGTTTTCACTCTTTGGATTTTACATTTCAGCATGAATATCAACGGCTTGGAGGCCATGTTGTTCATCGGAATAAATGCTGCTATAAGGTATCATCACTATCTGACTTTTCTCCTGTTGTTCAGCTGACTATTCAATTTATAAACTCATGTGTCTACTTGTGTACTATTAGTGTCCGTGTATCCAATGAGCTTGGCCTAGGCCGACCACGAGCAGCTAAATACTCTGTCTATGTCACGGTCTTCCAGTCTCTCCTCATTGGTCTGGTCTTTATGGTGGCTATCATCATAGCCAGAGACCATTTTGCCATCATCTTCACTAGCAGCAAAGTACTTCAACGCGCAGTGTCTAAGCTAGCTTATCTTCTCGGTATAACCATGGTTCTAAACAGCGTGCAGCCGGTTGTTTCGGGTACAAAAATCTAAACCTCATGTCCATCAAAACCAAAATGGAGGTCTCATCAGATTATAACCGTCCTGATTTGTTCATCTTATTAGGTGTGGCTGTTGGAGGCGGTTGGCAAGGCTTAGTGGCTTATATAAACTTGGGTTGTTACTACATTTTCGGCCTTCCCTTTGGATATCTTCTTGGTTACAAAGCAAACTTTGGAGTGATGGTAAGAGAATGGCATGTGCTTTATATATCTATGAAAATGAGTAAGTCGCTTAATGGTAAAGCTAAAGCTTATATATAATGTTTTCAGGGACTTTGGTCTGGAATGATAGCAGGGACAGCGCTTCAAACGTTGCTGCTGTTGATTGTTCTGTACAAGACAAACTGGAATAAAGAGGTAAGAACCAGAGAAATACAAACACATACCATATACACTTCTTCATTGATTAAGATAGAGTTTTCGTCCTTGAAATGAATCGATCTCAACTGTGATGAACAGGTGGAGGAGACGATGGAACGTATGAAGAAATGGGGAGGGAGTGAGACGACATCGAAGGATATACTTGCGTGATTGATGTTTTTTTTTTTGTTGAGCTTTGCGGCTTTTTGTTTGTCTTTCATTGGATTGGCACCAAATTGTTCTATTTAGGCTGTAGGAAACTGTTCAACCAGTTATGTTTTGTTACATTTACTTCCAAAAGAAACAAAATGCATAACAAATGTTAGGTATACCGTATACATTTGCTCGTGTAACCCAAATGTATCATAATAAATTCTAGCGACTTGTACTAATTTATGAAATTTCAAATGTTTGACAAGCCAATCCTAGAATTTCCATCCTTTTGCGTATATATGTCGTTAATGATCCATAAGACAGATGGTCAGGATGGCCGAGTGGTCTAAGGCGCCAGACTCAAGTTCTGGTCTTCGTAAGAGGGCGTGGGTTCAAACCCCACTTCTGACATTTACAGTTTCTGTATTTGCATTTGTTTTTACATTTACGTTTCTAAAAACTTCCTTCAGGCCTGTGTCCTAAAAGTACAGCGTGTCTTCTAATTTCTTTTGTTTTTGGTGAACTTTTATCCTCGCGGCGTTTTATATTTGCATTTGAATTTTACTTTTGCGTCTTAGACATTTGTATTTGTAAACCTTATGTTGTATTTAAATTTGTTTGAATTGACGTGTTTGCGCTTTGGTTAATTTGTGAGCATAATAGTGTTTGCTTTTTAATCATAAACTATCATAGAATTTTTGTATGCTTATTTTTGATTCATGCATTTCTTTTTCAGGGCTACAAGAATGACAGTGATAATATGTCAATTGATGACATAAATTTGTCTTTTGAAGAGCATATGAAGATTTTTCTATAAACATTTAGGGTTAAGACAACGATTATAAGTCATGATTCCATTGTTTTAAAACCTAAAAGTTCCTAATCATGGGTTTTAAACTTTTAATGTATGTAAATAAGAGAGGTGGTTACTTGTTACAAACGTGAATGTGTAGTCAAGATTGATTATGAAAACATAGCTACTTCCTTATATAGGCAGCTGCCAAAGACTGTACAAAAACGTATTGGGCCTTAAATAAACATAAGCCCATAGCTTCGTTTTCCTTTCTTTTTTTTGGTTTAAAACTTTACCAAATTATTGAAGACCCTAACAGTACACTTTGTCTGCAAATATAATTTAAATATATTGTTCGATACGAAGATGAAAAATTGAAAAGTTTCAAATATTGTAATCAACTAAAATAGTTGTTTACAAAATTGTGAATTTCAATTAGGGCGTAATGTATAGTAATTTGTATAATATATTGTTTTCCTTTTCAGAAGTTAAAACGAATTTTCTTATTAGGTGGATGGATTATTATAATGTCAAATGTAATTGACAAGTTCTTGCTATCCACAACATTCCACAAAAGATGAGTTTAAGATCATAAACCCTTCATAAACACACGAAGAAGAAATCAATCTACTTGTCGACCAAATTTCTATTAAATTTTTTCCCATAAATCAAAACCTTGTCGAAAAAGTTAGCCAAGTGAACAAAACCAGGGTTCAAAATGATTACAAAAACTCAGAATTTAAGATAAACCCTAAAACCCTACAGATTCTAAAGAGACCGAGACACAGCAAAATCTGAGGAACTGGGAAAGACGGGAAGTAAATAAAAACTTCTAAGCAGCGGTAGCAGCCTTGGCCTTCTTAGGCATACGGTAGCCACCAACGACACAGGCATGATCACGCTCGAATGGCTCAAGTGTCACTTGCTCAGCTGGCTTGAATTGCTCCTGTTGAAGCTTCTTCACTTCAGTCTGGAACACAGCTTCTGCTGGAACCGTTGAGTCGATACAGTTAGCCTGCAAAACAATAAAACATACGTATTAACTAATCTTTCTCAGTAGAGAGATCATGGATTTAATATATGTTTCGATTGCTACCCACCTTGATTGAGATCACAAAGTGTCCTCCTGATTTGAGGAAGTATGATGCATTCAAACCCAAGATCCTAGCCTGCACGGTTTCAAAGGCACAGAAAATTTCGTAAACAAAGTATACAGTATACTAGAAGCAACCCACGAGCTAAATGACATTAGAAAACTTGGAACAAGTAGGTCATACATCTGAAAAAACCAAAACCAAGAAAAGAAAGATTTAAATTTAAGATATAGTATTTGATTAGAAAACAAAATTGTAGAAACAAATCCATAGTAGATGAAGTTTTTTTAATTTGGTTACTAACTCATACACCAAAAAACCAGAAATCCGAACATAAACCGAAACAAGAAATTCTTAATGCATCAGAAACTTGGAGTTTGCATCACCCATAATGATCTGAAGGGGAATCCAAGTAAGATCATCATATGCAATTATCAAAACACCGTTTTAAAGCAGAGGACACATATAATGGTATTGAGTAAAGCTTTATGAGGCAAATCATAAGACATTCAGTGTGAGATATACAAAAGAGGCAAACCTGATCTGGCTGGGCAACATCAGAGAAGATAACATCAACCATGCCTACAAGCATTCTGTATTTAGCAGGGTGTCTAGCATCCTCGATGATTGGAATAACATTGGTTCTCTTCTTTGCCATGTTCACCAAATCTCTACCACTTCTATGAGAAAACTCAACCGCGTACACACATCCCTCCTACCAGATCACGAAGGCAATATATAAGAAGCTCCAATACAGATCTAAGAACTGATAACCACAACATAAAGGACACGTTTTACTTACAGGGCCAACAAGATCAGACACATGAGAGACTGTGGTTCCAGAAGCAGCACCAAGGTATAGAACTTTAGCACCAGGTTTCTACATTGAACCGGAAACAACAATCAATATATGAAACAAGACAAGTCTCGCAAACAACAACAACAATAAGATTCACACAAGATGATGCTTACAATCCAGATGTTATCAACACCACCGAGAATAGCAGCTGCCAACTTGGAACGGAAAGGATTCCAAACTCTGTATTCAACCTTAGTTCCATCTTCGTTCTGCAGATTCAATCACAAAACCATTAAGAACAAATCCATCAAAAGGAGGGCAAAATACAAACAATCAATCAATCAATCCTCTATATTACCTGAACAGAGATTCTCTTCTCATTGTAGACAGCTTCACCAGGAACCAAGTTCTTAGTAACAAGAGCATCTTCTTTACCCTTTGCAATGAACACTCCTGCGTGTCTGTGAGGTTCCACAATCACTTTGCTTCCTCCTTTCATGCCTCCACGTCCTGGTGGTCCTCTGCCGCGAGGACCACCACGGCCTGGTGGTCCTCTTCCTCTGCCGCGACCACGGTCGCTGAAACCTCTTCCTCCTCTACCAGCGCCACCACGACCACCACTGAAACCACCGTCACCTCTACCACCACTGTATCCACCACGGCCTCTTCCACCACTGAACCCACCACTTCCTGAACACAAAAGACCATTCATTAGAGAATCCATGTTTAACATAAAACCCTACCATAAACTCTAAATCCGATAGAACTAACGAAGACCCAATACAGTTCTAAGCAAAAAGGAACACACTTGACAATCAGTTCAGCTATACACATAAAGTTCTAAGACTAAACGAGCAAAGAATGTCACTCGCCATTATTAGTCTGATAAATAAACAATGGAGAAAGGGGAAGAGGCGGCTAGGGTTCTTACCAGTTAGAGGAGGTCTCATCTTTGCGTTAAGGCTCTAAAGAATGCGAAAATCAAGGAGAAAAGCTTTCAATGAGAGAGAGAATGCCGATGGCGAAGAAGCTGCGCTCGAAAGTGTTTTTATACAAGTCTTTAAAGCTAGGGTTTTAACAGGGTTTTAATTAAAGTCGCCTTATTTATTATTATTTACGTATTAGTACTTATATTATGTATGCATATCTTTCTCTGGAATCAACTATTTCGAATTAACATTTTTGCCCCTCGTAGTTAAAACTTGTGTGGAAGAATTCTATTATCACACACCGAAAACAGACTATCATCCACTAACGTAATTTACAACAACAACAAAATTGTGTGTAGAGATATTAATCGTTACCATTGTAAATTGTAATCTACACAAACTTAATCGTTACCATCACATCACTTACCATCTTCCCAACAATATAAGAAAACAAATGACCAAAACCAGAAAATTCTAATTCCAGAACCTCTCTTACAATGAATTTGGGCTGCTAAATATGTGGGCTTTAGTCTCATTGTTATCTGGGCCAAGTAATTTTCATGAATAATTTTATGATACAAGCCCACATATTTAGTTTATACGAGGTCCACTCACTCTAACATAAGTTATTAAGTTACATAACAAGTTCTCATAAATAATTTTCTTTTATAATCAGTTTATACGAGGTCGACTATAACATACAAAACTCACTAATGGTACGAACTTATTTATAAATTTATGATTCTAAAGCCATAAAAAAACAAAAAAAAGAGCAATGTTCAAACTTTATTATACTCAAACCTATCTTTACTTTAGTCTAACGATGCAAGAGACTCAAAACACTAAGTCTAGAATAACATGATATCACAATCAATGAATGAGTTAGTGAATATGTAGATGGATAAATTAGAATGAAAGAAATAAATGGGAGAAGATTGAGAGGGAAGTGTGCATGTGGGATGTTGGAGGAAATAGGGCCCATTACCCATCTTTTTCCTTTTTGAGTCTCTCCCTACCAATCATTATAACTTTTCTCAACTTATAAATTCTGAACTATTTATTTCTATTTGTCAAATTAATGGTTATGCTTTAATACATTTATATCCCAATTGGCATATACATGTAGTAGAGTATCTAGCTAGGTCATAGGGTTGAAATGTTTTTGTTTATATGAATGAAGATTCCCATTTGATTATTCCACTTATTTGGCACTTTTTATCATGTTCAATGTCTACTAGATAAGCATGTGGCTACTAGTGGATGGCCACCTTTAGAGGTAAAATTTTGTTAGTAATATACCATTTATAGTTATGTTTTTAATACTATGTATCTATGGACATATCCATTTTGTATCTATCTACACGTTGCAAGACTTCTATAGTTCAACTATATAATAATTTCGATCTGTCGATGTGTGGATAATTGTGAAGCCTTGTTTAGTTGACTTGTTGATTAGTACTGAATTAGATATATTGTATAAGTTTTATATATGATTTCATTATAAAGCATAGTTGATTAAACTTATTATATACTATCAATAATTAATTTCCAATTTAAACTTAATCTTACGATAGATCCATATATAAAAACAATACTATAAAATATGTAGGTGAAATTTTCGAGCATAGTAAGAAGAATTTACAATTCAAGTTTAAGTCATATATTGTATGATGACTAGATCTATTAAAAAAAAAAAAAAAAAGGAGAAAATGTGTAAATTGAAGGTTAATTTACGTAAGTGTGTGCTGCTAATCCACATAATTGTAAAAAGCAATCTTAAAGTAATTTTCAAAGTCAAAGTAAAAGTAAAAGAGTAGATAATTATAGTTCGTCAAGTAAAGAGAAATCCTCCTATTTTAGTAGTCACATGTTTTTTTTGTTAATTATGGCTGCTGCTTTATTTGTCATATCTACGATCGAGACAATAGAGTAGAGACGCCGATCTATGTCCACCAAAACAAATCGATACATAAAGAGCTAAGAGCATCTCCATCAGACAGAAACCCTCAAAGTTTCTCAAAAAAAAAAAAAAATTATTATTTTATGATTGTAATTTTTTTTTCTTTTTTTTTTTTATTAATTGGACCATTGGAACTATGACATGTGGCATGACATCAGAGAAACAGTTTCTCAAAATGTCTGTGCAGAGAAACAGTTTCTCAAAATGTCTTTTCTCTCTCTTCTTTTTATAATTTTTTATTAATAAATGTCTCTTCAAGACATACTTGATGGAGATGCTCTAACACACCTTGTGCCTAAGGCTAACACACTTTGGCAATGACAATATGTGATGGACGCATCATCACACACATCTTCCGAAAATAGAATACTTGCAACATTATTACGTCTACCTAATTTGTGTACATGCTTTGATGGGATGTAATAGAAAAACTAGCTAGATGTACTTCACCAACACTACACATGTTTTCTACTAAAAAACAAGTATAACACCATATTGTTTGAAACTTTTTCTTATAAATAATACTCTAAGAAGTTTTCTAAAGGATTCATAATCCAACATGAGCATTATAGAGAGAGAATTACATATTCACAATAACAACACTTGACATGCATAAACTAATTTAAGAGCAAGTACTTGCTATAGAATTTATTTGTGCACAAAAAAATATGGTTAGATGGTCTTGGAAGACATCCATGATGCTCCGAGTGGCTTCTACTATGGATAGGCTCATCTATTCAAAAGACTATATATTGCCATAATTGATGATGAAATCCAAAAAATTAAAATGTATACTAACATCGCAAATCAAATTGGATATTCACATAGAAAAATTACAATATATTACGTATTCCATAGTATTTAAGCATTAGATTTTTTTTTTCAAAGCATTAGAATAAAAACATTCAAAACGTGTTTGATCGGTTATTCTTTACTTCAAAAACAATCGATTTATATCATTTGTGTTACTGATATAGTGTCTAAATAATGTAAAAGTGAATATCCTACTTCGATCAAGAGATGAAGAAAAGGTAAAGGGTCGCATTCGTACCCACGCACGAGGGCTACACGTAAAAGTCATTACGCAACTCAACAAAAGCAAAAGAAGAAGAATATGCAATGCACACGTGCGCTCTCTTTTAGCCTATAATCTCTTCTCTTCCCTTTCTTTGGCTTATAAAAATAAGTTGACTAAACTACCCTCTCAAATCTTTTTTTGTCGCTTTGGTTTAGTTTAATCATTCACAAATCACAAACCCTACAAAAT
Source organism: Arabidopsis thaliana x Arabidopsis arenosa (assembly GCA_019202795.1). Taxonomy (NCBI): domain Eukaryota; kingdom Viridiplantae; phylum Streptophyta; class Magnoliopsida; order Brassicales; family Brassicaceae; genus Arabidopsis; species Arabidopsis thaliana x Arabidopsis arenosa. The sequence goes on from CM032924.1 coordinate 6,244,341, forward strand.
CATTATCGAAACTACCCTCTCCAATCTTCTTTGTCGCTTTGGTTTAGTTTAATTATTCACAAATCACAAACCCTACAAAATCATAAGCGATACATCATCGAAGATCCGCCATTATTAAAGAATGGCGGCTTAGAGCAGTGAAATCTCCTCCTGATTCTAGTTTCATGTGTATAACATTAAATAATAAGAAAAAGTCAACTACTTGTTAGGTTAACTAATACTGTATTGTGTTATAACCATTTTTGATAAGGCCGTTTACAACCGTTCGATTTGATTCTGAAGAATATCTTTAACTTTTTCAGTTGACTATCCACTTCCACCGTACGTCTAATTGATCGATAATTTTAGACCTCTTTTTACGTCGATACTATAGCTAATTGGTAATTTTAAGGATGTTTTGAGTTAAAACTAATCTATTTCAAAATTACCCATCAATTATTTTAAAGTCTTCACAGCAAATATCTATTATTTTCCAGAGAAACGTAGGTATAATGTCCATCTCCTGGGTGGACGAAGAGTCATCTTATTATAGCCAATTATTAAAATATGTATGGGAAACAACTGAATTTAGATTTTCAAATCACATGGAAGTGATTCGATTTTTTCTAGCTAGCTAGCATGTATGTTATCATTGAAGGCACTTGTAAGTGTGGTGATATATAAATTTTTTTAATCTAAAAGCATTATATATTTTCTATCAAGTTCATTGAGAATTCTCATAACATGGAAAAGAAAGAAGCTCAAAATTGACGCTACAATCCAAACTTGCTAAAGAATTGACAGAGAGAGAGTCTCATCATACCTCCTTATACGAGACTAGAAACTTGACTATATATAAAGAATATTCACTTTTCTGGATAGTTTGTTAAAGTCTCTCTAGTGATTATATTGGAATGGACGTACTTGCGTTGAGTGTAGTAGATAGACGTGGTCTTTCACATGTGTACACCATGCAAAATAAAAACATTGCCGTTATATACATAAAAAAAACCTTTAAAAGTAATCATTCGAAACCCGACCTTAGCAATAACTATGTGCGTATGTCACATATGAAAGCTAATAAATAAGTTAGAGAAAAAAACTAATGCAAGTCACGAGGATCTCGCTCGCCACCCAACGGAATGAAATCAGCGGCGCATTTATCTTAAAAGACTCGCAAACTCACGAGTTTCGCGACGCCAGCCATTACTGCGTGGCATTCCCTGTAATTACCACCGCAAAAACGAGGGTAATCTTGGCATCAACAGTTTTTTTTTTTTCTTGAAGTGTTTTTTTAAGACACTCAATCAGTTTTGCCTTTTTAAAAAAATTTCGAAGTGTCTGCATTGGGGACTCATCATCACTTATATGCGTTACTCTCCCTGTTTTTTAAGTGTTTTGTTTTTCTTTCTTTTGTTCCTTTCCAATTATTTTTAGCAATAATCATAATGAATTTTAATATTTAAATACAATAATTTGCGAATAATAATATTTTCATGGAAGCGCGTGGGTCCGAACCGTCAATTTATGATGACGTGGCAAAATCTCGTGGGAAATTGAATGAAAACTGTAAAAGATAACGACCGGTGAGAGAGAGAAGCGGCTCATCCATAATAAAAAGCCTTTTGCTCCTTATTCTTATTTATTCTCTCATTCTTCAATAATTCTTTTTCACATTTTTCTTCTTGTGTTTTGATTTTACCGGGAAAAATCTTTACCTCGTTATTGCTGTGAGATCAAGAAGTGGAGAAACAAAAGTTGAAAATCTGGATGTTATTTGATTGTTGTCGTTGGTCTTGAGATATGAGGAGCGTTAATAATAGTGTTGACACGGTGAACGCCGCCGCTTCCGCCATCGTCTCCGCCGAGTCTAGAACACAACCGTCGTCGGTTCATGTACTTCTTCTATGAGCTTTTTTTTTTCTGAGTGTGGTTTTTTTTTAAAGATCAGTGTTGTTACTTGATTTGCCGACGTTTCTGACGCTGGATCGTGATTGTAGTTTTTGTAAAAGTGAGAATTTCGGGGTTTTGATGTTTGATCTGTTTTGTAAGTGTTTACGTAACGAAATTATTTAAAGTTTATATAGATTTTTGCGTTACTTATTAATTATGCTTTGATTTACTTGTTACTGTTTTATTAACCAGGATTAAAGAGAATTGAAGAGTGTTTGACGAAAGAGAAATATAAAAAGATTCGAGATTTGATCCGATTTTCGTTCTCATTTTTGTGCTTTCTTGTGTTTTTCTTATTTTAAAATGTCTATTATTGATAAGCAGCACTAGATTCGATGAGCTAAAAAACTTGGTAAATATTTCAGCTTTACCGGTATCTTTTTGCTTTCTCCACCAGAGTAGGTGTAATTTCTTGATAAAGCTATAAGCCTTTGAATCTTTAGCTGATCAAGAATCTTGGTTTTTTATGTCTTTGAAATTCAGAAGAAAAAATGGGGAAGCTGGTGGAGCTTGTACTTGTGTTTTGGATCCAAGAAGAACAATAAGCGGATTGGCCACGCAGTGCTTGTACCCGAACCAGCTACATCCGGAGCTGCGGTGGCTCCAGTCCAAAACTCTTCTAGCAATTCAACTTCAATGTTCATGCCCTTTATAGCTCCTCCTTCATCTCCTGCTTCGTTTCTGCCATCAGGTCCTCCATCTGTGTCACATACTCCTGATCCTGGTCTACTTTGTTCCCTCACCGTCAATGAACCACCTTCAGCCTTTACTATTGGACCTTACGCTCATGAAACTCAGCCTGTTACTCCTCCAGTGTTCTCTGCTTTCACAACGGAACCATCCACCGCGCCATTCACGCCACCTCCTGAATCACCATCTTCCCCTGAAGTGCCTTTTGCTCAGTTACTTACATCTTCATTGGAAAGGGCTAAGAGGAACAGTAGTGGTGGAATGAATCAGAAGTTTTCAGCTGCACACTACGAGTTTAAGTCTCATCAAGTGTATCCTGGAAGTCCAGGTGGTAATCTTATCTCCCCTGGTTCAGGTACATCTTCTCCTTACCCAGGGAAATGCTCCATTATTGAGTTTCGCATCGGTGAACCTCCAAAGTTTCTTGGTTTTGAGCACTTCACAGCGCGTAAATGGGGATCAAGATTCGGTTCTGGATCCATCACACCTGCTGGTCAAGGTTCAAGGTTGGGTTCAGGTGCTCTGACTCCTGATGGTGGTGGAGGACTTGGCTCAAAGCTTGCTTCTGGTGCTCTCACACCACTTGAAGGCAGCCTATTGGATGGTCAGATCACTGAGGTTGCGTCTTTAGCCAATTCGGACCACGGGTCGTCAAGGCATAATGATGAAGCTGTCGTGGTTCCTCACAGAGTTTCTTTCGAGTTGACCGGTGAAGACGTTGCACGTTGTCTTGCAAGCAAGCTAAACCGTTCCGGTTCACATGAAAAAGCGAGCGGCGAACATTTAAGACCAAACGGTTGTAAAACGTCTGGAGAAACAGAGAGCGAACAAAGTCAGAAGCTAAGATCGTTTTCTACAGGCTCTAGCAAAGAATTCAAGTTTGATAACACGAATGAAGAGATGATAGAGAAAGTTAGATCGGAATGGTGGGCGAATGAGAAGGTCGCCGGAAAAGGTGATCACAGTCCAAGAAACAGTTGGACTTTCTTTCCGGTCTTACGCTCTGGATTCACTTGACAAATATACCAAAAAAAAAGCCTTCTACCTTCTTCATTACCTCTAACATGGGAAGCAAATTCAGTGATATGGTAAGAGATTGGGGTCTAACAACTATACATATATAGCTTTGCATTGTAGGTGTCTTTGTTCTTTGTACTGATAGTTATATAAAATAGTTTTAACACTTAATGGTAGACTTATCATTGACAAAAAAAAAAAAACTGTATTGGTTGTGTATAAGCATAAAAATCTCTAAGCCACCGTTCAGATTTGTATCTGAGAGGAGAGCTCTAAAGGCAGTGTGTTGAGAATTAACTTTATTACACAAAAAATCAAAGAACCCCATTTCAAAAGTTTCAAATTTTAAACCCTCAATATGGCAAAAAAAGGTCAACAAAATAACAAAACAATCTCTTTCTACCAAGAATATGAAGTAAAAAAAAGAATGAATGAAGACTCTTAAATGGGAAAAATCTCTCTAGAAACAAAAGAAAAGATCTGTCTCGCTCGCTAACACTGCACTTTTGGTATACCTAAAAAGAATGATACTCTGGTCCAGAATCAGGCTTGTCGTTTTTTTTTTTGTTTTTAAGGAATCCTCTGTTTTGGAACATACTTTACCTTCGTGCCCTTTTCGGTTTTAGTCCTCAGCTTTGGTCTTGCGGTTATAACACCATTTGAGGATTCGTGAGTGTTGTTGCCCGAGATGTCGGTTTCCTGAGACAGAACCAATGTAACGTGTTCTGCAGAGGTTGCCTCTTTCCATCCTGACAAGCCATTTATTCAGATTGAGTAAACAACTTCCAAAAATATTGAAATTAAATGATAGGGAGATTACGATGAAAAGAAAGGTTAAAAGAAGTTTTACTCTTTGCAAGAAACGCCTTTGCTTCGTGGTTGTTAAACTGCAAGCTTATGTGATGAGCAGTCTTTACTTCGGGTTGAGTTGAGTTTGACTTCTTATCTTCTTTGTCTGTGTTTTCATCGACTGTTGAGATTTTTCTTCCCTGACTGCTCACTGGTCTCCATATTTTTACAGTTGATTGCTCAGATGTGGGTTTCGCCTCAACAGTCTTTGTTCTTCCCTCCCCTTCACTGCATTTGGTTTGGTTATGTTCTCCACTGTTTCGGATTGTTACACTCACTGATCCAATTCTAAATTCGCTGATGTTTGTCTGATCCTGCTGAGTCACTGCTGCATGTTGTGATATCAATTTGGGGTTATCGGATTTTCGGCTCCAAACTTTAGTAGCATTGACTCTTGCGTCTCTGTTGGTTCCATTCTTTCGCATGCCTCCAAGTTTTGGTGCATGATTAGCATGGAACCCATTCGGCATTCCCTGTTGTGATCTGTGCATTTGCCTACGGCCACTTCGCCTTTCCATGTTTTGGCCATTGCCTAAGCCATCATCATCAACCATTGTCGCTTGAGTTTCACAGTTTCTCCCATTATTCGTTTCCAAAACTTGAGGGTCCTCGAGGGATGAAGAATCATCAATTGGTATGGAATCTGGTCTCTGTGCCTCAGAATCAGAAGCTACAGATAAAGGACTTGATGACTCAGCTGGATATTCTTGTTCCTCTGATGTGGTGCTCTCGTCTTCCTTAGCATTTTTTTTCTGGTCCTTCTCTCTCTGCTCTTTCTGCCTTAGCTTCTTCCTCTTCTTCCTCTCCAAGAGCTCAGCTCGTCTGCTCCGAACATAATACCAGTGAGTTAGACTCAACACTTAGTGGATTTAGTAACGTTATATGACTGGCATTGCAATTAATAAGCAAATACCTTCTTTGAGCAGCTTCTTCCTCTTCAACCAGTAACTTTTGGCACCTCAGAGCTTCCGCATCTTTGTCAGCCAGCCATGCTTTAATCTTCACATTAAGAATACAAAGATAAACCACATGTAATGGATACATGCAAAGCAAAGTCCTCGTATTAGACACTATGTTTTGCCAACTAGAGAGGGTGAAACCTTGAAGGAAAAACTTTACCAGTTGCTGTTCCAGAAGGAAGCTTGCGCAAGCAACAACATTTTTTGCCTCCAGTACAGTTTTTCCTGTTTCCCCGTCAAAAATGTACTTTTGCATTGGTGCAGCCTCGCTACACAGGAAAGTTTTTTCACTTGCATCATCAAGAATGCTAAAAAGTTCCTGCGAAGAAATTGGAAACCTAGGTGGTCTAGCCTGGAGAATATCCTGGAGAAAGAGGAACATATATCAGCAACGAGGTTGAACATTGAGGATAGTTTATCTAGAAAGGTAAAGAAGAAACCGTCAAGAGAGAGATGAAATTCATACCAAAAGGCCAGAACCAGCTCTTAGATAATATTGTGGCAGAGCAGTATATCCTGGTTTTTCAATAAGTGACATTAATCCTGACTCAACTGATGCCCCAGGAACATCCTACAAGAATCCAAACAAAGCATCTCGAGTTAGAAATGTCTACAAAGAATTTTAATTAGGCCCACAGGTCCATGATGCAGAACGCGAGAGAAAAGACGTCAAGAAAGGTACAGCATGGATTAGGTATGCATATACTCATCAAGCCTGTGAGGGTATGTATACGAATCAGGTATGGTATACTCTTGCTTTTTTAACTAAAAAGTATTTATTTGGAAACGAATCCCATAACCCTGATGAAGTCATATGGCATTCTAGGAAACATTTAAGACAATGTTTATTATGGTATCACACCTTTCACTAATGAAGAAAAAAGGCGATAAAGCATTCATAAAGAGTCAAAACCCCTAGACAAGATGTGAGAAACAACAATGAAATTAGAATTGGGAAGCCTGAAGAACATGTTATGCCACACTCGTATGTGAGGCTCACCATGCATTTTAAATGGGTGAAGATACGGAAAAGGTAAAAATGAAAGCATCAATGGGAATCATACTACCTCAAGCATCATGCTCTTTAATGAGAGAATCTCCTTTGCATCAGTTGCAGAGAGCTGAAATAACCACAGAGATCAGTACCTGATGGAAAAACTAATCGAATTGGCAACAACTATGAGAAGACGACTAGAGGGAAACCTACCTTATTCCAAAAGGCTCCCAGCGCATCCCTCTCTTTGCCAGAATCCTGGAACAATGTAAACACAAACTTCAGATGACTTGGAAGAAAAAGACTAAAGCAACCAGTAAAGACATGAAAGCAAGATAGTATAGTTAAGCTCAGACTAAGCGAACCTTTTCAGGCTTTCTTTGACGCCGATGCATGCGGTTATGTCTTCTATAGTTCACAGGAGAGCAAAACTCCCTACTGCACTTTTCACACTTCTGCATTTGTATCTTCAAAGGGGTCAGCAATGGCCAGCCTGGGAACGAAATAGAACATCAAATAAAGTCCAGGTACCATACCCTAGGCCACATGCTAATCAAGCATCACTAAGATCTAAAAAAAATTAATAACCTAATAAGATAAAACCCCTCAAGACTAAAACTATATATCCACATAGCACCCAGTCCACCAAATTCCAATGCTAAAAGAAGTATTTGGTCAGTGACAATGTTAAATCCAGTCAAATGAGAAACAATGAGACATTACCTGGACGTTCTAAGGTATGGAGAAGTTGAAAAAGCTGGACTGGACTATTTTCAGGTCTAGGGAATGAAAGAAACGGATCCTTTCCAACCGCACGTCGAATAAGCATATCGAGAGAATCATTCCCATCTTGTTTCACAAGCTCCATCGAATTTGGCTGCAACATACATTCACAAACACACAATTTCCTATAAACACAGCACCTATATAATAAATCTATATACTGAACCTATTCTTCCCCTAAGCAACTATATAAATCCACAGTATTCGATTCAATTACCATCAGAATCACTAACACAGATGCCTAATTTCCTCCATGACTAACAGAGCAAAAACGAAATTGAAATCGTAGTAAAAGTTTTTTCGCGGTTTGAAATCGAATCAAACACCAGTGATGTATAGACGAACGAATGAATTCAAATCGATTTCGTGTGTGTTCATGAGAAGAAGAATGGTTAGTCCGATCACGTACCAGTAAAAAAAAAACAGTAACAGATCGGGCGGAGAATAGGAAGAAGAGAAGAATCGAGAGCGATCCTCTGGGGGATTCAGAGGAGGTGGGAAAACGAAAGAAAGTCGCCGAGAAAATCCGAGAAAGTGATGGGACGCAAAAAAAAGGAGAAGAAGAAAGAAAAATGAGAGAAAATTTCGGAGAGAGGAGGCAAAAGAGCTGTGGAACAAATTATAAAGGCCTACGGGGAAGAAACAAAACAACCCTGGGGCTCTAATCACAATAATCCAGCAAAAATTATTTTAAAAATTAAATTAAAAGGGCAAATCTATTTTTTTTCTCTGAATTTTCTTTATTAATCCTTTCTTAATTTTTTTTTCTTAACATGTAAGATATTAGCTTTGAATGTCTAAAGAAAATAGACTGTTTTTATTTGAAGAAAGTTATTGGGATAGAGACATACAAGGTTTTTATGATTCATGAACAATTGTCTAGATCTTGTTGGTCCGATGATGTGAGTGATACATTTTCTCTTTTTTTGTTTTTTCTTTCTTTTGATGTCTCAAAATTACTAGGTGATGGAACCAAATGGAGTATTTCTCTTATCCAGATAAATATCCAATATCTTTAGAAAAATATTACAATTTATAAAACTTCCCTGCATTACCAAATTGGCTTTTGATTACCAAATGTAACTAGAAAATGTTGGGACTAAACCATAATCTTTTCGATTGAGACCATATCATGTTAAATTAGTCTATTAATAATTTAATATGCAAATACATAATTTTAATTAAAAAATTAGTATTTAAAAGATACTAAAAAAATTGCATTTTCGAAAATGTAGTTTTCCCCAAAAAAAACTATTATTATGTTCAAAAAAATGTAGTTATATGAACACTTTTGAGTTTTGAGTATCATTTTGAAGGGAAAAAAAATAGTGGTATGTTGGAGATTTACACACATTTGGCCAAGAGTGTGATATTTTCTTGGGATTAGCAAGAGAAATGGACTATGCACCGTAGGAAAAAAGAAGATGCAAATTTATGATTAGAGAAACATATACTCCCTCCGTTTCAAAATATAAGACGTTTTAGCTAAAAACATGCCGATTAAGAAGATCTATTTTTTAAAAGTTCAACCAATCAAAAAAGAGAATGCATAATAGAAATAATCATAAAATATTAAAGTAATATAAAATTTGAATAGAAACTTGAAAACGACTTATATTATGAAACAAAAAAGGGAGTATAAGATAGAAAAATACTTCTTAGATCTCTATAAACGATGATTTGTCCACATTCACTACCGGAGTCCGGAGTAATAACTGAGTTTCGACATATGATCATATCAAAGAAGATCTAAGTGAGTATATTCCTTTATCCTATGGTCAATAAGGAATTAATTACCACAACGACCCTTAACTATTCACATTTTATTCTATCATATAAGACCAAAAACAGCTCAAGTATTGAAAAAGTTTCAACTATGCCCCCTTTATTTGCAAAAAAATTGAAGAATCAACAAGCGTTACAACTTTTTCTGCAGGTACCGTAGTAATCAGGAGAACCAATCATATAGACGGGGTTTTTCTTGCACTCACCAAGGTTAGCCCATCGTTCACAGTTTTCATCTTCATCACTGCATTCCCCACTCTCCTCATTTCTTGCTTGTTTCTTCGCATAGATCAGTTTTGTTGCTACTAACAGTTCTCCTTTTACCACAGGGCATCTCAAATGAGTGCTTGTCTCATCCAAAGATGCATTCAAGAGTCTGCTGAAGAACAGAACTGCGTTTCCTTTCACTGGTCTTAAAATGTTACCAACCTCTGAGCAACTCTTTTTGGGTTTCACCTGAAGAAAAATGAGAACTCAACATTCATTGTGTTGTGCCAAATAAGAGATCTTTTTGCTTCTCAGGTTAGAAATCAAACTGACCTCTGAATTTGGGAAGAGAAGCTCTCCGCCTTGAGTTGTGTTTGAGAGGTAGAGAACGACGGTTGCCAGCAAAGATTCACTCGATACAGAGCTAGGTTCCTCTCCAAAATAATCCAACTTCTTTCCTGACATCTCAGAAGTGTAACTTCTTACCTTGATAGAGCCGCCATTTTCTGAAAAATGTGCAGCAAGAGAGAAACATAAGCCAGCAGTATGGCCACAAGAAAACAGGCCTTCCAATAGCAATCAATCACAAAGTATCCATCGATTATAAAACCAAGATAAGTAAGTTACCTCTTGGGAGGAAAGTCCAGGCAGAAATTTTTTCTTCAATCCCAGCAACTACTGGATCCTAGTTTATCCAAAATAAGGAATGCAACATAACATTGTTAAGGCCATTTCGATCAAACAAGGTGGAAAATGCTATACTAGGGTGTGAAATCATCTCTGTTAACTCGATAAGGATGTATGAGAAAGGTATTCACTTACTACGTGTCACAGAAAACTAGAAGCCTATATCTCAGAGTCTATAACAACACTAGCGTCTAGTGTTTCAAGAACATTACAAAACATTTCCTGTCAAGCTTAGTTATCTGCAAAGTTGAAGAATACTAAGAACTTACAAGTTGCGTCTTTCCATCAGCATCCCCTGAGCTAACCTCTGAAGTTTCTTTTCTCTACAGAAAAAAACTAACCATTACACAAAGAACAATGTATCACTATATCTCAAACACGGTAAGGACTGGAAATTAACCAGAGATATCAGATGATCAGACTCTTCCTCTGACAAGAACCCGCGGTAAAGGAAGACCCTGTACATACCAAATAGCTTCAGACCCCCCAAATTTGAAACAGTAAAACATACATTCCTATGTGCAGAAATGATCCATGATGGTAGAACCAGAGATATATCCATCAAAGTGTACCTGACCTTGGTTGCCATGAAAGCTGAAGAACACGTCTCGGGTCCACAAATTTAGATCCTAAAACATAACTCGCCTGTGTATCACTCTTACCCACATTTTCTTTATCTCGGAGTTCCTTCCGACTGCAGAGAGACAACAAATTTGAGATACAGGAACATAATTATAGCTAACAAAACCGGATTGTGATTAAAACTCAAACTAGAGATTCAAGTAATGGTAGAGATTCACCTTCCACCGGAACAGAAAGGAGAAGACGAAGAAGACATAATAATCATCAGAATTAGGAAGATTTGGCTAAGGCAAGCCATTGCTCCACACTGGTACTACTGCTACATCGCTGAAACGACGAACATCTTTCCCAATTTCACTGAAAAAATAAATCACCGATGCGATGTCACGACGTCGTTTAGTAAGTTGTGTCCTTCCAGGTTTTTTATATATCAAAGTTTTTTTTTTTTTTTTTTTTTTTTGGGGCAAATATATATCAAGGTTAACTTAGAAAAATGCCAAAATTTCAAATTACCCCTCAAATATTTTTTAATTTTTCAATTACGATTTATATATTATATACAGGTTTTTTTTACCTATTATCATTGGTTTCCTATGTTTTTCTGAAATAAAATTCTCTGTTTGTAGGGAGTATCAATTAATTTATGCATTGAAACTGGAGACAAAAGATGAAAATGAGCCCAAAAGCTGTGATCAACTTGTAAACAAACGTCACGTGGATAATTAAGGATATGCATGCAAAAAAAAAAAAAAGAATGTATATAGAATGTATGGATGGTACGTGTATACACATATCGATGCTAAAAATAGAGTAGAAAGTGCTTGAAAAAGGGATGGTTAAGCGAATTTTAAGGTTTGATAAACAAGAAAAACACAATGTGTGGGTGGTGATCACAAATACAGATCAGAGACCAATATTAAGGAGCCTTTAATTAGTTTGTCCGAGTTCGTCTCACAAAAGGAAATCATCTTCTTCCTTCATTCCATTGTCATAGGACAAATATTCTCACAAAACAACAAATCTTGCCATCTTCCTCAAGTCTTATCATAGAAACTAGACAAAAGCAATGGTTTGTTCTCTTCTCTTTTTGTATTCAATTTGTAGGATTGTTTGGTTCTAGCATGTCATGCCATCGATGTGATTTTATTCTACTCGGGGCAAAAGATACACGATATTCAAATCTATGAATATACAGGATTATCTGATTTGAAAGTAATGCCATTCTAATGATCAATAAAAACCTGGAGTTGGATGCAATGTTTGTCTAATCATGTTAATTAGAGGTCGACTGTGCCATGTTGTTGACGTGTTCTCTCATTTACATGTTATATTGTGGATCTCATTCTAATTCATAATTGTCATGGTTAGACTAAGAACTAATGTTTTGACGTATGGATATTTCCCGGTATAAACAAAATGCTCTTCTCCTAATTTATGTGAATGAAAAGGCGAACGCGGCGTCGGGGATGGCAGTGGAGGACGAGTGCAAGCTGAAGTTTTTGGAGCTAAAGTCGAAAAGAAACTATCGGTTCATAATATTCAGGATAGACGGGCAACAAGTGGTGGTCGAAAAGTTAGGAAACCCGGAAGAGACTTACGCTGATTTCACAGCCTCCCTCCCTGCGAACGAGTGCCGCTATGCAGTCTTCGATTTCGACTTCATCACCGATGAAAATTGCCAGAAGAGCAAAATCTTCTTCATCGCATGGTATCATATTTTTATCTTTCGCTGATCACTTCCTTAAGATCCATATCAACGTTAAATTTGACTACTGCTTAAAAAACTTGGATGATGAAACATAGGTCACCAGACTCATCAAGGGTGAGGATGAAGATGGTGTATGCAAGCTCTAAGGATAGATTCAAGAGAGAACTGGATGGCATTCAGGTGGAGTTACAAGCCACTGATCCTAGCGAGATGAGCTTCGACATTATCAAAAGCCGAGCTCTCTAGATCTTTTTCAACGATCTATATCTCTATCATCGATCCTGATCTTCACCCAAAAAAATTACCATGTTATTTGGTTTTTAAAACTGAAATTCTTCTTATCTGTCTTATTCATTTTCTAAAAATTCTTTTCTTTCTACTTCCGTTTGGGAGAGAAGTTGAAACCATGTAGCTTTGTTGTGTAACTCTCAAATAAAGAATAATATTTCCTATCTCGGTATGGTTATACAACAAGTCGATATGTCCGAGTGGTTAAGGAGACAGACTTGAAATCTGTTGGGCTTCGCCCGCGCAGGTTCGAACCCTGCTGTCGACGATATTTTTCTCCTTTTTTGTACTAAGTTACTATTTAACCCAACTTATTCATACTTTTACATGCCACTAGTAGTAGATAGAAAATAAGCCATGGATCAAACCACAAAACACATTGACATACATGAGAAAAGAAGAAGCAAAGCTCACTTTCCAGATTCTTGAAATCTCCTCTGCAAAGGCACAGAACCACCATTGCCTGCTTCATCTCCTCCAGAACCAGAAATTCCCATTTTATTCCCTAACCATCATTACACACAAAAATCAAGTCGTTATTACAGCCGCTAAAACCTGAAAACGTTATTTAATAGGAAGAGGCGTGCGTTACCAACGGTGGAGCCAAGTGACTGTGTAGAGTCTTGAACCGACTCTGTAGACTTTTGCGTTACTTCTTCCGTCGTACCAGCAAGCCAAGAAGTAACAGCTCCTCTCAGCTTCTCCGCCATCCCTCCTTCGCCTTCCTCCGCATACGCTTCACCCTGTTTCGTAGCTGCTTCCGAGCTCGGATCCTTAAACCCTCCTAGCCTTTTCTCCACCTCCTCCGATTGTGTCACTATCCCCTTCTTCGGTTCGCCACCGCCTCCTCCAAGATGAAGCTTCTCAGCGACCACTTCCGACAAAGCCTTGTCTTCCTCTCCCGGACTCAGTTTCTCCGTAAGATATTCTTTAGCAGAGACGCCCTTGTCTTGTCCTTGCTCTGTCCCGGTCCCGGTCCCGGAGAATGGTAATTTCGTCATTACACTAGCTCCTGTCTCTTTAACCTTCTCGTAAACTGGAGTCACCATGCCTGCGACCGTACTCCCGTATCCATCAGCGGAGCTAGGAGTTTCTGCTCCTTCTACACGATTCTCGTGGCCGGCTTCCCCGGAGTAACCGAGCTTCGAAGCGACGGCGTTTTTCGCTGCCACAGCTTTGTCAGCTACGACTGAAGTCGCATTAGCGATCTTATCGGTGTAGCTGCTCTCATTCGGCTGCTGCATCTCCTGACCTTTCGAATCAAAACCCTCAGGCTTTTGTATACCTTGAGTTCTCGTTGGCAAATCTTTTCCCAAATCAAATTCATGACTCCTATCCGGAGATTCTTTCCCCAATCTAGATCCATAGTCTCCCGCCGGCAATTGCTTGCCTATTTCAGGTCTTGATTTAGTATCAAAACCATGACTTTTCTCCTGCAGATCTCTTCCCAGTCCCAATTGATCATGTTCACCTGTTTCTTTCCTTCTCTCAAAGGCTGCGACACTCGGTTGTTCTCCAATTTCTCCAGCAGCTAAGATAAAGAAACGGCACAGGTCAAAAGATTTAAATTCCGGAATCAGAATTCCGAGAAAAACAATCTTACCTTTACCGGTGGGATCAGTAACTTTGGACTGATAATTCGACTTTCCACCATGAGATCCCGGAGCAGCCGATTTCGTATCAAGGCCATGGCTTTTCTTCTGCAGATCAGTTCCCAAACCCAACCTTCCAAGAGCCGAGACAGTAGTTGCTGCTCCAATTTCTCCAGTAGCTAGTTAAAGAAACAGAGACAGGTGAATTGAGTTGAAACTCTAAATCAGGATAACGAGAAAAGATCTTACATTTTCCGATGGGATCAGTAACTTTGGACTGATAATTTGACATCCCACCATGAGAACCCGGAGCAGCTGGATCTTGCTCCAATCCTCTGGGTCTCTCCATATTAACCTTACGTTGGTCTCTAGACTTGTCTTCACCAGGAACAAATGTTCTCGTGACATCTTCTGTCGCAGATAGCAAAGACACGGGGGTGTTATGTGGTGTCAAGGTAGCAGCCCCTCTTCTTTCTTCTTTATCCGGAACACCGGAGGGTCGTACAGGATGAGACACTGCTTCGTGACCAACTCCTCTGGTTGGATCAGAGTGTTTCGTATGTGAAGAAGACACAACCGGAAAAGCTTTCGTGCCTGGAGAGTCTTCCTTCACCGGAATGTGAGCTTTTCCTCGTGCTGCTAATACCAGTTCGACTAATCGTTAAGTCTCCAAAACATTAACTGAGAAGTGAGAATAGAAAGATTGAAATGAAGCGAAGGACGGACAAACCTGGTGCACCGCCGTGGAGTTGTTGGTCTTGGTAGTCATCATCTTCATCGTCTTCTTGGTCTAGATCGTGATCATCGGGGATGTGTTCTCCACGACCGTGCTCATGACCATGTCCATGTTTGGTAAGAACATTCTTTATCTTCTTTGCTTTTTCCTTCACCTTTTTAAGAACTTTTGATGGTCCTTTCTCATGATGCCCTTCTTCCTCTGCATTCAAAACAGTGGAACACATTGAAAACATTCATTAGACTCTCTAACTTTCAGGTTTCGGAATGTCAATTTATAAAACTTTATATTGAGATTAGAATCTGGTTTCGCATACCTGGATGGTGAATCTTTATTGGTTCCTCTGCTTGCTGATGGCCATGAGTACGTTGCAACTGCGCTTGCGAATCCATTCTATTTGCTAAGTTTGGTTTTGCTCTTTTCCTTTCTCTGCAACCAAATTGATTAAGCTTTATACAGAGTCAGAGAGAAGAGGAGGAGGAAAGACGCATAGCCGAACCAACTCTCAACTCTGGATGGCTGTGTCCTCTGTACTTCTGTTATGGGCCGCCACGTGTCATGTTTTGCCACGTACCAGGCTCTTGATGTGTCTACGTGGGCTCTCTCAGCATAATCTTTATCCGAGAAGAAGAGTCAGATGTTAAACTTCTTTCACAAGTTAGCCCACCTTGCCGTTTGGGAATTCATTAGAAAACACTCACACAAAATTCCCAAGACGACAAGAAATGATATCATATGAATTGTTAACATGCCCAATGTGTTCAAAATATGTGGGTTGGTCCAATAGAAATGTACATAATGGGCCTTAAACAAGATCCAGTATGCACTATCGCGGTTTAACGGTTTGGTTTGGTTAGTGGTAGAAGAAACAGACACGAAACGCGGGGTTAGATGCAGCTACCACAATATCCACGTGGCGAAATTTCATTCGTTCATCGAAAACTGCCACGAAAATTCTGAATAGATAATTCGAAAGGGATCTCGAGCCCCACGTGTCTGCGAAGAAGGGCCCACAATGGATAATGGAAAAAAGAAAGATTTGGGGATTGATTCACACAGAGGTTGAAGCTTTTTGGTTGCAGAGTGTTCCAGATTAATCGGACAAAGGAGATTAGAAGAGTAAGGAAAAAGACAAGAAGAAGGAAACACAGTTAAGAGAGAAGGATATATTATGGCTGTCGGGATAAACGCGCTGGCGGTGACGTTTGTGGCGCACGCGCTGGCGGTAATAGCAGCGATTATGGTGCTGGTTTGGAGTATCAGTTACAGAGGTGGATTGGCCTGGGAAGCTACTAACAAGAACCTCATCTTTAATGTATGCTTCTTTGATCTCCTTAATAAAGCTTTCTCTTTTCTCTCTCTCGCGTCTGCGTTGACTTTTTGTATGTCTTAGCCATCTGTCTGACTGGTGGGTAATTAGTTTTACATATCCAAATTGACGAAGTTTTGTTTTATAATCTGTTTTGTATCTGGGTGCAAAGCTTCTTATTGGTTCCTCAGTACTGTTTCTGAGTGAGTGACTTTATGTAAAGGAGAATTCTTTTGTTATCTTGATATCTGTTTTAGCTTGTAAAATAAGTCTTTGATGATGAGTAGTCAGATAACTCTAATTTTGGAAGCAATAGTCATCTGGTTTGTCCCAAGTTTTTGCTATGGAGGTGCCTTAGGATCCATGAGCGTTGTTAGGGTCGTAGTTTGTTTATTACAGTGTGAGTGAAGATGATGTTTGATCTTCTGGTTTAGGTTTAGCTGATGGTACTCAAAACTAAATCTCTTCTATCAGATTTCATAATATGTTTTTGTTTTTTGTTGGGAGGAACATATACTAACATTCAAAAATCGACATGATCTTTGTCACCAAAGCAAAGGGGACTTCTCTTCAGTTGTTTTTAATCCATCTGTGTTTGTGTTCTGATCCATTTTTTTTTTTATGTGATCCAGCTGCATCCTGTTCTGATGCTCATCGGATTTATAATCTTGGGAGGAGAAGGTAATAAATAACAACATCTGTTTAACAACGAGAGTAATAAGATATTACTTTCATTTCAATCTTGATTAGTACCGTTGATGTTTATCAGTTTGTATAAACCTGTTTGTTGAAATTGTAAATGCAGCCATTATAAGTTACAAATCGCTTCCGTTGGAGAAACCAGTGAAGAAGTTGATCCACCTTATACTCCATGCCATTGCTCTGGCTCTTGGGATCTTTGGCATCTGTGCAGCCTTCAAGAACCACAATGAAAGCAATATCCCTAATCTCTACAGTCTCCATTCCTGGATTGGTATTGGAGTCATTTCTCTTTATGGCTTCCAGGTAAAATCCATGGCCTTTTGCTCCTTAGACACAAACATTTTTCCCATTAAACATGTAATCAGTTTACATAGGAATCCTTTTGATAAGCATTTGGTTCAGCCACCAAATCACCCTTAAAATTGTTTCTGAGTTCTCTGTATCAAACTGAGCATGACATATCTCTAAAAGTCTACTTACAGAACAATTACAAACAGCACAAAACACACAAATATTGCTTCATTGAAAATGGCTAACAATTTCTTTGGGAAAATGTTTTTACCTATTGTTGTACATTGTTCCTGACCAGAACAAGAGTTTTGGATTTTGCAGTGGGTGTACAGCTTCATAGTGTTCTTCTTCCCAGGAGGATCATCGAATCTGAGAAGCGGATTGCTTCCGTGGCACGCAATGCTTGGCCTATTTGTTTACATACTGGCTGTTGGGAATGCAGCTTTAGGGTTTCTGGAAAAGCTGACTTTCTTGGAGAGTGGAGGGCTTGACAAGTATGGATCCGAAGCATTTCTTATCAACTTCACGGCCATTATCACTATTCTCTTTGGTACCTTTGTGGTACTCACTGCTTCTGCTAAGTCTCCTTCCCCTTCCTCCTCCAATGATGATACTGTTGACTACAGCTATTCTGCTATATAAAACACTTTCCACATTCCACTTGCATCTGTATTGCCCCTTGTACTGTCAAAACTCCATTTATATGTGATGCATTTGTAGCGAAAAGCTTTGTGTTTTACGACTTTGCTACTTCTGGTGTGTAAAATCTTCTATACTATTGATGAATCTTTTAAATCATTTTCTTTTATTTATATTTCATATTGCAATTCCCTGGAAAAACCTCTCATCATCTAATTTATCAGATTAGTGTTGTTAGCCCTCACAACTTGGAATGAGTATGTTCATTAACTTTCACAAGCACTGTCTCTTAAGATGTATTGGTGTCAAAGCATTGAGACCAAACAAAAAAAACATTTTTTATTTTCGTTTTTGCCTTATAAATTTGATTTACATTACATTAGACGCAATTTACGTCGCTGTTGATGGAGAAAAGAATTCAGCAGAAGAATAACAATCTGAGGTCTCTTTATCAAATATGATGCTCCTGCTTCTTACACTTGGAACCAAACACGACGTCATTAAGAGTCCAGTTGCTGTTGTTGATCATCATTTCGTTGTAATGGAACTGATCAACATCATTCATTTCTTCGTAAGCTGAGACAGTTTCTTCGACATTTGGAGCTTGGTTGTGCTTAGAGTCTGTAAAATCAGAGGAATAATCGACTGAAGAAGAAAGCCATTCAGAGAAGAAAAGCCTTGGAATCTCAGGAACAGAAGGACATTGATAACTGTTATTTCCGTTGCTTTCTTGTGATGGAGATGAAGATTTGTCCTCTAGAAGTCTCTGGAAGGAGATCACCTGATCCGAGATCAAGGTTTCCGGATTTCTTTTTCCACAAGCAACATGTGATGATGATGAAGAAGAAGAGGAAACAGATTTTGGGTGTTGTAAGCTCTGAGACTTGAGCCATCTCTTTTTCAAATGAGAGTGCCAATAGTTCTTTATCTCATTGTCTGTTCTTCCCGGTAAAAGTTTCGCGATTTGCGACCACCTAAATACACCTAAATCATTAATCTCTATATAAATAGCATTTACTAAAACAATAGGGTTAAGTCTTAGAGTTACACTTACTTGTTACCCAAGGAAGAATGAAACGTCAAGATGGTCTCTTCTTCTTCTGCACTAATCATATCCCTCTTTAGCCCTGGTCTTAGGTAATTAATCCATCTTAATCTGCAGCTCTTTCCATTCCTTTGTAACCCTATTAAAGTTTTTGGTTATAAATCAAAGTTGACTAAATTAAGGATTAATTTGACAGGGAAGAACTACTAACAAAGAAGAAGATAAAAAGAGAGACCAGCTTTGATGGGAACAGTGGTCCAGCAAGAATGGCCATGAGCGAGTATGAAGCTTCTTAGCTTCTCATCTTCTTCAGGTGACCATAACCCTTTCCTCTGTCTCTCTCCAGATTTCGTCTTTGCCATTTCTCTATCGTCTTAAAGCTGTCCTGATACAAGAAAACATGTCTCAATACTATGATGATTGAGACAACATATATCACCAATCTCACACAGATAGAGCCTACATACTTAGTGTTAAGAAATGAGCAAATGGGCCTGCTTAGAGTAAAAGACAAATGACACATATATTCTATTTTTAATGAAAATTTGGGATATTTTAGGTGTGAGTTTCTTATGTGTATATTGTATGCATTTGTATAAGCAGTGAGGAGAAAAGTCATAGTGGAAGGATTAATTAGGTGTAGCAAAAGTCTGCTTTGATGAAATTAAATTGAATATAAATTACAATATAAGGTTCCAGTTTTCAAAATAAACTAGCAATGTTCAGTACATATCAGATTTAAGATTCCTACATGAAAACAAAAAGAATAAGATCTTTGCTTGTTTTTGTTCTCTCAATTTTCCTTTTTTATTCTTCCGTTTGTTATGTTTGAAACATTTATAATGGACGAGGTCTTAAGAATTTACGATATTAAGCAGATAACATCTTCATATCTAAAAATCTCTAAAATGTCGGCAAGAATTTTATATGACCGACTTCTTTAGTTTAGTTTAAATCGCGTCAATGAGTTTTTTTGGTTAGAAACTTAAAATCCGGGTGGAATAATCTGTCTGATTCAATTCAATGATTGTGAATAATGAAGTAATGATTACAGAGAATCATCCAATCTGTTAATCTTTTCGTAAAGCATCAATAGCAAGCAGACAAATTTTACGAATATTTTGTACTGAAGTCAACATTGAGCTCCTATTTGCTACTAGTACTTTTTTTCTTCCCCGATGTTGTTTTCTTGATAACAGAACAAAAGGTATTACATTTACACATTCACACGACAAGTGGACCAAATAAAGAGTTGTTTGAGGAATATTGTGAACTTTAAAAAATTGAATTCCTTCTGTCCCGATCGAAATGGCCTGTCGCAATTTTAAAAGTACTCTGGTTTTGTTTTTTTCTTGTTGGCTCTTTTGGCCTGTGGAAAATGATGGAGTAAAGAAATTGAGAGGGAAACAAAAAAGAAATGTCTACCTTGTCTTGGTCGTCTTGATACCATAAAATATTTGCCGTCAAACTAATCCCCACCCAATGGAACACGATTTCTATACATCTAATGTTATGATGACTTAATGTTTAGCCATCGGAGAATATTATTGTGATCGGTCTTAATTATAAATTTGGAATAGTTACTTGTTTGTTTATGTACAAATCTTATCTTCCTTCGACTTCGACCATTAGGCCTTGTGGTATAAAAAATAATGATATATTTGTCTTTTAGATATTTTTCTATTTCGAGACCAACCAAAGTAGTTTGAAGATGGCTTAGTTTTGTGATTCATACATAGCACCAAAATAAAAATTCATCCAACATTGAAGGAAACACATGTTTTACGGTTAGACTAGACAGGCGCTGGTCAAACAATGACGAATGCTTTTAGAAATGAGATACAACAATTTTTTTTTTTTTTGTGCTGAAACTGAACCGGTTCTACATAAAAGCCAACAAGTCTATAATGTCAAAAAGAAAAAACCAAGACGCATCATGTGAAAATCTCATCTCTAAACCGGTAGCTACAGCTCTCTACCGTACCTAAATAACTTGCCATCCTGACAGGCTTCTTGTTCTTGAACACACCGAGTAGAATCACGAACTAATCATGTTGAAATGGAATCTGGATAGCTGTTGAGGTATGGTCGATATAACCGGTCCATATCTCTGTTCCATGATAAGAACATACGGTTATAAGTTTGCTGTAAAACCAAATTTCCAAAGGTTAATAGTATCTGGATATAAGCAAAACCTGAACATTGTCATAGAGTTCGAACAAAGGGACGGCCAAGAGTTTCAAGTTTTTGGGCACAGCAAAGTACTCTTTCTCAGACAAGTGAACAATGAAGAGTCTCTTGCATTCCTGCCATTCCACAAAAGGGAGATATAATAAGGAGAAGGGTAAAAGAGGAACGTTGAGAAGCTACACATTGTGTTGTTTTCTTACTACCTTTGGTTTCGTGATGTGAGGAGGGCAATACGGGTACATCATGGTTTCAAAGTTTGGACGCCACCATGTCGCAACACATTCTCCTACCTGTTAAAGGGACATAAGAAACCAACGGATCAGGGACAGAGCTATATACATAACTCAATCAGACATCTGTGAACTCATGGCAAAATCTTCTTTATTCATGTAGTACGAATATGATTCTCTAGCAAACACACCAGGCCTATCCTTGTTTTCTTGTATGAACCCCTCATTCTTGGCATGCTTAAGTGTAATAACCAAAAGAATTTGAATTGCTTCTCGAGAGTAAGCACATGCCACACCGACCTAGTTCTTTTAAGGCATCTATCTACACCTAAATAAATATCTGGTCACTATCACTCATGAAATAGAGGATAAAACAGGATAGTACCTTCCAGTCAGGCACAAGAGCAGCCGAATTGCCTCCAAGCTTACTGGTCAACTTTCTTTTTAGACCATCAACTTCTGCAGACACAACATAGTACACCCAAAACTTAAGCAGCCAAGAAACTCATAACAGTATAGAAAGTATTATTAACGGGTGGTAACTGTATACCATTTTCTCCAGGCTTCAGGCGTCCGCCTGGAAGTTTGCAGAATGTGTTACCAATTTGCAGCAGAAGTATATGAGGATGGTTGTGTTCTTGCACCTAATATGTTAACCAGCATAAGGTATCAAGAAGAATCTTAGGGTTAGAGAGATATCAACTTATGCACCAACGAGATAACTGTAGCTGTGGGTTATAAAGTTTATCAAATTGACTTTAAGGATGTCAAAACAATATCTTATGTTCCCAACATGATGTCAAGGGATGAGGGTATGAATGTGAAGCACATGATACTCCATGGGAAAATATGAAAGCTTGGAAGGGCAAGGGTGCATACAAACAATGAAAGAAACAAAACAACAACATGCATCAAATATGTCTGCTAAATGGAACCCTTCAAAACATGACTTACTTAAAAATTCACTTTTATGACTCTTATTAAGTGCAGGCTAAGTTCATTGGATCCGTAAAGCTTGTGACTATATGGGCAGATTAATCCACTTATGTGATTAGAGCTTATTCGTAATTTAAGGTTACCCAATCAGTACAAAATTGAGTTGGAGATGGCAACTAGAAAAGGAAGTAGATGACTTCAATCAAAATATCACACAGTTCTATATATCTGCCACGTTTAAATGATACATTGGGTAGAGAACTCATATATATACAGAGAACGCTAAGATAATAGTACAAATAAAGTGACACTTAAGAGGCATTATGTAAATGACAATATGGCCATACAAGTCATGAACCACAAAACAGTTCCACCCATTTTAAGACAGCGGACAGTTAAACAACACAGAGAAAACTACAGACGAGTTGGATAACAAGTAGAGCAGATTGAAAATTATCATACCAGTAAAATCCCTTCAACGCTGGTCCTCATGCCCTCTTTCATATAGCTGCAACACACACCATTAAGAAACCAAGAAAGAGACACATTCAGCCATGAGACTCCAAGAATGTCTTAAGAGCGAGCTATCAAATTCCAGACTTCATGTATCCAAGTAAAAAGCATGAGACTTTACTTACAAAACAAAAGTATAGTATAACATGTACAGTAGCTATAGCTGTTCCCCTATCAAATCAATCACTGGAAATTTAAATAGCCTATAGCTGCTCTTTGTTCACAAAAACAGATCGTTCCAAGAAGTTGTTCTAACAATATATGTACCAAGTTGTGGTTTTGAAACCTTATAGTTATGTAAAACGGCGAAAAGATTATGCGTTGAGGAGCCAAAAACCCAGAGAGTAAACGAAATCAAACCAGCTAACCATCTAAAAGACGTATCTAAGTTGATCAGCTACAAATCCTAATATTGCAAACAACAACGATTTCAACGGAACCCAAGCTAACTCGCTGATTTCCGTAGAAGCTAGTAAATTCAGCAGCAGAGAGAAAGCAGACAAGCATTTAGCAAAACAAGAGATCATGATCTAAAGAATGTAAAAGCTGGAGATTTCTAGGGTTTTCAATTCTTGGGCATCTTCTCCAGAGAAGAATACAAGGAAAGAAAGAAGGAAAGAGGAATCTCGTACTTGATTTTCATACGAGCGAGCCGGTCGGCGACGGAGGTGTCCTTTTCCAGCTTGGGTTCCTTAGTTCCGAAGCTGTAGTTCGAAAGCGGGTACGTGTTCACCACCTGAGACATAGCCATCTCTCTCTCTCGCTCTCTCCCGAATCCACTCAGACAAAAATGGTGGAATCTTCTTCCCCGTGTGTATGTCTCTCGCTCTCTCGGTTTCGATCTATCACTCAGTGGCTGCGACCGACGGCAACGGAGGAGAGAAGTAATCTCGACGGAGAATTAATGACACACACCGTCTCTACCACCAACTTCTAGAGTCACGGCCGTAGACTCATTTATATTATTTTACACTTAGGCCCATTTTTAAGGCCCGGCCCATAATACCGTCATCACTTTGTTATACCAAGCATCAACCTAGGAAAGCGCGCGAAAATTGGCAACCAAGTTCGCCATAGCCACGACCGGCACGACCTTCCATTTCTCTTAAGCGGAGGATAATACGAAGAAAGCAATTATGGGCAAGCAAAAGCAGCAGGTGATTTCTCGATTCTTCGCTCCCAAACCCAAATCCCCAACTCAGGAACCGAATCCGGTACCCGAATCGTCAACACCGCCACCGAAGATATCCGCCACTGTCTCCTTCTCTCCGTCTAAGCGTAAGCTTCTATCTGAACAGCTCTCCGCCGCATCACCTAAAAAGCCTAAACTCTGTCCTCCTCACACTCAAAATCCAGTACCCGATCCCAATTTACACCAAAGGTTTCTCCAGAGATTTCTGGAACCCTCACCGGAGGAATCTGTTCCCGAAACATCATCATCCAGGAAGTACACGCCATTGGAACAGCAGGTGGTGGAGCTAAAGAGCAAGTACCCAGATGTGGTTTTGATGGTTGAAGTTGGTTACAGGTACAGATTCTTCGGAGAAGATGCGGAGATCGCAGCACGCGTGTTGGGTATATACGCTCATATGGATCACAGTTTCATGACGGCGAGTGTGCCAACATTTCGATTGAATTTCCATGTGAGAAGACTGGTGAATGCAGGGTACAAGATTGGTGTGGTGAAGCAGACCGAAACTGCAGCCATTAAGTCCCACGGTGCAAACCGGACCGGCCCTTTTTTCCGGGGACTATCGGCCTTATATACCAAATCCACGCTTGAAGCGGCTGAGGATATAAGTGGTGGTTGCGGTGGTGAAGAAGGTTTTGGTGCACAGAGTAACTTCTTGGTTTGTGTTGTGGATGAGAGAGTCAACACGGAGACATTAGGCTGTGGTATTGAAATGAGTTTTGATGTTAGAGTCGGTGTTGTTGGCGTTGAAATTTCAACCGGTGAAGTTGTTTATGGAGAGTTTAATGATAATTTCATGAGGAGTGGGTTAGAGGCTGTGATTTTGAGCTTGTCACCAGCTGAGCTGTTGCTTGGCCAGCCTCTTTCACAGAAAACTGAGAAGGTACATTTATCTTTGTATGAGTCAATGTTACTAATTCAAAAACTGCTGATTAATTTTGAACAAGTTAGCTCCTCAGTTAGATGTACCAGATTCTGTCTATAATAATCGCTGAATCCTTCCCGATGAACTGCTTGACATAAGAATATTTGTCTGTATGTATAATTACTATATGGATTAGCTTAGAAGAGTAGAACTTCTGTTCTTGGTCGATTTGCATTCGTACCGATAGATGTTCCTGTGGTATCTTTGTTTGGCAGTTTTTGTTGGCACATGCTGGACCGACCTCAAACATTCGAGTGGAACGTGCCTCACTGGATCGTTTCGGCAATGGTAATGCAGTAGATGAGGTTATTTCATTATGTGAAAAAATCAATGCAAGCAACCTAGAAGATGATAAAGAAATCAAGGTGGAGGCTGCTGAAGAAGGAATGTCTTGCTTGACAGTTCACGTATGGCATTTGATTTTCTAAAAGCTTTCTCTTAATTTTTTGATGATCCTCTGTTAACATGAGATTGTTAATGAACACATCTAGTTTTCAAGAAGAGTTTTTCATTTATTAAATGCTTGCTGCGATTCCTGCTAATTTGTTCATTTGTTGATGGTGCAGACAATTATGAACATGCCACATCTGACTGTTCAAGCCCTTGCCCTGATATTTTGCCATCTCAAACAGTTTGGATTTGAAAGGATCCTTTACCAGGGGGCTTCATTTCGCTCTCTGTCAAGCAGCACAGAGATGACTCTCTCAGCCAATACACTGCAACAGTTGGAGGTACTTTCCGCTATATTTAGCCTCACATGTTCAGTGAATATTAAAACTTCAGTCATTTCTAAGTATCCTAACTGAGTTTTCGTTAAAAGAAATTTTTATCTATTTTCAGGTTGTGAGAAATAATTCAGATGGATCGGAATCTGGCTCCTTATTCCATAATATGAATCACACTCTTACAGTATATGGTTCCAGGCTTCTTAGACACTGGGTAAGACACATTGCATTTCTTCTTAGATTTTTCGCATAAGTACTTTGTACGTTTGGTCTTCTTACAAGTTTTTGGAGTTCTAAAGATGGTATTAGTCATTGCTGCTGTGCCACATTGTCGTCTTATAATAAAGTAAAAAGAATTTACTGGCATCTTTCAGTTCTTGTAGGGACATAGATTTATAACTTATCCCTCAAGAGTCTTCATGGATTTTTTGCTAAGTGGTAGGGAAATTAATTAGATAGATCTCCTATCATGATTTGTGGGCATTTTCCTTTCAACAGGTGACTCATCCTCTTTGCAATAGAAATCTGATATCTGCTCGCCTTGATGCTGTTTCTGAGATTGCTGCATGCATGGGATCTCATAGTTCATCCCAAAACAGTGATGAGTTGGTTGAAGACGGTTCTGAGAGAACAATTGTTTCACCTGAATTTTATCTCATGCTCTCCTCAGTCTTGACAGCTTTGTCTAGATCCTCGGATATTCAACGTGGAATAACAAGAATCTTTCATCGGACTGCTAAAGCCACAGAGGTGAAATTTGGCCTGTCCTTTGCCCTCTTATATATGTGCATGTGTTGACTGAAGTTAGTTCAACACGTATAGTGCAATACTGTAATAATTTTGTCCACAGAATTAGTTTAAATCGCCACCTTGTATGTTGACTAACCAAGTCTAAAATGTCCCTCTGAAATGAGTTGGCAAATAATACAGAGCAATGTTTTGGTGTCTTTGCGATATCTACTCAAAGAAATACTTGCTTTATAGTAACAGCAACTATTAGATATTGCTCAGTATCCTATCCTCTTTTCTGACGATAATTTTCATTTTATAGATAGTCCTATATAAAGCTATACACTTCAATATGCCAGTTCTTAGTTACCTTGATTAGGAAAAAGAAATAATGGGAGAGCAGGAAGTATTGAAGTATTACACGAGTTTTGCTTCCCATGCTTGTTTTTGTTAATAGCTCTTGCTTTAACCCTCTTCTTCTCACCTGAGGCCTGAGGGCTCTTAACTTTTTGGATGAAAAGTTCATCGCAGTTATGGAAGCTATTTTACTTGCGGGGAAGCAATTTCAGCGGCTTGGCATAAAGCAAGACTGTGAAATGAGGAGTATGCAATCCGCAACTGTGCAGTCTTCTCTTTTGAAAAAATTGATATTTGTTGTTTCATCCCCTGCTGTGGTTGATAATGCCGCAAAACTTCTCTCTGCCCTGAACAAGGAAGGGGCTGTTCGAGGAGATTTGCTCGACATACTAGTCACTTCCAGCGACCAATTTCCTGAGGTTTGTATCTTGTCTGGAAATTCATACTATCTACTACGTCTCTCTTAATGTTATGTTTTATGCATCACACAACTTCTTATCTTTAATCTTGTTTTGCTTTCCATGAATTAATTGTTTAGTGGCGATGTTGTATTCCATAACTCAGTTGTGTTATTTGCTATTCATAGCTTGCTGATGCTCGCCAAGCAGTTTTAGTCATCAAGGAAAAGCTGGATTCCTCGATATCTTCATTTCGCAAGAAGCTCGCAATTCGAAATTTGGAATTTCTTCAAGTGTCGGGGATCACGCATTTGATAGAGGTACCCTCTCGAGAAACTCGTAATATTTGAGATGATGCTTTCTTACCGCAAGAGTGCAGCTTTCTTGATTCGTTTCGAAATTGCACCTAAATGGATACCCAAAAAGTATCATCATATTTAGGATGAGAATAAGTTTCAAGAAGGTAGCCTGTGTTGGTTTCTTTTTGTGGTTACTGTTCTCACTCTCGCACATATCCGTTAAATATTATTCACAGCTATTGAACCAAATATATTATTTTGTACCAAGTATACAATTTGTATGTATAATATCTTTGAAAGTTGTGGACCTTTATTTCTGTTCTGAAGCTAAGGCTTTGTACAGCTGCCCGTGGATGCCAAGGTCCCTATGAATTGGGTGAAAGTGAATAGCACCAAAAAGACTATACGATATCATCCTCCAGAAATAGTAGCTGGGTTGGATGAGCTAGCTCTAGCAACTGAACATCTTGCCATTGTGAACCGAGCTTCGTGGGATAGTTTCCTAGAGAGTTTCAGTAGATACTATACAGATTTTAAGGCTGCCGTTCAAGCTCTTGCTGCGCTGGACTGTTTGCACTCCCTTGCAACTCTATCTAGAAACAAGGTCGAAGGAACAAACTACAAAAAATGTGCTTGTAGTCACTGCTTTGCCATTCTTAACTTCGTCTTCAAATTTTTCTCTGCAGAAGTATGCCTGTCCCGTGTTTGTGGATGACTGTGAACCAGTTGAGATAAACATACAGTCTGGTCGTCATCCTGTATGCACCTGCTTTCACTTCCTTTTCTCTTTCTTTCTTTGTCTATTTAAGATGGAAATGTATCGATCATTTTGTTTTCAAAGGTATTGGAGACTTTATTACAAGATAACTTTGTCCCAAACGACACAAGTTTGCATGCAGAAGGGGAATATTGCCAAATTATCACCGGACCTAACATGGGAGGAAAGAGCTGTTATATCCGTCAAGTTGCTTTAATTTCTATAATGGCTCAGGTAACATAGCGTTAACAGTATAAGCGTTTATGCTTTACCAAATTCTCTTACATATGTTTAATGCTAAATGATTCTAATTAGTCCCTTTGGTTTCCCAGGTTGGTTCCTTTGTACCAGCTTCATCCGTTAAGCTGCACGTGCTTGATGGTGTTTTCACTCGGATGGGTGCTTCAGACAGTATCCAGCATGGCCGAAGTACCTTTCTAGAAGAATTAAGTGAAGCGTCACACATAATCAGAACCTGCTCTTCTCGTTCGCTTGTTATATTAGATGAGCTTGGAAGAGGCACTAGCACACACGACGGTGTAGCCATTGCCTATGCAACATTACAACATCTCCTATCAGCAAAGAGATGTTTAGTTCTTTTTGTCACACATTACCCTGAAATAGCTGAGATCAGTAACGGATTCCCAGGTTCTGTTGGAACATACCATGTCTCATATCTCACATCGCAGAAGAATAAAAGCGGTTTTGATCATGATGATGTGACCTACCTATATAAACTTGTGCGTGGTCTTTGCAGCAGGAGCTTTGGTTTTAAGGTTGCTCAGCTTGCCCAGGTATACTCCCTCCCAATGAACGCATGAGTCACTGGGTATTGTTGGTCCAATCCATGAAGCTGACTTCACATGTATACTTGACTGTAGATACCTCCATCATGTATACGTAGTGCCATTTCAATGGGTGCAAAATTGGAAGCTGAGGTAGGTGCAAGAGAGAGACATACCCGCATGGGAGAAGCAGAAGGACATGAAGAACATGGTGCCCCTGGAGATTGGACAGGCGCAGAAGAATCTATTTCGGCTCTAGGTGACTTGTTTGCAGACCTGAAATTTGCTCTCTCTGAAGAGGACCCTTGGAAAGCATTCGAGTTTTTGAATCATGCTTGGAAGATTGCGGCAAAAATCAAACTAAAAGCAACTTGATCATTTTGATTTAATCTTCTTAACATTATAGCAACTGCAAGGTTTTGATCATGTGCGTTGCGTACTAACTTATGTGTGTATTAGTATAACAAGAAAACCAAATTAGAGAGACGGATTCTAATCCGGTGTTGTATAGTACATAGTAATCTTGCAGTACTTATCTTTTCTCCATAAATTTGAACTGTGTAGAAGATTACCCAACCAAAGACACTGTATCACCCAATGATTGATGATGATGGTCTGTCCATAAAATGCATCTTCCAGTCAAAATTTGAGCCAGAGATCCGAGGATGAAAGATCAAATACAAATTTAACTGTCTTAAAATATTCTGGTTTGTAACAATCTGAGACTTTGAGAAAAAAGAAAGAAGAAAGGAAACAAGAGTATCCCATCAAACAGAATAACAGTTCAACAAACACATAAAACCTTAAATCCGGAGGAGTCTTGATTGGAAAAGCAAACTATTGGCACATGCCAATGTCGAAAAACAGAAACTGGAGAAGCCGATCCATGTTTATGTTAGTCTACGTAACGCGGATTTGATCTTGCCAATAGTGTGAACCATGAGAACCTCAACAGTTTTGACATAACCTTGAGGGAGTTCCGCAGTTGGATTCCTGCTAAACAAGAGCTGAACTCCAAATGTCAGTAGACATCCTCCACCACCACCAGTTTTGCTTTTTCCTTTACGATCAGGTACTCCGTCTGGCATTATCGAAAATCCCGAAGGAAGAAGCTGCACATGATCTGATTCTCCACCTCTCTTGACCCACTCAATTGAATTGGTTTCCACTGGTGCATACACCAACATTGCACCCGATGCATCATTCCAAATCTCTTGCAGAACTAGCATACCATTCCCCTGTTTTGCAAAACTCACAAAAATCAATGGAAACATAGACAAAAACGACCCCATTCAATCTGATTCTGTTTGGAAACTCACGGCTTTAAGAAGAGAGATGATGTTTCCATGGCGTTTTGCTTTCTGAATCCGGATTGTTTCTTCCATGGTAGTATTATGGATCAAGGTATCCCACTCGTGTCTGAAACTTGGGTTGCTAAGGAAAGCAAAAAGTGCTTTCTGGTTCACTGGGAACCAAACAGAAGTGGCTGCACTCAGCAAAATCCCACTAAACTCACCAGGCTCATTCACGTTCTTTCGGATCATGAACCTCATGTTTGGTGCCACATTCTCTACCCGGATTTTCTCCCACTTCTTCCCCGAAGAACTCATGATACCTTTGTAGTAGTTGAGAGTCATTCGCTGTGCTAGCTTCACTACTTCAGCTGCACCTTCTGCAGACAATCCTATATCGAAAACATATATCACAATCAAGACCGGTCCAAAGATATTGGCGAACCGAATAGTTGTAATGACATTTATATCAATTTTCAACATTCAGTAGAGTGTTTTAAACTAGAGTTACCTGGGCTAATTTCAGCTAAGTTAGTAGACGAAAGGGTCGAGATGCTGTCGCAGTGTCTCTGCAGCGTCGCCAGCCATCTCGTTGCGCCTAGCCCGATCCCAGAGCCAATCAAAGGCTGGTAGAGTGGGTGGATGTGACTCTCATTATATTCCGCTTGTTCAATCCATGTAACCTGTGATATCAAATCTCTATGTGTTATACATGTAGTTCTTCTACGCGAGTATAAGAATAACCATTTACTATTTATTTATGCCTCCACAACACAAGATTTTGATAGATCATCAATTATGATTGCGAGTAATAACACGTTTTGAGTTTAAATCTCATGAGCATATGTAAATTGAGCTAAAAGGCTATATAAAGCTATACCATGAGACCAGAATTTAACCGAGGTTAGAAGTATAGGATTCAGAAGTAACCTTGGAGTACCCATTGGCCATGTCCTCTATGAAAAGGCCTGAGGGTAGCCTATTAGAACCACCATTAGACAGCAAAGTCGGATTTTGATCAGGAGTAACGTCGACGACCACCCAGAAGCCTTGTCTGAGCTCTTTGCAGTATCTAAGAAACGTTACTTGTCTCTTTGGTACCAGCGGAGAAATTATTTGAAATTCTGCTTGAATCTGCCAATATATATGATCACAAATTTTAAAATTTTTAGGTGTTTATACTCCTCTTGGATTATCAACCAATATAGACGACTCAGAAACAAATATTACCAGTTGGAGTGAGCCACTTTTGGTTCCACCAGAACCGGTAGGTATCACTTTACGGGTTGATGCCACAGGCACAATAGGTGCAAACACGTTGACCCATTTTCCCTGTGAAAACAAAATTTTTTTTTAACATTTAATGTAACATTTCACAAAAAAATGGGTGATGGTTTGTGTTAAAAAAAAAAAAAAAAATGGGTGATGGTTAAAAGTTATTACCGTGTCCATAAAAGTCTTGACCAGAGTCAAGCAAGTCATGGGGACTAAACCTGTGTCTCTTGAAGCCTCCACAACATGCCCGGGAGGTTTTATGACATTGTTGGAAGCATTTTCATACTTCTCATAGATCAATGATACTGCTTTAGAGCTTCTTGAATCTATCTTCCCAGATGGACAGTGCTTTGCTTCCAACTCAATCAACTCTTTCAAAGCCGTAATGGCAAGATTCAAAAACATTGATCTCTCCTTCTCAGTCGCCCTAGTTCCACCACCCAAACCAAGTTCTGGTGTTGCATTTATTCCTGGATTAGAGGAAGAACAATGCGGCGCCGGTTGGGATGGACTGACCAGCATTTGATTGGGATGGGAACGGATTTTGGAATAGTACTGGTCTATCTCCCGCTCCAATTTAGCATTCTCAACCATAAGTATTTGCACCTCATAGTCAATGTCTCCGCAATGAGTTGCCCTACCACAAATGTTGCATGAACTTTGTAGCATTGCGCTTCTAAGCTGATGCTGAGTTACTAGCAATCTGTCATGGTCTTCTCTAAGAGTTATGTTCTCAAGGCGGTCACTATTGATCTGCTTACAAAAAAAAAAGAACTCAACTTTCGGCTCAATTTTTATACCATAATCAAAGCAGATTTTGAGGATGAGTGAGAGGTGATAAACTATATATTTATTTAAAATAGGGCAGAAACATGGTCCATAATATGGTGCAAAGACTAAGAAAAGACACAACCACATGTATACATTAATTTTGTAATTTTTGGTACCTTCATTTGGCATCGTTTATTTTGAAACCAAAACTTGACTTGCTTAGGCTCCATATTAAGCCTTTGTCCAAGTTCGTACCTCTGATCCTCAGTAGGAAGAGAATTTTCCAAGTAGAAACTACAATCATTTAAAAAAAAACATAGCAAAGTAACTAAAGAGAAACTTTTCAAACTCAAAAATCAAGAAAAATAATAGGAAATGTTGCATGCATGATGAAATAAAGAAGAAACTAAACAAACTTTTCAAGTTCTTGAGTCTGATAAGCAGTGTGCCTATGGTTTCTCCTCATGCTTCCACCATCTTGATCATTATTACCAGACGTAGCATCAATCATATGATCACCCTCACCATTTTCAGCTCCGCTTGGATTTGGAATGTTTCCAACCGCATCAAAATCATTTCCTTGTTCATTCATTTTCTCCCTATGCAACAACCTGGACATTGCATAATGTTAGTACTCGATATAGCTAGGGGTTTAGCACTCTGACCGTATAGTGAGTGTAATCAATTAATACACGCACAATCTTTTGACCACCAAACAAAAGAGAATAAAAAAAACAATTTTTTGACCACCAAACAAAAGAGAATAAAAAAAAAACAATCTTTTGACCACCAAACAATTTAAAGATTTTATCCATAAATTTATGCCCCCCAAAAAAAAACAACGATAAGATTTATTACCAGCTAAAGATTATTTATTCTAAACTTTTACAATTACAATAACTCAAAAGAGACAAAGCCAATCCAATCTGCAAACTAATAAAAAAAATCCGGTAGCTTGTAAACTGGAAATGAAATACAACCAAAATCAAATTCAACTAGAGAATGAATCAGTAAACAGTTTTTTTGGAGGAACATAATTAAAATTGTCATTTTTTGTGTATCAGCATGGAACAAGACAATAGGACTCCGAAATTCGGGATACCCCTTGTATAGTTAACTCAATTTCTTCAAAATAAACACCCCATACATAAACGGAAAACAGACAATCAGAAACCGTAATCATCCTCTAAACTAAATATAAAAGATCTGATTTTCGGCCTAGAAAAAAACAACAATAATCTGATTGTCAGTATCCTATAAATCGACAAAATTGTAAGAAGAAAAACATAAAGGTGATATTAATTTTTCAGATAAACACAATCTAAAACAACCAAATACCGTTTGGACGAATGGCGAAAAGTGAAAACCCTAGTGACGGCGCTTCCGATTTTTCTGTGAATGTTGAATGAGATAGTGATTATATATATATTCCCGATAAAAAGATGTATGGGCCTCGGTCCATAACGGGCCTCGGCCCATAACTCTTCGATATAAGTGTATAATCATAACAAATGAAAAACAAAACAAAATATAAATACCTTAAACAAGTAAACACTAAATACACTTGATTCCTCACTAAATTTAATAAAATGAAATTTAAAATTCTTTTATGAGTTCATATGAAAAAAAAAGCTGGAACCATCTGTGGATGGCCCAGTTTTATTATTACGTAAATACTTATGTTTTCAAACAGTGAGTGATCTTATTACATGACATAAGAACATAGATTAACTACATCGAGAAAAAAGGGTACGGTGTAAATTTGGTAAACGCTGAAAATATAAAAATCTAAAGTGATAAAACAATTTTGTTTTAAAAAGCATGGAATTAACGATTCTTTGGGTATATGATCGGAACCTTTAAATGATTTTTCTTTCTTACAACAGATCAATGTTCAAAAAGTGTATGTACCTGTGAAACAAAATCAGGACTTTTACTAGTTTTTTTATTGTTTTGTTTTTGGTTTAAATTTTTTCTTGTTGTTTTGTCTTATGAGGAAGAGAAAAGCGAAGGCAAAATCAGCTGCATGGGACGTGCTAAAGCACACGGGCTCTTTACTTATTGTGTGATATCTTCAATCTTTATTAATGGCTTTGTAATGGTAAGAAAGATAATTAAATGACTTATCTAAAAATATCCATTTTTAATCTTATAAGTACCAATCATCATCCATCCCATTTTTTTCTTTTTTAAAAAGATCCAATATAAAATAAATAAAAATCTAGATATAGGTCTATTTTAGAAAAATTGTGTGTAACTCAAATTTTTTGATATGATATATATCGTAAATGATAGTTATAAATTTATAATAATATGAAATGGCAGAAAAAACGAAAATTTATTGATCAAAAAAATAAGTTTAATATATACTACTAGGTTATTAACCCCCGCTACGCGGGGGTTTGTATTTATCGATTTTTAAAATAATTTTGGGTTTAGTAATCATTTAAGTAGCTACACATCGACATTAGTAATGTAAAAATATTATAATAATTTATTTTTGATTTTTCTTAACATAAATGTTTTTATTTATATTTTTAGTTTCATTTCTGTTGTTTAAAAATTTGTTTTCATAAGAAAGGAAACATTTATAGGATACAATCTAGTATGAATGTGTTACAAATACAATTTGTCATTTTTCTGACTTGTTTTATATAATAAATTATTTTGCTATTAGTAATTATAAAAATATTTTGACAAAATATTAAAAGTTAAACTACCAAAATATGTACACATTTGGGTATACTTTTGTTTCTCTTATCTATTAATAAAATATGTACACGTAACATATCTTCTATGTTTGCATTTATTTTATATATTTTGATGAAATTATATACCATTAATGATATTTACTAAAATATTATCTTTCTTTATTTGGTTTTTTTTTGTATGAAAGTAAAATTTATTCACTAAAAAAACACTGTTTTACAATAAATGCAACGTAAATCTGAAAATCTGAAAAAAAAATCGAGATTATCTTTCTTTATTTGGTTTTTGCCAAAAAGACTTTTTTACATTATTTTTATTACATTATCTTATACAATAACATATTTTAAATATGTTTTTACTAAAAATATAGGAGACACAAATTGATGATAAGATGTTATTTCTTCTGTTCGAAAAACTTTAAGAACTTAGTTTTCTCCCCGGCTCTCCCAACTTCAAGAACAAATTTGTAAGATTTTTTAATACACCTTCTTTTCACATCTTTTTTATTTTATGTTTTTATTACTTTGTCTTACACAATAAAATCTTTCCAATATGCTTTCTAACAAAAAATCTTTGGTTTAGGAAGTTAGCACAAAGTGATAAAATGTTCTTTCTTTTGTTTGAACAACTTTAAGAACTTAGCTCTTCCTACCTCTCCCAATTTGGAAAACAAATTTATAAGATTTTAACTACAACCATCGACATGCTTTTTCACCTTATAAGAAATCATCGTTGCAGTTTTAACATGTTAAAGTCAATATATTGTATCACTATTGAGAGAATAAATATTAGGTTTTTGTTTGTTTCGATAATGTATTATTATCAGAAACTTAGATAATGCATACAATTTTACCATTGATTTTTTGTTTTTTATTATACCAATTAATTCACTCACTCATTTCTACTCAAGTACATAAAAAAGAGTTAAAATTTTAGTGATGAAAATAAAATTACTAATTGATATTTAAATGAAATTGAAAAAATCCAATAGGCTTACACATGTTACGCATCTCTTGATTGTATATTTCTTTTTATTGGATTTTTTATTTAATTTTTATCACCGGCTGAGACAGAGTGAAAGGAGGTCCAGCACTGAAGTGTTTTATGAGTCTCCCATCGACCATGGATGGATTCTAAATTGGGCTGAACCACACTCTTACCTTGATGATCGATGACTGACGACTTTTACCTTGACATTAACAAATTACGACTTTTCCACACTCTCCTCACACCATAAATTCAGTTGTGTTCCCCTTCTTACAAATCAAATATCAAAAACCAACGCCCAAAATAATAAAAAAAAAAAACAGAACCATGTTCGTCAAGTTCTTCATTATCGTGTTCTTCAGCTTCCTTTCCCAATTCCATTATTCCTCTTCCCAAACCCTTGAATTCACTCACTTACAATGGCTTTCATCCTCCACTGACTAATATATCCATTCAAGGGATTGCCACAGTCACATCCAACGGTATCTTGAAGCTAACCAACATAGGCATGCAGAGAACCGGTCTCGATTTCTACACCAAACCAATCCGGTTGAAAGATTCTCCAAACGGTAATGTCTCCATAAGTTTTTTTAGATTAATTCTGCATGCATAGAAGCTGTATGTACCATCTTTTGGATTAATTCTGCATGCATAGAAACTGTATGTACCATCGTAACTTAATAAGCTATGTTTGAATTTTCAAGAATAAAATATTTGATCACTCAAATAGCAATATCCATAAGATCGCTATTTATACATAAACCAGTACTTTAGAATTTAGAAACTTTTTTATTTTATTTGGTTGTTAAGAAAAAGTTTTCCTTTATGTTATTAATCTTTTCTTTTTCGTTTAAATTTTAACTTTCTTTAACTTTTGGAATGTTTCTTTTCTGATGTTTAATAATATATTTTACAAACTAAAACTATTAGTGCTAACAATAACTTATTTGCTTCTAATTTGGTTTTAAAAATCTTTTATTAAAGAGAGGTAAACATGTCTACGTGAGTTTAATTTTCATGTTTACATATACTCTCTCCAATTTCAATTAACTACATTATTTTACAATTATTAAAAAATTTTATATACTAACTTAAAGCTAACGTAGTGAGCCTAATAATAATATTATTATTATTTATATATTCTAATAATGAGATTTTACATTTTCTTTATATCCATATTCTTTTTTAAAATTTTCCATTTTTATTCCTTACATATATATATATATATATATATATATTTCCTTTTTAGATATCTCTTTATATAAAAAATATTATAATTTAAAAATGTTAAATGACGCAATCCTTAAAATGTTAATTAGCGAAGTGTCTACATTTTTATTCCTTATATATATATATATATATATATATATATATATATATATATTTCCTTTTTAGATATCTCTTTATATAGAAAATATTATAATTTAAAAATGTTAAATATCGCAATCCTTAAAATGTTAATTAGCGAAGTGTCCAACCGCGATTGGTTGTTTAAAATCCTAGGTGGACGGCCTCAGAATCTTATAGCCTCGACTTTTATATAGTATAGATTACTCACTGATAATCTATATGCTTATTGAAATATATAATGACCCTTTCCCGATTTATCGAAAAACAGAGAAGCAAAATTGTTAACTAAATTTATTCAACAATAATAAACTTTAACTACATTTATTAATTTTATTACATTAATCAAAAATAAACAACGATTAAGGAAACAATGACAGGTCACCGTCACACACTTTAACTGGAAACATTGATAGACTTTTTTTTTTTGCTAAAGAACATTGATAGACTTTCTCTCTTAGATAACGTCTTTGCTTGATTGGTTGAAGTTTTAACTCTAGATTTATTTAATTATTTTTGTAGATTACCAATTGTAGAATTTAAAATTGTATTTTGTTCCTTTTGTTGTGCTATGAAATTAATACAAGACCTTTCATACTTTGTAATTCTAGTTTTAGGAAACAGCTGATGTAAAGCATGTGCAGAGTAAAGTTCGAAGTAGCTGAGACGAAGAAATTGTCGACAAAACGATATATTTTTTTTACTATACTTTTGATCATTGGGACCTAACGGAAGCATGTTTGTGTGGTGGACGAATTTTACATTGATGACAATAGTCTAGTTTTTTTTTTTTTAGAAGGAAATTACAAACGTACTTGTTTTGTGACAATAGTCTAGTTTGAGAGTAGAGATATTAAAATTTATATCGATATTATAGGTTATATAAATTGCATATATATAACAAATGAAAAAAAGTTTTATCCCAATTTCTTCTTATGCTTCACTAATTCATTGACCGAAAATAATTTTATTATGTATTTAGAATTTTACCATTGGAGAAAATCATTGCAATATTTTCAAAAACTCAATGAAAATTGTGTATCCTCTCATCCTTGTTACCACTATCTCTTTGTGGTAGCAGATTTGAATCTGATCGAACGATTCATATAATGCCACGTAAGTAAGGACCCACCCTTACCATAAGATCTACTAAGACATCAGCACGTGTCGGTGTCGTTTGATCCACGAGGTCGGTGACGCATAGAGCTAGTTGACCGGTATAGTCGGTTATTACCGGTTCTACTATATGTAGTTTTTTTGGTCAAAGATTTTTAGCTATTTTATACTATAATTAAAAACAATCAGAATTTTTTTCTTGAACTAGGTCATAATTCGTGATTGTTTTTTTCTTCCATTTTTCCAAACTTCTTATCAATTTCAGGTTTAGTATTTTGTTACTGTCCCTAGTTTTTGACTATTGTACTACTGTATACTTTTTTTATGGGCTTGAGAAAAAAGATTTTGTTATGTTTGCGTAAAATATTTGTGAACTCAAAAATAAAAATCTCTTTATTTCTTTTATCATATTTTCCAGGTTTTGCCGATATTTCTTCTTCCCTGAATGCTGCTGTAAAGTGTTAATTCCCTCTCTACTGGGTTTCTGATTTTAGGGATTTGTGCAACTCCCAAGTCGATTCCTTTGACACTTTCTGTGTTTTGATTTGAGCTGCCGATTGGATTTAAAGTTTTAGTCTTGTTTGGTAAGTTGTATCCTTTTGAGATGTTGAATTTGCTCTTCTGATATTTAGGGCTTTTGATTATTGGTTTACTACTAGTCTCTGATTTGTATATCTAAGTCGCTGATTTGATTTTCCATCTCGTTCAGGCTTTGAAAATCAGCTAATTCTTGGATCCTGAATGATTAACTATCTTAGTATACCATAGCCGCTTAGGATCCGTTTGGCCTTAGTTAGATTCTGAGAGGACGGTTTAAAGTTTCAAGCTTTTCATTACTTCCTCTGAATCCGTCCTTGTATTTAAACGGCTTGATCTGTATTTGCGGGGGCATGAACAGAACGGCGGTCTCAGGAGCTGTCGAATCCAGTTTCTCATTGACTGATGCTCTTGGTACGGAAGCTCTAAATATGCAGAGGAGCAGTGGCATCAATAATAATAATAATATGCGTATCCCAACATCACCGATGCCTTTCTCCTCGAACAGCGGTAACATGCCTGGTTCATTAGTTCTTGATGGGTCTGCTTCAATGCAACACTTACCTCAGCAGCAGCAGCAGCAGCAACTACTACAACAGCAAGCAGGACAAGGTTCTGTTCCAATGAGGGAGAACAATTATTCCCATGTGGATAAGAA
The DNA here is from genome assembly GCA_019202795.1 of Arabidopsis thaliana x Arabidopsis arenosa. Classification (NCBI taxonomy): domain Eukaryota; kingdom Viridiplantae; phylum Streptophyta; class Magnoliopsida; order Brassicales; family Brassicaceae; genus Arabidopsis; species Arabidopsis thaliana x Arabidopsis arenosa. The sequence goes on from CM032924.1 coordinate 6,283,864, forward strand.
ACCCAGATTAGAAGTGAAGCAAGAGGATATGTTGCAGCAGCAGATTTTACAGCAGTTGATCCACCGTCAGGACCCCACCGGGAGGAATCCTCAGTTCCAAGCTTTGCTTCAGCAGCAGAGACTCAGGCAACATCAGCAGATGCTTCAGTCCATGTCACCCTCTCAGAGACTCCAACTTCAGCAACAGCAGCAGTTGAGACAGCAATTACAGCAACAAGGAACCCAACAGATTCCTCCTAATGTACGTCCTTATGAAGTTGGCGTCTGTGCTCGCAAATTGATGATGTACTTGTATCATCTGCAGCAACGGCCTGCTGTAAGCTAATACTAACCTCTGGACTTTTTGTTATTTCATCACATCTATTCAAGTTCTCACATCGATGATACCTCTTTGTAGGAAAATTGCATTACCTATTGGAGGAAATTTGTCGCAGAATACTTCTCACCTCGTGCAAAGCAAAGGTTGTGCTTGTCACAGTACGAAAGTGCTGGGCACCATGCGCTTGGCATGTTTCCACAGGCAGCTCCGGTCAGTATCGTCTTTACTCTGTGTGTTTTGATCTGTCATGATATTGGTGTTCTGCATCAGCGTAGCTTTAGCCATACACATGTTTACTCCACCTGTACTATTTATGAATTACACTACACTGATTTTTTAACTAATATGTCCATCATCTTCTCATTGTGTTTGCAGGATATGTGGCAGTGTGATCTTTGCGGCACCAAGTCTGGAAAGGGATTTGGTAAGAGAGTTGCAAATTTCATTCTTGTGTGTACTTTTATTTCTGTGCCTTCACTTGAGCACAATAAAGCCATGTATACATGTTTATTATTTAAAACTTTGACAATTGTTTTAAAACTATTAAGTCAAAATAGTTGCTAATTGTCACTTCTCATGTTAATCCGCAGAGGCAACGTTTGATGTGCTTGCCAGACTTATTGAAATCAAATTTGCAAGTGGTATTATTGATGAGCTCTTATATCTGGATCACCCTCGAGAAAACAGATTTCCCAATGGACTGATGATGTTAGAATATAGAAAAGCAGTTCAGGAAACTGTACACGAGCAATTCCGTGTTGTCCGTGAAGGCCATCTTCGTATCATATTCTCTCAAGATCTGAAGGTATCTAGAACAATTCTCTGGTTCAAAATTGTGAAAAGCAAAGAAAAAATCAGTCACCAGTGTGCTAATGCTTAGTTAATCTTCACTTTTCTTCTTTCTAGATATTGTCTTGGGAGTTTTGTGCTCGGCGTCATGAAGAGCTTCTTCTTCGCAGACTTATTGCTCCGCAGGTCCTATTCTTATGGCATGAACCTTGCGTTTATTCTTAGGATCTTAAGACTTTACAAAAAAACGTTTGTGGTCAACTGTATGACTTTGTTTTCTTAAACCCTTGTTATGAAATTGAGGAGAGCTAATACCCAATTTCCCTAACCATTTTGTGTATTGCGTATCTTCTTGTTTCCTATGAATTAGAGCACAAAGTCTGTAGTTTTACTTCAGAACAGATGTTTACAGATACTGCAACTGTGTTAAGAAGTGTACTAAAATCTTATTTATTGGTCATGCAGGTGAACCAGTTACTTCAGGTTGCACAGAAATGCCAGAGCACGATCTCAGAGAGTGGGTCAGAGGGAGTTTCTCAGCAGGATTTACAGTCAAACAGTAACATGTAAGTTGATCCTTACTACTTCATTTTCCTTTTTACATCCAATATGGTGGATGCAGACTATTCTTTTACTGTCGATGCTCTGGCATTTGTTTTTTTAATGCTCTTTAATCTATATCGTTGCTGGGTACTAACTTGTGTATCAGGGTCTTGGGAGCTGGACGGCAACTGGCAAAGTTCATGGAATTACAGTCGCTGAATGATCTTGGCTATCCAAAAAGATATATCAGAACTCTACAGGTACTCTTTTTTTTTTTTTTTGGACTAAACTCTACAGTTACTCATTAGCTCCTTTCCTAGCTGTTACCTTTGTACCTGTAGTCTTAAGAAATCCTAATTGAATTAATCATTGCGAGTGACAGATATCTGAAGTTGTCAAGAGCATGAAGGATCTGATGAATTTCACTGGCGAGCACAAAATCGGTCCTATTGGTAAGTCTACAATTTCCATCCACAATATGCTTCTTAAATAAGATCCAAAACCAGGTTTCCCCTCTGCTGTATCTTTTCACTTGAAATATGTACTGGTTGTTGTAAGTTGTAACTCTCCGGGTGAAGATGTTCTGAATGATTTTCTGACTGAATGTGAATGTTGTTATGCCTGCTTATGTCATTTATGCAGAAGGGTTGAAACGGCTTTTGGAACAGACGGTGACAGTGAAGCTCCAGAGACAGAAAATGCAAGAGATGGAGCAGTTTGGGAATAGTGAATCTATGAATGGGCCAGCTCAAGCTCAAATGGCTTTAACTTCAGGAACAGTGAATGGCTCAACTGGCAACAACACCAATAATAACCATCAAATTGTTGGTCGTGGAGCTATGAGTGGGCCAGCTCAAGCTCAAATGGCGTTATCTTCAGGTACGATGAGCGGTTCAAATGCCAACAACAACTCCAATAATCACCATCAAATTGTTGGTCGTGGAGCTATGAATGGCTCAGCTCAAGCCGCAGCAGCTCTGACCAACTACCAAAGCATGCTTATGAGGCAAAATGCTATGAATAACCCAAACTCAAATACGGGTAAACAAGAGGGGTTCTCGAGTCAGAACCCAACCCCGAACTCAAACCAGAGTCCATCTTCTTCTTCCCACCAGAGGCAGAACTTAGCTACAGGTGTATTTCCCAGCTCTCCTCAAATGCAACAGCAGCAGCGCACCATGAATGGCCCTCCCAACATACTTCTGCAGAATCATCCTCATCAGTTGCAATCACCACATTCACATGGTAACACCCCGGAGCAGCAGATGCTTCATCAGCTGTTGCAGGAGATGTCTGAAAATGGAGCGAATGTGCAACAGCAACAAGCCTTTTCGGGTCAAAGTGGTAGCAACAGTAACGCAGAGAGAAACACAACTGCCTCTACTTCCAACATCTCAGGAGGAGGCCGAGCTCCAAGCCGAAACAACAGTTTTAAAGCAGCCTCAAACAACAACCTTCATTTTTCAGAAGATATATCGATTACAGACCATGATTTCTCAGAAGATGGCTTCTTCAACAACAGCGATATCTATGGTGGCTTGTAATATCCCGACAGAACAGAGGCATTGTTACTTTGACTTAACACAGTGAAAGAGAATTTAGGGCTTATTTTTCTCATTTAGGTTGGTCTTTGTATAGAAACCAAAGAGATATGAGGCCGGCCAATGATGGAATTTGTGATTTGTTGTAACCTATCTATAGGAACTTTTAGCATCTTCATTTTTTTTCCTTTTAGAATAAGATGAATTCTTAGATTATGATTCTGCAGACACTTTCAAGTAATCTTATTCTTTTTTATGTTTTAACTTTGATAACAGTTTGTTTATAGAAAGGATTCTTAAGTTTACTCCTTTCACGGTTTGGAATTAGTGACCATTAGAAACAGAAAGGGGTTGAGTATTGAGGAATGAAGATGAAATTATGTAGAGATGATATGAATTAAGATCCATCTCTTGCATTTTAGTTATCTTCTAACTCCCGATTTGGGCCATAAGAGCCATCACCTGAGAGGGATCTTATGATCCTACATCGAAAGTTCTGAGCCCCAAAGAAATATAGAAGTGACATGAATTAATACACTCATAGTCAATTATTTGAGTTAGAAGTCATGAAACTTAATATAGTGTCAAAGCCTATTGTTGATACAAATATGGTTTATTTCTAGTACTAAAGTGAGATTTGGTTCGATATGGGCCGATAAGAGTCATCATCTCGAAGGGCCTCAGAAGTTACATGGAAGCTCATAAACTTAACACATAAGTTGCAACACAACCTGAACTATTTTGAGCCTTTTTTGGAAGCATGTCTTCCACTTATGTCCTCTTCATCGTATATGCTATCGATCAAATCATTGTAGATTTATTGTAGACTTGTTCTTCAACTTGAAGAAACGTATTTTTGTTTGTTATATATAAACATATCCAATCAACATAGCATACAAAAACTTAGCTTTGAAGCCAAATGATTTAGCAGATACTGGATTAAAAGACTCGTACCATAAATTATGTGAATAACCAAAGCGAAACTCTTTGGTTTGTTGATTGAATTTATGAATATCAAAAGATAATGAACATTTAAAAAAAAAAAAAACTTAAGAGACCATAAAATGCACCCTCCCTCTTGAACATACAATTGCAAGTTTTTGTGCAAATATAGAAACCTAGATTTTTGTTCAAAAAAAAAAAAAAAAAAAAAAGAAACCTAGATTAAGGTGTACTGGGCTACTGGCATATATACAAGGTTCATTTTTTTTTGTTAAAGATAAGAAACTATACAAGTAAGGTCCTTAAGGCAAATTTAGACAAGTATATTTGAAATCCGTAAATATATAAGTAACCTCAAATTCCTTTCTATAAACAGATTGTCATCAAAGTAAAAGAAAAAAAGAATAAGATACTTGATAGTGTGTTAGCAGAAATCATAATCTTAGATTTCACCTCACTATCACTAAAGGGGAAGAAAAAAAACAAAGAAGCTAAAGTGCCTATGGTTACAACAAATCACAAACTCCTTTGGTCTCAAATCACTTTGGTTTCTATACAAAGACTAAACCAACCTAAATGAGAAAAATACAACCTAAATGAGAAAAATAAGCCCTAAATTCTCTTTCACTGTGTTAAGTCAAAGTAACAATGCCTCTGTTCTGTCGGGATATTACAAGCCACCATAGATATCGCTGTTGTTGAAGAAGCCATCTTCTGAGAAATCATGGTCTGTAATCGATATATCTTCTGAAAAATGAAGATTGTTGTTTGAGGCTGCTTTAAAACTGTTGTTTCGGCTTGGAGCTCGGCCTCCTCCTGAGATGTTGGAAGTAGAGGCAGTTGTGTTTCTCTCTGCGTTACTGTTGCTACCACTTTGACCCGAAAAGGCTTGTTGCTGTTGCACACTCGCTCCATTTTCAGACATCTCCTGCAACAGCTGATGAAGCATCTGCTGCTCCTGAGTGTTACCATGTGACTGTGGGGATTGCAACTGACGAGGATGAGTCTGCGGAAGCATGTTGGGAGCGCCATTCATGGTGCGCTGCTGCTGTTGCATTTGAGGAGAGCTGGGAGATCCACCTGTAGCTAAGTTCTGCCTCTGATGGGATGAAGCAGATGGACTCTGGTTTGAGTTCGGGGTTGGATTCTGACTCGAGAACCCCTCTTGTTTACCCGTATTTGAGTTTGGGTTATTCATAGCATTTTGCCTCATAAGCATGCTTTGGTAGTTGGTCAGAGCTGCTGCGGCTTGAGCTGAGCCATTCATAGCTCCACCACCAACAATTTGATGGTGATTATTGGAGTTGTTGTTGGCAGTTGAACCGCTTATCGTACCTGAAGATAACGCCATTTGAGCTTGAGCTGGCCCACTCATAGCTCTACTATTCCCAAACTGCTCCATCTCTTGCATTTTCTGTCTCTGGAGCTTCACTGTCGCTGTCTGTTCCAGAAGCTGTTTTAACCCCTCTGCATAAGGGACATAAGCAGGCTTCAAAATGTTAACATTCAGTCAGAAACTCAATAACCAGATCAAAAACAGAGCCTTTAAACAGGAGAGTTACAGAAATTCTACACCAGATGAGCAACCTCGTTTTGGGTCTCATTCAAGAAGAATGTTGTAGATGGGAATTCTAGACTTACCGATAGGGCCGATCTTGTGCTCGCCAGTGAAATTCATCAGATCCTTCATGCTCTTGACAACTTCAGATATCTGTCACTCGTAATGAATTATACTATTAGGACTTCTTAAGACTACAGATACAAAGGTAACAGCTAGGAAAGGAGCTAATGAGTACCTGTAGAGTTCTGATATATCTTTTCGGATAGCCAAGATCATTCAGCGACTGTAATTCCATGAACTTCGCCAGCTGCCGTCCTGCTCCCAAGACCCTGACACACAAATAAGTACCGGAATGATATAGAGCACTAGAAACAAATGCCCGCACATAGACAGTAAAAGAATAGTCTGTATCCACCATATTGGGTGTAGAAAGGTAAATTAAGTGTTACGGATAAACTAACATATTACTGTTTGACTGTAAATCCTGCTGAGAAACTCCCTCTGAACCACTCTCTGAAATCGTGCTCTGGCATTTCTGTGCAACCTGAAGCAACTGGTTCACCTGCATGACCAATAATAAGTTTTCAATACACTTCCCAACACCATTGCAGCATGTCTGTTCTGAAGTAAAGTTACAGAATTTGTGCTCTAATTCATAGGAAACCAGAAGATAAGCACTTATACAAAATGTTTAGGGAAGCAGGGTATTATTAGCTATCCTCAATTTCACAAGGGTTTAAGGAAACAGAGTTATACAGTTGACCACAAACGTTTTTTGTAAAGTCTTATGCTCCTAATAATTAATGCAAGGGCCATGCCATTAGAATATGACCTGAGGAGCAATAAGTCTGCGAAGAAGAAGCTCTTCATGACGCCGAGCACAAAACTCCCAAGACAGTATCTAGGAAGAAGCAAAGTCAAGATTAGCTAAGCATTAGCAAACTGGTGATTGCTTTTTTTCTTTGCTTTTCATGTTCGGTGAATAAGTAGGGTAAAAGAAAATTGACAAAAGAGTCACAATTTTGACCAGGGAATTGTTCTAGATACCTTCAGATCTTGAGAGAATATGATGCGAAGATGGCCCTCACGGACAACACGAAACTGCTCGTGTACAGTTTCCTGAACTGCTTTTCTATATTCTAACATCATCAGTCCATTGGGAAATCTGTTTTCTCGTGGGTGGTCCAGATATAAGAGCTCATCAATGATGCCACTTGCAAATTTGATTTCAATAAGTCTGGCAAGCACATCGAACGTAGCCTCTGCGGAGCGAAAACATGACAGTTTAGCTACTATTATTTTGACGGAAGTGTTTTTAATACAATTATCAGAGTTTCAAACAATAAAAGAGAAAATTAGCATATGGAAGTTGTTTCATTGTGCATAAGTCAGTTAAGTGAGGCACAGAAATACAAGTACACACAAGGATGAGAAACTTGGACTCTCTTACCAAATCCTTTTCCAGACTTGGTGCCGCAAAGATCACACTGCCACATATCCTGCAAACAAAATGAGAAGATAATGGACTCATTAGTTAAAAAAATCAGTTTAGTGAAATTTATTAACAGTACAGGTGGAGCAAACATGTGCATGACTAAAGATACGCTGATGCAGAACACCGATATCATAAAAGATCAAAACACACAGAGCAAAGACGATACTGACCGGAGCTGCCTGTGGAAACATGCCAAGCGCATGGTGCCCAGCACTTTCGTACTGTGACAGGCACAACCTTTGCTTTGCACGAGGTGAGAAGTATTCTGCGACAAATTTCCTCCAATAGGTAATGCAATTTTCCTACAAAGAGGTAGCATCGATGTGAGAACTTGAATAGATGTGATGAAATAACAAAAAGTCCAGAGGTTAGTATTAGCTTACAGCAGGCCGTTGCTGCAGATGATACAAGTACATCATCAATTTGCGAGCACAGACGCCAACTTCATAAGGACGTACATTAGGAGGAATCTGTTGGGTTCCTTGTTGCTGTAATTGCTGTCTCAACTGCTGCTGCTGCTGAAGTTGGAGCCTCTGAGAGGGTGACATGGATTGAAGAATCTGCTGGTGTTGCCTGAGTCTCTGCTGCTGAAGCAAAGCTTGCAACTGCGGATTCCTTCCCGTGGGGTCCTGACGGTGGATCAACTGTTGTAAAATCTGCTGCTGCAACATGTCTTCGTGCTTCACTTCTAATCTGGGTTTCTTATCCACATGGGAATAATTGTTTTCCCTCATTGGAACAGCTTGCTGCTGCTGCTGCTGCTGCTGCTGCTGAGGTAAGTGTTGCATTGAAGCAGAGCCATCAAGAACCAATGAACCAGGCAAGTTAATGCTATTAGAGGAGAAAGACATTGGTGATGTTGGGATACGCATATTATTATTGATGCCACTGCTCCTCTGCATATTTAGAGCTTCCGGACCAACAGCATCACTTGATGAGAAACTCGATTCGATCGCTCCTAAGACCGTGCCCCAGGAGAGCAGGTACAGAGCATGGAAAATGAAAAGCTTGAAACTTTGAAACCGTCCTCTCAGAACAAAACAACAGAATCTGAGCCAATAACAAAGCCAAACAGATCCTAGGGGGGTATGCTCTAGTTTCACCTGTCAAACTGAGATAATTAACTATTCAGGATCAAAGAATTACGAGACGGGTAAGCCTAGAAACTAGAAGCAAATAGTTCCTCGATGCAACAAAGAAGACAGAAAGGCGAATTCTTGATAACACTCGAAGGCCCTAAATTATCACTAGCATATTTGTAGAAACTCCTCTATCTCAAAGGGTTATAAATCTTACCAACAAATCCAATCGGCAACTCAAATCAAAACCAAGTAAGACTTGTGGACTTGCACAATCAAACCCCAGAATCAGAGTGAGGGACTTAAACAAGACTTTACAACATCATTTACAAAAAATATATATTTATTAAAAGCAGACGACCAATATCGGCACAACCCGGAAAAAATAAAATGGAAGAGATTAGGATTTCTTTTTTTCAGTCCAATTTTTTTTTACGCCAACACAAAAAAAAAAAAAAAAAATAAGGGGAATAGTCCGAACGTTGACAAGAGGCGTTAGGGGAATTTTTAGACCGAATGGAGTCAATAGGACCGGCCTTGCCTTACATATAATTTCGACATATCTATGCGTTCCATTTTGTCACGTTTTATTGTTCGCATTCCGGCATTCGAGAGCTGCGATTTTATTGACACAGTCAAGCATTAAACACGATCCAAGATAAAAAAAAAAAAACTTGGCCAATGTGGTCCATTGTTTACAAAGAACTGAATTATGTTTCCGCATTGGAGACGGTTATTACCAACGGCGGGAAGCTTTTGGAGAAAGAGACCTTTGTCACTGCTTGATGACCGACGAGTTGCTTCAGTTAAATGGGATTGTGTGTAGTGGAGAGATGTTGAAGTTTAAAAAGGAAATTGCTGGTAAAGCATCTTCTCTCCGGCTATGCCAAGATTAGGAGTTTGACAAATTAGCTCAAGCCTTGCGCTAATCGTTTTGTTTATATGTGTTCTTTGCAGGTTAAGACTCTGTCCCCACCGAGCAAATGGAGACAGAGGAAGTTGAAGAGAAGACACCTGTACGTTACCGCCAGTTTACCAGAAGGAACTAGTACATTACCCACCAACAAGATGCATATGCTCATTTGGTAAGTATTTTTGTCTTCGATGATAATGTCCCTTTTAGTTCGTGATTGAAGTTCAAACTGAGATGATAAAACCCAAAATGCAGTACCTTGGCACACAGACATAGTTTTTCAATCAGACAATAAAAGAGATCCGAGTTCGAATCTATTAAGCAAAAGACAAAAAAACTAATCACGACGACAGCGTTGACTACAAACAGTTACAACATCCTACTTTGATAGAGAGATTGTGGATCCACTTTTCATCACTCGTCAGCTGGTGGCGAACGAGACCGGCTGCAACAACAAGAAAATGGTTAGAATCATAATATATATACAAGCATCAAACTATGTCACCATCTAACCTCTTCTGCATTGGGCTCTCTGCACCATCATATCCACCATCGCTGTCTCTTTTTCCTATTGAGCCAGGGCTTTCAACTTGGCCATTTTCGGGGCTAGACCTCGATCTCTCCCTCCTTTCAATGGGACTATCAACTTCACCAACCCCATTTCTCGGACTTTCCTTCTTAAACGGGCTGTGATTAGGGCTCATCCTCTCTCTCTTGTTGTTGGGACTGCGGCTGTACTTAGTAGGGCTTGCAACTCTCTCCCTCCTGCGAGGGCTATCATTGCCTCTGCGGTCGCGGCCGTACTCAGGACTGCCACGCCTTGATTTCTTGTAAGGACTTGGGCTACGTCTTCGACCATAGTCAGGACTGGTCCTTTCCTTTCGGTACGCAGCAACAGGACTAGCACCTCGGCCATAATCAGGGCTTCCTCTTTCTCTTTTGTAAGGGCTAGATGATCGCCTTCTCCTTTCAGGTGACCTATCACGGCGTCTTTCAGGACTGTGTCCATTCCCTCTAGCATCATCATCCTTCACCGCATACTCCACCGAGATCACCTTATCCATCAGCTTACTGAATGAAAACACAATCCAAACGTGAGTCTAAGAAAGGAAAGCAATTAGATAATGTTTGGACAGGAACAAACCTGTTATTTGTAGCGTCCAGTGCTTTGGTGGCATCCTCTTGTGCCTCATATTGGATAAATGCGAAATTCCTCCTGATCCTCACGTTTACGATCTTTCCATACGGCTCAAAGTGTCTCTCTAGATCCCGGGTCCTAGTATTATCCGCATCAAAGTTAATCACAAAGAGAGTCTTGGAAGGTCTCATGCTGGATGAGGATCTCCTCGAACCACCACCAGATCTTCTATCACCTCCACGTTCACTCTATACACAGACCCATTAGTGTTATCAGTTTTTCAAACCTCATAATTAAGTCTGGAAAGAAATAAATCCTGAGGTAAGTATCCTACCTTAGTCCATTCAACACGAAGTCTGCGTCCCTTGCGCCCAAATTCAATGCGGTCAAGCGCTCGGATGGCATCTTCAGCATCCCTTTCATCTTCCATGTACACAAAAGCAAACCCTGGAGAAAAAAAAAAGCCAAAAGCAAAGGACTGAGTACATTAACAGTGAGGAAGTGAACAAGGTTAAGAACCTTCTGCGAACACGAACACTGTACTCCCTCCTTCAGCGGCATCAAATAGCCTAACTTACCTCCTAGAACAAATTAAATTTTGAACATTCCTAGAACCTTAAAAAAACTCTGCAAACCAAATGACCAGTGAAGCAGTTACAGACCTTGCATTACGGAATTAATATGTCAAGGAACAACTGAAAAATGTGGAAGTCAGACGGGATGTGAATGAAAACAGAGTGTCTTCTCCATTGTAGAGGCATGTCCAAGTGTGTAAAGTGGTGAGGAATGAAATGCAATTAAGATGGCAGTGCTATTGCGGATGGAAATTGACTCATTTTGGGGGATAAGGAGATGGATTTCTCTATGGTCCATTCATGGCCTGGTGGGAGTATAGACATGCCAAGATTATCAATCACATCCTGCGCCAAAGAAAATGCGGTTTTACACTAATCTTTTTTCTTTTAATCGATTTCTTCTGAAGTACTTTCCAAAGTTCAAGCAGGCTGCATCAGGAGGCGAGGGGGATGTGGTCTTGCATCAGGTGGCCAGGTGAATGTGGTCTATGTTTAGTACTTCCAATCCTTCCAAAGGGAGAAAGTCCACCAGAGCCTTCTCATGGATGGGAAGAACACGGAAGTGGATTTCATGAAATGCATTTGAATTTCGCTTTGCTTTTTCATCGCACTCAGAGGTTTATAATACTGCTTGTTCATCGAGGTTAACCACAAAAATGGAGTAGGTAAAAGGCAGAAGAAAGAAAGAAAAGGCTTACCAGCTTTCATATCAACCCTCTCAACCTTGCCGTATTTCCTGAAAAGTCGTTCGAGATCACCCTCACGCGCATCATACTCAAAATTCCCACAGAATACTGGCTTCATGCTTTCCTGCATAAACACACACCACCATAGTAAAAAAAAAAAGATTTAAGAGAGTTCCTTGAATGAGATAATTTAAACACGATTATCACAAGAACTTTGTCACCAAGCAAATGATAGGTGTCACCAAAATGAACACTTTCAACACTATATACTAACCATCACACAAAATCGAATTGCTTCTTGCATTAGACTGTTTTGCTCAATTCATATATTCATCAATATAAGAAGACTTCAAACTTTATAAACTACATATTCAGAGCTCCAAATAAGTTAAAATCCAGAAATTGAACTAGACAGTATTAGAATCAATAGTAGCAGAGTCAAGTTAATGCAAATCAGATCTAATCTAATTGCAGTCAGATCTGAAATTTTTCACAAGGGAAAGCAAACCAGAACAACCCACGAAAAAAACTAGATCAACCAATTCTCTTGTTCTACTAGTATTTCACCAGCAAAAAAGAAAAAGAGCTCAGATCCACGATATCGAGAATCAAAGAGCTATTTTTACCTGTAGAATGATGTATTTCGCAGTCGTAGTCGCGTGGAAGCCCTAGAACAAGCTCGCTTCGAGAGATAGGTGAATGTGAAAACAGAGTTAGGTAAGATAAAGAGATAATTTGGATATTTATTTATTTATTTATTTTTTCTTTCTTTTTGGTTTCAAAGATATTTTCCTCAAACCGATTTCAGAACACGAATTTTGACTTTCTTATTTATGTCTGAAGGACAGACGATAGATAAAAGCTAAAGAAGAACTATTGGGCCAATCTATTAAACAATTCATAAAAAGCCCAACAAAAACATAACATCCTATATTCCTATTATATATAGCAAACAACTAACAAGTAGAAAAAGTGGAGCTATTTTTCTCTAAAAATACTACTAATAAATTATGAAAAGATAAAAAAAAAAAAAACTAAATAAATTTAGTTCTAAACATGTATCACATAAAATCTACATATTAGTAATTAAAAAGCCTTGCACTTTCAAGATTTCGATTTGAAGAAGCATACGGTTTTTAGGAAGTTAATAAAGGTTGTTGTTAAGAAGTGAAGCTTATGAATAAATATCTATCTTTGTTTATTAGATAGAAATCGGTTTCCTCTTCATTGCTTCACTTACGTTAAAAGTTTAATAGTAGTTGCTTTCAAGGCATCATATGTGGCCACAAACATATCATCACACGTGGAATGAGAACGAGTTTCGACTTTCCAAATATGTCGCAATTATTTTCTTTCTCGTGTGAGTCAATTAGAAACAAAAAAAAAAAAACTATAAAATATTGGCGTCTCAAATCTAGCAACAAAAAGCTACAAAAGATCCAGTCCAATCCACTCAAGAATGTTTTTTTTTTTTTTTGATATTTCCCAAAAGAGAGTATAATAATAAAACCGAAACAAGCGATTCAGCAAACTATGTCCGTACAGATTTCCAAAAACAGAAAGATGGGTTCCACAAGATAGCGCGTGGGCCAGTACAAATCCTAAACCCGTGGCTCGACCGTAGAAAATAAACACTGTCCCTACCGTCCCTCTGCTCTCTGGCCCCATTCGTCACTCTCAAGCTTAACTTTCTATTTTCCACTAAAGCCAATTTTGTTGTTTTCTTCACCTTACCATTCTTTTTTTCCTTCTTTGCTCCCTTATTTCTCCTAACCTGTCAAAAAGGTGAGAGTGAGAGGTAGCGAGAGCGACATTTTTGTAACCGAATATATTTTCATGCATATCTTATTGTGCAGATCTTTTATAGATTTTTTGTTTTTTGTCATTTATATAGCTATTATTTAGATTGAGATATCTTTTGTAGAATTATTGGCGTTTGAGAGTGATGTATAACTTGCTATTGTATTAACTGTTCTAATCCTTGGCTTAGTCCAGTCTTGGTCCACTTACATGTGTTTTTTTTTAGTTTATTAAACTGATTATCCCTACGCTAATTTTGTTGATAACAGATGCTAGACGTAACTAAATATTTAAGTTTTACATGAATATATAAGACACTACACTGGAGCATATGGTTTGATATATGTACTTTAAGACGTATTTGATTGGGGATATAAGAGATAAAACATAATCAAATGTAGCAAATAGATAAATTTGGGATCAAAAATGTTTACCGGAGTACTTTGCGGGAATGGTTTGTGACGGAATTTCGGCAAAACTAGTAGAGAGATATATGTATCGAGGATATGATAATGATCTAGAGAAGCTGGTGGTGGAAGAAAAGAAGAGAGGAAATGGGAAAGAAGCTTTATGTGGAGGTGGAGATATTTTTGGGTATAATTTCGGGGCTTTTACTATATATAATAAATTAAAAAGACATTACTGTAGGAGCTTCTTTCTCATCTCCCCTCTTTTTGTATGTTCTTCCACCACCACATCTACCATGATCATATAAATCCTCTACACTTACATGTCCTCAATGTGGAGGTGGCGATTGAGTGAAAATTTAAAGAGGTCGCCGATAAACGTCGATGACAAAAGAAGTCACGTAGACGTCGATGAATGTGGAAATGGAGGTGGATGAGAAGAGGAGGAGATGCGAGGCCGCAGAATGAGTAGCTCGTCACCATCATTAGAGAGAGAATTAGAGATAACTTAGTCTAGAATGCAATGTCGTGTTTAGACTTGGGGAAGCTTAGGACAAGTATAAAAGATGTGGGTCATTTTTCTAAATAATAATCATACTGAATTGAAATAAAATATTAGAAACAAAAACTGATAATGTAAAAAAAATCAAAATAAGTTATTTTTTTAAAAATAACAATATTCTTTGTTTTAATAAGTTATTTTCAAAGAATATCATATGTTTTTAATATATATTTTTACTTATTATTATGTATTACTAAATTGTGTTTTCAAGATAATAAAATATTTTTTAGATAAATGCATAGTTAAGAATATAATTTTCACTAAAAAAAAGTTCATTAAAAATATTTTATATCAAACAAACTATATAAATAAGCTTACTTTTTTACAAAAATGTGGCCTTTAATTTGACTTCTTTTTTTTTGTAGCCTTAAGCATTTTCCCCTTATCAGATACCCAAATTAAAATACATGTTCAGTTTGTCTCCAAAATTCCCAAGTACAACTTTTATTTCCATTTTCGACACGATATACATGTATAACTTTAAAAATAATATTGTAGAGCTTAAAATTAGATATTTGGGGATAACATTATCGACCTAACCGTCTATCAAAATTGAGTATTACTTTTTTGGGTACGAGATGTACATAAAAAACTACATATCCATTACCATTTTATAAATTTCATTTTACAATCAAGCTTTTATACATTCTTTATTATTTTTGGTTAAAATATTACGACATCACCCGTTAAATATTTGGAAATAATGAATGGTCCCATCTCCCGTATGTTTTCTATTTTCTCGGCTGGTGGGAAAAAAAAATTAATAATGAATAAAGAAGATCTACGAAAGGTCCCATATGTTTATTCATATAATGAATAACGGTTGTATCAACAACAGCCACATAATCAGACAATAAAACTCATAAAGGTATATTAATATAAAGAGTGAAGAGTCAAAAAAAAACCCAGGACGAGTCAAAGTACACATGTCAGACATTGAGTAGCTGATAGCACAATACCGTGGGATCGCTTGGCTGTGTACTGTCCACGTGTCAATCAGAGACAGAACTCCGTGTGCACCCCCCAAATATCCATTATCTCCTCCGGCCAATATAAACACCATTTCTCACTCTCACTTGTATCCTAACTACAAACTTTAAAAAGAATTCTACCTGAAAAGAAAAATAAAATAAAAGAGAGAAATAAATACTTTTAGCAAAAAGACAGAGATCTCTAGTTACTAGTTACTACTACTTAAACCTTATTGATCAGACAATGACCTCATATTCTGAGTTTGCTGAAATGATTGGTTCCGAATACAAGTCTCAGGTTTCCTCAAGCACAGATTATTGTCCGACGTTGGCGACGAGCTGTCCCAAGAAACCGGCGGGTCGGAAGAAGTTTCGTGAAACTCGTCACCCAATTTATAGAGGAGTTCGTCAGAGAAACTCCGGTAAGTGGGTGTCTGAAGTGAGAGAGCCAAACAAGAAGTCAAGGATTTGGCTCGGAACTTTCCAAACCGCCGAGATGGCAGCTCGTGCTCACGACGTTGCCGCATTAGCCCTCCGTGGCCGATCAGCCTGTATCAATTTCGCTGACTCGGCTTGGCGGCTACGAATCCCGGAGTCAACATGCGCCAAGGATATCCAGAAGGCGGCTGCTGAAGCGGCGTTAGCTTTTCAAGATGAGACGTGTGATACGACGACGACGGATCATGGCCTTGACATGGAGGAGACGATGGTGGAGGCTATTTATAGGCCGGAACAAAGCGAAGATGCGTTTTATATGGATGAGGAGACGATGATTGGGATGCCGAGTTTGTTGGATAACATGGCTGAAGGCATGCTTTTGCCGCCGCCATCCGTTCAATGGAATCAAAATTATGACGGCGAGGGAGATGGTGACGTGTCGTTGTGGAGTTTCTAAAAGTCGATATTCGTTTCCATTTTTGTACTAAAGTTTGAAAAGATTTTAGTTCCGTTTTTAGAATGGGTCCTTCATTTTTTTGGTAGTAAGAGAAACGAGTGTTAATAATTTAATACAGATAAATCGTTTTCTACTTCTTTGCTTCACATAAGTTAAAGTCAAATATTACAACAAAAAGAAAAGAAGAAGCTAAAAGTCAAATCCACTTTCAAGGCAGAATATGTGGACACAATCATTACACGTGGATGATATTTGTAAATATGCTACAAAGCCTGCATTAGTTTATCTTGTCTATAATATCTCCCGAGGATTACAGACTTACACTTTAGCAACAAAAAGCTACAAAATATTACATAAAATTGACTCGTCTCGAATCTAGCAACCAAAAATTCCAGTCCACTAAAGAATATTTCTTTTAAAAAAAAAAGTTTCCTAAAATAGAGTATAAAACCGAAACAACTAATTCAACAACCCGAAATTAACAAGTCCGTACGACAACCAAAAAAATCTTCCAGATGGGTTCCACAAGATAGTCCAGTGCCAATCAAATTTCTGAAAGCGTGGCTCGACCGCGGAAACCACTGTCCATACCTTCTCTTCATTGTCCCCCCCTACGTGGCTCGCTGTGGAGTCTCGTACCACTTGTCACGTCACTTCACGCATTACTTTCTATTTTCCACTAAATTTATGTTTTGTCTTTTTCTTGACCTTACCACTCTTTTTTCCTCTCGTTGTCGTCTTGCTTCTCTGAAAATATCTCAAATAACGTGAGAGACTTGAGTGTCAGAGGTAGGTAACGAGAGAGACGTTTTTTGGACGCGAATATAACTCATGCTGATATTTTATTTAGCTCTGATTGGAGTTGAGATATTATATATGTATTATTGAAATTTGAGATATTTAATTTGTAGATATTATAGTACTATCGGTCGGCCTAATTCTTGGCTTAATCCACTCACATGTTTTTGTTTAGTCAATAAAACTGATTACTCCTGCGCTAGATTTGCTCAACACCTGTTAGACCTAGACATGTCAATTAGGGCCAAAGCCCGCGGGCTAGCCCGGCCCAGCCCTGAAAAACAGCGGGCTCGGGCTTCAAAATATATGTCCAGAAAAAATCGGGCCTTTCGGGCTAAGCCCGTTCGGGCTAAAGGGTTTTTCGGGCTTAGCCCGGCCGGGCTCGGGCTAGCCCGAAAAGCCCTTTAAAAAATATTTTGATCTTTTTTTTTGTTAATATTTTCGTTTAATTGTAAGATTTGTTGTAAAAAATTTTTTTGATAGAGTTGAAAACCCTAAACATAGTTTTTTTTGTTATGTATTACTACAAATCGAAAAAGCAAATATTGGCTCTACTACCTAATTTGAATTATTTTGATTTTATATTTTATCTAGTATAAGTTTAAACAATTTATTTGGATTATTTATTTGATTTTAACTCTTTTTTTTAAAACTAAATTAGCGTTAGTGGTTATTTAAATTTTGATTGACTCGTTTTATATATAGATTCTTTTTTAAGAGATATTATAAATTATAAGTTTGTTTTTTGTTGTCGGAAGAAAAGCCCAAAAAAGCCCGGAAAAGCCCTGTAGCCCTGTTAGGGCCGGGCCGGGCTTTAAAATATAGGCTCGGAATTTTTACGGGCCGGGCCGGGCCGGGCTCAAATATGTACGGGTTTTGCGGGCTTCGGGCCGGGCCGGGCCGGGCTAGCCCGATTGACATGCCTAGTTAGACCTAACAAAGCAATTACCCTTGCTTTTTTAAGACACTACACTTGTGCATACGATCATTTGGCGGAGGTTCATTTTTTTTTTTTAAACACCGCCGGAAGTAAATTATTTTTTTATCACGTCTGATACATTTTAGACTACTTTAGTACTTTGAGAAGTATAATTGGGTATACGAGATAAAAGACAGTTGATTAACATGTTTTTAATTTGGACTTCCGAAATTAATCTTGATTGTCTATTTTTATAATTTTTTGTTGCATAATTCAGATAATAATTAACTCAGTAGGGAGAGAATAGATCGGAGAAAAAATGATTTTAGATTGCATACTGTAAAAAAAAAAAGGTATACAATGATAGAGGTTGAACATTCAAAAGGAGCAAGTAAATAAATATGTGATCAAAAGGGTTAACACGAGTACCTTGGCGGGAAATTCTACTCATTATAATCTGAGAGAATTTTTATTTTTTGGCAAGGGAAGGTGGAGGAGAGGTAGCTGAAGAAGAGAAGTGGATCAGATGACTAAGGTGGTTGTTGAAGGAAATATGAGAATACATGAAGAAGAAACTCCTTTGAGTGAGAAGGTATCGGCAAAGATGGGTGAGAAGGAAGTGCGGTGCCTGTAGGCAAGAGGAGCTCGTCTCCGGTCACTAAGAGAAAAGAGAGAAAAAAAGTTTAGAGTAAGAGAGGGGGTTGAGAATTGTGATCAACTTAATGTAAAATGTTCTTTTATATCTATTTACTACATCTCCTTTTGTCACATACTCAAAACACTTTTCTATCTTGTCTCATAAATTTTACACACCCCATCATTTGTCATGATGTAGATTATAATAAATATAATCGACTAAGTTATGAGATCAAAATTATGTTTCAGACTCGTTTAGCGATCCGATCTAAAACTGATATTCCATTTGTTATTTATTACTCAAGTATATAAGTTTTTCACACAAATTAAGAAAATATATTAAAGTTTGATTATAAATGCATAATTTTTAGTGATTAACCATTAAAATGAATCTTTTTGAAACAATTAGTTTTTTTCTAGAAATTGCATTAATAGAACGTTCTCATTTTTATAGCTTTCATTAAATCTTCTAAAACTCTTCTAGGAAAGCAAAACTTTCATGTAACTAATAAATAATAATAATAATAATAATGTAAAACTAATACATCCAAAAAATATTAAGAGATTACTCAAACTTGATTGACCTATAGAATATTAATTGAGAATTTTAGTTGTCAACTTAGGGGTTTTCTAAAATTTGAATATCTCGATCTTTTTTCTAGAAAAATTCTCCAAATTAAGTATCATAACTTTTCAAACTTTTTATTCAAAAATCACTATAATGTTACGTTTGATCATTCACTCAAATTAAATTATAAGATTTTCCACCAAAATTACTTCTTGACTTACATGCTTATATAATTTAATATTTTTATGTTCTAATATTTTTAAACCCGGAATGCATTCTGTTCTAATTTTTGTATGTTTTGTTACACAAATATCTACTATCCCTATTCATATTCTAGAAGGAATTGTTATATATGGGAAGGGGAATAAAACACAAAAAAAGAGCATCTAAAATATCGTCTCACAATCTTTATATCTAATAGACGGGTGACAATCAACGACAATTTCTGTATTCAGGAATATAATTATGTATAACGGTTGCCCTACACTTAGTACACTAATTACTTAACAGCCACACATTCACACACAAAGAGGTTATATACTAATAACGAGTGAATGAGTCAAAAAGTCTTCTCAAGAAGTGTCGAAGGGACACATGGCAGACTCTTAGTGAGTAAACCTTAAACTACTCATCTTATCCACGTGGCCTTCCCAGAGACACAAACTCCGTGTTTGCCTCTAAAATATCTTCAGCCATTATAAAACAGCAAGCTCTCACTCCAACTTTTCTTTAACTACAAACATTAAATCCACCTGAATTATATACTAAGAAAAAGAGAGAGAAATAAATATTTTATCAAATCATACGAAAAAAGACAGAGATCTTTTACCTTATCCATTTTTTTTTTCAAAACAGAGTATTGATCAATGAGCTCATTTTCTGCTTTCTCTGAAATGTTTGGCTCCGACTACGAGTCTCCCGCTTCCTCAGGCGGTGATTATAGTCCGAAGCTGGCGACGAGCTGCCCCAAGAAACCGGCGGGTCGTAAGAAGTTTCGTGAGACTCGTCACCCAATTTACAGAGGAGTTCGTCGGAGAAACTCCGGTAAGTGGGTGTGTGAAGTGAGAGAGCCAAACAAGAAGTCAAGGATTTGGCTTGGAACTTTCCAAACCGCCGAGATGGCAGCTCGTGCTCACGACGTCGCCGCCTTAGCCCTCCGCAGTGGCGGAGCTAGAATTTTAGTTTATAGGGGTCAATATATAATTAATTATTTTTATTTAATTATATATTAATATTAATAACTTATTTTAAACTAAATAAAATATGTCTAAGAGCAATTTTGAAAAATAGGTTTGAAAAAAAAATAGAATACATCTAAAAAAAATTAATATGACCATGATTTTAGAGATTTGTAGCCATTTTTTGAAAAATACACAAAACATACATGGAAAATGAATTAATGCTAAATGAAAACTAAATATGTGAGGGGTCAAATTAAGGAATCAATTGATTGCATGGGGGTCATTATGAAAACTTTAAACAAAAATATCCATATATTATCATGAAACTTACCTTAAAAAACAAAAATCATAAATGTTATGGGGGTCAATTGACCCCCCTCCCTCTTCACTACCTCCGCCCCTGGCCCTCCGTGGCAGATCAGCCTGTCTTAATTTCGCAGACTCGTCTTGGCGGCTACGAATACCGGAATCAACTTGCGCCAAGGAAATTCAAAAGGCGGCCGCTGAAGCTGCGTTGGCGTTTCAGGATGAAATGGCTGATACGACAACGACGGAGCATGGCCTGGACATGGAGGAGACGATGGTGGAGGCTATTTATACGCCGGAACAGAGCGAATATTCGTTTTATTTGGACGAAGAGGCCATGTTCGGGATGCCCAGTTTGTTGGATAATATGGCCCAAGGGATGCTTTTACCGCCGCCGTCCGTACAATGGAATCATAATAATGATCTCGACGGCGATGATGACGTATCGTTATGGAGTTATTAAAATTCGAATTCTATTTCCATTTCTAGTACTATTTTTTGGATCCTTTTCTAGAATGGATTCTACAATTTTTTTCTTTCTTTCTGTGGAAGTGAGAAACAGAGAAACGAGTGTAAATGATTCAGTAAGTGTGGGTTTTTCTTAAAATGCAAGTATTTTTGAGTGCAGTTTATCATCAATAAAAAAAGTTTCTCATTATAATCAACAAAAAAGGTTCATGGATAAAGATCGTTCTGAATTAACAATGGGAACAGAGAGGATAAGGAATACCATTAAAATAAATGACGGAAATATCTTGTAATTAACAATAGTTTCTAACACATCTTTCATTAAACAATAACATACTATATATTAAACAACACATCTTGAATGTTTCCTAAATTAGAGTGTGAAACCGAAACAACCGATTCAGCAAAACCTCCATTAATATAGTCCGTACACCATAAACAGAAAGATGGGTCCTACTGTCCGTAACTTCCCTTTCATTGGCCCGAGCTCGTACGTGGCTCCGCTGCAACCTAATGTCATTGTCATGTCATTTTCAAGTCTTACTTTCTATTTTTATAATAATATCTTACTTGTCGTTTACTGTACCTTAACCACTCTCTCTCGCCCACCACTCTTTGTCCTCGTTTTTTCTCTCAAGATGTCAATACCGTGAGACGACACTTGATAGTGAGAGGTAGCGAGAAAGAAACGTTTGTTGTGAAGATATTTTTTTGCTGTTGTTGAGATTTGTGATATTTTATTGCTCTTATTGATATTTGAGAGTGATGTATAACTTGCTACTTCATCGGTCTAATCCTTGGCTTAAACCAGTTACATATTTTTGTTTACTTTATTGAACAGAATGTCCCTACGCTAATTATTTTTTGTTATAAGAAGTAACTAAACATCTGAGCTTTTTTTGCTGTCAAAAAAAAAAAAACAATTGAGCTTAAGAACTTGTGCATATGATTCTTCGGCGAAGTAAAACAAAAAATCTCAAAAAATCTGTGTATATATCGAGTTTAAGAAATATTTGAGTGTGGATAAGAGATCAACCACAGTCGAATAGTATGTTTTTGATCTGGAAGTTAAAAAATTCTATACTTCATAATTTTATTTTATTGCATAATCTGATAATCCGGATAAAAAAATTATGATTTTAATTTGTATACTGAAAGGAAAAGCAAAACAAATAAATTCTGTGAGTATAGAACATTCAAATGAAGCAAATATACATGTTTGGGATTAAAAAGGTTTACCATTCTACTTTGCCGAAAATTCAACTTACGGTAGCGAGTTTTTTCTGTAAAGAAGGGTGGAAGAAGTGTATATGAAGAGGAGAGGATCAAAAGAGAGATGATGGTTAAACAAAAGAAGAAGAGGAGGAGGAGGTGTGATGGCCGTACGAGGAGGAACTCGTCACCACCACTAGAGAAGGGAGAGAAACTAGACTATTGTTAGACTAGAGATACTGAGAATTGTGATCAATTGCATACAAATTGTCTTTATATATTCCATATTTTCCTCTTGCTAAATTACCCAAACACTTGTCATATCTTGTCTCCCATATCCAATAGGACCATACAAAGCCACTTTTTTTATTTTTTTTTTTAAGTCAAGATTTATACTAAATAAAAAAGATTTTTATTTTATAATAAAACCCAAAAACGCACCTAACTCTTGTAAAGAGAGAGCAATAGAACATTATACAAATAAATGAGCTTTGGCCACACTCAGAGTGGGCCATTGATAAACCAAAGTATAATCCAAGAAGAGATATTGTAAGTGAAGGATCTTTCAGCGCGAAGGAGATTAGGCGGCTGCAAATTGTACGATCTACATGAGATTTTGTAGAAGAGATTGTACTTGCCTCATCAGAAAAGACTCGGTGGTTTCTTTATTTCTGAATCATGTAAATGGAGGTTTGTAAAAGAAGTTTGAGGGTCTTACTAGCAAAATGTGGGTGAGAGGATTGAAGAGTCAAAACCCACCTAAAGCCAACAATAAAGAAAAAGGAGGGTTTTGCGAAATCTTTCGCGTTTGAGAAACCCACACTGCTCTAGAATACTCACATTCGAAAAATAAATGATCATGTGAGTCTGAACCTGAACTGCAAAGAAAACAAATCGTGGGTATATTTATTTCCCACTACCTCAACCTATCTCTGGTAGCCATTGACTTAAAAAAAGCTTGAAACCGACTTTTTAAACCAAACAACTTTATGCCAAGTCACATGAAGAGAGACTTGTCGAATATGTAGCTATGTTCGTTTTGAAGATATTTTTTCCAGTAAAAGTACCTCTTGTGGGAGAAGGCGGTGTGACATTAGGCAAACATACTTGCAGCTGCTCCGCTTGGATAGATCACGTATTTTGTAAATGCCATTGGCCATCACGAGTTGTCTCTTGTACGGTGGCTTCCCGACGGGTTCTCAACTCTCGTGGACCCAACGCTCCAAAGAGTTCAATCAAAGAGCCTAGATTTGTCCATGAATTAAACGAGAATGAAGTTTTAAACCCATCACGCATTTGACATTTGATCATACTCTTGAAAACAGATTTAATCTCAATCATATTCCTTATGTTCCAAGAGAGACGGGGATATATATCCATTAACCAATAGTTCCTTCAACCAAAAATGTTATGATCAAGCCACTTAACCCACAACAACCTTGTTCTTGTGAAGAGATGCCAGACTTGCTTCGATCTAAAAAAATAACAAATTCTTCAAGTAACTAAATTCCTAAACCACAACAATTTAATTCACGACCATGTAAATTTTTTTTATTCCTTCTAATTTTAGCCAACTTTTAGAGTATTTTCAATATATTATAAAAATCTTTAAGTAAAATTTCACAGCCTATATGAAATCTGGGGAAGCTACTCTTAACATATTCAATAAATTTTTGAGACAATATAAAAAATTCAAAATAATATAGTAAAATTGGTTATTTCTCAAAAATTTTGGAAGTGGTGAAATTAAATTTACATACCTACCACCAAATTTTGATTAATTTAATTAACCAACCCTTTTTAAATATTTTAATTATATATATACATATAAAATATTATTTTCGGCTAACTATTAGAACACAAATATCTACTCTCACTATACTCTACAAGTATTTGCAATGCACGTTATGTCAATTGAGAAAAGACAGGAAGAGCATATAAAAATATCTCGTTCCACAGATCTTTTATGTCTATTATTTTCTTATTTTAATTATAGACGAGCGACTTGTTAATAACAATTTGTTTATTCATTTTAAAGTAATATTAAATAATGGTTGTGGTACACTAAAAACAGCAGCCACACATTCATATCATAAGAAGTTAAAAAAACTCATAAAGGTAATAACGAGTGAAGGTCAGAAACTTCCCAAGATGGGTCAAAGGACACATGTCAGACTAGGAGTGATTGACAGCCTAAATAATTACAAAACCGTGGGATTGCTTAGCTGTGTCTTATCCACGTGGCATTCACAGAGACAGAAACTCCGTGTTCGACCCCTCCAAATATCCAAATATCCAAATATCTTCCGGCCAATATAAAACACCAAGCTCCCACTCCAAGAACTTCAAACTTACCTGAATTAGAAAAGAAAAGAGAGAGAAATAAATATCTTATCAAACCATACCAAAAAAAGACAGAGATCTTCTAGTTACCCTCTCTACTCATAACCTTATCTAGTGTTTTTAAAACAGAGTACTGATCAATGAACTCATTTTCTGCTTTTTCTGAAATGTTTGGCTCCGATTGCGAGTCTCCGGTTTCCTCAGGCGGCGATTATTATCCGACGCTGGCGACGAGCTGTCCCAAGAAACCGGCGGGAAGGAAGAAGTTTCGTGAGACTCGTCACCCAATTTACAGAGGAGTTCGTCAAAGAAACTCCGGTAAGTGGGTGTGTGAGTTGAGAGAGCCAAACAAGAAGTCAAGGATTTGGCTCGGAACTTTCCAAACCGCCGAGATGGCCGCTCGTGCTCACGACGTCGCCGCCATAGCCCTCCGTGGCAGATCCGCCTGTCTCAATTTCGCTGACTCGGCTTGGCGGCTACGAATCCCCGAATCAACAAGCGCCAAGGAAATCCAGAAGGCGGCGGCTGAAGCCGCGTTGGCTTTTCAATATGAGATGTGTGATACGACAATAGATGATCATGGCCTGGACATGGAGGAGACGATGGTGGAAGCTATTTATACGCCGGAACAGAGCGAAGATACGTTTTATTTGGACGAAGAGGCCATGTTCGGGATGCCAAGTTTGTTGGATAACATGGCCGAAGGGATGCTTTTGCCGCTTCCGTCTGTACAATGGAATCATAATTATGATGTCGACGGCGATGATGCCTTATCCTTATGGCGTTATTAAAAACCGATTTATTATTATTTCCATTTTTTTGTTTTAGAACAGATAAACAAGTGTAAATGATTCAGTAAGTGTGGGTTTTTCTTTTATGCAAGTATTTTTGAGTACAATAAAAATATTTCTCCTTATAATCAAAAAAAAAAAAAAGAGGTTCATCAACAAAAGGAACATAGAGGATAAGTCATGCCATTAAAATAATGACGGAAACATTTGTATTAGAAATAAAATAGAAATTGAGATACATAAATAATTTACATAAATATAAAAATAGAGGCGTTTCAAATCTATACTAATCCACCAAAAAATGTTTCCTAAATTAGACTATACAACCGAAACAACCAATTCAGCAAAACCTCCATATTTATATAGTCCGTACACCATATAAACAAAAAGATGGGTCCCACAAGAGAGCCCTTGTGACTTGTGTTGTGTTCATTGGCCTTGCCCCCCTACGTGGCTCAGCTGGAATGAATGTTATGTCATTTTCAAGTTTTACTTTCTACTACTGTATTTTATAATAATATATCTTATTTGTCGTTTTCTGGACCTTAAGTCATTAACCACTCTCTTTCGACCCACCACTCTTTGTCGTCTTGTTTTTCTGAAGATGTCAATACCGTGAGACACTTGATAGTGAAAGGTAGCGAGAGAGAAACGTTTGTCGTGCAGATAATTTACCCTGTTGTTGAGATTTGTGATATTTTATTGCTACTATTGAAATTTGAGTGTGATGTATAAGTTGCTACTGTACTGTATTGGCCTAATCATTGGCTTAAACAATTCACAAATAAATTTTTGTTTAGTTTTATTGAACTTGATGTCTCTACGCTACCTTAATTTGTTACTAGAAGTAACTAAACATTTGAGCTTATTTATATAGTGGTTGAACAAAAGAAGAGTAAAGAGAAGGAAGAAGCCTCTTGGAGAAGAAGAAGAGGATAGGAGGGGTGTGATGCCCGTATGAGGAGGAACTACTTACCACCACTAGAGAAGGGAGAGAAAGTAGACTATTGTTAGAGAGAAATACTGACAATTGTGATCAATTACCATAACAAAATGTCATTTTGTTGCATGCTTAATTACCATATTTCCCCTTTGCCAAATTACCCAAACACTTGCCCTATCTTGTCTCTCATATCCAATAACACCCTTGCCACGCTTGTTAATTCACGAACATGTATATTTATGTACAGATTATTCTAGAAAATTTACTAATTCATCCAATTATCACAACATTTTTGTTTCTTTTGTCTTTTGTTTTTATTTGTATATACGAAAATGGATACATTATTAGAAAACATAAACCAGCGGAAACACGATATCCCAGTATCTAAACCTAAGAAATATCTCATTGTTGGAAGACTCGTATTCCGGTATCCAAAAGCTTTTGTTTTCTTTTATAAAATTTTCTTCCTTATGTTTTAGCCAATGTGGGTTCTCAATATATTTCTAGAAATCCTAATAAAATTTCATAGCTTTCATGCAATCTTAGGAAACTACTTTAGCATATTCAATTTTTTTTTGAGGCAATATACAAAATAAAAAAAATAAAAAGTAAAACTGGTTATTTTTTTCAAAATTTTACAGGAAGTGTTGAATTAACTTTACATGCCTACTAGTCTACTACCAAATTTTGATTAATTTAGTTAATCAAACTTTTTAATGTTCTGATTAGATATATACATATATATATATATATATATATATATATTGTTTAAATATTAGGAGACAAATATCTACTCTACTTATATTCTAGAAGTATTTGCAATGCACGTTATGCCAATGAAGAAAAGACAGAAAGAGCATTTAAAAATATCTCGTTTCACAGATCTTTTATCTTTATGTCTATTATTGTATAGACGAGCAACTATTATAAAAATTTGTTTTTTATGTCTATTATTGTAAAGACGGGCGACTATTATAAAAATTTGTTTTTTTCATGGAAAAGTATATATTAATAGTAATGGTTGTCGTACACTAGTATAAACAGCAGCCACACATTCATACACTAAGATTTTAAACTCGTACAATGATCAAGAAGTTAAAAAACTCATAAAGGTAATAACGAGTGAATTGTCAGAAACCTCCCAAGATGGGTCAATGGACACATGTCAGACTCTGAGTGATTGACAGCCTAAATAATTACAAAACCGTGATCGCTTGGCTGTGTCTTAACCACGTGGCATTCACAGAGACAGAAACTCCTCCGAGTTCGAGCCCTACAAATATCCAAATATATCTTCCAGCCAATATAAAACACCAAGTTCCCACTCCAAGAACTTCAAACTTACCTGAATTAGAAAAGAAAGAGAGAGAAATAAATATTTTATCAAATCCATACAAAAAAAAACCGAGATCTTTTCCTTACTCTCTACTCGTAACCTTATCCAGTTTCTTGAAACAGAGCACTGATCAATGAACTCATTTTCTGCTTTCTCTGAAATGTTTGGCTCCGACTACGAGTCCTCAGGCGGCGATTATTCTCCGAAGCTGGCGACAAGCTGTCCCAAGAAACCTGCCGGAAGAAAGAAGTTTCGTGAGACTCGTCACCCAATTTACAGAGGAGTTCGTCAAAGAAACTCCGGTAAGTGGGTTAGTGAGTTGAGAGAGCCAAACAAGAAAACGAGGATTTGGCTCGGGACTTTCCAAACCGCCGAGATGGCCGCTCGTGCTCACGACGTCGCCGCCATAGCTCTCCGTGGCAGATCAGCCTGTCTTAACTTCGCTGACTCGGCTTGGAGGCTACGAATCCCCGAGTCAACGTGCGCCAAGGAAATCCAAAAGGCAGCGGCTGAAGCAGCGATGGCTTTTCAAAATGAGATGTGTGATACGACGACGACGGATCATGGCCTTGACATGGAAGAGACGGTGGTGGAAGCTATTGTAACGGCGGAACAGACCGAAGCGTTTTATATAGACGATGAGGCGATATTCGGGATGTCTAGTTTGTTAGATAATATGGCCGAAGGAATGCTTTTGCCTCCGCCGTCCGTTCAATGGAACTATAATTTTGATGTCGAGGGAGATGATGACGTGTCGTTATGGAGTTATTAATTCGATTTTCATGTACATTTTTAGGTATTATAGCTTTTTATAAATTAGATCCTTTTTTAGAACGGATCGTCATTTTTTTTTTTGGTGGTGTGAGAAACGAATGTAAATGATTGAGTAAAGGTCTTGTCAAATGCAAGTGTTTTTGAGTGCAGTATATTATTATTATCTCGGTCTCCTTATGAGTAACAGTAAGAAAAGAAAAAAAAACATAAGTATTTTAAGTATGTAATTTGGTAAAAACAATAAGTTTGGGCTCACCTGTAAAATTGAAGTTAAATGATTCTGGCATTTCCGTGGCTAAGAAAAGTTCTAAGCACTAATGTAAAGAACAAAAGTTCTAGGTTGGTAAGATAGCAACAGTTTTGATACTTCAACAAATATCTAAACTCAAGGACGCTTGGTAAATATCCAAAGTTCCTAGATTTTTTTGTAAAACAAAAGAAATTCTAGGCAATATAAATATAAAAAAGTTCAGGTTTTTTTCTTTCTGTAAATAACAAAAAAAAAAAATTCTTTGAATAGCAAAAGAACTGGCAACTTGAGTAAGTAACGATAGCTAATAAGCTAAAGTTCCAAGTTCTATTTGGATTTCTCAATTTGGAGACATAATGATC
This sequence comes from Arabidopsis thaliana x Arabidopsis arenosa, assembly GCA_019202795.1. Classification (NCBI taxonomy): domain Eukaryota; kingdom Viridiplantae; phylum Streptophyta; class Magnoliopsida; order Brassicales; family Brassicaceae; genus Arabidopsis; species Arabidopsis thaliana x Arabidopsis arenosa. The sequence continues at coordinate 6,312,967 of CM032924.1, forward strand.
AATTTTGATGATAGCTAAAGTTCACATCGAATCCATAACCCAGACCTTCTCTTTACAGCAACTTGTACAAATCATTTTTGCAGTAAAAGAGAAAACTTTAAACAACTTGATTATTTTTTGGAGGTAATAAATTAGTCATGAATTAACCTACTCAGATTTTTGTTATGAACAAATGACAAGTTAAGAATAAAAAAAAAAAAGATATCTCTCCTTTAGTGAGGATTCACAAAACCCAGCCCACGTGGCCTTTTTTTGTTTCCAAAATTAGCCATTTTTATACAGTCGTGAAGCTCGTTGGACCACCAATATCAATGGCGTCTGCAACAACTCTTCTGTTCCACCACGGTTCCACTCGAGTCCTCGTCGCTCGTAGACGGTGTCAAGCCTCTGTCCTTAAACCTTGCGGACTAAAGCCCTTGATTTCCTTCCGCAGCTTACCTAGCTCCACTGCTCCGTTCCGGCCTTCGTTGAGGGTAAAATCCGATGGCTTGGCTCGGGCCTATGTTACTGGAGCGCCGCCTATCGTGGACGAACCAGACCCAAAGATTGAAGAATCCAAATCTGAGGCTGAATCGAAGGATTTAATCAGTTGGGGCCTTGTGTGGAGCTTGATGAGCAAGCATAAGCTCAGGCTCAGTGTTTGCTTATTGACTCTCCTTGGCTGCAGTACTTGCACTCTCTCTATGCCTGTTTTTTCTGGTAATCGATTCTTCTATTCACTGAATTTAGGTTAAGTTTAGGTATGAGGATTTAGCTTAGTATCTGTGTTTCTCTTTATTGATTCTTTATCTTGGTGAAGCTGTTTTATAATGGTAAGTGTTATGGTTTTGAGTAAAGGTAGATTCTTTGAAGTGCTGATTGGGGTGAGACCAGAGCCTCTGTGGCGGCTGTTGAGCAAAATTGCTGTTTTGTACTCCTTGGAACCCATCTTTACTATTGCTTTTGTCACCAACATGACTGCTATTTGGGAAAACGTTATGGCAACATTAAGAGCTCAGATTTTCAGAAGGGTTTTGATCCAAAAGGTATGTTTTGTTTCCTATGATCTAACTTTGCTAAAGCTACTGTTGGCTGTATTGGATTATCTTTGATGGGTTTATTTTTTTGTCTTATAAATAAATTCAGGCAGAGTTCTTCGACAAATATAAGGTGTGTGCTCTTTTTCTCTTGGTTTGTTTGTTGTTTTGGACATTTTGGCACAAACCTTCCTGGCCATTATGTTAAAACTGAGTTCATTTGTTTTAGGTAGGAGAGCTTACGGGGCTGCTCACGTCTGATCTTGGTGCTCTGAATAGCATTGTGAATGATAACATCTCACGAGATCGTGGATTTAGGGCATTTACCGAGGCAAGCCATTTCTTTACTATGCAAATGTGAGATTTTTTTGTTTGTCCTTCCATTTTGCATAATGAATACAGAGTTAATCTTTGCCTGCTGTTGTGTCTGATGTTATTTTTGGAGTTCTATAAATGACAGAGAGTATCTTGTTGTATCTCAAGAATGCTCAGTTCTCATGCTTATGCGTTATCCCTTTTGTAGGTTTTTGGAACAATCTGCATTCTATTTACTCTATCTCCTCAACTTGCACCTGTGCTTGGTCTATTGATGCTAGCTGTGTCAGTTTTAGTTGGTAAACTCTCTATGTCTTTTTCATCCTCCTCATCATTTTTTTTTTTGGTAATTACTTTGGTCATCTTTGCTAACTTTTCTTACCTCTACATCTGCCCCCTCGGCCAAATCTCAAAAGCTGTGTACAAGAGATCGACTGTTCCTGTTTATAAAGCACATGGATTAGCTCAAGCAACAATGTCTGATTGTGTATCAGAAACGTTCTCTGCTATCCGAACTGTAATTTCTTGACTTCATCATATTTGTATGTTTTAGGGCAGATTAAATTAATTAAAGAAATTTTGATATACCTTTGAAGACTCAAGTAATTTGTCTCTCTTTATAGGTAAGATCATTCAGCGGTGAAAAACGTCAGATGTCTCTCTTTGGTAGTCAGGTCATATTTCAGACTTCTTACTAGCTAAAAATCATTTCTTCTAAACAATTGTTGTTTTTGTTCTAACTGTTCCATGCTCTATTAATCTAACCTTTTGTTTGATGTACAGATTCTTTCTTACAAGCTTAGCGGCTTAAAGCTTGGTACTTTCAAGTCTATAAATGAATCAATAACAAGAGTTGCTGTTTATATTTCTCTGTTGGCTCTTTACTGTCTCGGGGGAAGCAAGGTGAAGACGGTAAGATATACCTGCCTCTAGACTTTTTGATTGCCATTATGATCATTGAAGTTAAAATTAAGCTTCTTGGCCATTTAAACATAAAGAGAATCTCTTTTGTGTATTTGCTTATGTTGTTACATTTTAGCTCCTTTGCACTTTATTTTTCTTGGTTCTTATTCTTAAATTTTTCTCCTACCCAGGGTGAGCTTGCTGTTGGAACAGTTGTTTCGTTCATTGGATACACATTTACTCTAACATTTGCTGTAAGTACCTCTGTCTACACAGTATTTACTGTTATCCATATGCTATACATGTATTTTAGTTTACCATAATCAGTGATTCTGTTTTCCAGGTCCAAGGGCTTGTTAACACGTTTGGTGATCTACGTGGGACTTTTGCTGCTATTGACAGGATCAATTCCATTTTAAACGCGGTGGACATAGATGAGGCTCTTGCCTACGGGTTGGAAAGAGATATAAATACAAAGAAAGTCCAAGATGAAAACCTTAAATTGTTCTTGTCTTCTGGCCATGATGTGAATATCCGTCACCTCGATAACTACTACATGTCAAATCTGAAATCAACTAACAATCTACGTACCCTAACATGGGCAGGAGATGTGTGTCTTGATGGTAAAATCAGACCAAGAAAGACTCTCCTCATAATATCTTACTTCAAGAGCCCCCCATAATTTTTCCAAGGTTAACTGCAGATATTTACCTTTTTCTAACCTGTTTTTTTTCCATGTTCTATTTGTCTAGTGTAGATGTGCATTTTGCTTATCCTCTACGACCCGACGTGAAAGTTCTTGATGGGCTGAGTTTAACGTTGAATTCTGGTACCGTAACTGCTCTTGTTGGCTCTAGTGGTGCTGGAAAAAGTACTATTGTACAGTTATTGGCACGCTTCTATGAGGTGAATCTACCCTCCTCTTCCAATGTGAAGTGTAATATCTGTTAAGCCTAAGTTTACAGCCACTTTTACATCATGCTGATAGCTTGAATTTTCAATTCTTGCAGCCAACACAAGGACGTATTACTGTGGGTGGAGAAGATGTGAGGATGTTTGACAAGAGTGAATGGGCTAAGGTTGTCTCCATTGTGAATCAGGTGTGTATACTTAACATCTACGGGTCAGGGCATGGTTGGATTATTTCTTCTTCTGTTTTTCAGAGGTTGTTATATTTTTGTGTGATTCAGGAACCTGTTCTCTTTTCTCTCTCCGTGGCCGAGAATATTGCATATGGTCTCCCCAATGAGCATGTGTCCAAGGACGACATCATAAAGGCAGCCAAAGCTGCCAATGCTCATGATTTCATAATCTCACTTCCTCAGGTTGAGATTCATATGCCATGTGCAACTACTCACCTGTTTCTTCCTGGAAAATGCACTTCTGTTCTATTGAGCAATACCGGTGTTTGTTTATAGGGCTACGATACACTGGTTGGTGAAAGAGGAGGCTTGCTTAGCGGAGGACAAAGACAGGTATAGATATATATTATGAGCTACATATTTTTTATTCCTTATAGACTTTTGCCACTGCTTTGATGTGCTTATTTATCCACGTGTTAGAGAGTTGCCATAGCCCGATCCCTGCTGAAGAATGCCCCCATCTTGATTCTCGATGAGGTGAGAGACTCTTATTTTAATAAGCTCGCCTTTGATGGACTGTCTTCATTGCTAGAACCCTTACCTAAGTAATAGCATAGCAGAAAGAGAGAATTACTCTTATGCTCTCATCTAAGCTGTATGGTTCGGTTAGTCTCAACTAGACAGAAGACCAGTCCTTAAGCAGATATAGCGTTAAAATAATATGAGACTCTGCCTTTTTGTTGCAGGCCACAAGTGCGCTTGATGCAGTGAGCGAGCGGTTGGTCCAGAGTGCGTTGAACCGTCTAATGAAAGACAGGACAACATTAGTCATCGCTCACAGATTGAGCACAGTACAGAGCGCGCATCAGATCGCTGTATGCTCTGATGGGAAGATCATAGAGCTTGGAACACATTCAGAATTGGTGGCGCAAAAGGGATCATATGCTTCACTTGTTGGCACTCAGAGACTAGCCTTTGAGTAATTTTACAAGTTTTACATTTGTAACAATGGTGGAATCTGTGTTATTTTTATACAGTATACAACTTTGATTAACAATAGTTTATACAAATTTATATTTAACAAGAAGAAATTTAACGACCATTGATGTGAAGGTGACGTGGAGTGATCTAATTTCTCTCTTTTACTTCTTCTGTTTTTGTTCAAGAATGATCCGAAGATTAAAAAAAAAACAGAAGCCGCTTGACATATTCTTTCATTCTCTTCCATTAATCACTTTCGTCTTCCAATTTTGATTTATCAAAGAAACCTCCTTTGTGAGAGATTGTTTATATACTCTTGATTCAGAGAGGTAGGGTTTCGTTCGATTTTCGCGCTTGTTTTTTTACTTATGATCGGATTTGGTTTTTTGAACAGTAATGATCCGTTCGACGTTTACAGGATAATCCAATTCCGAGTTTTCTAAGTCACTTCTTGTAATTTAAAGAGAATCCAATTCGATGGATTTAGATATGAACGGAGGAAACAAGAGAGTCTTTCAGAGACTAGGCGGTGGCTCGAATCGGCCGATGACTGATTCAAATCAGAAGGTTTGTTTCCACTGGCGAGCTGGCCGGTGCAATCGTTACCCTTGCCCTTACCTGCATAGAGAATTGCCGGGTCCGGGTCCGGGTCCTTCGTCTACGAATAAAAGGGTCGCTGATGAATCTGGTTTTGCGGGTCCGAGTCACCGGAGAGGGCCAGGATTCAGCGGGACTGCTAATAACTGGGGAAGATTCGGTGGGAACAGAACGGTGACCAAGACGGAGAAACTTTGCAAATTCTGGGTTGATGGAAATTGCCCTTACGGTGATAAATGTAGATACTTGCATTGCTGGAGCAAAGGAGATAGTTTCTCCTTGTTGACGCAGCTAGACGGACATCAGAAGGTATCTTGTTGTTGGGAGTATTAATAAGTGATGCTGGATTCTTGTGCTTGTTGGCGATGTTGATGTTTTTTTTTTTTTTGGTGCTGATTTCTTGAGTAGGTTGTCACTGGGATTGCTCTACCATCAGGATCAGATAAGCTTTACACTGCGAGTAAAGATGAAACGGTGCGGATATGGGATTGTGCTTCTGGACAGGTTTTGATTTGCCTCTAATTGTTTATGTCGCATCTTTTATTCTTGTTTGATTGAGTTTCGTTCCATAGTGGTAGTAGAATCATTCGATGGATACTTGCCATTACTTGGTTAGGACCGGAACAAGGGATGTCCTATTTTGGCCTCTCACTTTGTAGAACCTCTGTTCATGTAGTTTAGTTATTGAACTTAAAACATCATTTTGATAAGGCTGGTTGCTTTGACTAATTTATAAGCGTGCTTATCATTCTAGTATTGTTTTCCCTACGATGTAGTGTACAGGTGTTCTCAATCTTGGTGGGGAAGTTGGCTGCATGATTAGTGAAGGCCCCTGGCTATTGGTTGGCATGCCAAATCTTGTTAAGGTAAGTTCAGAGTATTCACTAGCATGGTTCCTTGACTGTTAAAACTCTTCATCTGTACTGAGAATCACTTTTATGTCCTATGTGTTGAGTTTTATTGATGTTTCGGACATACATTTTTGAAATATGTATATGTAAATATGCAGGCGTGGAATATCCAAAACAATGTAGACCTGAGTCTCACTGGACCTGTTGGCCAAGTATATTCATTGGTTGTGGGCACTGATCTATTGTTCGCTGGCACACAAGTAAATACTTTTACTGACTGTAAACTTTTTTCCTAAGGCCTTGTGTATATATACTTCAGCGTTGTGTGGAGACTTGGAGTAAAATTTCACTTCAGCGTTGTGCGTATATTTTTTTTCTCCTGAAATATCATTACGAGTTTGCGTCATCTCTAGGAAAAAACACCTCTGCTATTGAAATCTACAGGTCTATTGGATTTTGATAAAAATTCTTCTTACAAGGATAAATCACTCTCTATGCAGGATGGGTCTATTTTGGTTTGGAGATACAATAGCACCACTAGCTGTTTTGATCCAGCTGCATCATTAATGGGCCACACCCTTGCAGTTGTTTCTTTATATGTTGGGGCAAACAGACTCTATTCCGGTGCCATGGACAATTCTATAAAAGTAAGTAGTGCATATCACACCTAAATTAAAATCCACTTCTCTGTTTTTCTTTTATGTTTAAGCTCATAGGCCTGCCTTATCTGTTTTTTAATAGGTTTGGAGCCTGGATAATCTGCAGTGTATACAAACGCTTACAGAGCATACTTCAGTTGTCATGTCTCTCATTTGCTGGGATCAATTTCTTCTGTCATGTTCTTTGGACAATACCGTCAAGGTTCCTTTCTAACTCGCTAGAAAATTCTTTTGACCTGGCTCGATTCCTGAATATGACATTGCCCCCTGTTGGGATATTTTTTTCCGTTGTAGATATGGGCTGCTACTGAAGGTGGAAACTTAGAAGTCACATATACTCACAAAGAAGAATACGTACAGTTCCTAGCATTTTTGTTGAAATCTTACTCTCTTTTGGTTCAATCTTTATGTAACTAATGAGTTCTAAATGGCTATTTGGATTCAGGGCGTGCTAGCTCTCTGTGGTGTCCATGATGCAGAAGCCAAGCCAGTATTGCTATGTTCGTGCAATGACAATTCATTGCACCTTTATGATTTGCCATCGTAAGTCCTTCCAATGCTGTTTCCTGTTTGTTTCATTACTCTACAATTATGTTTTACTTTCAAAAGCTTAGGTTATTCGTTCTCTTGTAAGGTTTACGGAAAGGGGCAAAATTTTAGCAAAGCAAGAGATTCGGTCGATCCAGATTGGTCCCGGGGGCATATTTTTCACCGGTGATGGAAGTGGTCAAGTTAAAGTATGGAAGTGGTCTACGGAGCCAACCGCCATTTTGCCTTGAGACGCAAAACATAGCCCTAGTTCCTCACCTTTGTCAAACCTCTTCTTCTCCGAGTGTCAAGAATTCTTGTTTGTTTTGTTGTACGAGAGATTGTTGGTAGCATCAAGGCATCTGTCTCTCTGGCTTCATTAAGTCTCTGCAGTAAGACAGACGGCCTCAGAGAAGATTATGGACCACTGATTGTATCAAGTATTATATTTGTTTGATGTCCGAGCAGAGACATGGTCTGATCAGTTCCAGAGCCGCGTATGGATCTGACCACGTTGGTTGCAGCTCTTACTTCTTAGGCATAGGAACTTTTGTCCCTCTTTGGTCAACATTATTGTCTTGTAATTTATGGCATAGATATTTGTGGTCATGTTACAGTGTAATAAAAGTGATGATTTGTCATAGAGAGAATTTAATACTATATTCAGATTATAGTCAGGAGGATGTCCACAATGATGTATTAACAGTGTTTCCGAAGCATCGTATTGACCTTGATAGCATCACTTCCACGAGCATAGGGCTTTTCCCACTTCCTCCTGAGAGAAACCGAGCCTGTGGGTATTGAGCGGCTTCACATCGATGTTATGGCTTGCCAGCAGCACAAGACACAGATGCCAAGCGTTCTTGTAGCTGCCAGGTACAGAGCCAATCGGTCACAGAAAGGTTGGCCTTTGATTTGTTTTTGTTGCTAGTGGTGACCAAAGATGGCTGAATGATTCAACTCAAAATTGAGACGGGGGGATATCTTACGGTATTAATTTAGTTTTCTGGAAGATAAACAAAAAGCCCGTCTAGCTCAGTTGGTAGAGCGCAAGGCTCTTAACCTTGTGGTCGTGGGTTCGAGCCCCACGGTGGGCGATTTTTTTTATTTTTGTTTTGCAGGCAATGGGCCTACTTGCACTCTATAAGGTTGGTTTGGTTTTATATCGTAAGTCACGTTCCATGATGTCAACAAGCCCATTCTCTAATGAACATGTAATGACCTCAACGATCAAACTAAACTGATATATGTTGCCAAAAATTAAAATTCGCATGATCAAAGTATTTCTAATTAGGGTGTTGTTACGTATGCAAATACATATTTTTGTGTTAAGGTGACGTGTGGGACTGCGTCACCCCACCGAAGGACTGCGTCGGGTTAATGTGAAGGCAATTATGAATTTCTTATGTTTATGATTTATGACCCACCCCACTAATGTATATATGTTAGTAAATATCTAAATCTACTTATATAACCACTTGACTTCTGCCATTACCGCCTCGTGATTGTTCTCATTTTGAAATCATTTGCTTCGTTGAAACCACACTCTCCTTTTTTTCTCTATCTTCTTTTTTGGTTGAATACTTGAATCATCCAATCTTCGGCCAAATTTCTCAGAATTTGAAGCATGTCAGATGACCAAGAGGCCCCTCTGATTAATGGAGTAGAACACAAGATTTGTGAGGTACTTCCGTGTGTAGATGATGACTACGGAGGAGTGATCGTGGAGATGAAAACTCCTATGGATGCTAAGTCTTTTGTTGCAGCGCTTAGATATTCATTCGAGCAGTGGCGGTCACAGGTTTGTGCGGGTGCGAGATCACATGCATCTCTCTCTTCTTGAGTGTAAGACTTTTTGTTCTTTTTCAGGGTAAAAAGGGAGTCTGGTTAAACTTGCCTCTCTCGCACGTAAACCTCGTGGAACCTGCGGTCAAGGTGATTCCTAAGTCTTGCATATTAACGTCAGTACTTATTATCAGCTTTTGTTAATTAGATGTCATTTTTCTAAGACGAATCCCTCATAATTGCTAATTAGTTTTAAGATGAAACTCCACTTAACGTCCGTGACAAATGTATAAAACGTTCGATATTGAAAGAGTGTGTTGTGATTGTCACTTCAGTTTGTACCATGTACATATTAAAGGTTTCTTTTTTTTTTTTTTTTTTTTGGTTTGACATATTTAGGGTAATGGTATAGTTGATATACCAAGTTATCGCTGCAAAACCCCATGTATTATTACAGTGAAGAATGAACAAAACTGGTCCGATAAATAATTTGTGCATGCAGGAAGGTTTCCAGTATCACCACGCTGAGCCAACTTACCTGATGCTAGTTTATTGGATTCCGAAAGCCGAGAGTACTATTCCTTTGAATGCTTCCCATCGTGTTCGTGTTGGTGCTGTTGTTTTGAACCATAACAAAGAGGTACTTAGGGCACCATTGTGTATTTTTGTATATCCAAGTCATAATATTCTAATCATCATAGCATGGAAATGAAAATGCTGGCAACAGCCAACATGAGTTAAAAATGTACTCCATATTCCAGTATTTGCATCTTAATATTAAAACTAGAGGCAGATTCTTGTGGTGCAGGAAAAGTACGGTACATTACGCGGATCAGGTAACTGGAAGATCCCAACAGGAGTTGTTGACGAGGTATATATGTGTTATATCTGTAGCAAAAGGTTTTCATTCCCTTTTGTATATGTTTGTTGAAGATTTCATTATCATTTTATTTTATTGCGTCTAGGGTGAGGAGATTTTCGCGGCAGCCATTAGAGAAGTAAAAGAAGAAACAGGCGTAAGAAGATCCATATATCTTTATGTAAATGTGTAAATCAATATATGTAATTAATCTAACGTTTTCATATATTTTATCTTCAGATCGACACTGAGTTTTTGGAGATTCTAGCTTTCTGGTACGGATCATCATATCCTCTGCTTCATATATTGTTTCTTGATACTCTCGCGTTCTAATCCTTCTGTTTGCAGTCAAACCCACGAGTCATTTTTCGCCAAGTCAGATTTATTCTTCGTTTGTCTCTTGAGACCTACCTCCTTCGATATTCAAAAACAGGACTTAGAAATCGAAGCAGCTCAAGTAAAGTAACATTTACTTCTTATTCTGAATCTGAAACATTATTTTTCTCGCAATCTTTTCCAATTTTCGGCTCTTGAATGTGCAGTGGATGCGGTTCGAGGACTCTGCCTCTCAACCTATCACACACAAGAACGAGCTCTTCAAAGCTATTCATCGCATTTGTTCAATGAAAATGGAGAAGAGCTATAGTGGTTTTTCCACACAACATATTACAACTTTCTTTGACGACAAGTTAGGTTATCTCTACTTGAATAAACAAGAAGATATGAAATAACATATCTCTTAAACTTCTTCCAAGAACATAAAAGTTCAAACATCGTCATTAAGAGATAATCTTCTGGTCTAAAAACAATCAATCGATCTGAATGAAAAGAAATGCACGAGGTTTAGATTTTCTATTATAAAAGAGATATGATGCTGAATTCTTCTCCAGCAAGCAAAAATTCACATATAGTAAGAAGAGAGGGATCTAGTGATGAGGAGGAACTAAGAAGTGAAGATCTTGTTTTTATTTGATGATTTGAAATCACAAGAATCCACTAAGCAATAATTAAATAAATAAATACATACCGAATTTTTTGTTTTTGCACAATTATTTGATTGCACTCACATGAATCATTGTCTTCAAGACTTCTTCATCCATTTTTCTTTAACGTTCCATTCTCAACTCAACTCTTTGAATGTTGATATATTTGTTTTAAGTAATTCATTTTGATTATTCCATTATTATCACTTTTTCCTACAACTGGAAATTTGATGTTGATGTGCTTTGTTTTCCAGTTTTGAACTAATTATTTTTGAGGAAATAGTTCAAGTATTGTCAAATAAAACAGATGTATTATGCTTTTTCTTGTTTAAACTCGAGACCATTAAGTAGATTTTAAACACATAATAATCTAATTCTATCATAAAAATATAAAATTCAACAACAAAATGGCATTTAGCAATCCAAAATAGAATTCTACTTTATAATATCATTGCTCTATTTATTTAATATAGAATATATAAACTCTATCAAAAGTTAAACTTCTACAATTAATCTATTTATTGTAACATAGAATTTTATAACTTATAATTAACACAAATCTAAACCATAACTCCGAGAGCCCTAACGCTAACAAATTAGATACATCGTCTAAACCGGAAGTCTTTGTCACAACAAATATGTTAAAGTTCATAAATCTCAAATCAAAACTTAATTAGACTAATTCCAAGATTCATAGAAAATCCAGTTTTCATGCTACTTAAGATATTTATTATGGCAAAGGGAAGAAAATGCAAATAGAAATTCACATTTAATTTGATCCGTGACCTATAATCCATATAACGAATCATCAACAACCAAAACACCATATTTTCCAAGGATATTTAATTCCTATCATCCTTATTTTCAATTATTATCAAATGTGATGTGAGTGGCCTGGTTTTCTGTATTTTTCTTATTACATATGTTATTTTATACAGTATGTCGATGTCATATGTCGGCCGACCCATTAAGCAAAAATAGACAATAATATATCTTATATTTTTTGTTGTTTTGCTTTCTAACCATACAATACAAAGAAAATTCAACAAGTCACAAGCACAACACCTTAGGAACTATACGGCGCTAGTTACACGAGCGAGAGGCCGATGTGTCCCACATGTACGTGTGTTTGTCGTGTCTATTCATACGCATTACGTCTGATATACTAAGTTATAACCGAAAGTATTCCACAATGCCGACCTCCTTAAGAATGTTTTTTTCCTTTAGAAGAAACTTTTTTTCTGATGTTATCTGCTAAGACAACATTTGTTTCATCTTTTGATTATAATAAAAAAAATTGAAAATTTGTAACAGAAAATGACTTGAGTTTTTTTTTTTTTTTTCCTTCATAATTTGGATTCTAGTTCTTAGACTACTAAACGAAATTAGGAGTCTGCATATAGATTTCGGTTCAGGTTTTCTCGACTTTTTATTTTATGAACAATAATATCTAAAGCCTAAAATAAATGATTTCGTATGGTTTCAGTTTAAAATCGAATTTATGTTTTCATCAAATGTATTCTTAATTTTCAGAAACAATTAGGTTTTGTGTCGGTTTTGATCAAATATTTTCTTGAATCTAATGTATTCGATCAGATTGTTTTTTTTTTTCTTTCAATGCAAATACAAGTTTTCCGGATATAGAAATAGTGAATCCATTTGAACTATATTAAAATAGAGTTCGATTTATCTAAATTGAACACCTTAATTAAGCAAAACTTGTAATCAAGGTTCATTGTATTTTGTGTATCTGCAGTCTACTCTTTTGCCTTTTGTTTTGCTTGTTTTGTTGTGTGCGCTGTTATTTTTTTCACAAAAAGTACAATAACAAGATTGATTGTTATATAAATATGTCTTTTATACTTGCAGAAAGATACAACACACGCAAAACAGTTAAAACCAATTATTTTCATGAGTCATCATATATGAGAAAATATCATTTTCAGAAGCAAACAGTCGAGTCCCCATAACCTATCTAAGACTTGTTTGTAAATTTTTCTATTTAATTAGGAGTGATATTTCAGAGTCTTTCTTCACTTAATAAAAGGATTTTGACCATACTCATCCTGTAACACGATATAAATCCAAAAGCTTTTATTTATTTTTAGTAACGTTCTTACTTAATTGACCAAAATGGGGAATTAATTATTTAAATGATGAGTGGTGATAATGATTGCTTATTAGTACTAATGCCGTCTATATCGACACATGGCGTTATATAAACACAAGCCTCACGTTTGAGAAAGAACAAAACACTTTTTTTTTTTTTTTTTTTTTTTTTTTTTTTTTTTTTTTTTTTTTTTTTTTTACAAAACACATTTGCTTGTGTAGCCATCACAAAATCTCTCTCTACATAAACACAAGCCTCACGCCAGGGAAAGAACAAAACACATTTGTTTGTTTTGCCATCACCAAATTTATCTATTTCCCTCTCCCTCCCGCCTTCTATAATCATAGTGATCATGATGAGAGTTACGGTGTCGAAGTCACACACAGTTGCGTCTTACTGTCTGGTGGCACTGCTGATCCTAACACTTGCGGGATCGGTTAAAAACAGCCACGGAGGTGGTCGGAGAGAGAATTTTCGAGCAGCGGCGAGAGGAAGAAACTGTGAGGTTTGGAGAGGGAAGCAAATGATGGAGAGGCCATGTGAGGAGTTATACGTAGTAGGGGAAGGAGATACGCTTCACAGCATCAGCGAAAAATGCGGAGACCCGTTTATCGTGGAGCGTAACCCGCATATCCATGACCCGGATGATGTCTTCCCGGGTCTCCTCATCAAACTTCACATTAACCTCCCTCATGAATAAGTTATAACAAGTTCAAGACATGTCGGTTTCTGTACATTATGGTTACATATTTATCTACCTTTTTTTCTTGTTTGGTTTCTTTTGTATGTTTTGGTTTTTGGATGAATAACTTGAACATTTCTTTTTTACTGAATTGTTTTTATATGTTTGGTACAAACAAAGACCGATACATTTCCATTGGACAAATACTCTTTTGGATTTGTTCTTGTTAAAAACTTTCTTTTGTCCTCTGGGTAAAAAGCGGGTAAAGCCAAAGAGACTAAGAACAGAGTACCGAAATTCAAAAACAGAGCCAGACAAGGCAAACTGAGAACAGAGCCAAACATGACAACTAAAAACCAACCGTGGCCTCAGCATGGAATCTATTGTGCAGCCAAGCTGGACCACGTAAGAGTGAAAATGACGTTTTTGGCAAAAACATCTTTTGCAAGTGAATTGGATTTGCTTGGCAGCCTTTCAATCTGAAGTTACGTCCACTTCCATAAGATGAAGGTTTCTCAAACTTTGGACAGCCCAAAGAATATTTCGTAGTATGTCCTTCTCCATAAAACTTTTAACTATAATTCAGATCATTTAGTTCTTTTCACAAATCTTCATAATATCTAGTTTTTTTTTTTTTTTTTTTTTTTTTTCATAATATCTAGTTTGATAACTCTTGTAACGTTTCTATCTGATCATTATAATTGAACAACAATGTGCATATAATGTTATGCGTACATACATGTGATTATTCGGGTTTGATGATGTGGTACTTGTCCATTGCTGATTCATTTAGACTTATATATGTATTATTATAGCGTTTCTCCCTTATATACATATTTTGTAGTCGGTCTTTCAGTTAGAGAGAGAGAAAGAGTTAGAAAAAAACGAAAAAACAAGAAAGAGTAGTGAAAAAAAAAAGTGTGTAGGAACTCCAAATTGGATTATAGCTAGTGAAATCCGTAGTGGCAAAGAGTGAATTTAACCCTCATGTTGAGAATGAACCACTATAAGTCGGATGAATTAATCTATTGTCGGATTTGGGATCTATTTCCTATAATAAACATGTAGCTTACTCTCTATGTCTAACTGCTACATTTAGATAACAGGTGTATTGACTAGGCTTTGTATTTCATGAACAAAAACTACAATTAACATTTAGTCTCTTAAGTAAAAGATAAAAGAAATTTACCTAAAAGATATGATTTGAAAAAAAAAGAAAAAAAAAAGATATGATTTGTTCATCTGTCTCTAGTTTGAATGATGCAGCCGAGAAGCCTAGAGAGTGAGAAGAGTGCAGCTTCTTGTGGTTGTGGAAACATGAAGGTCTCTGATGTCGAAAGTGATTTGTACATCGGATTGCCTGAAAGCTGAGTGCGATGAATTATCCAAGTATGCATTAATGGATATTATATTACTACTTGAGAATGTTTTAATCGATTCTCTCTATGCATAATTCAAGAATAAAGTAGTGTATAGTTCTTGCTATATTTCTTCTTCTGAGAACCAACAAAAAAAAAAAAAAAAAAACTTTGGTGGGATGTAGGCCTGGGCATAAAACCCGAAATCCGAAAACCGATCCGAAACCGATCCGAAAAATCCGGAACCGAACCCGAACCGAATAGTCACAAAATCCGAACGGATAATGAATTCTCCTATCCGAATTACCCGAACCGAACCCGATCCGAACCGAAAACCGAAAAGATATCCGAAAACCGAAAATAAAATTATATATCCAAAAATATTAGTTATATTTAGTTGTAATTTTATAGCAAATAACAAAAATATCCTAAATAACTTAGATTTCAGAAATTTTTTAGTTAAATTTGTTAAAATTATACATATTTTTGCAAAATATAACCAAATTTTAGTAAGATCGAACCAATTTTTATTTAAATTGAACAATTTTTTTGTTTTTTTTTCCCGAAAACCGATCCGAATCCGATAACTATCCGAACCGAAACCGAAACAATGACTCATAAAATCCGAACGGATAATAAATTCTCCAACCCAAATTATCCGAATCCGAATATATCCGAACCGAAACCGAACCGAAAAATCATAAAATCCGAACGGATAATAAACTCTCATATCCGAATTATCCGAATCCGAATATATCCGATCCGAATCCGATCCGAAATCCGAATGCCCAGGCCTAGTGGGATGTTTGAGTTTTTTTTTTTTTTTTTTTAAATGTTGTAGTCAAACTTTGTAACAAGTCAAACTTTGTAACATCATTGATATCATACTCCACAAGCTAAGTTTACGTACGAATGTACCATTGGGCTATTAACTCCATACATTTAATATTTTTGACCGCTAAATAGTTAAAAAAAAGTCTGGAATATGTACTAGTTTTAGAAATTCGAATTATGAATTGGTTACAGCCAAATTAGTAACAGCAAGATGCAATCATGCAAAACGCACATTGTTATGCGTCGAATCTCTCGTTATTCGTTAGGCTTAAAACGCAGAAGCTGTTTTAATATAACCAAAGTCCGCATTCCTCAATGCCTCGCAAATCTAACAGCGTTTGCGTTTAGACCAATAAACGACGTCGTTTCCACCATTTCCTGCACGAGGGCGTCTACGATTTGCCGCTCAATCTCTGCGATGACCCATTCCTGTTCCTCTTCAAGTTTCTTCGTCCCCGTAATATCTTTTTTGGTGTCTCTTACGTTGGCTAAGGTAGCAGTAATGGTGGTCGAATCGTAAAAATTAGAACTTGGCGGTTCTTGAGGAAGCTTCTTCTCGTATTTGTACATTTGACCAGAGCATATCGTCGCATCTGCCTTCCGCTCCGGTTCTTCAGCTCTTTTTATCTAAGGAATTTGATTGAAAACTCACTGAGTAAGCATGCCTATCAAGTGTTTGTGTTATTTTCTCAACGAGACTAAAACAAAGAAAAGTTAAACAAGTGTTACCTGTTTCCGAGGACGTTCTGTGGCAGAGAAACCTGATGATGCTACAGATATTTTCTTGCATTGCTTCTTCTTTATAAGATCACAGCAATCACTAGATTTTGATGGTGTTGATATAGAGATGAAGGCCTTTCTCTGCTTGTTTCGATTATTGGGTGTTGGATGAGGAGAGAATTTTGATTCGCTCTCTGCTTTTTTCCATCCATTAGGTCTTAGTGACTGTTGATTCTGCTTGAAATCTTTTGAAAATGTCACCTTTTTTGGTTGCTGAGAGATTTGATCTTGTCTTGACAGGATTGAGGGATTAGTGCGTGTTGTGTTCTCTTTCTGTGAAAACCTGCTATGCTCAATCCTGTTTTGTGCTGCTCCTGCCCTTTTGTTCTCAAGCAAGTTTGTTATATCCATACCAAATTTTCTGGTGGTGACCCTCTCTTTTATATGCCTCCCATTATGTCTGGGACTTGGAGTTTGCTCATCTTGTTTCAACTCTTTCAGCCTCCTACGCGCAAACTCTTCATGCTTATTCTCTCTGTTTAGCTGAAGGGAGAGGCGGCGATTTTCGGAATCAGAGGAGATCCTAGGGCTGTCAGGTAATGATCTTGTCCCTGAGCCATTCCCGGAGAGTTTATGTCCTCGTACACTATACCTGGATGATCTGTTAAGGTCCAAGTTATCAGGAAGAAGATCAAGACCCATGAGTCTAGCCACAACGTTTGGTGTCTTGGTGCGAGGTGAGTTGCAGTTGTTAGAGGATGTATCAACGAGAAGAGCTCTAAGTGTTGAATTTTTCCTGCCCACCTGCATTTTATTCTCACTTGGTTCATCAATCAAGTCACGTCAAATGTAAAGAAGCCATCAATGTTGACTTACATGGATGTTCAAGCTTTCGTTTTCCAGCTTGTAGTTGGTTGATAATGGAGACTCCTCTGTTAAGTCCAAGCTGTTTCGTGGCGCTACCAAGCCTACAAGTTTCAGTAACATAACATTCCTCTCTGTTACTCACTGTCTTGCAAAAAACTCCCAAGTCCTTTATCTATAGAGAGAGATAGAGAGATAGAGAAAGCACGTACCTTCTGGATTTCTTGAGTGAGAATCAACACTACTAGGTTGGTGGTGATGATGACGTGAAGGAAAGTAAAAATGGTGGAAATGAAAAAAGTGGTAAAGTGCAGTGACGCAGCCATTAGTTTCATTGGATTTTTTCTTGCCTCTAGAGGAACAAGTGGATCTTCCTCCATTGTACCATTCTCTTCCCATTTCTGTTAAGACAAAGCCTGTCGTTTTTGTTGGTTATCACCTCTAACGTATAATATTGACAAGTGGAAAGTGAAAAATGGACTGATGAAAGAAGAAAGAAGAGGTTTGCCTTTTATTCAGTTTCCACTAGCCAAAATCCAAATTTTGTATCTTTCTTTAAATCTTATGTTTCTGGCTCCGGACCCGAGAGAGCTATCGGAAACTGTCCTGCAACTTTATCTCTATATTGCATTGATAATCGAGCAGAGGGTGGTGACAGAAATCATTTAAAAACGTGACAGTAATAATTTTAAAAATAAACTGTACAACAGGTAAATAAATGCATGGTGAGATGATGATATTTAGCCACGCATTTTCATTGAAAACAGACAGCTTGAGTATTACAGTATGATTCCATCCACACTTGATGTTTCTCTTGCTACTCTTTATTTTCTTTTGGGGTTTTCAAGTTTTTGAACTTTACAAATTAAGAGAGAACTTAAGGTTGTCTAGTTTTCTTTTGGGGATTACAATTACTAGAAGAATATTCTTATGAATCGTGAGTTAGTAGCCTTATGTTCCGTAGGTAGTTACAGCTTGGTCACATGTTTAATGCAGAACTTCCATGTCTATGCATTTACTAGGACTTGTCTTGTCTCACTATTTATTTGCTCAGTTTCAAATTTCAACCAATTTTTTAGTTCAATTGGCTCAAGTTTTCTGTTTACTTATTTTACATGCATTTTAGACAATTTTTTTTTAATAATAATGGAGGAATCTCTGTCTCAGACTATTTCACATAATTTATTCTTTGAAGCCACTATATATATTCACAGTGGCCAAACAGAAGATGGGTCTAGCAAGAAATTGAACAACGGTCTTACTGGGCAGTGGGTTGCTGTGATTTGGTGGGCTTATTAAATCCACAAGCCCAGAAGGAACTGAATGAGGACCCCATAGCTCAAACTTTACGTTTTGTGAAACAGAGGAAGACGCATATGCTATGTTTGTGAACCTCATTTTCTCATATTCATTAACGTCCCACCAATGCGTAAGAGACCTAGGTTACATCTTTGGTAACAGCCTTGTGGGTTGTGATTCTTTACTGGATCTCATGGACTACGTATTTCTACTTGGTGCTGGTGAGCTATTTGAATCCAAATATCGAACCAATTCAGGACTTCACATGAAACCTGCAGTCCTAATAGACTAAAAATAGTTGATAGAAAAGTTGAACTATGCCAAGAAACGAATGGTTGTTGCAATCATAGAGTCATACGTACGCTTTTCTCTTTACGTATCCTTTGCTAATGTACCACATACCTTATTGTTTTCTACTGCTTTGTTGTTGGAGACCACCACAGAACTTAACTTGTTTTATTAGTTTGTCCTTTTACTATACTGATTGGTGTATTTTCCTCGTACGAGACCAAGTGAATATTGAGGTGCATCAAGTACGGACGAGCTTTCTTTGGATCTTTTGACTGACCAGTTTCCATGATAGAAACCATCTCCCAATAGCATTCTAGAGACCACTCTATATGGTACAAGTAAGATATCCATTATAACCCCACACACATTTCATTTCCATTGTCTTTTTCTTCCGTGAATATAGAAAGTGAAAAAGAAGAGAGAACAACCTAGAAATCCTATTTCAAGGTTCCATTATTTTTCTTGATTTCCTTACGCATTAATTATTTTAATTACTGTTCCAGCCTTTGTGCTGCACCCACTCACTCACACACACACCTTTCAAACTTACACACCAATGAGAAACTTGTATGAAAAAAATCACCTTATATAACTAAAAAGAAGTATAACAAATTAATTTTGAGGTGTACTCAACATATTTTAATGAAGGAAATAAAATCTAAGAAGAAAAAACCCTAGAGGTTAACATCATTAAATCCTAGATAGAAACCAAAACAAAATCGTCTTATCACTTGGTCTGATGACTTTGTTTCATATTTTATGATTAAAAAAAAAAACACCCATAACCTGAAAACAATATCATATGGCATTTGCCATTGCCTTCAAATTTTGTTTGTAGTTCCAACCATAGAAAAGGAAATTTCAATCATGTTCAATTGTTCATCACATGCATAATATGTCTTCGTTACTGTTTCGTCATCTCAAACGAACTATTTTTATGTAGAGTTTACAGGGGATTTAACGAATTTAGAATTGAGAACTTCCGTAATGAAATATTTTCGAACAATATAACTGCAACATGTTGTGTAGAAACGAAATTTGCGCATCTGAGAGTATTTTCTCTAAACATGCAAAATAAAATTTTAAATCAAGTGATAAAACAACTACATTTTTTTCTTACGTTTTAATGTCGTCAATTAGTTTCTAGAGTTTCAATTTATTTAAATAAGTTGGATTATTATTTAATTCATTAAAATATGTTACAATTTAATTCACAACTCACACTTTTGAAACTTTTTTATATTAAACATTATGTTCTAGGTTTGTTTTTGCAATTTTACGCTAAACCCACCATCCTAACTTTGTCTTCTTCTCCTTATAATAACTTCAAGCACATGATATATAGTATGTTCTTAATTAGGTTGTCACAGAGATATCAAATCAGAAATTTGAAGAATGAGTGGAAATCCTATGATGAGAGACTTGAATTTCCTAAGTCGTCTACTAAACCATAATGATAGTACACTCGTATCTGTCAATAAACAAAATAAGCTTTCCTTCTTGTCATCAAGTAACAGTTTAAGAGTTGCATGATTGAGTTGTGGAACTGCACATGTGTTGCTCCTCTCTGTTTTCAAATCTACAGAACTTTTAGCATCTTTAGCGTCATTATTTACAATTCGATCGAATTCTGTTTATACTAAAAATTATTTGTGGTCCAGTGGTTAAAGATCGTTTGGTTATAACGGATCGAGTCATATCCAATGTGTTAGTCACTAGAAATGTTTTTACTGGCAAGTAAACCGTTTTTTCACAGGTCTTCAATAAATAGGTAAAGATATAGATAGGTAAAGGTAGGAGATTGGTTGATATATAATGGGTCTGCCTGAGAAGTTGTGGCATATATTACATGATCTTTGGAACCTTTTTTTTTTGGTCAAACTAAAGACTTTTTTACATGATCGTCGTAACTAGAGATTTCTTTTCATGCTTTTCTTGTTTCCATTTTTTTTTCTTTTAATATCTGTTCATGGCATAGACCCAAAACCAAATTGCCAATCTTAAACAGTGAGACATATGCTTTCAGCGTCATTAATTAATTGGGGATGGAGTAATGTCCTTTTCTAAGTAAATCAAGAGAAAGAAAACAGATCTATTTGAGATCATCTATGCCCCCCCAGTTTCTAGTGTGATTAGGTAAGAGATCAATCTCTCGTTCCTCCTCCATCTAATAATGCCAGAGACAGGACATAAAAAGCATGAACTGGTTATAGTGGATCAATAAGAGGATTTTAATTGGAGCTACTATTTGCGACAAAAACCCATGTCTAATGGTTGTCCTTTATAGGTCCAGCATTGTTGGGTCCTTCCATATCTCTCTCTTATAGTAATTAAGAAAGAGATAGAACTTGAACACATTAAAAAAGAAGAACACATTTGGTCGGCCCCCATCTTCTTTATAGCAGCCCTACTTAGTTGTTAGTACTTCTTTGTCCCAGGATTGGCTCAAATGTATTAGAGGCTCTATGCAAAGAAAATGGCCCCAATTTTTGTTTAAAATTGGGATTAATAGTTATTGAACTTTATTTGAATATTTTTTGTTAACCTGGGAATTTCGAATTTACGCTCATACCATATCTCCCTAGAATCATCGTGAAATAAATTATATGATTTATATCCCTCCAAAATGGAATCGAACTCGTGTCTCCTTAATGTCTATATTTTCGGCTTACTTGGATCCGATCACTAGTCCAACCCCACGTTTTCTTAATCAATACTAAAAGTTTAGGCTCTTATCAAAACGACCCTAGCATTTGCACCTTGAGCCGACCATGCCCATATCTCCTCTTTAATTGATCATTTCGTCCTCTTGCAAACCTATTAGTGGGGTCCTTCGCGAGCCATAGCGATCCAAACTCAGAGTTGAACTAAGTCTTTTTTTTTTGAAATATTGTAGTTTGTTTATTTTTAGGAAGCTAAAAACTAAAAAGGGAAATGAGTCTTTATTTTACCTTAACCTATTTTTTTGCTTGTCTCTCTTTGGTTTTATCCGCACTTTGTCTTTTAAGTTATTAGCTTGCAAATTATGTCCCATGTGATGATAAGAGTGTTAAAGTGCTGAGATTACTAAGTAAATAAAATGATCTAACTAACCACACTAATTCATTATTTTATTCCAACAAATTTAAGATACGTAAGACACAACCCAACAAAATAACCAAACTCTAACAGAACCGAATCAAATTGAATTCAACCGAAATTAACTTATCTTCCTGAATTGAACCCTAGCCAAACCCAAAAAATAGACAGAAATATACACCCCTAACTGGAGTCACAAAACTAAACAAAACCTAGGTAGAGTTAGCTTAACTGAAGAATTGTTTCAATTATATCGAATTTAAGACTAAAATGTAAAAATTAAATTTATTTATTATTATATAATGTGAAATCACAAAAAAAAAAAAAAAAACAACAACAATTGGAACCAAATAGTAGCAAATATATAGAGCAAAGACTCCAATTTTTTACTTACAAAGAAAGATGTCAGAAAATACGAAATAGATAAATTTAAAATTTAACGTTTTCTATCTTACTAAATGATTTTTTTTAATTAGTCTTATTATGTAGGTTAAAAACTACATAGGATGGAGAGAAAAATAATAAAACAAAGAAAATAATGAAAGAAAAAAACGAGAAAGCAAACTCCCGAGAGGCAAAAGCAGAATAACAATGTGGAACCAACACTTCCATATACATCCAAAGAACCTTGGGAAGCTCTTTTGTCCTGCCAACTATAAAAACAGACCCCCACCAAAAGGATCCACAGTTTTTTTTTTTTAAACAAAAAAGTATTATCTTATTTGTTTTTTCTTTTCTTTGCTCCAATTCCCCATGAACAGATTAGACAATCTTGGATTTGTCTGTACCCCGATTTTCTCTTGTCCTATTCAGCTAAGCGGTAACAAGACTAATAATAAGAGTCTGAGAAATAATTAACTCGCTTTAATTTAGGGATTATTGTTTCTTTTTACCATTTTGTAAACAAATCTAACAGATTTGTCATTGTAATTCAAATATTTTAGATTTGTCATTTTTTGCCACTTAAAAACTTAATATTTGAATGTTTTTAATAAATACTAATAAATAATAACAAATACTATATCCTCAAAAATATGGAACCAAATAAACCCAAACATAATATGTTAAATTGTGCTTTTAGATATAAGAAAATAACAAAACTAAATTATTTTAGGCAAAGTGACAAAATCTATAAATGCCACAAAAAAAATCGTTATGTGGTAATTGATTCTTTAGTTTATGGTGAGTCATATAATGTTTTTATTTTTTTGTAAACAAAAATATATTTATAAATCCAAATGGCTTGGCAAAAAAGGTTACAAGGCCCAAACAGCCCACAAATTAGGTAAAGCAAAATGGTGGCCAGGCGGAAGTGGAGCTCGAACCCGGGTCAAGTTACCGGAGACAACGACTCACGGCCAAGAATTCTGGCGTTAACAAAAAGCCATACTACGCTTCTCCTTCGGTGGCTCTAATTCTTCGATCGGAGCTAACGAATTCGGATCGAAAAACTAGAACCTCCGCCGGATCTTATATGTAAGTCTTTTCTTGTACTGGACCTAACCGAAGACCAACAGACCCATCACTTTCTTATCCTTGACCTAACAACAAAAAGGATCTCGAATCTATGCCCCCACCTCCACCTCCGGTGGATCGATCCACAAACCAAGACTAAACATGCTTCCTCCGTACAAGACAAAAACCAGCTCGGTAGCAGTTAGGCAGTCGGCTCAACAAAACCATAACAACCAGGAATCCTAGCCAGCCAGTGCAAATCTGAGAAGACCAGCCGCTAATCGCCCCAACACTCGGTGAAACCCCTTCGATCCGCTTGTCGACTTCCTCCGTCCATCGCAGTTTCGAATCTGACACCGTGAACCGAATTATTACTAAATTTATTTTGATTCGATAATAGAAATGATTTGATATGCAACTAAGTAATACTCTCTGTGTCCCATTTTATTAGATGTTTTGGCTAAAGGCATCGAGTCTAAGAAATGATAAATGTTTTCTCCTTTTATAAAAAATTCAACCAATACAAAAAATACTACATAATTCAAATAATCATAAACAATTAAATTAATATAAATTATGCATAGAAAGTAGAAAAAATCTAATAAAATGGAATAAAAGAAAAAAAACGAAAACATCTAATATATTAGGACAAAGGGAGTATTTAAATTTTAATTAGGAGAGAGGGAGTATTATAAAGAAAAAAAACCTAAAACGTCTATTATTTTAATTCAATAAAATATATTTTATATGGAATTAAGGTATTTTCTTGTATTGTCCTCTCTGTACTTATTTTTTCATCATATGTAGTAAATCTGTGGGAGTTTTGAATGAATGGTTAGAGCTATAATCTGGTGGTCAAATAGTAGTAAAGGGTATCCTCACACAAACAGAAGGGAGTAAATTCAATTATTCAAATAGTATCAAACACCTAAAGACCTAGACCTTTGAGCTTGTAGTAATTGTCCATGTTGCCACTCAACAAAACAAACATGTAGGGAAAAGACAAAGCACAGTTTTAACATTTTCACCGTTCAGTTTTATTTTAAAATATCTATAAAAGTAAAAAACCTTAAAAAAAGACAAAAAGACAAAAGAGAAAAGGCAAAAAAAAACAAAACAAAAACAAAGACAAAATACAAATATCAAATTAATCTGTTAATTAGATATATTATTTAAAATTTAGGATACATTCCACCACTTGTTTTTTTTCCTTAACATCTTTCCACCACTTGTTTTAGCGAATGTAACTCCATTACAGTGAATAATCCAAAACTCATTTACTTATATAATCTTTTGGATTTATCACATGTGGCAAAAGTCTTGATAACTCCATCATAGTAGTTTACTACTAAAAAACAAAAACAGAAAAAAAAGAAGTGGACAACACTATACGATCGACTTAAATGCTTGCTTATATAAAGCATTCATCATTTACTATTTCTCCATCAACAAATCAAGAAGTTGAAAGAAATCTCTGAAAATGGCCGTAAGTTTCGTAACAACATCTCCTGAGGAAGAAGAAGCCAAACCCAAACTAGGCCTTGGAAATATTCAAACTCCATTAATCTTCAATCCTTCAATGCTTAACCTTCAACCCAATATCCCAAACCAATTCATTTGGCCTGACGACGAGAAGCCTTCCATCGACGTACCCGAGCTTGATGTTCCTCTCATCGATCTTCAAAACCTTCTCTCTGATAAGGACTATAATTCTGCTTCTCCTTCCTCCACTTTAGAAGCTTCCAGACAAATCTCTGAGGCCTGTAAGAAGCACGGGTTCTTCCTCGTGGTCAATCACGGCATCAGCGAGAAGCTTATATCAGACGCTCATGAATACACGAGCCGTTTCTTTGATATGCCTCTCTTTGAAAAACAGAGGGTTCTCAGAAAACCCGGCGAGAGTGTTGGCTACGCAAGCAGTTTCACCGGCCGCTTCTCCACCAAGCTTCCATGGAAGGAAACCCTTTCTTTCCGGTTTTGCGACGACAAGAGCCGCTCAAAATCTGTTCAAGATTACTTCTGCGATGCGTTGGGACATGGGTTTGAGCCATTTGGGTAAAAGTTAAAACAGAGCAATAAACTAAAAAAAAAGAAAGAGAAAGAATCAAACATTTAACATGTCGTTTGTCCTTTCCTCTGTTTTTTTATAGAAAACGTCTTAAAACCAATAACCGGTTTCTTCAATACCGACCACTGTACCGTAACTGTAGAAGACTTATGTTTTTGTTGTTTTGTGGTTGCAGGAAGGTGTATCAAGAGTACTGTGAGGCAATGAGTTCTCTCTCACTGAAGATCATGGAGCTTCTGGGGCTAAGTTTAGGCGTAAACCGGGACTATTTTAGAGACTTTTTCGGAGAAAATGATTCAATAATGAGACTGAATTACTACCCTCCATGTCAGAAACCAGATCTCACACTAGGAACAGGACCTCATTGTGATCCAACTTCTCTTACCATCCTTCACCAAGACCATGTCAATGGCCTTCAAGTCTTTGTGGAAAATCAATGGCGCTCCATTCGTCCCAATCCCAAGGCCTTTGTGGTCAATATCGGCGATACTTTCATGGTAACCCATCTAAAGAAAAAACCTCACATCTTGGTTAGATATACACAGCCTTTGGCTAGGTATCACCATATACTAAACCGGGCTTAATCTCGTTTTGTAGGCTCTATCGAACGATAGATACAAGAGCTGCTTGCACCGGGCGGTGGTGAACAGCGAGAGCGAGAGGAAATCACTTGCATTCTTCTTGTGTCCCAAAAAAGACAGAGTAGTGAAGCCACCAAGAGAGCTTTTGGACAGCATCACATCAAGAAGATACCCTGACTTCACATGGTCTATGTTCCTTGAGTTCACTCAGAAACACTATAGAGCAGACATGAACACTCTCCAAGCCTTCTCAGATTGGCTCACCAAACCCAAGAAATAAAATATCCATGTCTCTTGTCTTGTTAGTTACTAGCTACTACTATCTTCTATATATTTCATGTATGTATATATATGGTAATATGCAATAATAACACCTTTAGCATTTCATTTATTAAATCCATCCGTTAAACTACCATACAAATTAAATACACCCACAACTATTTAACAAATCAAGAAGATATGTGTAGAGATCAATCATCCATCTAAATTTTAACGAGGATATATATATATCGATATCGGAACAATTGGTTTAGCTATTAGCAAGTTTACGGAACCGGAGAAGACAAATCGATACAAACACAATGAACACACCAACATCTACGACAAATGATTACAAATTAAGGTTAAAGAGAGTAAGTGAGTAACTATGTACATCATGCATCATCTTGGAGTTTCATCAGAAAAAAACAAACATATGGGACACCATATACATAGGTCCATATATAGCCTATAATTATATAAGAATGCTTTCTTTCTCACAATCATAAGACTTCCAAGTCCTAAATGATAGATATATGGATTTGCGTGTTTTAGTTCAAAGTAACCACAATTATTGATTTTCATGTCCAAGCAAAAAATAAAAATTAAATCTAGTTTACATTGAAAAAAACTCCATAGTTGTGAGCGTGTTTCTATAGTTGGGTCTCTAGGAAACAACACTTTCTATCGATGTCACATATTGTTTATTATTAAAAGTCACCACTAATTAGAACAATTTTAACTATGAATTTTTAGTCCTGCAGTGATCAATCGAACCAAAAAAAAAAAACTGAAAACAAGTTACAAAAAAAAAGCGATTAAGATGCCGATGAGAGGCAAAAACCCTGACCCTAGGAAATATCGACCATAATTCATTTTTTCCACCGTCTGTTCGTTTAAATATTTTTTGGAGAGATATCAGGTATCTAAGAGGAGTAACTTTTATATGCAGTTCAAACTCACGTTATGGAGTGTAGGTGCATTTCCAGTGAAATATATTAGAGTGTATATAGTTGGTTTAGTTATGGTTTAGATTGGTTAGTATATTTGGTTTAGTTTACTTTGTATTTAAGCTTGTTTTGTATTACCATTTACACTAAATGAAGATTATCACAAATATTGAAATGGTATCAGAGCTTAATCAAAATTCTTCATTCCACTTCCGCTGATCTTCATCGATTCATCAAAGGGATCGATCGTGTTCTTCGGATTTTAGTTCAGATTTTTTTTTTCCGATCAATTCGTTTCATCATAAGCGATTGATCTTTGTTCTTCTTTTCCTCGATTGATTGATTTCAATCAACGTCATGCTTCATTTAGTGTAAATGGTGATACAAAACAAGCTTAAATACAAAGTAAACTAAACCAAATATACTAACCAATCTAAACCATAACTAAACCAACTATATACACTCTAATAAAATAGAAATAATTAATTTATTCTACACAAATAAATAAAGTGGCAAAATGGTTAGGAGTGCACCTAATAAATGTAGAAGGTCCGCCCCTCATCATCGGCCAAATGACTAAAAATAAACATGTAGCCGGGGAGGACCAGTTCTTGACCAGCGATCACCCGGCCTTCTTTTCTTAGACGTTAAAATTTGTTTTCTATGTTGGTCGACGTTGCTGAAAATAACAGTTTTATGTTAGTAACAAGTATAAGTGAATGGCATGTTGAACTCGTGAGGTGAGGAAAAAAAAAAACTCGTCAGGATATGCCTAGATAAGATTAGCATGTTTTTGCGGTTCGGTAGTGAAAACAGTGGATCAACATGAATTTGCATGTCAAACTCGATATAGGACACGTTTTGATTAGATCAGAATTTTCAAAAGATCGAGATAAGGACTAGAACCATCGAGATAGACATGATCTAATTTCCATTTCTTTTTCTAAGACCTTTGAGTTTGGGCTAAACCCGGAAAAACATCCCAGCCAGAATGGTCTTAGTCCAAAAAGTCCAAAATTTGGGGATAAGGTTACATGGGTTTTGGGCTTCAGTCCTAATTGACAAATGACAAACGACAAACGTCATTGACCAGCGTTTAGTTTATTTTGAAAAGTACGTGATGCATGTTTCTTTAATGTATTTTATAGGCCTGGGCATTCGGATTTCGGATCGGATATATTCGGATTCGGATAATTCGGGTATGAGAGTTTATTATCCGTTCGGATTTTATGACTTTTCGGTTCGGTTTCGGTTCGGATATATTCGGATTCGGATAATTTGGATAGGAGAATTTATTATCCGTTCGGATTTTATAAGTCATCGGTTCGGTTTCGGTTCGGATAAATGTCGGATTCGGATCGGTTTTTGGGGAAAAAAACTGAAAAATTCGTTTAATCTTACTAAAAATTCACTTAATCTTACTAAAAATTCGTTTAAGTTTGTAAAAATATGTATAATTTTAACAAATATAACTAAAAAATTTCCGAAATCTAGGTTATTTAGGATATTTTTGTTATTTGCTATAAAATTACAACTAAATCTAACTAATATTTTTAGATATATAATTTTATTTTCGGTTTTCGGATATCCTTTCGGTTTTCGGTTCGGATCGGGTTCGGTTCGGGTAATTCGGATAGGAGAATTCATTATCCGTTCGGGTTTTATGACTATTCGGTTCGGGTTCGGTTCCGGATTTTTCGGATCGGTTTCGGATCGGTTTTCGGATTTCGGGTTTTATGCCCAGCCCTAGTATTTTACATTATCGTGTTAGGTTGATTTGCTTAAACACTTTAAAAGTATAAATCAAGAGAAAATTTTCCTTAACAGAAATCGAGTGGCGTCACGTTCTCCTTATGGGCTATTAAATATTAATGGGCAAGTCCACTATTTATTAGGTTGGTAGCCCATCCGTCCGTTTTAAATTTGAACCTCATCCGTAGATCTTAAAATCATTGTTTTTTTTTTGTTTTTTTTTTTTTGTTTTGGCATGGTCCAAAAATCATGTTATAATTATACTTCATGTATATAGTTGGTTTTACCTTGGTTTAATCTTTTGTATAGTTCGGTTAGCATAGTAATTTAGTTTCACTTGTATTTAACCTTAATTTGTATTTCATCTTATCATTAAATGAAATTTTTTTTTTACCCAAATTCAGTTTCATCTTTTGCTCTCTCTTTCTCTCGATCTTGTTCATGGAAAAAGCTAATACTTCATGTATAATTTCTTGCGTTTCACACAACCCTGGTCTTGGGCTAAACCCCGTAAAGGCAAGGATTTTAGGCATCACAAGGTTATTAACTTTTTAGGGGCATCAATTTCTGAAAACGTTGAAGTGTTGTAGTAGAAGTGGTGTAGTGGTCAAGCCTTGTATTATCCTCTCTTCAAGTGACCAGTTCGACTTCTAACATTGCTATTATTTCTATGTATATATTTTGCAACAGCTTTTATTAGTGGGCCAATTTTTTTTTTTTTTAAGCACTAAATAGTTTCGGCTGACGGTGCTATTTCATATATGCAATTATTTTGGAATAGAAGCAGAAAAGCTTCAATAATATCTTTATAGGAAAAAATATTCTCTTCGTTTCAAAATATAAGATGTTTTAGCTACTTACACGCATATTAGAAATCACTTTTAAAAAGTTCAACCAATCATAAAAATATGTATAATATAAATAATAATAAAATATTAAATTAATATATAATTTACTTAGAAACTTGAAAATATCTTATATTATAAAAAAGAGAGAGTGGAAAGTAATACAAAACGATAGACGGAATAGCAAACTAGTTATAGGTTTGTATGTTTTCACATGTGTACTTGTTTTATAGAACTTATTTGAATTGTTCAACCCAAAATCATTGATTGGTAGGTAAGAAATCGTCCTTAGTTGATAATCATATATAACACATATATAACTGGATCATTCCATTTCTGAATCTCTCGGACATGACACCAACTGATCGAGAAGTACATGATGATCGTGTACGTGTACATGAGGATATGTTTGGCTACAAATCACTATCATATATTATGGGGTTAAATTAAGCCCCACACGGACACACACAAAAATAAAATAAGTTTTGGTCAACAGTACTTATAAGTAAAAAGCTAGAAAATATGTACACATATTAGCTAGGTTGTATCATGTCTTGCTCTCTAACTATATACAGTATATTGTAAAAAAATTTTTATCATTAGATCCATCTAAAAACTTAAGTAAATATCAATTAAATCAGCCAATTAAAAAAAGATTATAAAGTTTTCCATTTTAGTGGTTCATAATGATATTATCGTTTTATGAATGTGAAAAAGATAACGTGAACCCTTTATAAATTAGAGTGTATATATGTATAGAATTAATGTACTGAAAAAGTGTCGAGTCATTTAATTACATTTTTTTTTTTGGTTTTTTTGATAAAATGTAGTTTAAATTTTGAACTGATGATAGAGATGGAATTAATTTTTTTTTTTTTTGCAGCGTAATTAATGCTTCTATGGTATATTATTGTTATTAGTTTTCCTAGATACTTGGGAATAATATAGGTTAAATATTATGAATTCTTAATATAACATTAAGATATTGTCTGGGACTATCTTTATCGGAACACAATCCGATTTGATGATCATGAATTTGTTGGACGGCATCTCGATCTCTTCTTCTTCTTTTTTGTTGGGACGGCATCTCAAAGTTTGATATGAGAATTTTTTTTTAACAACCACACATTTAAATTAAAATAAGACTCCTAGTTGATATTTAATTAATTTAATAACCAATAATGATATAACTAAAGATATCAAACGAATATTAAGGAGATCTCAACCACTCATCATGCGTATCTCTTAAGTAAGTACTTAAAACATTTGAACTACTGTCAACTTCGCTCAAGTTCGTGACATGTATTAATTAAAGTGGATATTTAAATCTAGATTAATGAGATTTTATTAAAATAATATGTGATTCTGTTCATATGCTTATGGGTACAGGGTACTTAGAAAAAGAGGAGGCAAAAGAAACCAAGATTTTGGGGATATGTATAATACTGTGTCGTATCGTGAATTACAAAATAAAGGAACATATTGCAATTGAATATTAGATAATCTTCTAAAGTATCTTAACAAAAAAATAAGAATATCTTAAATTTTTGATTCTTGAATAACAAAAGTAAAGTCAAGATTAGAAAATAGTAAGGTGGTTCTATTAGATGCATTGAACTTAGCCTTTTATTTATGGTAACTGGCAAAATGCTTCTTATTTCCGAAAAAGCATCGTATAAATCATAATCTTGTATAATTAAGTGGTCTGAGTTTCACATTTGTTATGTCATTTACATTGTCATTTGATGTTGTGAGGCATGTGCTTATGAATTTACACGTATCCTGATACTTGCGTATATTAGTCATTTAAATTTTCAAAATAGTATGTATGTTTGTGTTAGGGTTATCAACTCATGCACGTATTTATACACTCAAACGATCTTTTTTTTGTGTGGGTAGTATTACTATCGATCTGTTGATATATATATTAGTTATCTGGAACTTGTATCTTACCACTTTCAAACGATTGGTTTTCTCGTGGTTAGTGTTATCATTGTCTCTAGATCTTTCTTTGATATAACTCAGTATGTCGTAGAGATAACAGCTATGTTCCTTCTCAAATTCGCAGTTTTATGTGTGAACATTCACATAAAATATGGAAGCGCACCTAGGTGATACTGATAGCGTACAGAAATCAGTTGTTAGGTTGGAAACAACCTTGCAGATTCCGACTATAATAGAGCCCAAAAGATGGTTTCCACATACACTTGCTTCATATATATACTCATCCGATGTTATTGTACTGGCCTTTATTTTACTACGCCCTTTCCGATTTTCCTTCCAATATATAGGTCTTAGTGATTCATGCATATGTATTATATAAAACCTTATTTCCATTCTAAAAAATGCAAGAAAACATAACAATGGAATGATACAAAATGTTATAATGAAAGGGAGACGAAAATTGGCTTATCTGTGAGAAAAAAATGTTCTACTGAAAACATCACACCCTTGGGTCTTTAAGGCGGCGAATCAGGCTAATCATGGTGAAGTTATGATCTACCCATAAAATCCGTTTGAACATAACAGCATGGTACGCACTTGTACTTATTTAAACCAAAGCTACACCTCAATCCACGAATGAACTTTAAAACCTATGCACCTTCCTTGCTCTCAAGATGAAATTTCAGGAAGACTTTAGATATTTTTCTGCATTAAAAATACTGTGAGCTTAGTTAACTAATTAGTAAACCGAGGTTGTTATGTTGTAATTAAAATGCATGAACAAAACTACACCATATCTAACATTGCATATATTTGTGTCCCATATTGATGAACTAATAACATGTACGAAAACTATTGTTCATATATAATCTTATGAACAAGAGAATAATAATTGGAGCTACGAACATATGATATCTACAAAAAAAAGCTGTTCTATATGCACTAACAAGCTTCAATACCAAATCTGAAAAGGACAATAGTTTTGAAATGAGTTTCGATTTAGCTAAAGCTCACACCTACAAATGAAACAAAGAGCTCGGGTAAAAGAGATCATACGATGAAGACGGACGGTCTTTAGGACTACAAAAGTTGTGTTTCTGATTAGTACCCCGTCGAAAGTATCAAATCCTCAACTAGCTTCTGCTGCAACCAAGCTAAGTCTATGCATCCGAAACTATTAACCTGTATTGAATATAGTTAAATATAATGAAAACCCTAGATAGACTTCGATTGACATGTTGTAACCATACCTCGACTTGAATAGTGTGCATGAGCCTCTCATTGACTCTTGTGGTGAGAGAGCTCATGACTTCAAGCCCTTTCTCCTGAAGTGTCTCGAGCACTCTTGAGAGAGGCAAAGCTTCGGGACCTGAGGATTTGCTGCTCACTACCACTTCTAAACCGCTCACGTGTGGTTGCACCATCACAGTCGCCGGCTCCGATCTGCCTAAATCGGATCCAGTGTTTGCTGAATCCGGATTGGATTTATATCGACCTGTTTCTCTACTTAGCTCGTCTCTTCTTGCACTCAGTTCTTTAATCCGTGTTTCCGTGTCCTTTATGAAATTTACCGCTCCGTTTACATGATCCGAAACAGCTCTTTTTCCCTATAAATAAAGATACAAATATATACAAAATTAAATTAAATACAAAAAAGGGACATATTGACAACCCTAGCAGCCAAATCTCACCAAATCTTGGTTTCTTTGAACAATTGATATAAGGAAAAGTAAATAAAATTTGAGAGAAAAAAAGAGTGAGTAAAGAGTATGAACCTTGATGTATTTGAGAGGTAGGTGAGTACGAAGAGTAGCAAAGAGTGTAGCCATTTCTTGTCTTCTTTGGCGTTCGATGTCGCGGTGGAGAAGCTTCTTCTTCTTCTTATTGTCATCTGTTTCATAAGGCATACCTGAGCCGCCGCTGCTGCCGCCCTCGCCGGATGAGCTAAACGGTCTCTGTCTCTGGTACCCTTTCGGATTAAGATTCTGATAAGGATCCATAGTTTGATACTTTAGCAATGTCAGATCTCTAAAGGATTTTGTGGTTCTGTAGTCTTATGATAATTTAATTTCTTTTATTGTTTACTTGTTGAAGGATGTGATGCCTTAAAGAACCAGATGGTTCTCTATATCTCCTTAGGTGAGAGGGAGGACCATTATTTAAATATTAAATGATTACACATTAGGAGGACCAAATAATGCAGGTTCCGGTATTACTCTTTTTATTTTCATAAATATTTATCAGTTGTTTTTTAAATGGCCTCGGGCTTGAGTTCTTTGGCTTTTTGATTGACATTTTTACCCAAGATTTAATTAGTAAAGAGTTTGACCGACCGGCCATCGGTAACATGTGTGTAAAAAGGTCCTCTATATTTGAAAAGTATCTTTTACTCGCACCAATATCATGCATTATACGGATTTCAACCTGGTTAATTTGTAACACAATCAATAATAACAAAACTACATACCATTAGATTATAAATTTTCGTCAATACATATACATAACAAAATAAATATATTTGTCAAACGGATACAGAAATAGTGACTAATAACACAAAAAGTTGCAATTTTTTTTTTTTAACTGCCACAATGCACATTTTCCCTAAAGAAATTATGCTCTCATACGACTATAGGAAGGACTGGAGAATATAATTATTTGACAAATGTCGACGTGAAAGCCCAACCATGTCCTAAGATTCGGATACATGAAAACAAAAGATCAAATCTCAACCGTTGATGATGTTGCGATGGTCGCATGTGGGCTCCGATCCTTACACCTGCTCACACTGCAACTAGTCTTTTTCACATGTTTATTAAACGTAACATATCCATTGCGTATCAGATATACATATAATATAAAGAGATACTGTCCTTAAGAAGATACTATTACAAATTATAATATGCTTTGAATATAAATACGATGACATCCTTCCACAGTTTCCATTATTTTTAAAAGTAAGCCTTTTGGTAAAGGGTTATCCTTTCAAGGCAAAGCAAATCCTTCTTCTCTGTCACGAATCCCCTGCTACCTTATTTTTATATGTATACGCATATTAAGAGAGTCCTTCTCTGTCACGAATTTAATTTTTTTTTTTCTTTTTTTTTCACGAATTTAATATATTGCCTCATAAAACTTCTAAACCGTATAAATTTGTAAAGAGAAAAAAAGTTAATTCATTCACTTATATTATATGATACGTTCAAAAGCTCTTTTTTTTTTATGTAATTTATTTAAAGTCTTATGAGGCAGTATATAATAATTCTTATTTTAGCAAAAATATAGTAATAGTTCTTACGATTGATATTAAATGCGTATAACCGCAATTGTCTACACACATAATGTTTGCAAATGGTCATAGGAGAACCAAACCAATCAACCTTTGTAAATTGTTTCTAAGACACGAGTTTTTTCTCTACTTTTATTACAGTTAAGGTAACATTAACAATGCAAATATATATACTTTCAAAATTGGTAATGTGATCTGGGATTTGACACTTGAGATCAGATGGCCAATTTTAATCTTATATAATTAAAACTTAGAAGCATGTTGTTTTTGTTCAAAAAAAAACAAAAAAAGAAGAAGCATGTTGTTTTTACGTATGACCAAATGTCGCATGTCAAATCGATGATTGTCGGAAAATATGGATTATGGAAAGTTATATTATTCCTGATCATACACAAAGTGCGTTAGTAGGAGTCAAGACTAAACTAAAGACCATCTCTTTAGACTTTCTATCGGACGGTTGCAAACAGAAGCCGCAATTTCTACAGTAACAACCCAATTTTTTTAAAAAATTTTTAAAGTTTGTTCAAACGAATTAAAATATGGTGTTTGAAGTTAAAGTACCCTAATGATGTGGTAGATTGTTGACAACACAAAATTATTACTAATATCCCCAGCTATATTCTTTATTAGCGTCATCATACATTATTAATAAGTTTTTCTCTAAAACAATCTTTTTATGTTTAAGCTTTAAAATGACACAATTTTAAAAATTCTAAAAATATTATAATTGTGGTTTCAAAAAGGTATTGTAAAAGAATTAACTATTTCCAAACTTGGCTAATTCCGCCCAAACCCTCAAGGCCGGGCCCGTCAATTTTTTTTAAAAATTATTTATAAAGAACTAAAACAAAGTTGATTAGTCAATTTAGCTGAAATTGTTTACCAAAAGTCTAATAAAAGAAAAGTCAACAGTTCCAGAGTTAAAATATTTAAATCGATCATAGATGTAGCCGTTTTCATTTTTCAACTAAGCGGCACAATATCAATTCCCTCTTCCTTTTCCTTCGGCATCAACTGTATAATCATTAGTTAATGTTGAGATTACAATCTGGAGTGCGTATAACACAACCCTAATTAACCATTTGCAAGAATCAAATCATTGTACACAACAAAATAAGCTTGTAACAGTTCTTTTTGGGGAAAAATGTCGTTTAATAGCCCAACTTTAAAAAAATGGCCATTTTAACTTCGAACTCTGTAAATGGCCATTTTATACGTGAACAAAAAGTTGACCAGCCATTTAAACCAAATAAATGTGTTGACCAGGCCAAATCGACACACCGTTAACACTCACTAACAGAACCGCTAACACCCGTTAGCAGCCGTTAAGGAGTCCGTCTGTGATGAAACGACGTCGTTTTACCCTAAACTAAACCCCCAAAATCGAAATTATCCCCAAATCGAGAGATCAAATCCCTAAACCTAACCCGTAATCGAAATCCCCGATTGTAACCCAAATTGAGCTTCGTCTTCCCTAATGCCAAAAGTTAGACACAAAGGCATCATTTTGAGGATGGGCTCTCCAATGCTTGGCGAATCTGAGAGTTCTATGAGAGATGGAGTTGAAGCACCACCGCGAGGCGAAGAAGATGGTATCGGAGATGGAATGCAAGCTCAAACCAATGTTGTATCAGAGTCTTGTGGTAGAGAAGAGGAAGCTCCAACGAATGTAGTTTCAGAGTCTGTTGTGGGAGATGAAGCTGAAGCTCGTGCTCCAGGTCGACGAAGAAAACGAAGGAAAGTCAGAGTTGAAGAGGAGGATGAAGAGCCCGAAATTGATCCTGAGCCTGACATTGAAGACGACTGCGCGGTGTATGGTGATGAAGACTGTGATGATGTTGATGATGTTGTAGGTGGTGGAGATAAAGACGATAATGGTGGTTTAGGTGTCGAAGAAGATGTTAACCTTGACATCGAAAAAGATTTCCCAGAGGCTTATAGAGAGTATGAAGCTGCTAGTGATTGTGACAGCGGAGACGATATATGGGACGACGACAAGATTCCAGATCCTCTGTCATCCGACGATGATGATGAAGACAGAGCCGTAGAAGAGGAAGCTCGTACTGATGTTGACGATCCAGAGACCATCCTAGCACTGAAGAAGACTTTCAACTCTCCTGAGGACTTCAAGCTTGCTCTTTTGATGTACTCTTTAAAGACAAGGTATGACATTAAACTCTATAGATCTGAGGCTATGGTTGTTGCTGCGAAGTGTGTCTATATTCGTGATGATGGTGTTAAATGTCAGTGGAGAGTTTATTGTTCTTATGAGAAGACGAAACATAAGATGCAGATAAGAACCTATGTCAATGAGCATATATGTGTGAGGTCTGGATATTCAAAGATGTTGAAGCGATCAACCATTGCATTCTTGTTTGAAGAAAGGCTGAGAGTGAATCCAAAGCTCACCAAACATGAGATGGTTGCTGAGATCAAGAGAGAATACAAGTTGGAAGTGACTCCAGATCAGTGTGCTAAGGCAAAGACTAAAGTGTTGAGAGAAAAACGTGCTAGTCATGATATTCATTTTGCAAGAATCTGGGATTATCAATCAGAGGTTTTAACTCGGAATCCAGGGACAGAATTCAACATAGAGACAGTTGCAGGGCCAGTGATTGGAAGCAAGCAGAGGTTCTATAGGTTATATATTTGTTTTCAAGCTCAAAGGGATTCATGGAAACAAACTTGTAGACCTGTGATAGGAATAGATGGAGCTTTTCTGAAATGGGACATAAAAGGACATCTCTTAGCCGCAGTTGGAAGAGATGGGGACAATCGGATTGTGCCTATTGCTTGGGCAGTTGTAGAGATTGAAAACGATGACAACTGGGACTGGTTTCTGAGACAGATTTCTGCAAGTTTGGGACTTTGTCAAATGTCTGATCTAGCCATCCTTTCAGATAAACAATCGGTTAGTATCTGTTTTGCATATATCTCTTGTTTTGTTTTCTGCAAGTTTGGGAATTAAGCTGTTTTTATCTTGTTTTTATTCTGTTTTTGCAGTGTCTAGTCAAGGCTATCCATACCATTCTCCCACAAGCTGAGCATCGACAATGTTCAAAACACATCATGGATAATTGGAAAAGAGACAGCCATGACATTGAGCTGCAACGTCTATTTTGGAAGATAGCACGCAGCTACACCATAGAAGAGTTCAATAATCACATGGAGGATCTAAAGAAGTATAATCGTCAAGCTCATACATCTCTGCAACTAACTAGTCCGATGACTTGTTCTAGAGCATTCTTTAGAACAGGTACATGTTGCAATGACAACCTCAATAATCTCAGTGAGTCTTTCAATAGGACTATTAGACAAGCCAGGAGGAAGCCATTGTTGGATCTTCTAGAGGACATTAGGAGGCAGTGCATGGTCAGAACAGCTAAAAGGTATATCATTGCAGACAAGTTGCAGACTAGGTTCACACCAAGAGCTCATGCTGAGATTGAAAGGATGATTGTTGGGGCACAAAGCTGTGAGAGATATATGTCGAGAAACAACCTGCATGAGATATATCATAATGGGGTTAGCTACTTTGTTGATATGGATTTGAAGACTTGTGGCTGCAGAAAGTGGCAAATGGTTGGGATCCCATGTATTCATGCAACATGTGTGATAATAGGAAGAAAGGAGAAAGTTGAAGACTATGTCAATGATTATTACACAAAGTTAAGGTGGCGAGAAACATACAGAGATGGTATTAGAACTGTCCAAGGGATGCCATTGTGGCCTAGATTGCAGAAGTTGCCTGTCTTGCCACCACCATGGAGAAGAGGTAACTCGGGAAAGCCAAGTAACTATGCAAGAAGGAAAGGAAGAAATGAATCTGCAGCTTCTTCAAATAAGAACAAGATGTCAAGAGAAAAGAGAATCATGACATGCTCTAACTGCCAGCAAGAAGGACACACCAAGGCCACATGTAAAAATGCTACTGTTCTGCGTGTACAAAAAAGACCAAGAGGGAGACCAAGGAAATATGAGGTTTGTATTTCTTTGTATCTATTTTGCTATGTTTTGTTGCATAAAACTGACTGTAAAATTTGAATTAGGAAGCACAAGCTATTGAAACTTATCCAGGATCACAAGGAGAAGTAGCAGGATCACAAGGGCAAGTTGCAGGATCACAAGGACATGTACAGAGATCACAAGGTTCACAAAGACAAAGACAAGGAGCATCAAGTTCACAAGGACAAGGATCACAAAGACAAAGACAAAGACCATCGAGTTCACAAGGACAAGGAACATCAAATTCACAACCACAAGGATCACAAGCTGATCGACGACATGGAACTGCAGCACAACCCCAAGCACAAGCAGAACCACAAGGACTTGGTAGATTGGCTTCATGGTTTGACTGTTCCACTTAAGCTTAGTCTCAGTTTTTTTGTATCTTGTTTCCACTTAAGCTTAGTCTCGGGTATCTTTTTGTTGTTTGACATAATTGACTTGTCTTTATGACATAAGCTTAGTCTCGGCTTTTTTGTTGTTGTATGAACTTGTCTTTAAGACATTATCTTAGTCTCGGATTTCTTTTTTGTTGTTTGAACTTGTCTTTATGACATGGCATTGTTGTAATGTATGAATGGTTTCTGAAACTAGTCTCTTGGTTCTCTCTTAACTAATGATTTTCAGTACCAAAATACAAACAAGAGATAATGAACCAAGACCAAACATGTTTCATTGCAAAACATAGAAACTTATACAAGACACTGACACAAACAAGACACAACACAAAACTAAAACAAGAGAAGACACAAACGAGAGAAACATGAACTAAGACCAAAGACAAAGACACAAACCAAATAAGACACTAATGCACAACTAGGAACCAAGAACTAAATTCTGTCTTTTGTCTCCAACACCAAACAGTAGGATAACAAAGACAATGACAGCAACACAAAGGCTTACTAAACATACTTTGATCATCATTTTCCATTTCTTTATTTCCCTTTTGCTCCACAGTCCTTCTTCCTTCAATTCTTTGATCATGACCTTTAACTCTTCAATCTCGACAGCAACTTCAGATTTGGCATTGTCTATCTCTCTGTCAATGATGGAGAATTTTGGAAGAGCATCGACAACCTCCTCGTATACACCATCTTCGACCCATTTAAACAAATGATCCTGTGCATTTACAAACAGATTATGTTTAATCTGCGAAACCCAAGTAGATATAAAATCGAATCTACTTACCTCTTGTTTGGTTGGACAGCGGAAGAAAGGTCTTCCAGGGTTCTGCTTCGTCGCCGATGTATAGATGACGACGTCTAACCCGCAATGACACTTCGACGGAAACCCACGAAACCCACATCCACCATCTTTAACAGAAGAATTTCCAGAATTGCAACTCATTTCTTGAGCTCACTCTCGAGAATTCGATGAAGATTGAGATTGAAAGCTCAAAGAATCGAAATTGGGAACGTTGAAAATTGAGATTGAAAGTTCAGAGAATTGAAATTTAGGGATTTGAGGTTTATGATTTGGGTATAAAATTGATTTCGATTTTGGGGGTTTAGTTTAGGGTAAAACGACGTCGTTTCATCACAGACGGAGACTCCTTAACGGCTGCTAACGGGTGTTAGCGGTTCTGTTAGCGAGTGTTAACGGTGTGTCGATTTGGCCTGGTCAACACATTTATTTGGTTCAAATGGCTGGTCAACTTTTTGTTCACGTATAAAATGGCCATTTACAGAGTTCGAAGTTAAAATGGCCATTTTTTGAAAGTTGGGCTATTAAACGACATTTTTCCCGTTCTTTTTGTCAACATAAATTTTCTAACAGTTAAATTACATCTTTTTCATAAATCTTCATTGCCAATAAATTTACAAATTTTGCTTCAGCGCCGATAAATTTGCAAATTTTGTTATGTTTCGGGTTCTCATTTTTAGATTTGTATTACAAATGGGTTTGTCTTTACCTCGTTTCATGTCTTTAGTTTGTATAATGCAAATCAATTTTCGACTAATATTTTCAGTATTTCTATGTGTACTTATTAAATTCCACCATTCTTTTAGTCCGACCGTTTCAAATTAGTTATTGTTTAAAGTTTTGCACGTATATTAAAATAATATTTCATTTTCTATTTTACTCTTAATTGAATATATTGTTTTATTCGATATCATCAATTAAAAAGTTACAACAATGGAGATAAATTTGTAAGGTCTAACAAATATCTGCATAAACATAAAATAACAAGTAATTTAAAAGAGAGAGTATATCATGATTCCACACCGTAGGTACCCTTATACACCTTATAAAATATGTAGCTAGAGAAGAAATACATTATTTCTTTTCAAAATCTGCAAAATACAGATATATATATACAGTAAAACCTCTATAAATTAATAATGTTGGGACCAAGAAATTTTATTAATTTAGAGAGGTATTAATTTATCGATAAATTAATAATTATTAATTTATAGAGAGATTTTACTAATTTTGTAATTTCTTAAAAAAATTTCTATCTAAACATAAAATTTTTCTTTATAAACAATATCAATTAAAAACTAATTACAAGTCGAGAAACAGTTATTAAGTTTAAAAAACAATACAAACTTCTTTCGAATGATAGAGTCATATTTCATCAATTTTTTTACATATAATATTTTTAATATATATCATAGTAATTCATATATAACATATATAAGTTCATATAATGTATATATATATTGATAAGTTAATACAATTATTAATTTATGATATAGATGGGACCATATGTTTTCATGAGATTTTCAAAAAAAATATTATCTTATTAATTTATCGATTTATGTCATATTTTACACTGGTCCCAACTCGGGACCGGAAGAATTTATTAATTTAGAGAGGTTATTAATTTATAGAGTATTAATTTATAGAGGTTTTACTGTGTATATATATATATATATATATATATATATATATATATAAAGACACAATACAGTACTAAGAAACCATATGTACATCGTTTTGGTTGGAGAAGTTAAAAGAAATCTACTGAAAAAACGTTTAATTACTTCATTAGGGTAAGTGTATCCTTAAGGTCTGCTAAGTCGATCAAAGCCAGATCGTTGACCTGAACATTAAGGAAGATTAACTTCACATATTAACTCAAAAATATACTTTGTACCAAGAAGTAATGCCAAAGAGCTATGAAGAAATGTATGCTTATATTCCATTCCAAATTAGGACACAAACACCATTGGGGTTTGTAAGACGACAGGATCCAAAACATAAAGTTAGAAATATAAGTGTTGCTCTATATTCTCAGTAAAGTTATGGTAATGTTTCGATTGCTGTGAAGTTAGTAAGCTCGAGATATTGTACCTCAGCTCGTAGAGTGTGAATGAGTCTATCATTTACACTGGAAGAGATGCAGCCAAGAACACAGAGACCGTGTTCACGAAGCACTTTCAAAACGCTTGAGAACGGCGTTTGGAGAACGCTAAACACGATCTCTATCCCGACCAAACACGGACGAATGATCACGGTATGATTCGAAATCTGATTCCAGTCTTGTTCATTACTACTCCCAAAGCTTCGTCCAGACAATAGCACGAGGTCATCTCTCTTGGAACTTATGTCCTTGATATTCCTTTGCAAATACTCAATGTAATTCACCGCCCCGTTCACCTGATCTGCTGTCGAACGCTTTCCCTAAAAAACCAAACAAAGAGAGGAAAAAGATGTAGAGGTCAACTCTAGCTTTGTTATCTTTAGGATGTTGTGATGTTGAAGTGTTGTTAGCTAGAGTTCTAGTGACTCATTTTAACAAAATAAGCGACAAAGCATACTTGTGGAGTTTTTTTATTAACAAAAAAAACAAATGAAGAATCAAAAGCAAGACTAATTTTTAGGGTTTTGACCTGGATGAACTCTAAAGGAAGAAGAGAGCGGAGAGACGTGTAAAGAGAAGCCATTTCTTGTCTCCTTTGTTTCTCAACTTCTTTGTGTACTATCTTCTCCATGATTTCTTCACTACTAACTCTCGGCTTTTTACTACGCCTTCTTTTCTTCTCCTGATCAAAAGTATTCATCTAAAACCTCTAAAAGTCTATACGTTAATTATTGTGACAAAGATTCTTCTTGTAATTATAATAATGGTGATGATGAGACAGCAGGATCTGATCTTGTGCTCTGGGATTTGCTCTAATCAGGGATTTGTTGTAAAGTTGAATAATATGGGAGTCGGAAAAAAGTTAGTAAAAGTGTTTTGTTTATATTATTCAAGATCAAGAAAAAAATATACGTTATTGGTAGACATATCGGAAAAAAGATGGAAAAAGAGGTTTATTATTAGGGTAAGCAATGACGTTTTCCTGCTTCATCATTAATTTCTTATCTCTTTAATCGATGCTAATAGGTTCCCTTCAACATTCCATTTCTTACTATTTATCATTTTCAATTATTCTTTTAGAGATCGTACAATGACATGTCTATTTTCTTATTATATATACATATCATATTATATTGTACGATCATAGATATCTGATATCTCTGACATAGGTACCAGCTCTGAGGCCATATCTTGGACCTTATTCCCAAAAATGATTGAATATCACTTTAAATTATGGAGAAATATGATTTATTTAACGTTATAAAAATATATAGAACATAATGTAGTACTCCTTCCGTTTCATAATATAAAGCGTTTTGGATAAAGTATTTTGTTTCACTATATAAGTCGTTTTCGAGTTTCAATGCAAATTATATATTATTTTAATATTTTATGATTATTTATATTATGGAGTCTCTTTTATGATTGGCTGAACTTTTAAAAAGTAGATCTTCTTAATCTGCGTGTTTTTACCTAAAACAACTTATATTTTGAAACGGAAGGAGTATTTGATAAGAATTAGTTACTGCTATTGTTTGTTTTTTGGATGCTAAATAAAAGTATATGTCATTATTTCTAGTATTGCTCTGGTGCAATTGTTTTTTAACGACCACCCAAGCCGAAAGCAAATGAATAATTTTTTTCTTCTTAATATTGAAAATCTAAAATGAAAAACAAAACTAACATTACTATAACTATAACGCTTTTCCATTTGTTTTAGTTAAAATTGTTGCAAAAATATTTACTTTTTAGTGAACTATTTTGAATAAAAATACTATTTTTAATTTTGTTTTCTAAACATTATACAACAACTTTTAAAAAAAAATACATAATGTTACATGAAATGTTATGAACGATTTCTTAACCCGAAAAGATTTTTAAAAACCTAAAAATATCCCACTGGCCACTACTAGTAAATATTCTAATCAATTTATGTATGACATGTCTTAATAATTGAGTTTCAAATGAATCTGATACATGGTAAAGGCAGGTTCCAAATATCTAGTATTCTTGGAAGCTGGGCCAAATTATGAATATACTATATATATATGTGTGCCAAATAAATAGAAATAAAGAAGAAAAATTCAAGAAATCTTTGATGATTCTAAGAAGAAAACAAATAAGAAAGATTGAAGATGGGCTCAGAAAGGCCCATGTCCATATATATAAAGAACACAA
This sequence comes from Arabidopsis thaliana x Arabidopsis arenosa, assembly GCA_019202795.1. Lineage (NCBI taxonomy): Eukaryota > Viridiplantae > Streptophyta > Magnoliopsida > Brassicales > Brassicaceae > Arabidopsis > Arabidopsis thaliana x Arabidopsis arenosa. The sequence continues at coordinate 6,357,391 of CM032924.1, forward strand.
ACTGCCGGCTCCCAACGTGACCCAATTTGGTATTAACTTGATTGGTTTACAGTACTCATAAAACTATTAGGAGGCCCATAGGATTTGTGTGAGTGTGTGACCTTGAATGATTGATTTTTGGAGGTGGAAGAAGTTTTTAGCCTCTTCAGCAGATAATCCAGTTGAGTCCCATGTAAGTCCGATTTGAAGAAGTGTATGACATTAAGTTTCAAACGTGTACAAATATTCCATAACTAAGAATCAATGTCAATAATGCGTGTGAAGAGGAAAAAAACAGACTAACTTGAAAGAAGTTGGAAAGTATTGTGAAATTAAATCAAAGTTCCTAAAACTAAAGTTAACCAAAGTGATTCTTAAGTTAATCAACGGCGCTGCTTCCTCACCGTCTTCAATGGTGGCGATGGTGAGAACTCGGTAGGCAACTCTGGTAGATTCACTTCTCCTTTAAGCATTCCCAAAACATCTTTCATTGACGGTCGTGAAATCGGCAACCTTTGCAGACACAACAAGGCTACCTTTATGCACAACACTGCTTGTTCTTGGTCTAAATTTTGCAACTTTTGGTCTACAAGATCAAGTAGTTTCCCTCTTCTCGCCAGCTTCCTCGCCCAAGACATGAGGTTTGCCCTTTGGATCTCGCTCGCGGATCCTGTCATCTCCAACGGGCGCCTCCCGGAAATCAGAACTAACAACATAACACCGTAGCTATAGACATCGCATTTCTCAGACACATTGTTTTCTAAGTTACAATACTCAGGCGCTGCATAGCACACGGTTCCTCTCATGCTCGGCGTGCTACTGATTCCGCAGCTCTTTGCTATCTCACCGCTCACCGAGTCATGGCTATTTCCCCTTGCTCTCGACCACCGTTCACCACTTAACCCATCTAACCACCAATCTATGCTGCTACCACTACCACTACCACGCCGCCATTGACTCACACTACTACTCCCATCATCACTACAAAATTCAGCTTCTAAAGTCGTTTTCTTCTTCTTCTTCTTTTTCTTAGCGAGTTCTCTACGATACTCATCTTTCCACCACTCTCTAACCATCCTCCGCTTCTTCCTCTTCTTCTTCTCATCCTCTTCCTCTAGTGACAACCACCATTCTAGTCTCTTACTAGTCTTCTTCTCAAGTTTCTTACTTGACGACGAAGACAAAGCTGTCGCCTCAATCCAATCGGCTCTGCTCGGTCTCTCCTTCTTAACCTCTGAACCAATCCATTGCATCACATACTCCTTCACTTTCCCTCTTTCAACATTGCTCTCCTGCTTCCACCACCAATCTTTGCTCTCAGTCTCTTTCCCCTTCCTTGTCACCACAACACTACCACCATCCTCATCCGTTTTCTCCCCCATTTCCGGAGAAACAGAGACAACCGTCGTAGTCTCCGGAGAAGCACTCACAGACCCAGGAACCTTAGCAACACTTTCCGGCGACTGATCAACCAACCCAAAGTTAAAATCTTCATAACCAGTCACAGTAGTTATAACACTCTCTACTTCTTCAACCATAGATCCATCACCATCACGCTCCGGCGCTACATTAATCTCCACTTGCTCCGGTTTCAACCTAGCCAAACCAAAATCAGCGATTTTGGCAGAGAAGAGATTATCCAATAGAACATTGCTAGGCTTTATATCACCATGAATCACAGGTGGTTCAAGACTATGAAGGTGCTTAATCCCATCCGCAACGTTAACCGCAACCAAAAATCTCCGATTCCAATCCATAAGCTCAGGGCATCTCCGATGAAGCAACGCGTCTTGGAGATTACCATTGTCCATGAGCTTGTAAACAAGAAGCAAACGTCGTCGTTTTCGATCGTGAGAGAAGCCAATGACAGGGACAACGTGAGGCGAGTCAAGCTTGGCGGCGAAGAACAACTCGTTCTGAAACTCACCTTCTCCTTGAAGAGATCCTGAATCCATTACCTTAACGGCTACATTCTCGCCGCCGGAGATAGTTCCACGAAATACAACGCCGAATCCGCCTTGACCTAGACGATTCGCCGGCGAGAAAGAGCCGGTGGCGCGACGGAGAGACGAATAGGAAAACTCACGTGGCGGTGATTTCCGAGGCGAAGAGGAAGCGTTTTCCGCCGGAGGTGATGAACGTTTCCGGCTGAATTTGCAGAAACAGACGGAGAGAGTGATGAAGAGAGAGAAACCAGCGCCGGCTCCAGCCGCCAAGAACGGTGGAAAGATTCGCGTTGTCCTATTCTGATGTCCCAACGGCGCTGCTGGCGCTAAAGAGGAAACGATCGGAGCCGGAGCCGGAGCCGGAACCGGCGCCGAGATTGATCGTGACGGCATAGGGATTTAGTAAACCGAAGCTGAACCATAAACAGAGGAATTAAAAAAAAAAAAATCGTTGCTTTTGTGTTTCTTTCAGTTTTCAGATTAAATCGGAAAGAGAAGAAAACGTTTGAGCAGTTGCGAAAATGGAAATTTTGCTTATTAATCTTTTTTTTTCTACATTTAATTGATCATTAATGAAATCATTACATCATGGTTTACGTGTTAAGGTTTCGAATTTTGATTGGTTAAACCGAATACTAATCCAAACACACAGACAAATCCAAAATCTGTTATTCTTTCTATAACAAACAAGAACCATAGAAAGAATAACTGAACAAAATTTTATTTCTTTTTCATTTTTTTTAATATTTGGATGATTTGAAAAAACTCAAATTCAAATTCAGATGAAGCCAAAAACATACCCGGATAATGAAACCGAACCGGGTTAGACCCACGTGGAGATTTAAATGCTCGTCTGTTGTTGCGTGGCTTTTGATAGAGACATTACATAATTTATAATTAGTAACGCGTTTATGTTGTAATTTGATAATGAGACTAAACAAGGTATTCCATATTCACGTGCGGCGGTGGGGAGGCCGTGGCCCGTGGGGTAATCAAAGATCACCATGTGGAATTGTCTAATTAGGTATTTATTTATAACGCTAATTAATTACTCCTTAGGATAGTGAAAACGGCACGCAACTCTTTATTGTATTTAGAAAACGGACCGACGTTTTGGAAACTACCAGGAAGCTGCTGCTGTCTGATTATCATCAAGTTGGATTAGGTATTTATTTGGTTTGTCTTTTTTCTCACATTAGTCAACATTTTTCATTATTGGATATATGACTGCTCCAAGATTAAACACGGCTTCTCAGTTTCCTTATTGTGAAATAATCTATCAAAGTGTCTAATGTAAGTTTTCCTTTCTTATAATATACGGAAAGGAAAATCAATAACAACTTCAAATAAGAAACGTTATTACAAGTAAGGAAACAATTATCGAACGTAAATTAGTATTATAAAAGAGGAAACACTTGTCGATTTGTATTATAAAAAGGAAACTTAATTGCACTACACAATTCCGGAAGAACTAAGAACATTAATAGACATCCTCTATATATTTAAAACTATAGACTCATTGATAGAGCTCACACAAAATCTTGAATTGTCCTCTCATAACAACTAGCGCGAGAAGTAGAAGAAAGAAGATGATGAATGTGAACGAAACAGAAGCATTACCATGTGAGGGAGGCTGTGGACTCTACGGAACCCGAAAGAACAACAATCTATGCTCTCTCTGCTACAAACAGAGCGTTCTTCGACACTCGACCGCTTTAAGTTTCGAACCCGAGACAGAGCAATCACAGTGTTGCCTTCCTACGAGTAGTCCCGTCGCTGAAGAAGAACCGGTCAGAAAAAGGAGATGTGGGATATGTAAGAGGAAGGTAGGAATGTTGGGATTCAACTGTAGATGCGGACACATGTTTTGCGGGTCACATCGATATCCGGAGGAGCATTCTTGTCCCTTTGATTACAAACAATCTGGACGGGTCGCCTTGACCACACAGTTGCCTTTGAACAGAGCTGACAAGTTGCAGAGGTTTTTGATACAGAAACTCAACAATCTCACAAATGAAATCGAACGATAGATTGAATCGATGTTCATAAAACACGGATCCACTTCTCAAATTGCTAGAGCATAGAATAAGAAACAGCTCAAGTTACAATGAGGAAAGAGCCATGAGAATCCTCAGAGAATTCTCAGAGAAACAGAGAACAAAGAAGAAGAGAAAGATAACAAACTCAACACAAATCTCATAATGATCCTAAATCTGTTTTTGCTTCCTTTTAACGCATCTTTCTTCACATTCTTGAGCTCCAAATGATCTCAGCCCTTGAATCCAGTTTCTGATCTCTACCGTACACGTGTCTATTACTCCTTTCTCTTTTCCTATATCAAATCCTTCCCCTTCGGGAAACCTTGACCTCAAGGTTTTAATGAAAAGGAATCGACCTAGTTTGCAAAAGTTTCTTCCCCTCAGATCTTTGCACAAAGATCCCATTCATTGACGCTTGAAGTGGTTAGTTGCTGTAGTTTTAGAACCAGTCTTGTATAAAAAGAATTTGCTGCAGTGCTTGCAACAAGCTTTAGACCTCTTCATAAGCTTGGTGGGCTGTCTAACGTAATACATATCAAGAGAAACATCAAATCCATTAGGTCTTTGCATAGCCACTAAATTGTCACGTCTCGTGCTCCTCATCGTCGTCCCATCTTCTGTTTTTGTGTTCGGATAAGTGATGATCAGATTGAAACTAAGCTTTTCGTCAATCTTTTTTCTGAATTTGAACATCCAAGACTTAGGTAGTTTCCTTCCTTTCTTCTTACCCTTTTGTTGTAACAGGGGAGAGCATTGATCAAATAGTTGATATGCAGTGTGAGTCAAAGTGCTTGACATAATCGGTTTGTTCTGAAAGAACAATGTCCTTGCAATCATCAACATTATTGCCGCCTCTGGAACAATGACAACACTCGTTTGCATCTCTATCTGAAACAAATGCTCTGTATGCTGCAACAGTTTCTTCACACCAACATAAGACTCTTGTTGAATTGATTGCTTCCTAACCGAGAATTCGTTATCTTGATGTGAGGTTGGTTTATGAAACACTCTTGTGGTAACAACGTTCTGAGGATGTGCTTGCTCACAAATCAATTCTTGTTGCTGCAACAAGCTCTCCACTTCCACAGAAATCTTTTGCTGAATTGCTGTTTTTCCATCAGAAGATTCCTTATCCTCATGTGAGGAATTGTGCACTTGAAAGTTACTCAAAGAAGGTCTTGCAGCATCACTTTGAACATTTAAAGGCTGAGCTTCTTTCGGATAATCATCACCATCTGTTTTGATAGTCAACCTTTTCCAATGATTTTGAGCTTTCTCATATAATCGGCCCAGCATTAAGCATTGTTCAATAGACTGAGGTTGAAACATCTTGACATTTATCTGCATATCTGTTCTCAACCCTGCTAAGAAAATACTAACCAAATATGCTTCAGGTAGATTCAAACGAGACTTTATCAGCTCAAATTTTTCATGATAATCCACAATTCCATCAGTTTCCTGCAACTGATTCAATTCAACAATTGGATCAACCTCCAGCTCCTTAAATTTGCCTTGCAACAACATTTTATAAGTCATCCAATCGTGCATAACATGCTTCCAAAACACTGATTGCACCATCCATTGATGCCAAGTAGCAGCAAGATCATCAAAAAGGTTAGAGACTAAACCAATTTTCATATCATCCGGTGTTGGATCTATTTCAAAGAATTGCTCGACCTTGAATAACCACTCTGTAACCTTATCACCGCTAAATCGTGGACAATCTAGCTTAGCAAGACGAGTTTCCCCAAAATAGTAGTTTGTGGTACCTGTTCTGATCATCATATCACTTCGCGATCTCCCTGCTTCTTCTAATTTGCGAACTGTCGCTCGTGATTCAGCCATAGATTCCGAGGTCGTTTGGCTCTGATACCTTTGATACAGAAACTCAACAATCTCACAAATGAAATCGAACGATAGATTGAATCGATGTTCATAAAACACGGATCCACTTCTCAAATTGCTAGAGCATAGAATAAGAAACAGCTCAAGCTACAATGAGGAAAGAGCCATGAGAATCCTCAGAGAATTCTCAGAGAAACAGAGAACAAAGAAGAAGAGAAAGATAACAAACTCAACACAAATCTCATAATGATCCTAAATCTGTTTTTGCTTCCTTTTAACGCATCTTTCTTCACAGTCTTGAGCTCCAAATGATCTCAGCCCTTGAATCCAGTTTCTGATCTCTACCGTACACGTGTCTATTACTCCTTTCTCTTTTCCTATATCAGTTTTAGTGATATTTTAGACTTAAGACTAAGAGTCGTGGATGTTGGAATGCTTGGCTAAAGATTTTGATGTTGTTTAATTCTTATACCAATAATATAGATGCCTTCTTTTAGCTATAAAAAACCCTGAACTGAAGTAGAGAGATTCAAAACAAGCAAACCACCTTTTAATTTAACAGGTAAATTAAATTAACCCAAAAATCGTAAATATAGAAACAAAACTGAACTTTGTCAAAACTTTAATGTCACTTAGCATTGATACAAAAAAAAAAATCTTCATTGTCAAGACTCACTGATCAAACTCTGACCAAAACATATCGGCTCTGTATCACAGATGCATAAAAATGTTGCGAAGAAAAAAATCCATACTATCCTGAATGCTTGTATTCAAGCCTAGAGAAGTTTGAGTTGATAGACTACGGAGGAAGATAAGAATAGGAAAAATTGGTGGAATACACCATAAAGCAGAGAATTCTTTAGGTTTTTTTGCTTTTGTATATGTGTAATCAAGCTCGGCCAAAAGCCCAAGCCCATTATTGGAGTTATTAATATAATTAGTTACTAATAAGAAAAAACCGATAAACGGAAACGGGAATATAAATATGAATATGATATATCATTATTTATTAGAAGATATAGTAAGAGTCTCGATAGTCAAAAAAGCTTTGACACAACAATATAGGATATATGGTTTGAAAATAAGATCTACTAACGTATGGTTTGAAATAGTGGTAAAGTTTGTAACAGTTTGATAAAACAAAAAATGCTTACTATTTATAGTCCCATGTCGGTACTTAGAAACCACATCCACGAAATTGGTTGCAGATGTTGATAGCCGTAGATATGGCTCTCCTAGTGGCTATGAGGGCATTGTTAGCCGTAATTCTCTTAGCCCTACCATTCTGTCTCACCACATTTCCTCCCACATTGCCTTCTTCTATAACCTCTTCAACAAAAAGAACTCTGAAACGTTTTATAAATTCAAAGTAGGGTCTGAGCACAACTTCCTTTTTAGCTTTCTCTACATAATCTTTCCAAATTCTGACTCCTTGGCCTCCCTGTGCCTCCTTCTCAGCCTAAAATTGAAGGATTAAAGAGATATTAGATTAATAAGATATATACATATATGTAATAAGAAATTTACAAAAAAAATTAAGTGCAATTTATGTGGAAGAAACACATCATAAAAAATAAGTGTAGTTAGTATAGAAGTATTTGAGATAATACGGAACCAACAGTGCTGGACAATGTTTAGATGATGAAAAAATGCAATAAACGACGTGGAATAAATATTTACAAATTAAAATGGAAAAACGAGAAAATAAATTTGAAAGAGTTTAGACTAAACATAAGTTATGATAAGACTATGTATGGGCTTCTGATAATATTACTATACTAGTTAAGCTTCAAAAAAATGAACGAGAAAACACTCGTGGCAGCTAAAACAGAAGGTAAAAAAAACCTGAACTGAAGTAGAGAGATTCAAAACAAGCAAGCCCACTTTCAATTTATGGCATTGTTGCATCTACTAATTAATGTCGTTTTTGTTTTACTTTCACCATCACATGCAGATTGTGTATTGTAGCAACATCCAATTTTCTCGGCTCATAAAGTGTAAGATATTTCCGTTTGACTCAGACTGGATGGATTCACTGGTGCCTTGCTAGACAATACTCGGAGACTAGTCTCTTGTAGTTGAATATGTATGTATCTCTGCCTCACCATGTCCTTGCTTATTTATATGAATAACACTAACTTAAGTTAGAATGCGTTTAATGTATTAATGCATATTAATGGTTGCTTTTCAGAGATCAACACATCGACCCCCCAATCGCATCAGCTACATGGAGCCAAAGAGGGTATTATCCCGAATGTTTATATTCGAGTCTGGAGAAGTTTGAGTTGATAGACTACGGTGGAAGAGAAGAAGAAGAAGACTTGGTGGAATATATCCTAAGAACATCCACGTGTTAAAGACGGTGACAATCTATCTGAAATCCACCTTAGAACTTGAAATCAAGGACACGATGATGGAGAAGCTTGAAGCTATGGATAGGTTTTCTGAAGCATGTCAGCTTTTGTTCAAAACAGAGACAAAATTTATGTAAACAAATAGACGTTGCAGTTTGACTACCATTGAAATTACAGTTTCCATCTTCTGCAAGTTTCTATCCATTCTGTTTCATATCCCTAGTTAACAGTCGAACTTCAGCCTAAGAAAACACCTAACCCAGCATCCATATGAAGACACAAAGTGTCAATAATCACTCTGGTAAATGAGGAATTAAGGATGTGAGTTTTAGTAACATAAACCTATCCGAGAATCAAAGCACTGAATCATTTTCCAGAGTTGTATATTGTGATAATACAGAAAAGCTAAATGAAACTAACCACAAACAAGTATTGAAAGTGAATGCTAATGAAGGCCTGCAAATGTCTAGTTCGATAATGTGTGATTCCTTCAAGAAAGGGGTCCTTTTGCCGAGTCTTTAATCAAGAGTTGCTTTTGCTACTCCATATACAGTTACAGAAGCTTGCTGATTGAAATTAACCTCAGCACTATTGACCTTGTTTCTTGAAGCTCAAATCTACATCTTCATTCATCTGCACCAAACAAACACTCAACACTTGTGACTTTGAGAAAGCTTTTCTATCCTTTAGGATTCAGGGTTTCGAAACTTACTGATTTCTCAACTTCTTTGGCTTTATCTTCGTTGAACCCGAGCTTCTCCAAAATCTGGCGGCCTGCTGAATCCTTTTGAGACCAAATCCCCAGAAGCAAGTAGGCCGTGGTTAGTTCACCATCCACACCTGTGAACAAATAGTTTCAGTTGGCTATATAGGAAACAACAACGATGGCCAAATATTAAGAAGGTGTTGTTTATGCACACCAGATTTATTCTTTTCATCAATAGCCCAGGCAATGGCCTTTTGAGCCGGTTCAGTAAGAGGAGGATGCTCTGGACTGAAAAAATACATGTCTGATTTCCCCAGCAGGCTTATCGTCTCATCTCGCACCTTAAAAAGCGTAACTCCATTCCCCCTCAGGAACTTAGCAACTGTGCTAGTGCCTGAAATGAGAACCGACTATAACAAGGTTAATACAACTCATAATCTGAAACACATTGCCCTAACTGCCTTTTGAAAAACAGAACTAAGAGTTGTGGAAAGTAAAACAACAAAAAATTAAAAGTCTACGTCCGATGACTCTACCCAACTCTCTTCTCTTGCTTGTTTTTCCAGCAAGACACAGCATAAGCATTCCACAACTGAATATAGAGTTTCAGTTTTTGTGGTTAAGAAACAAAAGGATTAGTAGCAAAAACCTCATCCCACACGTATTTCGTTTTATAGGAACAAAAAACACGTATACTTCAAAGCTATGCTCGGAATCAGATAAACGGGTGAACTGAAGCACAAAGTGAGACAGAGAAATCTTCACCAGCATTATCTTTTATACAGATCTCTCTCAAAACAAAATGTAAGACTTTTCAGTTTCCTTTTCATTATTCCTACAGTTAAATGATCCAATTCTCCTATATCAACCAATATAAGGAATTCCATATACAGCTACAATTTTTATGATTAAGAAACAGAAGGACAGAAGCAAAATCTCATCATACAGGAGCAACCACAATCATAAAAGCCCTTGCTTATAAATAGGCTAGCAATATCACCAGAGCATTATTATTGTAGAGAATCCCTCAAAACTAAATGTAAAAACTTTCAACAGCATAAATATCCAAGGCAACATAGTGATCCTAGAAACCACAATCTAAACTAGAAGACGCTGTAAACACAAAGCTGAAGAAAATACAAGTCTCAGAATCACAAACCTTCGACTAAAATACCCATGAGAATGGCTTCAGTTCCGGTACTTGGATACTTGAGCTTCCTAGCCTCCAATTCTCCCATTGCAAGTGACTTTATAGCTCTCGCCGACCATCTAAAATCAAACAGATAAACTTCTCAAACAATTTTTTTTTAAGAAAATCAACAAATTCAAACATAGAAGCTCTACAATTACAAATAATATACGTAATTTCGAGTAAGACTCACTTTGGGATCTTATCCGAAGAACCATTCTCCGGTTGCCTGAAAAAATCAACCTTTGAACCCTAAGCTTCCATTTCCGTGGTGGAAGGAAATTCCAGAAAATATAAACATGTAAAAGCCTCTGTCGAATCAAAAACTCACGCAGTTGGGACATTTAAGACCGTGCTAGCCGAGGTCAAGCACCGGAGCTTGGGGACAAAGCAGCGATGCGACGGTTGTGTCGCCACAAGCTTCTTACCTAACAGAGAAGACGTAAGAGGAATCCGAGAAGAAGACGAGGAAGATCCATTTTGTCTCGAAACAAAGATCCGAGGATTAGAGACCGTCAAAGGGATAAAGGAGACTGTGTACGACGCCATTTTCGCTCTTGAGGAATCAAAGCTTTTCGTCTTTGGGTGAGTCAGTGAGATAGGCGATTATTACTCAGCTAACTGTTTTAGCAAATGAATCCCCCAACTTCACATAATTTATGAAATTTCGACTAGTATTAATAAACTTGAACTCATAACTCCAAAATCATAAATTTCAATCTCAAGAGTCGAGACACAAACGAACCAAAAAGTATAGTGGAACAGATCCTAATCCTAACTCACCGTGGCTGGCACAAATCTACAAGTGAACTTATATATGTGTTTATCGGTAATCAAGAATCAGATTAATAGTATATAAATCGTGTAATATGCCCTCTCAGCTTTGAGTTTTCAAACCAAGTCAAGTTGATGAGCTTTTCCTTTTCCTGCCTTCCTCGTCTCTCCTTATGAGTTCCAAGACCATTTCGTTCCATGTATCTACCGGTCCCGGCATGCACCAGTGCAAGCAGTCCTGAGGTGGAGGCCGTCCGTCTGGTCCCCGTTTAGTGATCTTGTTTGGGTCAGGACTTCTGTATGGACCAGGATGACCATCATGTCGATATCCAAAAGCCTCTGTGATATCCATCAGCTTTAATTTTAGCTTCAAATTCTCAGCGACTTTTTCGACGGCTAGGTTATATCCTGTCGCTTGCTTCTCGTGCATTATCTCTGTGAATCCGTTTTTCACTAGCTTCCCTGGAAGGATGGGTTCTTCTTTCCCCGTGCATGAACCACCGGTGTTCCAAGCACCGCCCTCGTAGTGATCAGGTGAGAATGTTCTCACAATGGTCAAACCGTTGTAGTTCGGGTGTGTAGCCATGGACTTTAGGATTGTTTCAACTGATATTCCAAATGCATCCACGTTATTGACTTTCATGGGTTTTGATTTGTCTGGCCACCATAATTGGCCTCCCACGATCTCGTCCTTTAATATGTAGACCGACTGCTTTGCAAACCAATGCCCTGATGAGAGGACAACCACGTCGAATTTCGGGATAGCTTCCATTATGCGCTCATCAGGAAGATCCAGCTTTAGCTTTGTGACACCTTCAGGAGCATAATCGAATTTTTCGTTGAACTGATGAACAAGCCAAGATGACCAAATCCGGGCAATCATTACTGATGATGACTTAAAATACCATCTCTGCATCTTTCGGCTCCCACGATTAACTGGTGTTTCAACCTGAAAACAAAAACCTACGTTAATATAATACATAAAATGTCATGAATCTGAGTAAAGCATCATAATAGATCCCTTATACTGGTTTTCACCATTAATTGAATTACTTGCCTGCCAAAGAAGGCACAACATGGACTCCATCTGATTACGAGCTACTGAATCTCCTATAAAGGCCAGTGTCTTGCCTTTCATTAGTTCAAGAAATTTCCTGGCATCAAACCGAGGAAGGTCACACTGAGACGGTTTCCATCTCCAGTTCTCATATCCCTTGTCAGGTCTTCCATTCCCCTGGCAATTCTGCATCTGCGTCAGGACAGGGCAAGAGTTGTTCGTGTACAGAGGTCCCCCAGGATCATAAAACCAACTACCTTGATACAAATCACATTCTACAAGCAATCAAAGATTTGAGTAAGCCACAAATCTAACAGATATATAAAACATGGAACAGCTAGAATCCTGAGAAGCAAGAGAGAAACTGACCAGGACAAATCTATGAAACTGCTTTTCTTATTCCAATTCACCAAAACAGAGAGAACTCTCAATCAAATGCCCAAACAAAGCCTAGAAAACCCAACCTCTAAAACAATATGCTGAGACCACCTTACAAGCCCAGCCCTCACAATCTGCTCCCTAACCAACTTAAAACAACTCTAATCTGCTACATTCAGTCCAAGACTAGAATAGATACATTAGGCCTATAAGCTAAGAGTTGACCGCTGAATTTCTTTAAAACTTATCTGAAACTTTAGCCATTTGCCATAGAAATGCAAAACTCAATGTATAACATTTCCATACTAGTTTACTCTTTGTATTTAGAAAATTAAGCTACGATAAACCAAAATGTTCAAAATAAGACAAAAGCTATGTAAATGGAGTGTTTAAAAGATAACAGTACCTGGTTCTACCGACGCAGTTTCAGAGTCATCATGTGGAGGAGATGATGCACTTGGAGTGTCTTCAGCCTTGGAAACATTGGTTTCACCCTCACCTGATTGAACATCAGTCTTCACAGTTATATCCGAAGAAACCATATCCTCTTTTTCTTGTGTCAAAGGTGTCTCCAACTTCCTATCACTATCGAAAACTGGCGGTTGTATGTTTTTGCTAACAACAACAGGTGAGCCTGAGCTAGAATCAGAAGTCAGATTTTTATCAAAGGCATTGATGTCACTACTCTTCTGAAGGATTTTTACGGTATGGTTGCTCAAAGATAAAGGGACATGAACTTGTTCAGGATTCCCTATCCCATAAAATATGCCACTAACTGAAGAACTATTCGGATACGAAAGACGAAGCAGCAATCCGAAAACAAAGAATGATGCCAATCCGCCAATAGCAATAGCAACAGTAGAGACTTTCCGAGGAAATCCAGCCGCAGCTAATATAGAATTCCTAGGAGAACCAAAAGCCATGGCTTCACTAGTAGATACCCAGACTAATGCATATAAGAAGAACAGAGCTTATAGGTGATAAGTCACTATCAACATTCTTCAAAATGCAGTCCAAGCAAAATGTTATCTTCAGGCGCATGCAATCTTCAAGTGAACTAAATGAATCTGTTACTCGATTCAATCTTCCTCAGGATGACGGATAAGATTCCCCCTTCTTCAGGATCGAAAGCACTGGAATCTAGAAGAGCAACACTATGAGCAGCTATAAAACAAGATGATCGATCTAATAAATAATCTATAACCCAGAGAAACAATCAAATGAAGAATCAAATCCAGAATATAAATGTGAATCCAGCTCAGATTCAGCTCTAATCATTACGTATCCACCGTCAGATTTTTTCAGAAAGCGAAGCAAAATTTAAGAGATTATCTTCTTCACTAAGCAGATCCAAACGAATCACAAGAAGAAAGAGGAATCTACGAACCTTGAAACTCTGAGAAAATTCCACCAGAAAATGATCCTTGTTGTCTTCTTGTTCGTGAAGCGAGCTCAGAAGAAGATCCACAACAGTGAAGAAGAAGAATAACACAAAAATTCAGCGAAATCAAATTAAATAAAGGTTAGTTATAGTTTTATTAGTTAATTTATTCTGGGAATAATTTAAACGAATTTAGTGGAAATTGATTATAATCATTTGTTTTCTTCTTCCGGAGCCATTAATGCCGTCTGTGATCTCATCGGCGCGTAGATGGCCACGCAGATGATATGTAAAGTTACGAAACTACCCTTGCGTAGATTTCGAATTTTTGTTCGTTGTTATTATATTGGTAACGACGATACGATGTGATGTTTGATGATAATACAGGTTATTATCTTTTGGTGATCATACAGATGATTTTGTTTATATCTAAAACAATGGCTTTCACATTTAAAATATAAAATCACCTACTACTAGTCATCATCTAATGTAACACACTCCAACATATGACATAATCATTAAAAAATTAATTATTATATAGATAAAATAGAATTACAATATGCTCTTCTATAGGATATTAATCTAAAAATTTGCATCATAACATAATTTTTAGAAAAAAATAGAAAATAGGTGATATATATCATAACATAAATAGTTATGAACTACAAACTCGACTCAAAGTTGAACTTCATTTGGTCCTATATTAGGTATGATTCGTCCTTCGTCTCTGGCGCAGCAAAAGCGAAACCATACAGAAGCCACTATCAGTGTGATGAGGATTAATACACCCACGGCAATTCCAGAAATTACGAAAATCTTCATGAAATCAGGCCCCATATTTTTTTTTACCACACGCCAAAAAAATTTAGTTTTTTTTGTTGTCTTGTCTTCTTGTTACAAAGTATACTTATATACATGTATTGTCATCACAAAAATTTACATTTATGAAAATAAGTCCGTGAAATTTGTAAGTTTTACATTTACTCATTAAAGAAAATTAACTAGGAAAAAAACTGGAACATATACATTTTTAAAGAAGATTGATTAGGGAGAAATGAAAAATTTTACATTATGATGATACTTTGTTGATCGTCATACCATCAACTGGAAATTGGACATTTTCAAGGAGGATTAACTATGAAAGAATAGAAAATTTACATACGTATGCATGTGCTAAATGCCATATTTGATGAGTGCTACCATAAAAATTTAACATTTTATTTCAGAATTCTAAAACTTTGATATTTAACACATTATAAATATAAAATAGTTAAAAATCTCAATAAATGATTTTCTCTAATGGGCCGGGCTTTTACGATTTGATTCGTAAATGCCATATTTGATGAGTGAGCGGATTATTAGTTTTTGCTTGTTAATGTTGTTACTCCTAAGTCCTAACGCATAAAATGAATCATCATGATTATTTTAATTAGGTGAAATCAGCCTACGCAAGTAAACTATTTGAATAATTGTTAAACCAATTGTTTGTAAGTAATACATTAGTGTAATTTATAAGTTTCAAATTATTATTGTATTATAGTAAATAAATAAATATGTATATATACACAAAGGAAATGGTGCGTATTCCCGGTAGTTACTAGTCAAATTCCCATTTATAACATCGCAAATTGGTTGAAAAAAGTCACAGATTAGCATCAAAAGTTTTTAAAACTCTTAATTCGCCCATAACTCTTTCTTAGAAACAATTTGAAAAAAATCAAAATATTCAAAAGTCGGTTGCTATTTATTAGCGATAAGTATACGTACTTTTTTTCTTTTTTGAAAACCAACATGTAATTTGAAAATTTTGTTTGCTAAAAATGAAAAAAATTGATGTCCGTAGAATATTACAATGCCCAACGACTCGCTTCTGAGCTAATGCAACAAGAGTGGACGGTACTACATTGTGGTCACGAAGCAGTGTAGAAGATACCAATTTTTTTTTTGTCAACCAATCTAGAAGATACGATTTTGCATTGAATAAAGACATTACACATTAGGTGGCGACAAAACAGAGAAGCTAGCAAGCTCCTAAAATGATAAAAGTGTAGAAGATACCAATTTTTTTGTCAACCAATGTAGAAGATACGAAATCCGATTTACGCGTTTAGAGCCACCACCCAGTCATTGACCAAAACCCAAATGATAGAAACGTCCATTTGAGTGGTTTCAGATATGATTAACGTAGATATCAGATATGTCATATATTTAATTAATAAGCACATTGACATGACATGTCTTGATTGACTACAGATTTAATAAGCACATTGACATTTCACATGTCACATGCAGGTTTGATTATAAAAATATCTATGGTTCTAATCCAAATACAAAACAGGTCATAATTTTCATTGAACTATAATCAAACTTCTAGTTATAGCAAATAATTTATCAGTAATGGAAAATTACTCAACAGATCAAACGTGCATGGCTAAGGTTATTTTTTTTCTTATATTTTCATACTAGATCATCACCCGTACTACAGTACGGGTTGAATTTCATTTATTACAAAATTTATAAATTTTATGTTTTAGAATAAAGTTATGATATATTATAATAGTAAGTGAAAAAATAATATTTTTTTGTCAGTCCCTATATATAATATTAGAATGAAAATATTTTCTTTTTTTCTATAGTATTCAATTATAGATATTTTTTTTAAGATATGAAAACGGAAAATAAGATTATTTTTAAAAAAAATTAATATTGTTTGAACAATGAGTTAATTTATGTTAACAACCACAAAATAAGAGTGCATATAATTCAGTTAGATCAAAAATTAAAATATCATAAATGAATCGCATCTAAAACGTAGATTATTTTGAATTACTTAAGAAAATTAGCTATTATTTTGAATTAATTTAGAAAATTATTTTTTCAAATTCTGATTCATTGGTTGTTGAAATAGAGATTTGTTTGAGCTAATTACGGAATTTACCAATTATTCACATAATCAAATATGTTATGAACATATATTTGGTATATAATAATACCAAATTCAATCCGTGTGTAGATTCTATATTTTCATTTTACAATCCGTATGAAAATATTGCGGCACAATCTATTATTTATTATTTTCAAAATTGCTTGCAGAATCAAATTTTCAAATATTTAGAAGTGTCAAACCTTATTTAACTCATCTCATCATAAAATCTTAAAATGCCGTCTGTTATAAGGATCATAACTTTCTACCATATAATACATTACATTTAACCCGCCGCCTACTATAAATATTTTAAACATATCTTTTTAGAAAATCAAATTAATGTATTTATAATTTTTTTTAATCTTTCTAATCTATTAAATATTTATGATATTCTTTAATATATTAAATTAAACTATTTTAAAATGTTCCAAATTAAAATTTTTAAAATTTTTTATGGTATTATGTAAAATTATGAATTTTAAAAAAATGATATGAAATTAAATATAAATATTCAAATAGTTATAAGGATCATAACTCATTTCATCATATAATATATTATATTCAACCCGCCGCCTATTATAAATATTTGTTTTAAAAAATCAAATTAGAGTATTTATAGTTCATAAATTTTTGATCTATTAAGTATTGATGATATTAAAAAAAGGAATATATTACTCAAAAATGAATTTTTGACCCGTTAAATTTGTTCTTTCATACATTGAATAATTTATATTCGTTTTTAAAAATTCAAATCTTGGTTTATGCGGAAAAAAATTTACTTTTTTTTTATTATATTGATGATATAATGATTTATTTATTTATAGAAATAGAATCATATAAAGATGAGAGGTGAAGTATAATGATTAATAACAAATTAATATGGTAAGTTAGATATCAAATCTTATATGTTCATTTTGATTGGTCATTCTTTTTAAAGAAATTAATAATAGATTTTCGTTTTTATAATTAAATTAAATTAATTAAATTGCATAAAATAGTATTTGACTTGTTTATCCTTAATGAGTTGAATTAATTTACTCTATAAATTTTTATTTCTAATGGTATTCTTAAGTAAATTCTTACAAAGAGGAAGGTTAATTAAGGGTAAGCCATAAATTGTACTCCCCAAATAATAGTATAGGATGTTTTTAATTTTAATCTACAACCTATAAACCGTAATTAATAATTCGTGAAAGTTCATTTAGCTTAGTGTTCAAGGGTTAAAAAATTTATACATTATTGATCATCATGTATAATAAAATAAAATTAATTCATATTTTTGTTAATATTTTTGGGAGTTTGGCCTTTTGATTGTTTTTTTTTTTGGTAAAATGTTTTCATTGTTTAATTGTGGACGAGAACAAATTCATATTTTTGTTGGCTAAGTTAAGACTTAAGACCTGGTCTACCTCTCTAGAAAAACTTTCAGCATCACTCAAAACCCAAAAGTCAAAAAGTCACATGCTTCTTTCCAGTTTTTGTTCTGTTCCAAAGAAAGAGAGCCCAAGATTCTTACTATAGACTTCGAGCAAAACAAATCTGAAGGTTGAACAAGAGGAAACGAAGAATCATGAGGTTTGGGAAAGAGTTTGTGTCTCAAATGATCCCAGAATGGCAAGAAGCTTACATAGATTACGCTTACCTCAAAACCATTCTTCAAGACATCCAAGCTTCCCGTAGGGTTTCAGATTCCAATAACCAGAACAGTAGTACTCCTTCCTTCGCACGCAACCTAACCAGACGGTACAACCGCAACGCCTTGGTCTCTGAGAATCACGACATTGTGGTCAACACTGTGACACGGGACGAAGAAGGGCTCGAGACGACGGCTTACGAGACTACGTTTTTAAAGGCCGGAGAACAAGGTGGAGACTTTGAGGTTACCTTCTTTAGAAACCTAGATCGAGAATTCAACAAAGTGATTAGCTTTTACAGGTTGAAAGTGGAGAAAGCTAGAACTGAGGCTCTGGCTCTGAACAAACAAATGGATGCTTTGATTGCTTTTCGACACAAAGTTATGGATCAGAATCAGAAGAACCCTTCTGTCTTTGATTCAGTCTCAGTAGACATCAATGGCTTAGATTCTGAGGCTGGATCATCTTCCAATTGTAGAGAACACAGTAAGTGAGTTTCTCACGTTCTGTTTTGGTTTCAAGTTTGGCTTGTGAATATTTAAATTTATATTCATGCGTTGATGAATCAGGAGTAGCATTAGAAGATGTTATGAGGAATGATGATACATCGAACGAGAGTATTCTTGAGCGCATCAGGATGAACAAAACGCGAGAAATAACTCCTCTGTCCGCAATTAAAACCATCCTCAAGGTCCATAAACAGGACGAGCTCAAATTCACAAGAGAGAATCTCAAGGAAGTCGAAAAGCGACTTCAGGTAGCGTTCATCGAGTTCTATCAGAAGCTTCGACATCTTAAAAATTACAGCTTCTTGAACGCCTCCGCGGTTTCCAAGATCATGAAGAAGTATGATAAGGTACTTTACTGTTGATAATTTTGACAAGCTTCTAAAACATTTACTCTTGTTTAATATAATGGTTGATATGCTCTGCTCTCCTCTTTAGATAGCCAAAAGAAATGCTGCGAAACTGTATATGGACATGGTGGATAGATCTTACCTCAGTAGCTCCGAAGAAGTAAGCGGATTTAACTTTTTAAGAATATAACTTATTCTTCTTCTATCTATGAAAATCGAAAAAATGCAACTTTAGTTTGAAGCTTTAAACATGTGCAGGTTCATAAGCTGTTACTAAAAGTTGAATCTATTTTCATTGAACATTTTTCCAATTCAAATCGGAGGCAAGGGATGAGCCTCTTAAGACCAAAAATAAACAAAGAACGTCATATTATAACGTTTTCCACCGCCCACCGGTATATATGACAACACTACAGTATCCAATCTTTGAAATGTATTTGCAAGAGTAATTCCTCATTTTGTTCTGTTCTGTTTTTGTTTTAGGCTTCTTCTTCGGCTGTGGTGTTTCTCTCATTGTAGCTCTTGGTTTGATCATCCATGCTCGTAATATCATGGGTACACCAGGACAAAGAACTTATATGGAAACAATGTTTCCTCTTTATAGGTCAGTAAAACGACCAAATACAAACCAAACACACTCTCTATGTCTCTGTGTAATATTCTTGAGATATATACATTTCATTTGCAGGTTCTTTGGGTTTGTAGTTTTGCACATGGACATGTACGCTGCTAATATCTACTTCTGGAGGCGATACCGTGTGAATTACTCCTTCATCTTTGGATTCAAACAAGGCACTGAACTTGGTTATAGGCATGTTCTACTTCTCAGCTTTGGTCTTGGTACACTTTCTTTGTGTGCTGTCTTATTAAACCTTGACATGGAAATGGATGCTCAAACAAAAGACTACAGATTAGTCACCGAACTTATCCCCCTCTTTCTCCTCGTTGTAAGTTCCTTCTATCTCTCTCTCTCTCTCTTTCTCAGTACATTCTGCAACTCAATCTTTGTATTTAGTAAGACTGGTTTCTTTGCACATTGCAGTTAGTGATTGCCATTTTTCTCTGCCCATTTCACATTTTGTATCGGTCAAGTCGATACTTCTTCCTCTCGGTTCTGTTCCGCTGCATCGCTGCACCATTTTACGCGGTACCAACAACACCCTCCGCTCCATTCATCTGAAACATTAATGTTAAGAAGAATGTCTTCCCTTTTTGCAGGTGAATCTTCCGGACTTTTTCTTGGGAGATCAACTAACAAGCCAGGTTCGAGAAAATCTATACTCGAAAAAATAGCTTCATACTTATTTTGATCGATGATTTCAGATGTAAATAATCAATGCCAGGTTCAAGCACTGAGGAGTCTAGAGTTCTACATATGCTACTATGGTTTTGGAGATTTCAGATATAGACGACGAGACACCTGCACATCAAATATTGGATTCAGAACATTCTACTTCATCGTTGCCGTTATACCTTACTGGTTACGGTTTCTTCAGTGCATCCGAAGAATGATGGAAGACAAAGATCTGAGTCATGGCTACAATGCCATCAAGTATCTCTTGACTATCGTCGCTGCTTGTCTTAGAACAGCTTATACTCTAAACAGAGGAACCACATGGAACATCACAGCTTGGGTATTCTCGGGAATTGCAACGTTTTACGGAACTTACTGGGACATTGTTGTTGACTGGGGATTGCTTCAAAGAGGATGTAAGAACAGTTTCTTGAGAGACAAGCTTCTTGTTCCTCACAAAACCGTGTACTACGCTGCAATGGTGAGAGCAACCAGAAAACAGCAATATCCTCTGCTTTTGTTTTTTCTTTTCTTACATTATGGTGAAGATTGTTGCTTCATGTTTCTGGCAGGTCCTGAATGTTTTGTTGAGGTTAGTCTGGTTGCAAACAGTTTTGGATCTGAAATTCTCTTTCTTGCATAGAGAAACTATGGTCGCGCTTTTGGCTTGCCTTGAGATCATACGCAGAGGTATCTGGAACTTCTTTAGGTAAGCTCCAAGACTGAGAAATGGTGTTTCCATGCGTGGATCTACACACAACTAATGAAATGTAATTGTTGATTAGGCTGGAGAATGAGCATTTGAACAACGTTGGGAGATACAGGGCGTTCAAAACTGTCCCTTTACCGTTCAACTACGAAGAAGATGGAGATCACGACAATTAGCTTAACAAGAAATACTTGTTTTCACAAAATTACCTTAACAGCTAAACTTTGCATCGTCTTCATCAGATCTGTAACGATCTCAAATCGGAACCACTGAGGGAGGTTTGCCTCTATATCTGTCTACGGCTTTCCACCGTACTCTTCACGGAACCAACTCGACGCTGGTTCAGTCTCAGGGTCAAACATAATCGAAACCTAACCGATGGTAGGAGTGAGGAGAAATCAAGTGGAAAACTCTTTTTTCCTTAACAAGATATACACACTTTACCTAACTTGGTTTGGTTACAGACACATGTACACAAAAAGACATTGTTGCACACTTCAGATTTTTACAAGTATAAAAAAGAAACTCACGTACTTGATCAAAATAAAATAAAAGTGTAGAATAATATCTTGACAATACCTGTCACTTTATCACAGACCAATTAATGGGCTTCATTGGATCTCAAAGTTTATGACGGCCCAATTTATCGAGAGCGCGGTTCGGTTGGACAAACCGTCGAAATTTCTCGAAACCGCTTGATATATAGCTCGTCTGCAAAAACCTTCGATTAGGGTTTTAGTCTTTAGAACAAACTTGCCGTTTCGTTTCGTAGGAGTTTATCGACATCTAGCTGAGAAAATGGGATTCTGGGGTTAGTTTCTCTGCTCGTCTTTCATTTTCTGGGATTGATATTGTCGCTCAATGTGTTCTTTGATTTTCCCGGAACACGATTCCTGGGTTCTGATTTTGTGTTGTTAACGTTTGCAGGACTCGAAGTGAAACCTGGGAAACCTCAAGCTTATAATCCGAAAAATGAACAAGGAAAGATTCACGTGACTCAGGTACTATAGTCCTAGATTGATTGTATCTTTGTGTAGACTAATTTTGGAATCTGAAAGTGTTGATAGATCTGTTGATGTATATTTTGCCATCATTCAGGCAACTCTAGGTGCGGGTTTGAGCAAAGAAAAGAGTGTGATTCAGTGTTCTATAGGAGACAAGGCCCCGATTTCCTTGTGTTCATTGTTGCCTAACAAAATCGAATGTTGCCCTCTGAATCTTGAGTTTGACGATGATGATGAGCCAGTCGAATTCTCCGTGACTGGTGACAGAAGTATCCACCTGTCTGGATTCTTGGAGTATTATGAGGAGAATGAAGATGATTATGAGCACGATGAAGATGATTCGTATCCTTTCATTGTTACTAGTTTCCTTTGCAGATAATGCTTTCTTGTTTTTTTGTTATTTCATCTGTTTAGAATCTTGATGTTTTCATTGCGACAATATTAGAGATGGTATTGATGTTGGTGAATCTGAGTCAGACCATTCGTGTGAATATGATAGTGAAGAGGATGATCAATTGGATGAATTTGAAGACTTTCTTGATAGCAATCTTGAAATGTATCGGAAAGCTGCTGCCCCAAAGAGTGGAGGTACTTTTTCTTACCGAGATGCTAATCAGATTTGTAGCCTGCATCTTAGTACTTCCAGTTTAGCTAAGTGTGATTGCTTGACTCGTCACTCTTGTCTTACAACTAGAAGATTTCAAAAAGATATTGATAAAGATGTTTAAACTTTTCAAATGTATCTGTAAATTTGAACTTTTGTACATGTATGGCTCCTGGGTGCTGATCCTGTTCTACATTTGTGTTAATAGTTTATACGAATGATCTTTCCTTGTGCTGTTAAAAATAATCTGAATGATATCTTTGCTAGTTGTAATTGAGGAGATAGAAGATGAAGAGAAACCTGCCAAAGATAATAAGGCAAAACGAACCAAGAAGACGAGTCAGGCTAGTGAAGATGAGAATGCAAAGAAACAAATTGTTCCCATAGAGAGTGCTCATGTTCCAGTTCTGGAAAGCGAAGATGAAGATGAAGATGGTTTACCTATTCCTAAAGAAAAAGCTCCTGAACTAGAGACTGAGTCAGGTGAGAAGATGTCATTAGATAATGACGAACAAGGTAGTAACAAGAAACGGAAGGCCAAGGCTGCTGAGCAAGAAAGGTACCGTTCTCTTTGTACTGACTCTGAAGACATAGTGAACATATTTTATATTAGTAAGTATTGTGGAAATATTAAGTTGTTTCTAAAATCTGTTCCAGTGTAAACAAGAGTAAAAAGAAGAAAAACCAGAAAGAAAAGAAGAATGGGGAAAACACCTCAAATGAGGAAGCTGATGAACAAGTTCCGACGGGAAATGTGCTGAAAAAGCAGGAAACCTGCCAAATTTCTTCAAACACGAAAGCTCAAAATGGAATTGCAGACAATGCAATGTGAGAACTCTTATGTTTTTATTTGAGACTCTTTTTTGGGGGATAACAGATTGTATTCATGTCACTTGTGAAATTATCAGTAAGTTGATATTTGAATGATTATTCAAAATGATAAGGTCACAAGTAAAGAAGGTTTTATGAGTATACAACGGTTCTATCAAACCATTTCTCATCTAACAAATTTCGGTGCTTCTTATGGTATTATTGCAGGAGTGAAAGCTCCAAGACCCCAGATAAATCTGCTGAGAAGAAAAAGAAAAATAAGAAAAAGAAGAACTCAAGTGAGGAAGCTACAGTTGGGAGTAAAACCATTTCTGGTACTGTTGAGAAGCAAACCCAAGAGGACTCAAAGTCTTCTCAAGTACGGACATACCCAAATGGGCTCATTGTTGAAGAGTTGAGCATGGGCAAACCCAACGGCAAGAGAGCTGATCCTGGAAAAACGGTATGCACGCTTAGTCATAAATTGCACACATAATATTATATGATTACTGCAATGTCATATAGATTATGCAACAAGGTGGTAGTGTGATAAGAATGTGCGTATTCAAAGAATTGACATTGGATAGAAAATAAGCAAAGTAATGCCTTGTTAAATCTAAGAGCACCAAAGAATCTACTACATTAAGTAGGAAGTGAACAAGCACCCAAACCATTGAGTTGTGGTTAACTCTAGCTAATTGTCTATGTGAACTTGGTTTGAACCCAAAATCCTATCAGAGTGTGCGTCAATGTGTTTTGTGTGTGTATCCCAAATATTTTTGGAGCTCATTATATTGTCTCTGAGTGCAGGTTTTTGTCCGCTACATTGGAAAACTTCAGAAGAATGGGAAGATTTTCGATTCCAACATTGGAAAATCACCATTTAAGTTTCGTCTAGGTTGGTATTATAACTAGATTCAAACAATAGCTTAGGAAATTGGTTGAGAATTACAGTGTGCGACTGGTGTGAGTGATACTTATGTACTTGTTGTAACATGTAGGTATTGGACAAGTCATTAAGGGATGGGATGTTGGCGTTAATGGTATATCCTAATTTCTTACTGTTTTTTTTCACATTGTTCAAAAGTGAATCATGTTGTATTCATTTCGAGTATTTGAATTCCACAGGCATGCGTGTTGGTGACAAAAGAAAGCTTACAATTCCTCCATCAATGGCGTAAGTAAAGTCATTTTGTTATATGTTGATTGTGAATTTGTGATGTTTTGTTTAAACCTTTTTTGATGGGATGATAATATTGTTTGACTCACAGGTATGGACCGAAAGGTGTTGGTGGTGGCCAGATTCCTCCTAATGCTTGGCTGACGTTTGATGTCGAACTGATTAATGTTCAATAAACCTGTCCAGAGAATTCATAGAATCTATGATAGGGATTTCTGAGGAGTTGTAGCTGCCTAAGATTGTTTCTTTCCTTTTTAACTCTTGAATCTTTTTGAAAAATGATTTGCGGTTCCCATAAGATCATAACATTTGTTATAAATTTTGTATTGTGTTTTTCCTTGCTTCATTGTTTCCCTCTTCCACCAGGTACCTTTTGCTGATCTATTTCCACTTGATTAAAAACCAAAATTGGAATCATACAAAAACTGTTACCATACTAGATATACTTGCACCCAAATAAGGGACGAAGCAACTTTAAGCCAGATTTTAGAGCAATCACAACCCTTACTCTCGTGAACTGTCATGATTATAGTACCTTGTTGATTAGTAGTATTCAATGATTCATTTGTGGAAGTCTCTCTCACTAGTCTCTAATCAAGTCTCTCTCCTCTCAGGTGCGGTTAAGTCACCATCAGAGTGACGAATTTGTCATTTTGGTACCGTCAGAAAGACTTTGACCTATTTCTTGTTCTCCAAGTTCTTTTTGACTGTTATTTATATCTTTTGACCGGTTATTAAATTTTATTATTTTAGAAAAGCAACTCTGATGATACATTTAGGAGGACGTACGATAATCTACTTGGGAAAGAATTATATTAAATATTTTGGTCCCCAATCTCTACGTGGACCTCTGGTTTCTGATATTCCTTGGCTTAATCTACGGCGAATTCCTGTGGTTTTTCACTGTACTTAATGATTTTTTTTTTGGAATTGGAATTTCGCATTTTTGGTGTTCGCTACTAAGTATTTGATGGACTGTGATTGTGAATTTTAGAGTTTGCAAATGTAGTTATCAATTATGCCTCTGTTTACAAAACCTTTTGTGATGTTCATCAACACAATTAAATCAAGCATAAATATTTCAGAACAAGGATTTTAACAACAACCACAGAAAAAAATATTCAGAACAAAGGATTGATACATATGAACTAAAAGACTACCTCAAACCAGAGTATTCAGTTTTTTTTTTTTTTTTTTTGCGACACACTACATTGTGAAGCAACATAACATAACTAACCATCAACACTAAAGTTGTTTCGAATAGCAGAATTCACCTTCTCAAGAATCTTTTGCCACTCTGTCTCTTCCCCTGTTTCACACATTTACACTAATCCGTTAGATACAATCATACAAAGTATTTAATTATAAGACAAAAGAAAGATAAGTGTAATTAATTACCTTGGTTACATGGTTCACCATGAAGCTTCCTTCTAGCTTCTTTCAAGAACGAAACCACTTTTGGATTCATTCGATTATCCTCTGCTCTGAGACAAATGTCTCCAACTTTTGCAATGGTCACTTTGTTAGCCCAAGGACCTTGTTTCCAGAATAGTTTGAAATCACATCCACAAATTTCGTTCCCTTCCTCGTCTCGTTCATGCTTCATCCTCTCCACCTATACACAAAACCCGTATTATTCAAACCGGATTTGAGATTACAAACACTAAACCGGGGTTAGTTTCAAGAACTCACCGTAACGACGATAGCGTCGTAGAACTTGACTTCTCCGGTGACGGAAGGACACGTGGCGCAGACCTTTGTGCCTTCATGGACCTTGGGACACTCGACGTCTTGCATCTGCTCAGAACAAGCTCGAAACCTCTCTTCAAACTCTAGAATCTCGTCGGAGTTCTTGAAATCGTCCGCCGGATAAAACTCGTCGTGCTCATAAGAGAAGCCGTTGAAGCTGATCATCAAAGCGTCACAGATGTCCGAAACCTCCACGGCGTACCAAGCTTCGTCCTCCGGTGAACGGAACTCTAGTTCCGGCCAGTTTCCTTCACACCATTCGACGTCATCGGCGAACTCGCCGGAGAAAATCGTCGGACTAGTTGCTCCACTCTGATAAGAAATTAGAGACTTGTGCATGTTCTTTGGGTTTTCTGAAAAAGTGATAACGATTGAAGTGTAGTGAAGAAGCCATGCAAAGCTCTCTTTATAGACCACAAAGTCTCTAAAATTAAACCAAAAAAAAGTCTCTGGAAAAAGTAATTTTCTCTGTTAGCTCGACCAGTCAAAACATACAAATTTACAGTTTTGGCCCTTTTCTAATTGAAACTTTAACTCACATATTAATTATACCTTTTTGGTATAACATTTTGAATTGTGGAAAGAATTTGAAAAGTCATTTCTCATTTTCTGTATTAAAAAAAATTTGAAAACTTATCTTTTATTATATAAAGTTTGGTATTCAACGTTACTAACCCACATGATTGCGAGCCAAAACGTGTCAAATAATAGATAAAATATTTAATCGGAGTAACTTTACTTTTGGTATAACATACCGAATTGTGGAAAGAATTTGAACAGTCAATTTTTATATGCTAAATAAAATTTTAAAATATCAAAATTTGTTTTACTATATAAAGTTTGGTTTTCAAAGTTACTACCTCACATGATTGTGAGACGTATCAAATAAAAAATATTATGTTCGATAAGATTAAATATACTTTTGGTATAACATATTGAATTGTTGAAAGAATTTGAAAAGTCCTCATATTCTAAATAAGAGGCTGAAAACTAATCTTATTATATAAATGTTCGTTTTCAAAGTTGGTAACTCAGACGTGTCAAGTCAAATATCAGATGTTCAATGAGATTAACATATATATATTTTTTTCATCAATTAACATATAGATCTATGTAACAAAAATCATGGAAATGAAATAAGATCAATCCCTTTATTTTTTAATTGTTTTTAAGTTGAAAGTCTAGAAACTTAACAATGTTTTCAATCAAGATTACTAGTGACACCTTTGCTCAACAGAAAAATAAAAATAAAAAGATTACTAGTGACATACCAGAACCAAATATAAAGACAAGTATACCAAAGTATACCAATGTAAGCTATTTAAAATCAAAATAATTTATACCTTATCTTGGTTTAGTGATATAACTTGTCAAGAAGTCATCGAAATCTGAGGTCGAATTTGAGAAAGAAATCACAAACAAACATCCATCACTTATCACCATGTTATTTTTTCGAAACTTTTTCTCTCTAGACACTTCTCTCCAGTTCTTATAAATGTCACGCATATCTAACATTCTGCAGTATATATAGAGAATGAAACAAGAAAAACTAACATGGGTGTTAGTGGGTGACAAAAAAATAAACATGAGTTAGTGGGAAGTTACCACCACTAATCACCGATTAACTCAACTAATTCATCCATTATATTCAAACCGATCTTTAACTATACCATATGTATTTCAGTGTGATACTTGGATTTTGATAGCCTATTATACATTTATACATCACTTGAGCGAAATACAAATCTATTGGGTTGACTCTGATACACTACCCCAACTATACCGCTTCTTCGGTGTACACCCTAAACTTTTTGTCTCTTTTTTATACACCATAAACAATTTATTTCTCTATTAAACATCACAAACTATACTTTCTCTTTTAATTGCAACATAGCGATTCTAAATTGTGATTAGATTTATTAAACCGGTAATTGCGTTTCAAAAACCAAGATTAGCTTAAGTAAACCCAAAAACTACAATTTATTTACCCCTTTTTGCCGTAAAAAAAAATAACAAAAAAAAAAAACACGTTAACCACCATCTTCGTCTTCTTCATATCAAAAATCCCCACCTTTATTTAGAATTTCTTCAACGTGTTCTTTTGTTGTTTCTTTGCAAGATAAAAGAAATCTATTAATCTAATATTAAAATTTATAGCTGACGAATTCTCATTGTTTCAAGAAATAAAAACTATCATCAAGATTACAAAAACTTTAAAACAAAAACTCCAAAACAAACCATTCATGTTTGCAAAACTAAACTAAAAGGAACACGTTCATAGCACTATTAAACTTCACTCATAAATCACCATGTCGGGGTTGTTTGTGATGGTTGCGTGAGAGAGATTGTATCCGGTACTTGAGACGATGATGACACAACCTGAAAAAGAAACACAAATACAAAGAATTACTATATAAACCAGAAAGGTAATAGAAGGAAAAATTGGATCATACCTCAGTAGTTCTTTGTCTCTTCGACTTTTCCTTGGGATATTGCTTACACCCAGCTGCATTATGGCCAGTTTCACGGCAAGACGAACAACGTACAATACGTCCTTTCCTTCCAAGTGTTTCTTTTATTGTTTTTTTCTGCGGCGACTCGTGTTTTCCTTTAATCCTTGGATATGTCTTTTGTCTATTTGTTTTCTTCTTACCAGGTAGTATAGGCTCTGGTGGTGCTGTTACCAAGCGATACGTAGAAGTCATCCAGAATCTTGGCCCTCTCATTGGATGTATGGACTGCTCGTAATTGTCTCGCCACAAATCAGTGCTGAAAAATCCTGATACATAACTTTCAACATTCATATCGTAATCAATCATTGCTCCATACGCATGCTCACATGGAATCCCACTGATTTGCCATTTACCACATGTACATGTTCTTTTCTTCGTGTTCACCGAATAATCATTCCCATAAAGCATAACCTCATAAACTCCATGAGTTGCCGGAGTTGTTTCACACTTGCTTGCATCTTTCTTCTCTTTCGCGAGAATCTTGGCAACATACTCTGTAAACATTCCTTCATGATTCTTGGATTTGTTATGCCTCTTCACCATTCGATGCATAGCTTGCCTCCTAATTGTGTCCAGCATTGGAATCATTGCCTTAGCTCTTGCTTTCGTAATTGATGCGTTGAATGATTCCGTCGCGTTGTTATCAACATCCTCACAGTTGCTTCCAAGTTTAAAGAAAGCTCTTGACCACATCTCGGGTTGCTTTTTCATCACTAAATTGTAGACATCAATGCTATACTCTTTCACGTTGTTGAGGTTTTCTTTAAACTCAGTCTTGTTGTAGCTCCAAGCTAGTTGCCATATCAATGGTTTGATCAAATCTTTTTTTGGATGCTTGTTCTTCAAGTTCTCAATGATGTGTTTTACACAAAATCTATGTTCAGCTTTAGGCAATTCTTTTTGTACAGAACTGATGAGTCCCTGAAAATAGAAAAATAATTATTAATCACAATGGCATGGACTGTCAAAGACAATGAGAAGAAAACTAGCAAAAAAACAAAAAAAAAATGAAAATTAAATATCATTAAAATATTGGAATTACATATACGAGTAAACGTCATATGCATTATCTCATTGACTTTTCTTATGCATATACAGTAGGAGCAAAACCATACTACAATTATACGTGTAGAAAGAAAAGTCACAACAAATAGAGAAGTCACAATGTTGATACATACCTTCGATTTATCAGAGATCAAAACAAATCCTTCTCCATCTTGAAGTTTTAAATCAGCCTTGAGTTGCTGGAGGAACCATAGCCAGTTATCCCCAGTTTCAGATTGTACCACAGCCCAAGCAAGTGGATAAATTTGATTGTTTGCATCATGACCAACTGCAGCCAACAACACGCCTTTCACTGCCGTCTTCAAGAACGTACCATCAAGTCCGATGATTGGTCGACAAGAGCCCCTCCAAAGTGTGCGGATTATTTCAAAACACACATAAAAGCGGTTAAAAACATCTTCACCGGCAGAGTTAGGGATAGTTTCAACAATGGCAGTTGATCCCGGATTGGTAGATAGAATCTCTTCCACATAACCGCGAATGTGAGTAAATTGTTCTTCATACTCCTTCTCAAGCAACTTCAGAGCTAGCAGCCTTGCGCTTTGGCATTGACCCCTAGAACTCACTATCTTCCAGTGATCTTTAATGTGATTTTGAATTTCCTTAGGCATGAATTTAGGATTTACTCTTAGCTTGTCCATGAAAAGCCTTGCAATAACAGGACTTCTGAGTATTTTGCATCTCCCATTCGGAGTACAACTGTGCTTTCTATATGTCGTCTTTACCACCCACATTTGTCTCGGCTCATCATAAGAGCAATACACCCTCCACTTACACTTACCAACAATACCACACTTGAATTCAAGCTTTGTTTTCTCCCATCTTCCTTGAACCACATTATTCCCTGTGTTTAAAGCATACTCAATTATAGCCTCTTTAAACTCAACATCATTGAAGAACAATTGACCTATAGATAATCTATCAACTCTGCTCCTTCGGATTCTTCTATCTCGCAGAACAATCGGATCTTCGTCTTCATCCGAACTATCTGGAATTTCATTTCGGCCAACAGAAAACTCATCAACGAAATTCCCTACTGAATCTTCTACTTCAAACTCAAACCGGTCCATTCCATCCTCTTCATCTTCGGCTTTACTCTCGTTTTTCTTTTTCTTGCCTTCCTTTTTGTTTTTTTGTTTTTTATTGTCATCTTCGTTTTCCTCACTACCATTGTTATCAACATCTTCCATATCAATGTCGGGTTGTATCTCATCCATGTTTTTTTCTGTAGATTACGTAACTAAAAAAAAAAAAAAAACTAAGCCTACGAAACCAGCAAGAGAGAAGCTATGAAATGAAAGATAGAGAGAAGCTATGAAACCAGAGAGAAGACCTTACCAGAGAAATTGAGAGGAAGAGAGAAACGAGTTATTCTCGTGATGAAGTTGAGAAACCCTAAGATTTGGGATTTTTGTTACGTAGAAGAAGAAGATGAGTTTAAATCGTGGGTTTTTGGGGCTTTAATTTGTTCTCTTTTTTTTATAGCAAAAAAAAATTGTAGTTTTTGGGTTCACTTAAGCTAATCGTGGTTTTTTAAACGCGATTACCGGTTTAGTAAATCTAATCACAATTTAGAATCGCTATGTTGCAATTAGAAGAGAAAGTATAGTTTGTGATGTTTAATAGAGAAAAAAATTATTTATGATGTATAAAAAAGAGACAAAAAGTTTAGGGTGTATACCGAAGAAACGGTGTAGTTGGGGTAGTGTATCAGAGTCAACCCAAATCTATTTGAAAAAATTTAAATTGGGAAAGCAAAGTGAAAACTTTTTTTTGGAGAGTTTTGCAACCGTAAGTTTGTTTCTAACATGGATACTACAACAATCACAAGAGGAGGGAACCTAAAGATAGCAGCTTCTAAACATTCTGTGTTAATAAAACAATCAACCAAAATCTGAAACCCATCAAACCTAACAAATCCGTGAAAAGAAACCGTAGGATCATCAGCTAGGAATCTCGTTGTCAGATTGGCTATCGCCTCCGAATTCTTCGTCCTCACCTTCTAATTCATCGTCATCTTCTTCATCTTCCTCGCCTTCCTCTTCTCCTACCTCTCCAACTCCTCCTCCTACTGGGATGGACGACGAAAAGGGATCCTTGACGTGGTTAACCGAGTTTGTGTAGTAACTGTGAACCGCATTTGTTGTGTTTACATGCGTGTACGAAGTAGTTGGTGGAGGAATTGCAACAGACTTGTTAAGCCTCTCGAATCTCGCCTTTCGTTCTTCTGCGGATATGTTAAATGAGATGGACGATGGTTGAGCCCCAAATCTTAGCCGTCTTTCTTTTGCTAGCTCGAGCTGTGACTGCTCTTGACCAGCTATAAAAGTCCCTACCATTACCTGTAATAAATTCATGTCAGACAAAATATATACTCATGTTCTGAGACCACATAATATCTGGAAATTTGAACCAACCTGAACAGGACCAGCAGCAAGAAAGAGACCAGCGAGTCCTCCACCAAAGACACGACCATCTGGTCCTGCAAGGCAAACACTCATACCACCAGCTCTACTTCGAGTTCCTCCAGAGTCATTTTGCATAAACGAACCAGTCAAAGAGAGAATCTCAAAACGACCCTGATCACAAAAAATAACACCACAAAAACATTTGAGGGAAATCGAATAGAGAGAAGTGCATTCTTTATACATAAAAGAATAGAGAAGAGTGCATTTAGACCTCATAAGTTAGAGTACCGCCGGATGTCATAGATTGACGAAGCGTAACATTGGAGATGGGACCATTAGCTGAAAGGATGCAGATAGCACGAGATCCTTGTTGAGAGAATGTCATTATCTTCATCGTCACATCCTGCACAAAACCAAATGTCAAGAGATTAGCTTAATAACTGATCATAGTAACCGCTTTGAAGACTATATGATCATATCACGAATGATTATTCAGAAAAAACATACCTCTCCAGCGTTGACGATCAGCACATGAGGAGTAAAGTTGGCACCAACAAAATCAGCAGTTCCTACACCTGCCAAATTGGTATCAACTGAATCCAGACAAATCAAAATCAAAGTTGAGGCAACAAACCATTAAGGTATAAACAACGCAGTCTTTAAACTAAAAAAAGAAGTAATTGATCTAAGCTGTTTCCTCCCTAATCCTAGAGCTTCTGGGAAATGTTATGATGTACATATTCCAATACTTCCCCTAAAGTCATAGCCTTTTTATTTCTCTTAGCTTCTATGACTTCTGACACAAAAGTTCTCTTCTTATCCCAACATCGTCAAACCCACATATAGATCCATTCCAGTGACATAACTAACAAAACTGCTACACTTATAACAGACAAGTATCGAAGGTTCTAAAGAGATATTTACCAGGACTTCTATCGAATTGAAACATTTGAGACTTCTTGAGCCATCGATTAGACTTGCCACGTCCTCTTCCTCGTTTCCTTGGAGGAAACTCCGACGTCAACGGCACCGAAGATGAGATTGGCATCGGCGATAGAGTCACGGCGAGAGTCCCATCGGGATTATACTTTCTCGGCCTACCTCTCTTCTTTTTCAGCTGCTCAGAGGAAGTGTTCTCCGCCGGCATTGTTAAGCTAAACGGAGTAGCCGCATTCTCAGTAACGGCTGCTACGGTGGCGGCGGCGGATACAGTGGTGGGTTGGCCTAAAAACGGGTTAGGATTTTCGGGTCTTGGTGGTGGGTCCATTGAGTAACCACCATCAGAAGCAGCAGCAGCTTCATGTTGCTTCAAGCCGAAACTGCTTGTGTTGTTGTTGTTGTTGATGTTGGTTCCTTCTCTCTCTTCCATCCGGACATAAGATCAAGTGATTCTGTTGGGAGAGATTCCGACAAATCAGTAGAGAACCCAGAGATCCTCTCGAATCTTTATGATCACGAAAGATTCAAGATTGCTTCTTCTACAAAGCTCAAGATTCAGAGATAAAGAGTGAAAACACGAAAGATGAGATTTTGTTACAAAAACAGATCAGTAGAAGCTAAGCTAAAGATAATAAAAACAGAGCTTCCATGGAGGAATGAATCTTAATTTCAGAAAATTCGACCTAAAACATACATAATTATAGCAAACAAGAAAGATCTAATTTTTTTGCTTTTTTTATTTTTTTTTCTAAGGGGGTGGTTTAAGTTGGGGGAGAAATTTCTTAACGAGTGAAGGTGAAATTAGGGTTTTGGCAAGAAATGGAAAGAGAAAACAAAATTAAAAAAAAAAAATGGAATAAACCAGATGGGATATTATAATTTATTTTGTAGAAAAAGAAAGAGAGAGAAATAAGGAAAAAATGTAACTGTAGGTTTGAATAAAATAAAAAATCTTGACTTAATTCGAATAATTAATTACCTGGTTAAGAGATAATTAAACTGTTCCGGTTTGGTTGATATTATAGCGTTAAGGTAAATTAGTTTTGTAGTAATTTGGTTACGGACCAAACAAATGGTTTTGTATTTAGTTCTTTTTTTTCTTGATAAATATTTACTTATTTTGTTGGTCAACTAATATTTTTTGTATTAGTAAGTAAATCTTTTTGGGGATATTAAAATAGGAAAAAAAATGCTGTAAATAAGGAGCTAACGTAACGTCTGAGCCATGCCAATTTGTTTTTGTTTTTTTTTTTGTTGCTCTACAGTACTAAGATTAAAGATAGAGACATATTGTATCATTTTAGTGTAATGTGGTTGACTAAACATTAACCCTTTGACTAAATATTCCTCCCAAACTCCCACAAACTCTCTGGTCCTTTTACGGACAGGCCCTGTCAGAGTCCATTTTCGCATGTCCATGAATCATCGCACGTTTGAGTAATGATAAGATTCTGACGATATAAACCTGTTTATCCTCAATTGTTGTTGTTCCAAGGGACTAGCTATCACATTTTGCTAAAAGTTTTGTTCTTGCAATCTATATTGTCTTCAATGTATTTGCCAAAGAATGAACTTTTTAACCTTTCTGTTGTATGTTTCAG
The DNA here is from genome assembly GCA_019202795.1 of Arabidopsis thaliana x Arabidopsis arenosa. Lineage (NCBI taxonomy): Eukaryota > Viridiplantae > Streptophyta > Magnoliopsida > Brassicales > Brassicaceae > Arabidopsis > Arabidopsis thaliana x Arabidopsis arenosa. The sequence goes on from CM032924.1 coordinate 6,392,331, forward strand.
AAGTATATGATATGTCAAAAATCCTAAAATATTGTTCAACTCCACTAACATTTCTAATAAATGGATTAATCTATCTTTCTTTTCTCTCTCTATAATATATGAGATTGGTAAAACTGCAGAATTAATAGATAAAAAATTAAAATAAAACTAATATATAGTTATGTAGAATGGAATGAAACTGGTAGAATAAAATTGATTAATATATATGTGGAACGAAATTGATAATAAAATTTGTGATTGAGGAATGAAGTATTATCGATATAAACATACATGTGTAATATTCTATAGTTTGGAACGAGAATCATCCTAAATACCATAAACCAAGTTTCTGCTCAGAAAATACTACAACTTTTGTTAAATTTTTCAAAAACTGTACAAACATCTAGATTTCGTAAAATTTCCTAAATTGTAAGAAGAGTTGTTATTGAAGGAAACATGTATGTAAAATTGTTCGCTTTTATCTCATACGAATTGGAAATAAATACATGGTAGTTTTACGATATTGGTGTTGTGTTTTCTAAAAGTTCTCTCATCTCCGTAGCTCAAAGATGGACATGGATTTGTCCGTTGTTGTTTATATGAAAAAATAAATTAACGTGGTCGTTCATGTAAGATGCCGTTATTTGTATTGACGCAAAAAATTCACGGCCAATTTTTATTTATAAAATAATATTATTTATTTAAACAACATCTTTTAATTTTTTTTTTAAAAGAAATTATCCAAATTTTTATTAGCAAGTATAAAGCATATGATTCATTTTAATTCACAATTTTTTTTTTTTTGGTGGTTAAAGATAAAAAAGAGAGAGGAAAGAAATAACATGTTGGGTGGCCAAAAACCCTAAATCTTGACCCGAATACAACAACACCTGACCCGTTTCTTCTTCCGGCACTGAGCAGACACGATGAGCTCGGAGAACGAAGACTCTTCAGCTGTGCGACGGCGCGTGTCCTGCACCAAATGCTTCGACGCTCTCTGGTTCTGCTACTGTAAGTCCTCGTTTCCCATCATCTGATCGCATTCTCTGATTCTACATCTTCGATTTCCACTCCATTCACCAGCTCCAACTGCAAAATTGTTCGTCCTCAGCTACCAAAATTTGAACTTGATTGAGATTTGATCAATCTTATAACCAATCTTTGCTTTTTGGAATTGTGCTCTTTGATTTTGTAGTTTACGAGCTTGTTTTGCCTGTTATAGACTAAAAAGCCTTGGTCAAAGATTAGAAATGGATTAGCTTTACACCAATTAAAGGATCTCTGAAACCATTTCCTCAATGTATATGTTTTGTTGAAGGGATGTCTAGATGGTCCAACATTACCAGCAATGGCGATGACACAGGAAAAGATTTGGGTAAAAAATGACATAGTCTTAGACTTTTTAGCAAGTTTTATCGCTTTGTCGTCTCCGCTTTTCTTGTTTCTTGAATACGCAAGAGGGAAATTCGATAAATGTTTCGCCTTTTAGGAAAGAACAGCTTAAAAGAACGTCCTTTGTAAATTAATTTTTAGATTTATGTGTATGATTTATGTGCATTCACTTCATCTATAATGTTTTCTTGGCTCCATTGACCTTAGTTATACCATTTTTGATTACTTTGACATGACTGTCATAGATTAACTCAGACAATCTCTTTGCAGCACCATTTTACCAAATGCAGCAGTATTACCGGGTTGGAAAACTTGATGATTGTACTAAGAAGTTCTCTGACCTCTTTGATTGTCTTTCCCTGAAGACAAAAAGAGCTTCTGAAGTTGAGGTTTGTAGCTTCTTTAATCTTACAGTTGGTTCATTCTTCATTACTTTTGTCTTTTAGCATCATCTATTGGATATCACATAGACTAGCTTAATCTCAAATAACCATGATTTGGAGTTATGTGAATCACACTTCTTTTCAATTATAATTCGAACTTGGTTTTACCTGGTGCAGCTCTTACATTTAGCATCATTTTTGTTTTTGCGGATAAAGATAAACATGGAACAATGTCCTTCTGCACCATGTCCTATATGCACATAAAATTGGTGCAGTTTCTACTGTTTGTGTATGAACGTGTCTGTTTTGTCCAAGATATTTAAGCTATGACTATTGCAGAAAATTCTGGATGAGCAAGAGAAAGCTACTGCGGAAAAACATATCTGGATTATGCGAACACAGGAAGAAGCTGTAAGTCATTGGAATGAGACTTTTGGGCATTTGGATGATCCAAATTCTTAGAAGGTACAGTTTCACGCTTTAGATTCTCTACTGCATTCTTGACGGAGATTTTTACTTCCAAGAAACTCGATGTCTGCTAGAGATCTGCAGATTATTCTGCCAGATAGAGAAAGCTTTTTGTCATCGCTTACCATGAACATTTTGAGCAAACTTAAGTTATACCTCAATCTCCAAAGAAGCATACCTCGAAAGATGGAGGGATGTTTTGAGACCATTTATTGGAGGGATGTTTTGAGACCATTTATTGGACTGTGGATGTATTTGGTTGATTGGTAACAACAGAAAATACATTGCTAAATAAAATCTCACATCTGTTTCAAAAATAGAGCGTCTGTGTTACTGTTATATTTTTTTTATATTTTTTTGGACAATGTGTTACTTTTATTAGATATAGCTTTGAGCAACACTAACATGAAGACGCAAAAACGTTCTTTATTGGCCATTATCTTAACATATTTGAAGCAGCGAGAGAGTGAATGCCTATTTGCAGAAAGTTCGAAAACAGAGAAGAAACAGAGTACATATAATACAACAGGACAATGGTTTTATACATTGTTTCCTTAGATTCTCATAACATCAAGGTAAGCTTTTCCATCGAGCTCACGGGAGAACAAGCCATTGAAATACTCTTCAGTAGTCACGCTTTTGAAAAATGCAGCCTTGTGCCTTTCCACGAGACTTCTCATCGGACCAATTTCTTTACCCATTCCTGTATTGTGAAATGTCGCCACAGAAAGCCTCTCTTTCTTTGAGTTCACAACTCCACGATGCTCTATACTTCGGTATGTCCCATTCGTTATGATCTACATTAATTGCCAATACCATCATCAGAACTATATACAATGATGTAATAAGCCCTCTCGTCCAAATTACTTACCTCTATGATGTCTCCAACATTGACAACAAAAGCATTGGGGAGAGGTTTGACAGAAACCCACTTGCCATCTTTCTTGATTTGGAGACCTTCAACTTCATTAACCTGCAACAGTATGGTGAGTCCTGTAGAATCGGAATGCGGAGTTAGACCAATAACCTTATCGGGCTCTGGACAAGGAGGGTAGTAATTCATCCTAATCCTCTGCCCTAACTCATCATCAAACAACTTTTCCATTTCCTCAGGTTCGATCTTCAGTGCACTCGCTATTTTCGCAAATAAGACCTTAGCTATTCTTTTCACTTCAGCCGAATACGTATCTAGTGTATCTCTGAAGAAAAAAAAACCAAATTATTTAACATAGAAGACTTTTGGAGTTTGTAAGAAGAATTAAAAAAATTATAGCAAACCTTAAGGGAAGAGGTAACTTGGGAAACAAGTGAGGCTTGCGTAATTGAACTGGTTGCATTGTAAGGAAGAAAACGTCTGCCCAATCGAGTTTCTGCTCTTCTGAAACCACAAAAGCTTGTCCAAACCCTTCGATATCACCGGGCTGTTGCCAGAGCTTCTTTTTCTCTTCCATGGGAAGGTTGAAGAAATCTTGAATATCGGACTTGAATTTGTTTAAGAAACTTGAGTCCATTCCATGGTTTACAAGCTGTTAGATAATCATAAAGACATGCCACAAGGATATAAATTTGAAATCCATATATGCATACACAAAGAAGATGAATTGTTTTGTAAAGAATGAGTTTTTATGGACCAATTTCGATAAACAGTGTAGCTGACTTGCCTGGAAAAATCCCCATTCTTTACAAGCGAAGTCGAGCTTGTCAATCTCAGAATCCATGGAGGTTGAAGAACACAAAAGACTCATGTCTATGATTGGGATCTGGTTTGTTAGACCAGAATCAATGGCTACCTCGGCTTTGTCTTGATCAGACCTTACATACCTTGCAGGAACCGTCGTGATCTTCTTCTCCATCACCATATCTTGAACAGAAGGAACTATAATAGAACTTTGGGTTGCTCCTTTACCTTCCATGGCCGCTTCTTCTTGAAAGATAAAACAAAATGTAAATAGATAATCTCACATCCAATGAAGATAATTGGTTTTATAGAGCTTTTGATGGATGACAAAGTCTATAATGGCTGCAACTCCACATTTTATATAGTAGAATAACGAAAAAACTGAATAATTGCTACTAGTATGTTAGATGAATAGTAGAAAAACGAAATATCTGAATAGTTTTTAGTGAAACAAACTAAACTGAACGAAGTTTTCATAGAATAATTATGTAACGCTGAAAATAAAGTTTAAGTAGATTAATCACTTTTTGTTTTCTCTCGTTAAATTTTTAACACGCTGAAGTTATATAGCGAAATCATTTTTGTAAAACGTGAAAATTTGATGAATAGTGAATTATGTTTTCAAAACGTGAAAGGGTGACCGAAAATAATATTAATAGTTTAAGAAAAAGTTACTCTAATACCGAGAGAAAAATAGCTAGTCAAACAAGAAAAATGTATTTGCCCAATTCCTCTGTCGACAAATAGGAGAACTTTTCACAAAAATTATTTGTTTGACAATTTTTCCTTTTACATTTACTTTTACTTTTCTTCTCAATTTTTGCTTTGAATTCCTCTTTTTAACTAGTCGGATCTACGAAATGAAAAATAAGAATTGTTTAGTCCTTTCGTACCAAAAGTTTTGGGCTTTTGGCGTTTTGCTCAAAAGACTGGTGCAATAAGTAAAGTACGACGTCGTTTGTGTTTCTCTGCGGGCCACAACACTTGAACGAGTCTTCTTCACTGCTTGGAGAATCACTACTACTTCGGTATGTCCCATTCGTTATAATCCACATTATCTACCAATACCATCATCATATCAATAACTTATTCCAAAGACTACCATCGCATGTGTCTGTTTTGTCCAAGATATTTAAGCTTTGACAATTGCACAAAATAACTGAAGAGCAAGAGAAAGCAACATACCTTGGAACGAGACTTTTGGGCATTTGGATGATCCAAAATTGTTAGAAGGTACAGATTCACGCTTTAGATTCTCTACTGCATTTTTCACGGAGATTTTCTTACTTCCAAGAAACTTGACATCTGATAGAAAACTCTTTTTGTCATCGTTTACCATGAACATTTTGAGCAAACTTAAGGTATACCGCAATCTCCAAAGAAGCGCACCTCAAAAGATAGAAGGATGTCTTGAGATCATTTATTGGACTGTTGCTGTATTTGGTTGATTGGTAACAACAGAAAATACGTTCTTTATTTTGGCCATTGTCTTAACAGATTTGAAGGAGAGACAGAGGTTGCCTATTTGGAGAAGGTACGAAAACAGAGAAGAAACAGAGTGTATACAACAAGGCAATGGTATTATCCGTTACTTCCATTAGATTCTCATAACATCGAGGTAAGCTTTTCCATCGAGCGCATGGGAGAACAAACCATTGAAAAACTCCTCAGTGGTCACACTTTTGAAAAATGCAGCCTTATGCCTTTCCACAAGACTTCTCATCGGACCAATTTCCTTACCCATTCCCATGTTGTGGAATGACGCCACAGAAAGCCTCTCTTTCTCTGAGTTCACAACTCCGCGGTGCTCTATACTTCGGTATGTCCCATTCGTTAGGATCTACATTAGTTACCGATACCATCATCAGAACCATTTACAATGACTTCAAGAATAGGCTCTCTCGTTCATATAACTTACCTCTAAGATGTCTCCCACATTGACAACGAAAGCATTTGGGAGTGGTTTGACAGAAACCCACTTGCCATCTTTCTTGATTTGGAGACCTTCAACTTCGTTAACCTGCAACAGTATGGTAAGTCCTGTAGCATCGGAATGCGGAGTTAAACCAATAACCTTATCGGGCTCTGGACAAGGCGGGTAGTAATTCATCCTGATTCTCTGTCCTAACTCATCATCGAACAACTTTTCCATTTCCTCGGGTTTGATCTTCAGTACACTCGCCATTTTCGCAAGTAAGACTTTAGCTATGCTTTTCACTTCAGCCGAATACATATCTAGTGTATCTCTGAAGAAACATAAACCAAATTTTAAAGAGAGAAGACTTGTGGAGTTTGTAAGAATGATTTTATAAATTTGAAGCAAACCTTACGGGAAGAGGTAACTTGGGAAACAAGTGAGGCTTGCGCAATTGAACAGGTTGCATGGTAAGGAAGAACATGTCTGCCCAATCGAGTTTCTGCTCTTCTGAAACCACAAAAGCTTGTCCAAACCCTTCTATATCACCAGGTTGTTGCCACAGCTTCTTTTTCTCTTCCATGGGAAGGTTGAAGAAATCTTGAATCTCTGTTTTGAATTTGTCCAAGAAACTCGAGTCCATTCCATGGTTTACAAGCTGTTAAACAAGCCACAATGATAAAATTGGAAGTCCATATGGGGTGTTTAATAAGCTAACACAAAAAAGAGGGTTTTTTTTTTTGTAAAGAACGAGTTTTTGTGGAGCAATTTCAATAAACAAAAATAGTGTAGCTTCACTTGAGACTTGCCTGGAAAAATCCCCATTCTTTGCAAGCAAAGTCGAGCTTGTCAGTCTCAGAATCCATGCAGGTTGGAGAACACAAAAGACTCATGTCTATGATTGGGATCTGGTTTCTTAGACCAGAGTCAACGGCTATCTCAGCTTTGTCTTGATCTGACCGTACATACCTCGGAGGAACCGCCGTGATCATATTCTCCTTCACCATCTCTTGAACAGAAGGAACTATAATAGAGCTCTGGGTTGCTCCTTGACCTTCCATGTCCGCTTCTTCTTGAAAGATAATCTCAAATCTAACTGAAGACTATATGTCAACTCAATATCTTAACAATGTCTACAAGAAACAATGTCTACATCAATGATTACAATGAGTGGGAAAAAAATAATCTAAAATTTTAGTAAAAATTACTCTGATTTCCATAGAAAAACAGCCACTCAAACCTGAAAAAAAAAGATTAATGTCTCTGGCCAATTCTTCTATCGGCAATGAGTAAAAAGTTAACTGTGACTTTCCTCTAACATTTTACTAGTCAGACCTAAGAAATTTGGGATCATAAAGTTTTTGTACAAAAGGAAAAAAGAACTGTCAAAAGAAAATACGACGACGTTTTAGTAGTGTGTTGTTGCTCTGTGGACCACACATTTGAACGAGTCTTCTTCAGTCTCCACCACAATTCCTTTCTCTTTCACAGCTTCGAGTTCATGGAATCTATTCATCTATTGATTCTGTTCTTCAACCGTCGTCATGGCGTTGCTCGCTATTCCGTATTTCGTCCCTCACCATCTCCGGCGGAATCATCGGAGGAACCAATGCAGATGTTGTTCGTCTTCGGCAACCAATGAAGGTTCCACGGCGGTTGTGTGGTTTAAACATGACCTTCGTGTTGATGATCATCCTGGCCTCCTCGCTGCGTCCAAGCACAGTGCCGTCATACCTCTCTACGTCCTCGATCGTCGCATTCTATCGAGTAAGTTCATATACATTCCAAATGCTAGATTGATTACCGGAACAAATTCGAATTTATCTTGCTCTTAGCCTGAGCTCAATACGGATATCTTAAGAATTCTCCAGATGTTTTAGTTGATGAACCTATGCTTAGTTTTATAGCTTGTAGAATGGTTTTGCATAGATCAAGTAGCTAGAATCCCATAGGCACAATCCTCCATTTCCAAGAGTAACTTGATTAGGTATCTAATCCAACAGCTTATCTGTATCTAGGATACACAACGGATACATTAGAGCTAGCTATTATAGCCTTGGAAGACTTGAGAAAAACCTTGAAGAAGCAAGGATCAAATCTTATGCTCAGATACGGGAATGCAGAAAATGTCATTGCAGATCTTGTCAAAGAGGTAACTTCACGGGTATAATTGAGCACAATTTTTTCAGGCGAGATCGAATAACCATTTCTCACAAGCACGTGCTGGATTGCTACAGGTACGAGCTCACTCTGTTTTTGTGGAAGAAGAGGTAGAATACCATCTGTGTGATGTTTTGGACGGTGTTAAGAAAAAGTTGGAAGGCTTTTCTTTATCTGGAGAACCACCAAGGATTGTTTTTTGGCGGACTCCTTTTTACGAGAGCCAAGTATGTATTTGCTTCTCTTGCAATGACAGTTTCTGCATTGAGATTTGGAACCAGTTACTTATGTGACACTTTTTTGGTCCTCCAGAATTTGACGGATCTACCACAATCTTGGGAAGAGTTTAAGAAACTAAAGCTGCCTATCTCTTTGCCAGTTCCTGCAGCAAAACTTTCATCCCCAGGAAGTGAATTGCAATGGGGTATGCTTTTCTTCAAAAGTCATGGAGTTGGATCTCTTAAATGAGTAGTTTCATTAGATATCTGATTCGTGAGCCTTTTAACGCTAGGGGAAATGATAAATGAAACATGCTCCAGGTTCTGTGCCAACGCTCGATGACCTGAAGGACTATTTGAAGGAAAGCTTATGCGAGAAAGAAAATAGCTGGAGGGAAATGGCACAGGCATCTGCTGAAAGAGTATTAACGGAAAGGCTTGGTAATTTGAAGGAAAGCAGTATGGAGCCAATTGTTGATGGAAGTTTAGGGAAGAAGGTTGACAATTCTGCTTTTGTCACAAGTAAAAGAGATACTGTTGGAGGTGGAAATGAGGCTGTACTCAATGCTCTAGCAGGATACTTGAGGTACTTGGAGGGTACAAGTCGAGATGACTGGCAAGAGTACGTGGCTATTCTTAATTCTGACGTTATTGTGCTTCCCAGATGCATATCATTTGAAAGTGGGATGCTTCTGGTCTATCTTATAACTTGTTGAAGAGTTATCGGCGTTGGTTTTGATACTGACCAGGGTTCATGCGAGACTTCGTGATGCCGAGATTAGGCCCGGAGCTTCATTTTTCAAACTTTTTGGACCTGTCCTCTGTCTTGGTATTGTATCCAGAAGAAGTGTTCACTATGAAGCAATCGAGTATGAAAAAGAAAGGAATGCTGGATTTATTTCTCCTGTTGGATATTCAGCTGCCACCGTGTCTGCTGCAACCGATGCTGTGCGCTCTATGGAGGTACAAAGACTCACAGAAATGATATCTCTATGCTCCTACTTTCTTTTCCAAAATATTTGAAGCTGTTGGATTTGTTTTGGCAGTGGTATTACCTCGTGGCTCTAAATAGAGAGAGGATTGATGAAAAAAGGCACGTTATAAGGATTTGGAGATGGAAGGGATATCTTATTCAGGTTTCTGTTATTACTCATATTTCTCCAATGGCCTACATTGGCCATTTTTGTAATCACACTTCTTGATCTTTTTATATTTGCTTATGGAATATAAAGAGGAATCACTTCCTTGTTTCAGTACACAGTGGTTGGTAATGAAGGCCCTGCCGTTCTTCTTGTGCATGGCTTTGGTGCTTTTCTAGAGCATTACCGCGACAATGTAGACAACATTGTAAATAGCAAAAACCGAGTATGGACCATTACAGTCTTGGGTTTTGGAAAATCAGAGAAGCCAAATATCATTTACACCGAGCTTTTGTGGGCTGAATTGCTGCGGGATTTTATGATTGAAGTAGTTGGGGAACCAGCACATTGCGTAGGGAACTCAATCGGTGGTATGCACCTACTGAGATGTGTAATATATGCGTAAGGACAATGGTTAAGATACTCATTTAATTATATACTGTATATATGTTTTTCCTTTATCAGGGTATTTCGTTGCATTAATGGCCTTTCTTTGGCCGGCCTTGGTTAAGTCCGTCGTCCTTGTTAACAGTGCTGGCAATGTGGTACCTGGATACTCTCCTCTCCCAATCTCTAGAGTATGTATCATTTGAATGAATGAATATATGAGTTTTCAGATTTTTTAGAAAAATTTAAGAGTTTTGGCTCAGGAATTAATTATTAAGTAATTATCACATCCTATTGTCCTTCTTTTTTTTAGGAAAGGGGAGTTCCATTTGGTGCACAACTGGGTGCTCGACTTCTTCTCTTTTTCCTACAATTCAATGTCAACAAGCTATTAAAGGATTGTTATCCAGTTGTAAGTAATATGAAGATTTCGACATCGGTATGAGAAAGTATAAATGCTCATCATTGTGCCGAATTTCTAACCCAACTGCTTGTTTATGATGCAGAAACCTGCGAGAGCTGATGACTTTCTCGTCACTGAAATGCTAAGAGCAGTATCCTTTTCTTTTTTTTTTGCATTAATTGGTTCATGATCTGCAAGTAAAATATTGATGATAGAGACATTACCTTAAAACACACAATAGTCTCGTGACCCCGGTGTCATTATGGTCCTGGAAAGTATCTTCGGCTTTGATCTTTCGCTTCCTTTGAATTATCTCCTCAAAGGGTTTGAGGAAAAAACTCTAGTAATACAGGTATCAAGAGTTCAAACATTGTTTGGATCCTCATTCTAACTTCTATTAGGGATTACACAGGATCAATATTCATCAGTTTCATTCATGTATTAGGGGATGAAAGATCCCATATCGGATCCGAAGAAGAAAGTAGCCTTACTGAAGGAGATTTGTCCAGCGATGGTGATTAAGCAAGTTAATGCAGGTAAAGCAAAACACTAACTGCTAAAAACCCTATACACCTTCAATATAGATTGTGTATAGATCATTCTTCTTGACTCTTGTCTCATTTGCAAGTATAGGTCACTGTCCCCACGATGAAATCCCAGAAGAGGTAAATCCGATTATCTGCGAATGGATAGTGAAGGCCACTAGTGATGATCAAGAACTAAAAGCCTCATCATCCCAGCATATTTGCCACAGTAATAAACAAAACTAAGGATTTGGTCAGCAGAAAGCAGTTATTGAAATGGTATAGTTTGGTTGTGTCACCAAGACATCGTCATAGATTAGATGTCATCAACCCAAATGCAAGAAACATGACTAAGTTAAACCAATTAAAAGGGAACCGTCATTTTTCTTTCTGACTAAATATATTCTTTGTTTATTTATCTTTTCGTAATTCTAAGCCTGAGTCCTTAATTACAAGATTTATATATGTTTTGATTTAATTATTTGGACGTAATGTCACTATATGTATGTCTATAGCTTTTTAGTTTGTGTCCAGTGTTGTCCCCTCCGAAATTTGCTCATCTATCTGTCCCATGTGGTAGTGCACTGCGTTTAAGCAACATTCAGAATTTCAGATTCTGGAAGTAGGGACAAGAAGCTGTGGGTGGAACACACGTGCTGTTTTGGGAGGCTATAAACGACACAGCGTTCGCGTCTATAAATGGTAAACTTTCACGTTCGCTTTAATTTAGAGTGTCATATTCAGTTTTTTGACCTATTCTTAATTTTTTGCTAATCTATATATACATTTTTGGAGTACACTTAGCAAATAAATCCTAGAGTTTCACCTTATTTACGAGTCCATGCCATTGGCATTTATTATTTAGTTTTACAAAATTTAAATAAAGATATTAACCAAACGATATCTTACCTAATTTGTTTCTAAAAATCTCTACACAATCTTTCCATATATATTCAAAAAACAATTCCGTGAATTTTACTCCACAAAATATGCATAAAACCAATTTATAGCAAATATTTATATTAACATTTTGCGTAACAATAAAACTACTAATTTCTAATAATCAAAATATTCACATAGAAAAATCATATAATTTATATAATAAATTTAAAATATATATATTAGTAGTATAAATTTAAAATCATTCAAGGAACGGTATACCACGGGTGAGATCCTAAAATTATTGGATTTTATAACAATAATAATTTATTTTCTTGGATTTTATAACACTAATAATTTAGCCAACGGGATAATATAGACGGGTTTATATGGGATGACGGGTTTGGCTCGATATTAATAAAGAACAATTATACAACCTAATGAAGAACAATATTAATAAAGAACAATTATCACGAATGAAATCCTAAAATTAACAATCAAAATACAATTATACAACCTTAAACACAAAACAAAACATACAATATTAACAAAACAAATACAACTTAAAATTTAAAAATTTTAGTTATAAAAAAATCGACCCACCGTATACCGCGGAGTAAAATATTCAAAATTTTAAAATTGACCATACATCGTTACTTAAAAAAATTTATGTTTTCGTATCTATACTTCAAAAATTGAAACCTAAACAATAGTAATCATACACTAAATAATACATAGATAGATATATACATTTTAAAATACAAACTAATATGATATATCTTCAATTAATCTTTTAAAAAATAACAATACATTTTTTTTAAAAAATATAGCCCCGCGGTACACCGCGGGTTAAATTCTAGTAAATAAAATATTCGCAGGACGCTTTGTGAAATACAAACACAAATCCCACCAAAACGGTGTCGCGAGAACGTTGAAGAATTAATTTGGCGCACTGCTCCATCATTATTTTATTCTTCGTGATCTGTTTTTCGACGATATTTCTTGCTCAATTCTGAAAATCGAAAAATCCAAAATCGATACCTGAAGTAAAGGAAATCGCAGACAAGTGGAGGAAGAAGACGACGAAGAAGATGTGGAGACGTGTGGCTTTACTTTCTCCGATGATTTCTTCATCATCCCGATCCCTTATGCTCAAACAGGTACAAATTTTCAATCCCGATCGCTTTTTTTTCCCGTCGAGATGAAATCGCTGTCTCTTTCTTTGCTCGAATCTTTGATTTTGTGGTTTTAACTCAGTTCATTACTTATTTCTTCATATTCTAGGCAGCTTCTGGGCTCAAAGTTGGGGAATCTCTTTCAACAGACATAATTCATCCGGTATATAGATTAGGAAAAGCTCAATTAATTTGTTTTCGCCGTTATTGTGTGTGTTTTGTGTATAAATGTGTTTACTATCTGTCGCAGGAAGAACGAGTTTCACCGCCGAAAGAGAAAGCTCCATTTATTACATTTGTACTAGGTCAGTTTTGGATTCTGGTGTTTAATATGTTGGAACCTATGAGTTGGATCTATCTAGGGTTCTATTTGAGTTTCCTGTGAAAAAAAGTTGAAGATGATATAAACTCTCACTTGTTTTTCAGTCATGGGCACACGATCTATAGTAATCCATTCATGTGAAGTAAATAGACATTCGGTCATTTGTATCAAGCTTTAACATTTGAATACCTTGAATATAGTCTGATGGATTTCAAATATCAGGAGGTCCTGGAAGTGGAAAAGGTACACAATGCGAAAAGATTGTTGAGACTTTTGGATTGCAACATCTAAGTGCTGGAGATTTGCTCAGGAGAGAAATCGCAATGCACACGGATAATGGGTAGGAAGATGAAGTTTCTATATATCCAATGTATTATTTACTAAGAATGCCTCAAAAGTGTGTGGTCATCTCATGATGAGGGGATCCCAATTTCAGGGATATGATTCTGAACTTGATTAAAGATGGGAAAATTGTACCTTCAGAAGTTACAGTAAAACTAATACAGAAAGAGCTGGAATCGAGTGACAGTCGCAAGTTTCTCATTGATGGCTTTCCACGAACTGAGGAGAACCGTGTTGCATTTGAGCGCATAGTAAGTAGTGTTGTATCTTCTCTTACATAAATATACTCTTGCTACAAAGCTTTGAACATGAAATAGCTCCTTGATGCTATTGCAGATAAGGGCAGACCCTGATGTAGTACTGTTCTTCGATTGTCCTGAAGAAGAAATGGTGAAACGAGTCTTGAATCGTAATCAGGTGCTTATTTCACAGTACTCTCCATTTACTATTTTTAAGTTAACAGTGCCATGAAACTGATCCCTTGCTGATGCAGGGCCGTATTGATGATAATATAACTACAATGAAGAAGCGTCTCAAAATCTTTAATGCCTTAAACCGTCCTGTTATTGACTACTACAAAAATAAAGGAAAACTCTACACCGTGAGTTCTTTGCACATGACTTCACCTCGTTCATCGTCGTTTACTTATTTGATATTTTGGGTGTGGACGGTTGAAGAAGTTGTTGATAATGTTTGATTCAAATGCCTTATTTGATATTTTTCATCTTTGGTGCAGATTAACGCAGTAGGAACAGTAGATGACATATTCCAACATGTTCTACCTATTTTCAATTCATTTGAGGTATACATTATCTGTCTCTCTCACTGCATTTCAATTCCGAAAGTTTTTCTTGTCTGCATCATCCAGACAGTAGGCAATCAGGCATAATCCAGACATCATGATTAGATAAAAGTTGTATATCTTTAGAACTTGGCGAGAAAATCATAATTAATCCGTTCTTCGCACAGATCAATCCATATTTTGAGTAGAACAAGATTTGTGTTAACACCTGCAATATTTGTGTGCAGCAATTGAAGGAGGGTAGTCATGTAAATCCACAGTCCCATCTCGGTCCGAGTTTGGTAGAAAATTCATCTTGACAAAAGACGACCAGTCTGAAATTTGTTCATTACTCTTGAATTTTGATGCACTATATGCAATTCGCATTGCATCTTTTTGTTTGTTGTACTTTTGTAGTAGTATCATAAGGTAAACAAAACAAAAAAAAGAACCAAAAAAGTATGTAACTTCTAAGAAATTTATTTAATGTATTCTCATAAGACTCTGCTTCCCTCCATTAATCGAATTATCAACTAAGGAAGAAAATTGAGAAAAGAGAAGAAGAATGGTGAGTATCGTTGTACACAAAGCAAGCTTCTCTTATCCATCTGTATCGTCATCTTCAATGAAAAAGAAACCCAGACATCACCAACAGTTGAAGCAACACAGACAAAATGAATACAACAACAGTGGATTCACTTCTCTCTCTTTCACCAAACCATCTCCCACTCCTCTCTTGATCGGAAAACAATCGATTCACCGGACCCAACTCGAAGCTTTAGACTCGGTCATAACAGACCTCGAAACCTCCGCTCAAAAAGGTATCTCAATCACCGAACCAGAGATCTTTGCTTCTCTTCTAGAAACTTGCTACAGCTTAAGAGCTATTGACCATGGCGTTAGAGTTCATCACCTTATACCTCCCTACCTCCTGCGCAATAACGTGGGAATTTCGTCGAAGCTTGTTAGGCTATACGCGTCTTGTGGCTACGCGGAGGTTGCACACGAGGTGTTCGATCGAATGTCTAAGAGAGAATCATCGCCTTTTGCTTGGAACTCTCTTATCTCAGGTTACGCGGAATTGGGTCAGTACGAAGACGCCATGGCTCTCTACTTTCAGATGGCTGAAGACGGCGTCAAACCAGACCAGTTCACCTTCCCACGCGTCTTAAAGGCTTGTGGAGGAATTGGGTCTGTTCAAATTGGAGAAGCAATTCACCGTGATTTGGTTAAGGCAGGTTTCGGATACGATGTTTATGTGCTCAATGCTCTTGTTGATATGTATGCGAAATGCGGCGACATTGTTAAAGCAAGGAATGTTTTCGACATGATTCCTAACAAAGACTATGTTTCTTGGAACTCCATGTTGACTGGTTACCTTCATCATGGCTTGTTACACGAGGCGTTGGACATTTTTCGTTTAATGGTTCAAAATGGGATTGAGCCTGATAAGGTTGCTATCTCTAGTGTTCTAGCTCGTGTTTTGTCTTTCAAGCATGGACGTCAGTTACATGGATGGGTGATTAGGAGAGGGATGGAGTGGGAGTTATCGGTTGCGAATGCTTTGATTGTTCTATACTCCAAAAGGGGACAATTGGGTCAAGCCTGCTTCATTTTCGATCAGATGCTCGAGAGAGATACCGTATCTTGGAATGCTATTATCTCTGCTCATTCTAAAGATTGTAATGGTTTACAGTATTTTGAGCAGATGCAGCGTGCTGATGCTAAACCTGATGGCATCACGTTTGTCTCGGTTCTATCTCTCTGTGCTAACACAGGAATGGTCGAAGATGGAGAGAGACTGTTCTCTTTAATGTCAAAGGAATACGGGATAGATCCGAAGATGGAACACTATGCGTGTATGGTGAATCTCTACGGAAGAGCAGGGATGATGGAAGAGGCCTACTCAATGATTGTTCATAAAATGGGGTTTGAGGCTGGTCCAACCGTTTGGGGTGCTTTGTTATACGCTTGTTACCTCCACGGAAATACTGATATTGGAGAGGTTGCTGCTCGACATCTTTTCGAGTTGGAACCTGATAACGAACATAATTTCGAGCTGTTGATGAGAATTTATAGCAAAGCAAAAAGAGCAGAGGATGTTGAGAGAGTAAGGCAGATGTTGGTGGATAGAGGATTGGAGACATAAACTGGTTCTACCCAAAAGGTACATATGAGTTTATCTTCTTAAATCAGCCCATGTGATGTCATATCATGTTGAGTTATGATCTTACACACATACACAAGAGACTTGTTTGTTCATAGAGAAAAATATCACATGACGTGTGTGAACGCGTCTGATTGGTTAGCTGTTAGAAGTGATTTCTGCTTTCTAGATTCTCGTGGGATGTCTTTTGTAAGATCTGACTTAAACTAATGTCATCACTAGATTCTACTTTTCCTGCTGCATTATTCAATTGATAAGCTCTTTCTCGTGACCAGTGCTTCATATGGTTTATACACATGGGTTTAGTCACTGGTCACGTGCATTCGGACCCACAACTTGCAATATTTAGAAAGCTAGGATCCAAATTGTTGTTAGTAGATGAAGACACACAGTTACAGCTCTTATCCTCTGTCATTGGTATTCACATTGCTGCACATTTATTGATATTCCAACCAACTCCCATTTTTGTTCTAAATAAGAAATAGGGCTTTGTGTGTGAGGATTTAAGGATCAATGTATCTGCATAACTGCATTCACACATTCATTAGTCTTTTATCTATAAAACCCTGGACGCTTTTGCTGCTACTCCCACATTTAGTTGTTGAATTAAAAAACTCATTTGTGTTTGGAATCCAAAATGGCAAGAAGTTTCGACCTTTCTTTGATTCTCTTTGTTCTGTATCTGTCCACTGCAGCAATAGCCATGGCCAGAAACCTTGAAGAGGAATCAACTGGTGATACGGAGTTCATTAAAGCCTCTTGTGAGACGACGTCTTACCCGGACCGATGCTTCCAGTCCCTGTCTTCATATGCAAGCGAGATCAAGAAGCAGCCACGTAAGCTTGTTGAGACAGCGCTTGCCGTTAGCATAGCCCGAGCAAAGTCAGCCAAAACCTACGTCTCAGAGATGACTGACTATAAGGGAATCACAAAGAGGCAGCACGAGGCTGTAGCGGACTGTTTAGAGGAGATGGGAGACACTGTTGACAGGTTGAGCAATTCGCTGAAGGAACTGAAGCACCTGGAGGAAGGTGACAGCGGAGAAGACTTTTGGTTCTGTCTGAGCAATGTCCGGACGTGGACAAGCGCGGCTCTGACAGATGAGACCACATGTCTTGATGGGTTTGGAGGGAAAGCCATGAATGGGGAGCTGAAAAGCTTAATCAGAACACGCATTGTGAGTGTGGCGGAAGAGACGAGCAATGCCTTGGCTCTGATCAATGACTTTGCTTCCAAGCATTGAAAACATTTGAAAGGGATATGGTCTTGGGGACAGAGCTTTTCTCTTGGATTTGGTTTTTATTGGGCTTTGAAGAAATGTGCTTTGGTTTGGTTTTGAGGCATTTCAGTTTCTCTTACCCTGTTGTTGTATCATCTACGGTCTACATAGTTGTTGATTTTTCTCAATGTTTTAAAATAGATTACTTATCAAACAAACTTTTTTTTATCTCAAAAACAGTAAGAGCACCTCCCAATGGAGGTTCTCATGTGAATATCAAAAAGAATATTGATATAAAAATGGGTGGATATCTCCAAAAGTTAAGAATATTTACCTAAGTTTCTCATTTGAGTAAAGATTTCTCAACTTTTTGAGATACACATTCAATTTTGTAGTATTACCTCCACTATGGCAAAGCTTTGGTTAATTGAGAAAAAGAACACTGATTGTTCTAGCACTTGTCATGCATGTGTCGTAGAAAACTTGCAAAAGCTTTTGAAAATTGTTAAAAAAAAATTATAACTTTTTAAAAACGAATCCTATCTTAAAGAAATTGACAAAAATTAATAATCATATAGAGATTTAGAGGAGGAGAATCATAAAAGAAAATAATAATTTAATTAGTTTGAACTATTTCCACTATCGACTAATTTCATTAGTAGTGTGAATCGTTGATAAATAAAGGGCACAAAGTCATAAGGTCAACGGAAAATGGTCCACATGGAACCGTTCATATGAAATACGAATCCTTCTGACATGTTGATTGATTGTATATACTTACTGTATACTCAAGCCTCGGTGCAATATTATATGAATTTTTTTTAATGTATCAATTTTATCAACAACAAACGAGTTTAATTTGGGATGATACAAAAACATTATTAAGTTATATTTTGGTCATATCAATTGACTTTTATACTTTGGTATATCATCCGGTAGGGATTTCAATATATTTTCAAAACCCTTAACGGCGCATTTTGAAGAAATATACTTCAAATTTCAAAAGCTTAACTTGTGAAACATTCGATATGGATTCTGAATATTTCCAGAACTCTTTCTATCTAAGCTTTAAAAGTGAACCTAAACATGGCCACGTACTATATGCGAAGTTCAATTAATTCGTAAACGTTACACGTTGTGAAAACTTCGAATTTAGATTACTATTTATCGCATAAAGAAAAGAAAACGTACACATGCACATGCAAAAAGATCGAGGTGAATATAATGGATATTCATCAATAACTTAAATAATGAGTAAGAAGGGCTAAAGTATTGCTTGTAGTCTTTGAAAGCTGAGAAACAGCCTTCTTCACCTTCTTCTTTGTTTCCACATTTACTTTTCCTTCCTCGAATCCGTCCGTACACGTGCCCTCGTCGGTCAACGCAGAGCTCACCCACGTCATCACGTTCTTTAAATGCTCCTCCGTAGTTTTTCCTCGGCCTCTGACATACTTCATCTCGGCGACCGCTTGCTTAAGCTCGTCGATAGTGTCCTTCATCTCGTCCACGCAGTCTTTAAGGATCGAGACCTCGTGGCTTTTGGCGGCTTTGGCCTTTTGAAGAAGGTTAGAGACGACTAATGTGGAATTTTTGGCGTATTTGACGTTGAGGTTGAGTGATGTTGTGCAAAGCTTGATTGGGTCAGACTTGATGGTGGCGGAGTACGAGGACAATGAGTTATAGCACATCATAGGATATGTTGTTGAATTGCATGCCGTTGTTACGTACCTTGTGTGGTTTTGGTACGTGCCTGGTGGAGTGGCTACTGTATTTAGAAAGCTTGATGAGTTGATGAAAACCATGAGAGTTAGAGAGAGTATCACGAAACGCGACATGTTTGTTTCGGGAATTGAAAATGCTAGCTTTTAGCAAATTGTGAAACTATGGATTATGCGTATGTATATATATAGACACATTGGATTGTTAATTTATTATTGGAACCATGTGACCTCTCATGCTGTTTGTTCCATTTCTCTCCCTGATCATGAACCACTTATCTACGTTAGTCTCGTTTCTCTCTAATCATTATGCTTTGACATGTAAACAATCATTAGAAGATTGTCATAATTTGCTAAACATGGCTGGTTCAAATCAAACCTAGGCGTCTCAAATTACACCAAACAATATTTAGAAGCTCTCTGTGTCCAAATCAAATTTGAAGATTTGTAACGTTCCGGTGTTTAAGCAAGGTAGCACGTGATGTGATATGATGTGCATGTAACATGAACGTGGACAGATCTCTTATTTCGGAGAAACATCAACTTATCTTTTTGTTTAAGATATTATTAGTCATAATTCTTCTGTAAATTATTAAGTAAGACAGATCGACGTATCATGTACATAATACATTACAGAGAATTGATATGCAAATTAGCTCCGAGGCATGATTTATAGTTTTATACATAGGTGTTTAATGGCTCACATGATTTATTAGAACATTTAAAATATTAATCAGCTAAAGAAAAATGTAAAGCTGTGCACAAAATTGCAAATTTGAGAACAAAGTGATACGAATATGAGAGTTGTTTTTAGAACTAAAAGTTCTTCGAGAAGTATTTACCAAATGAAGTTAAGAAGCATCTAGAGAACCTTTTGCGGTTGCAAAATATTAACTAATTTTTCTATATTTTAGAAAGTCATTGGTACACATAAACTTAGAATTGGCATTTCAAAGCTCAACCAATCACTCTATATTATGGAATCATAGGAAGAAAAAAGGAAGCAGATGGCAGTTAATAATAAAATCGAGATGGAGAAAATCCAACAATGAAAAAATAATGTAGTTTAAGATGAGAGAAACATGAAGGATTTGGATGATTTAAAAGAACAGGAAAAGAAAAAAATGAAACTTTTTTCATTACAATTGGGAAGATTCTAAACCATTTTGGCCTAAAACAACAAAAGAACCAAGAGTTGTTCACATCCATGGGGATAAATAAATCTAAATATCATTTAAAGTCTACTACAGTCTACAGCCGAACTAGTTGGAGATCAGAATAACAGACCGTAGAACCTCACTTCCCGGCAGAAAGATGTAAAAAGGCTTAGCAAAATGCCATAACCGAGGCGAGCAACACCATTAGCATTAGCTTCAAGTGTCCATTTAGTATAGATGTTGCAGCTGAGTGGTGTTGTTCCCTGCAACAATCACGATAAAGAGTGTTAAGATTCTCATCATCTAAAGGCATAGCAAAACAGAGAGAAGAAAAGTTACAGATGAATACTTCTGCAAGTTCTTAAGGGCACCACAGTAAAGGACATTGTCAGGAGGATCCATCTCTGTCTTTCCATCCTCTTCCGGGTTTGTGATCCGCATATAAGTTTCTTCACCAAGATACCATCTGTCAAGATTCTCTACTCGAATGTTCCATACTCCGACATTATCAAGGGAAATAAGTACAGCCGTCCATCCCCCTGGGTATACCTAAATAACAAGAGAACAATTAAGAAACCCTGCAGTTCAGAGTAATTTTGAGTGATGCTACGGTGTATGAACCTCGACTGTGCTTCTTGAGATGGCATCATAGTTGTTATATGAACCCTTTTTGTCTTCTGACCAGATACCAAAGTCCATCCTGGATTAACATGGTACATCAACACCAGATTTTTTATAGATATTTAAACGAGAATAGAAGACAAGGTGCCAAGGTTTCTCTTACCCAACAACAAAAAATGAATAGCCATCAACATGGAAGCTCTGGATCTTGGTGTCGTTATTCTGGAAAATAACTTGTATAAAGCCCTTGTATGTTGCGTTGATCATAGATGTGTCCAAACGAGGAGGTCTATTAAAAGGTCTGTCAGGGAAGTCCAGCTTATAAGCTCCGTTCACTTTATTGCGATCCGCAAGCCTCACTGGAGTGCTTGGATTCACAAATGAAATCCCATTAAGTGTAGCACGTAGTGCCCCGTTAATTGTTGTTGGAGGCAAACTTCTCAAAATGTATGTGTTAGTGATGTTTATTTGACCATAGTGAAATGATCCCTGCGGATTTGGACGAGCTCCACTAGCAGATGTATTTTGCCTGCAAATCAAAAGAGTCAACTTCACTGGAACAAAATTCTAGTTGTAGCAACAAGAAGGGGAACATTAATCCTAAAAAATATTCAAAATCAAACCTGATGGCCTTCGGCTGGTTCATTGCTGACCATGGGCTAGAAACATCGGTTTTTGGAACTGGTAGAGGACCAGAAACAGGTCCTTTGGAATTAGAATAATGGAGAATGGCAACACCAGTGACTCTTTGCCACACTGTTTCATTCACAAATCTAGCACTGGCAACAATGTAGTAGTCACTTGTGGCGTTTTGGTCCATGGTTACCAAGAAAGAATAAGACTGTCCTACATGAACATCAAAATCAGTAAAGTTCGCCTGTGAGGTATAGTGACCCTCGGTTTCTACCAAAAGCAAATTGTGGTTCTGAATCCTGAAGTTCAAGCTTGTCGAGATCCCAACATTGTGAACACGGATTCTGTATGTTTTTCCTGCAAAATATAACACCTTTTTAGTTTATTAGAAAACTAATAATTTGCAATGAATCTGCACAAATCTTATCAATCTTATACTAAAAAAACTGAAGATGTGAACTTTTGAAGTACCATCTTTACAACATGTTCAACTACATGCAACAGTTACTCATGTATTAAGAGCTCTAAGTGAATAAGGAAAAATAATATCTTAGAACAACAAAACTAACTGAGATTGAAGACTCAACACAGGCAACTCTTCAAACAAAATGTTACTAGGATGCAAAGGAAAGTCACATGAGAAGATTCATGGGTCTCATGAGACAAAGAAATAGAAAAAATTCCTCAGAAACTCCCAACAATTATACCTGGTTCAACATGAAAGGTTAAGTAATCAATTCCATCAGGTACACTACTGTTGTACTTGTAAGGACCCTTCCCATTGATGAGGACTCCATCTGGCATCCCAAGTTCTTTCCCAGAGTCGAGTATTCTCCTTAATGCCTGAGAAGCAACAGTGTCTCAGGTATATATGCAGGGTGCTGATAAGTGATAACCACATGCGTTAAAGGAAAATATACAAAAGTCATGATTACATACTTTATGGTCCTGAGTGTACCAATCACCAATAATGAAGATGAGTTCGCCGTCAGGCTGTGGGAAAGGGATAGGAATAATGTCCCGGTTATTAATCACAATGGGACCAAAACCCCCAGATGCTCTCTGAAAGTTGAGTGAAGGGGAGTAGAAAAAGCTTCCAATTTGATCCTTCACTTGAAATTGGTAAGTAAAGTTCCATCTGGGAGGAATAGGGCAGTTTGTGCCAAGAACACCGTCTTGCCACGAGTTACGCCGCATTTGGATGCCAGGCCTATTCCAACAGACAAATGGAAGAACCCAAGAAGCATACTAGTCTTTAGAAACTAGGTGATAAGGAGGTAAATAAAA
Source organism: Arabidopsis thaliana x Arabidopsis arenosa (assembly GCA_019202795.1). NCBI lineage: Eukaryota > Viridiplantae > Streptophyta > Magnoliopsida > Brassicales > Brassicaceae > Arabidopsis > Arabidopsis thaliana x Arabidopsis arenosa. The sequence continues at coordinate 6,415,278 of CM032924.1, forward strand.
GAGACAGAGCTCTTGGTCTCACCAAGTCAAGAGGAGAGGCTCATCCAAATGATTGAAAACGTTAACAACAACATTGTAGTTGGTAGTGGCATTAAGCAGAGGTCCTGGAAACTGCCCATTGACAGCTATAACCTGAATATACGAAGTTAACACCAAATCAAAGAAGGCTAACACATTAAAAAAAAAGTCAATCTTTTTGATGCCAATCATAGAACAGGAACCATTAGTGAATACCTAAACCCATGTAAAGCACAATCAACCTCAGTGACCCTCTTTAGCATTTACCAAGTTCGATACCAAAACCCAAAAAAACTTATGATAGTAACCTCAAACACATTGTATATTTAGATCCAGAGGTACCAATACAAGTTTCAGAAAAAACTAAGAAAGCAAAAGCATTCTAAGACGCCGGCATTGAATCTCTCTCTCAATCGAAAGCGAGAACCTTTATTCAAACACAGAACCGGAGATTTCCAAGGAAAGGTAAGAAAGTAAGTGAGAAAGAAACGGAACCTGCTGAGGAACGCCGAGGGGAGAAGCGGTGATGTAAGAAACTCTGAAGTCGTAGGAGACGAAAGGGTCCGCCGCGAAAGACACGCCGGAGAGAAGAGCAAAGCAGAGGAGGAACACAGAACAAGTCGCCGCCATAAAGTTAGGTTTTTTTTTATTGCGTATCCGTGATCACAAAGCTTACGGATTTGACATAATCATTATATGAGTGAATCGAAACGGTAGAGAAGACGAAGCAATGTGTTTAAGTGTCAGTGTGGGTTTTTGAATTTCTTCTTACAAGACACTGGAAAATGAGAGACACTTGACTTTTTTATCATTTTTTTTTCTTTTTTGCCTTATTTTTAGAAATAAAGTTTGTTTTTTTCTTCTTTTTTTTCCCATAAATTTACACAAAAAAAAAAAAAACCTTTGCCTTTAAACAGTTCTGAAAAAAAGCATTCATATTTTTGTATTTATCCTTATGTGCCAGTGTACTTTTTTGGGGTTTCATTATCTCTTAATTAATATTTGCTCAAAAAAAATCTCTTAATTAAAAAAGAGTTAAAAAAAAATGAACTCAAGGAAGAGCGTTGAATTGCAAAGATTGAGGAGAAGACCTGGAAACATGTACCAGAAGAATGTGGGAACAAATCATCCATTTTTTCTGTTATTTTATCATTTCTTGGTCGGGATTTAACTTACAAAATATATAATACTACATTCTTATTAATTAAGTTTATGTTGTTCACCTTTTCTTTTGTTTTTCCTTAGATTTTCTCCATATGTTGCATTGTAACTTTGCTACATTATGTCAATTAAGCGTTCCATTAAAGTTTCGATGCGTTGAGATTAGCATATGAAGAAGATTTCAGATGACTATCAAGAGATTGTTGCAAACTAGTGGTCTCACTTCCTGATACTTGCGTCTTGCTTATAACTAATTACCCTATTAATATCTTTGATGTAGAGTCCCTCCACCAAATTGATAAATGATAGTAATATTGAGTATCTTCTACTATCAAATACACTTGCAAATTTTCTTACGTCTTTTGATCACTTGCTCTCTAAATTGAATATTGTTTCATGGCCATATATCTGTCACTTGCTTTCTCTTATTCAATGTTTCATGGCCTTCCCTTTGTCTGAGGTCTCATATATGTTAATCTTAGACGTATAATATTCCTCATTTGTTGGGAATAGATTTTTATGCCAGCTAATGTACCTCATATATTTTAATTGAACGTAGTATAAAATTTATCGAACTAAGTAGATAAATGTCTAGAAGCGTATTAAAATAAGACAAAGTGGTTCTCTTTTGCCATAGCAATTCACACACGGCATGGACAAAAACAAAGTTGCTTCCTCCGAAAGAAACAATCTCTTCACAATCTTTTTGGCTTCAAGTTGCGTTAAAAGTACCAACATGATACTTTTCTATTGATTATTTTACTCGAAATGGGTATGAAAAATTAGATTTTATATGTTAATTTTCTTCGATAAGATTTTTATATGTTGAATATATTTTATTTGTCTCTTCACTTTTAATCTGTTCCTCGAAACCTGTAGATTTAAGTTATCAAAGCCAGTATAGAGGATATAGAAGGATACTCTTAAGAACTTCAGAAAAAAAAATTGAGTTTACACATTTGGTGATATACTACAGTACAGGCTATTTGATCAATAACAGTAGATTCTTTAATTTACTTCTTCATTTTATTGTAAATTACACATTCTTATACAGGAGAGATAGCAGCAGCCAAAAGAGCAGCTGCAAAGAGTGGTTACTCTCCCTCGAGACTGGAGCCGAGGTCAGACTGCGACAAAGGTATCTCCAGACCACCAAGGCATCATCATCACCTTGAGTAAATATCCGAAATTATTTTTCGCAAGAGAGCAATGAACAGAAGCTATACACTAGAGCCTCTTCTTCTCTATAGCAAAAAGTGATGCACATTGCTTTATATTTACAGCGGGTGAAGCTTGGAATGTTGGGTGGTGTGTAAAGACTTAAGGACAAGGATATGTCCCCAATCATTAATCTATATCTAAGGTTGAAATGCAAGTGCTTAGTATATTTTACACAAACTATCATCACATCTGGAGAAGATTGTTCACCGTAACAGCAACAGAGTTTGTTCTCTGCAGGTCCTGCAAGAAATTGAAACGCAACAGGTTCAAGTATCAAGTCACATGAATCTTACTTAGTACTGAACTATTCACCACTTACGGACCAGTCTTGAGCAAACAAGAGACCAGCTACCGGACAATGGGTTCAAGCAAATTGACCACATAAATAAAGTAATAAGATTCGGTTTCAGGTATGAATATATGAAAATCGTTCCTTCCAGTCAATGCAGAAGACCGTCTAAGTGACCCACCAACTCAACCATGTATGCACTTCCCGTCAAAGCTTACAGAATATCCAATATGCACTTAATATTTACCTGGAAAATAATTTCATCGGGCACGTGTGGCATGACTTCCCTCACAGTCTCGGCCATAGCTAGTATATTTGCCAAGCTTTCATTTGTCGTGCTTGATACAGTTCTCAGATGCAGACCACCTGTCCTTCCACCAGTACCAGGAGGTACAGTTGTAGAAGAAGTGGATGCTTGTGAAGGGTTCATCGGCCATAGACTCCAAGCAGCATCGTCAAGTGCAGTTTGAGCATAGCTTTCGCCAACAGATGCAAGATGCCTCATCATCATCTGAACCCGCCCCAGTCCAACTGACCTGGAAGCGGTAGAGGGACCAGCGACATCAGAACCCTGACCTGACCATGTCTGCAGCCAGCTTGGATCCAATCCTAAATTCCTATTTTGTGAAAGAAAAGGATGAGAACTTATACAATCCAGTTCAAAATGCAACTCTTTAAAAACAAATCCAAGATATATGCACAAATAGTGGTCGTTACAAACCAAATATTACTTGCTATCCAATTCATTTTTAAATAATGTATAATTTAAGGTAATGCAAATTTAGTATATCAGCACCAAGATCAAGGGAGTCACAGGAAAGGAATCATTAAGTTCTAAGCAAACTGTTACTTTGGTGTAGTTAATTAAGAAAATCAAGGACGAAGAATGAACTGAACCTCGAAGTATCATTTTCGACGGAATTTGGCACCTCGGCAGGAAATAAACCAGTTGCTAGTGCACGAACAGGATTGTTTTGTCTTTCAAGCTGACGGGCTAACTGCTCATCGCTTGAGACTTCCACTGTGTGAGGGTTCACCTCACTTTCAGTTCTACCAACAAAAAGAGGCTTACGACATGTAGGACAAGAATAAACCTCATTTAGACCTTGATCCAACCTGCCAGCATCAAAACATCATCAGGATCACCAGTTTCAGTCATAAAGACATGGGGCTGCCGATATTTAGCTAAGCGCACCAGGATCGCAGGCATCCAAGATGGAAAAGGTGGTTGCAGTGAAGCCTTTTAGCCTTGGCCATAGGTTCCTGCCATTTATAGTTGTATTTTAAGAGTTTGAGATTGAAAACTTATAAGAAAATGACTATAGCAGAAGCATACCCGACATATAGCACATTCATCATCATATGCCCTTAACTCTTCAGAAGTTGCATCGGGGAGGGCTGCATGGAGAGCACCCAGAGCTATTCTTAGTTTAATATATCCTTTTATTCGTTTCAAAATTGCACTTAGCAATGCCTGCCAAACCAAACAGAGAACCAGGTCAAAAATACAACAATCGAATGCTGTGCCTAGTATCAAGTAACCGGAAGAGTGACAGTGTTTTAAAGAAAACCAATTAACAAACATACACGTATGTTGAGAAACAAAACTGCATCCACCAGATGAAAGGAAATGCCATGCAGCCACCAAATGTGCAAATAATGACCTAGTGCCATTACCAAAGTAGCCATGTCCAGGAAGAAACCGAGATTACGGTTGAGGAGGCCCTTCCATTCCAACAGTGAGCCTATCCAAAGATAAGAATTTACCTTAAGATTTGGAGTTCCAATAGACCAAAAATGTCCACAGAAATGCATTCCCGGGATCTAATAGAAAAACAAAGCATAACACCAGAAAAGATGTTACCTGCTGTCATGGAATCGATAAACTTAGATCTTTGGCAGTCTGAGTTCTGAACTGCTAAGTGGTTAATCCACATATCTAGCAGCTGAAACCCATGAATTAACAGCGCCTGCAAAAAAATTCTAATGAGTTCTATATTTTGTTGACCATGGCTACAAAAGAAAGACAACGAGTAGGACAAAGAAGACAACTGTTATAAATTAAGTACCTGCAAGGTCTCAAAAGCTATACTGCATGGCTCAAAAAGTAACAACAGATACACAGAGGAACCAATTGTATTGTATGTCATAAGGGAAAGTTTTATCCTGCAAGATTGGAGGAGAAAAGTAAATCCTTTTACTCAGTATCTCATCCAGACATGCTTGAAATTGGTTACTAAAAAGTTATCACACAAAGAAATCAAACGAGTTTCCTAACTGGACTGCAGTCCACAAACATTATGAACTCAGACACAACATTTTCCTTGCTCTACGGCATCCACATTTTCACACAGAAGTTTTTGGCTTTACTTTCACCTTGACGCAGAGTTCATGCATAGATGAATTTCAGGATAACATCTCTCACAATATAGCATAAACATAAAAAGCAAGCTATGCACTCTCTCTATGTTGTTAAAGAGCTTTATGAAGTTGTTCTTGACGGACTGCGGTAAATCTAGAGAACATCTACTCTGATCCTTTAACATAAACCAGGAGTGTTTGAGAAGAAAAACAAGTTGTATGTATAGGATCAAGATCAACTTCCAGGAGCACCACTTTTCACTTGAAATTAAGAGCGTCAGCCATGTAGGTTAATTTTTTTTACCTAAGTTTTGTTTAAGAAGTATATATAGAGTCCAGAGAGAACATTGAATGGAAACATGACTTCGATAGTTTAAGGTCATGAATAGATAGAAGATGCAGCAATTGAATATTTGACACTATACCGCAGGGTTTAGGATTTACCAGAACATATCAACAGAGAGGACCAAGAACAGCACTGAATACACACGAAAGTATGTCCAAGGTGTAGAAGAAGGAGATGCATTCAATCGTTCAAGCCGGTCTCTAGCCAAAGCTTGAAACATCTACATGGCATTACAAGATACACATTAGGGTGTTACAAAAGATAATTCAGAATTTGGTTTCTCGTAAATCAAAAACACGCAGTGTTCCATACCTTTAAAGTACATAGAACAGTCAACCAAACTGTCCACAGTACACCCTGAAATATTGTTGGGGGAATCACCAGTGGTAGAAACGTACCCTAAGGATAGGAGGATTAGAAGCGGGAATAAACTATTAACATCCAAAATACATACAGATATCTGCAAATAACTCGAATCAAGGAAACACTACACAAAAATGCAAAGTTCAAGGGGAAATGAAGGGAAAATGTGGCAGAATCATCTGTCTAAGTAAAGACCTCCCTCAAGCCTCAAAAACTATTTTCTTCTCTTTTCCATTACTCTGTCATTATAATAATATTCCATTTGTTTTCCTGACGCAGTTACGATATTGAATAATGAAAAGTACCAAGAATATCTCAGACGAAACAAAGAATGTAGGTTATTGTATGTCACAGTCTTAGTTTTCAATCAAAGTAAGAACAGCTACCTTGTATATGATATAATTGGCAAGTCGCTCCACCAACTTTTTAGTTTCAACGTCATATAAATCTCCAAAAAATAGAGTCTGCAGAAGATGTTTAAAAGACATTAGAAGCACAGAAAATTGTCACAAGACATATGTAAACAATCAGTATACTATGGTAGCAAACAGTATGAAATTCTTGAGTTTTCTTTCATGCAAGACATTCGACTAGCCGGAAACGAGAGTTTGACTCTTACAAATTAGGAACACTTGCTTCTTCACAAAACTTTATTTGAAGGTGAAAACTAATTATAATGTATTCGATTGTAACCAAACTAAGAACTGTAAATTGGACTCTTTTTCCAACAAAAGAGAAAAAAAGTGGTGCAAGTCTGAAAATTTAAGAGCATAAATTTTCTTTCCCAAAGCAACAAGTGAAACCATTAAGAATAAGAGTAAAAAATAATGAGACACCTCTGTACAAGTGACTTATGTAGATTAGGAGGCAAAAAGCTAAGTCTAAGGATATGAGGAATTTCATAAAGGTATTAACCGCTCAAAGTATTAACTAATGAAATTAGGAAGTTCAGTTTCACCAATTTGATACAGTCTACAAAAGCTAAATATTAGAAAGAGCATTGCTTAAATTGCATCCCAGTAGTAAAATGCTACTCTAATAAAGTCTTACCTTGAGAGAAAGTACCAGAAGAATATACACATTGAGCACAAAATTTGTGAGCAGCGCAATAGTGAAATAAGAGGCGAGAAGCAGCTCAAGCGCATGCTCGGAGTCTCCTAAAGAAACGTTCTTGGCAATCAGCCCATCAGCTCGAAGTCTATCGAGAGAAAACTCTGTCCAGACTTGAAGTCCAACAAAGCTGAGAGCTGTTGATGCTACGGAGAGCGGCAAGTACTTAATCCCCATTAGGAACAATAACAGCCTTCCCACTTAAACTTAATCCCCAGAATCTCATTTAGTCATATTAGCATGACGCCATCTGCAGCCACATGATCTCTCATTAGTATTAAGACTCGGACGATACAAACAACAACAACAACAACAAATTGACCATATTTGCATAAAAAGATGATTTTTTTTTTTCTTTTTCAGAATCTAGAGAAAATTGAGCTCCAAAGCAGAGGACATCCAAAAATTGGATTCTTTTAGATTTGAGTCATATTTAGATTTGTAGAGAAGCCAAAAATGCAAAAGAGAGGTTCCAAGTACAAGGCCCGATTCACCGGAAAGAAAAAAGATATGATCCCAAAAATTCACAGAAGAAACATAAATCAAAAATCCAAAATTGAAGAAAGGAGCTGGGAGGAATAAAATGCAGAGATCAGAGTTGTAGAAATGGATCGATTCGCAGAGAAACCTGAATCCGCGAAGCTGTCGGTTGTGAAATTCTCTGAAAGCACCGTGCCTCTCTGTCTTTCTCTCGATCGAGAGAATCGAAAAGTAGAAAAGCAAAAATCGATATCTTCTTCTTCCTCGAAACAAAACTTTTCTTATTAATTAAAAAACAAAAGTAAGAAAATAAAACTGATACGGTCAACACATGTTTTTTTTTTGGTGGGTTAATTTTGTCAACATATGTATGCTTGCTCACTTACGGAAAAATTTTTATATAACATCTGAATAATATTTTAACTCGTTTATATATGGTTTTGGTGAAACCAAAAACTCTAGTTATAATGTTTAGACTAATCATTTTTACCAACAGCAAAATGAAATATACATCTTACGAAAGATAAATTTTAATTATTTTTAAATTGCTAGAATTTGATTTTGACGCACCAACAAATTTGAATATGACCGATTCAACCAAAAACACCTTTAAAAGTCATTAAATTTTTTTCTTAAGTTGGTCTAGTTCCCACAATTCTCCCATAGAAGAAAACAAATAAACAAGAGCTAAAAATTCATATGGATCAATGCAAGCCCATGTAAGTTAACTATATTTGGGCCTTCTAAGCCCACTAATGGATCTTCAATCTCCGACTTATTAGTTTCCAGAATTCTAAAGATCTTCTCGAATTTCGCTTTTAATTCCGTCAATCACCGATCAAATCAAAAACCCTAAAAAGAAACTCCGATCTAGTTCCCACCGGAGTGGAGAAGAAGATGGGAATAATAAGGAGCAGCTTCTCTTTCATCACGGGAACAGTGTGCGGGATCTACATCGCTCAGAACTACAACGTTCCTAACATCAAGAAGCTTAGTCACTGCGCCGTTTCAATGGCCAAGCAAGTTGAGGAGAAATATCGCAAGCCCAAAAGCAGAGACGACGTTTGAGATACAGATTCCACTAGCAGCTTCACCCATCTGTTTTCTCCTGATAAATTTTGCTACTTCTTAAGGTTTATGTGTGATTTGTGGGATTGTAAATTTAGTGAAATTTGACAATCAAATGAAGATTCTTTTCTCCGATTGCTGCAATTTTCAGCTGATTTTATCAAATTAGGTAATTTATTCTCATTCAAACTTTAGAAATTGAAGACAAGATCATGTTTAAGATAACTGGGAAAAAGGAACCAACTTTAAATAAATAAATAAAAAGTCTCGAAATCATGAAGGAAAAAAAAAAAAAACTCAAAGGAGGACATCAATGGGAGCTCTGGATGCTGGTGATGATGATGATGCAGCTACTTCTTCTTCTGATCCAAACAACAAAGCTTTGACTTCTGCTATGATTAGTTTAGTGAGCAACAATCCAGAGATCAAAGCTGCAGTCATCAACATGTAAAACACTGCGTCCCAGCTAATCGCGGAGATGTAACCAGTGAGAACTGGTCCAATCGCAGCACCGACGGATCCTGTACCGTCTATGATAGCTGTGACTGTAGCCAAAGCCCTGGCATTGCCTTTGAGAGATTTGTGTGTTCCGAGATCAGCTGAGACAGCTGTTGTGATGAGAGCAAATGGTCCAATGATGAAGACTCCTGATATGAACATGAGGATGACATTGATGGTCAATGAGATATGTCCCAAGACTCTGTAGAGGAAAAGAGCTGGGATTGCCAAGTACATGAATCCTGCTGCTGTGATCGCTCTGCCGTTGAGTTGATCAGACATGTATCCGGCTAAGACTCCACCAACAACACCTCCAACATCGAAGATTGTTGACAAGTTTCCTGATGTCTCCTCAGACAGGTACTCTCCTCCGATCACTGCATCACGTATTAATTCAGACTTTACATATATCAAGGCTACAACACTAGAGGTAAAAGGAAGGAGAGATGATGAGAAACATACTGTTGTGGCTGACGTAGAAAGGAAGCCAGTAGAGGAATGTGTATGAGACCAACTTGGTGAAGAAGAGGCAGAAGGCGAAAGGAGCAACACCGGGGATTTTCCAAGCGGCCATGAACCCGACTGCCTTTCTATCGAATCCAGTACTCATTCTAGATTCCAAGAAGCTCTCTGTAATGGTGTCACCGAGCCTCATGGTGGAATCAATTTCAGTTCCATCTCTCTCAGCCTCAACGGTTGGAGGATTCACCGGCAAGAAAAGGTAAACAACGATCCCAAGAAAAGTCATGAGCAAAGCCGGGCCAAGAAATGACCAACCCCACCCATATCTAAGCAGCCCAGATGCGATCAGAGACCCTGCGATGTTACCGAGAGAAGTGTGAGCACTCCAAACACCCATAACCATTCCTCTTCTCTTCTTGTCGAACCAGTTCCCGAGCACGGCCACGACACAAGGCCAACCTATCGACTGAAACCACCCCGCCATAACCTGAACCGCCAAGAAATAGTAGAAGCTGTGGAAATCTGCCCAGAATGCGACCCCAAAGAGAGCTGTGAAAAGACCGGTCCCGATCATACCGATAGTCAGAAATGTCCTGAGATCCAAACGATCTCCCAAGTGGCCCGCCACAAACATCCCAACCGCATAGACAGAGAGGAAAACCAAGTCGATCTGCCCAAGCAAGGCTGGTCCATCGGGTCCATCAAAAGGAGCCCAACCGCCTTTGATTGTTGATGCGGAAAGCGTTCCCTTGACAATGCTATTGGGCTTTCTAGCAGCATGGAAGGCGACGTAGGCGACAAAGGTCAAGATAAAGACAAGGGCTTGGTATTGCTTGAAGGAGAGTCTTCCTGAACGCTTAAACCGTTCCAAGAACTGAATACCCCATGGCTTGGTTTCTTCATACAGGAACTGGGATGAAGTCCATGACGCCATCTCTTTAACAACTCCTCGCGACGCCAAAACCTGAAAAGCAGATGTAGATATGAATTTATTGTCTCTTCATCTATTACTTGTAAAACAAGAAACCTCAATCTCTTGTAAACAAGCAGAACGAAAGTATACAGAAAACTAGAAGAGAATGTTGAATGAACCTGCAATTGTGATCACCTTTGAAAGTTGAAGAGAGGAGAAAAGTATCTCTACCTCTCTCTGTTCTTCAACTTCAATGGGTTAGAAGCTGGGAGGGATTAAAATCACTACTTAAAGAACGTGAAACTGGCTCTTTAATAACCATATTTGACCCTTCGCTGTATTTTTTTATTGACCAAGCCTTTTGCTTCACTGGCCTCCAGTTTTCTAGATTAAAACGCAAGCTATATAGTACATAAGGCTAAACCTGAACTCACAAATCGAGAAATAAAAACTAGAAACAAATCAAACTAAAGAAGATGAGAATCATCATATCAGTCGAAACCTTCAACACAAAATGTCGAATTGTTTAATAATAGTTGATGTGTAGTAGCAAAGTCGGCGTCCGGTCTGTCGTTTGTGCCCGCACGTAAGAACATTAAACCTCTGACTCTAACTCGTTTCTTCATCCAAAAATTCAACTCATTGATTGTTTAATTTATCTACAGAACTATACCAAAATTCAACTAATAACATTCTTTAGAATGGTACTTCATTTTTGTGTCCAAATTCATTTTTCTCTAATTCATGGGAAGATGTCCACATATACATTTCTATTAACATTAAGCATCTTAATCATTAAAAAATGGTAAGCATAATGTATTGGTTATTATCTGTTTAAAAAGTGGTAATTACACAAATTTACTAAAACTTTAGAGAATGTGTTGCTATGTCATAAGTTGTTATTGGTGTCATGTTTTCTTGAACTTCAGCACTTAGCAACTCTGTACAGGTAGTCCATTCTCCTTTGCCTTCCATAACAATAGCTTACTCACATTACAAGTTGTTTCACAACTGTAACATAAAAGAGTTGGGCCGCTTTTACTAAGGATGCTATAAGTTTGACTCTGCGTTGCTTGTTTTCGGTAAAAGAAGTTCTAAGACAGAGTTTTTAGAGTTCAAAGGGAGCTAAAAACTTAACTTTAAGACTATGGTGGGTTTTGATTTCGTCTAAAAACATGAGATTTTGTGTCGATTTCGTCTAAAACAGAAAACTGCTAGAGCCATTCCATTTTCTGGATAATTTTTCAGAAACCGAACAAAGAGAAGAACTAAATAATAATCAAAGGGGTCTTATACCCAAACCAAGCATCCAACATAGGGGCATAGAGAAAATACGACAAAGACTTACGTAAGATTAGTTCCACAAGCTAAAATGCACAATAAAAAAGACTCAAAATGCATACTAAAAAGTAAAAAGACAAACCGCTCAGGATTCATAGGCTTTGAATATCATCTTTGCAGTTTCATTCACGAGTCCAGACCTCTGCAAACATAGCTCAAACTCCTTAGCCTTGAGCTTCTTCCATTTTTCCTCCACTTCTCTCTTCTCAGCTCCATCTGCAACCTTTGCCCAAACCGCACTTATTGTGGATTCATCCAAACCACAAGAACTCTTATTCTCTGCATTGAAGAACGATGCAATCTCTCTACCAATGGAGAGACTTGTGTTCACAACCTTTGTCTCTGTTTTCTCCGGTTTCTTCGCTTCTTCTTGTTGCTTCTTGGGAGACGAGTGAGCTACTAACTTCATCTCTTTCGGGGCAGGGGTTCCTCCAACTTTCTTCCTTGATGATTTAGAAGCCAAAACACCACTGCTTCCCCAAATCTTTCTCGACAATTCAAAGCCTTTCTGCTCAATATCTTTAGCAAATTCAATCTCATCTTCACTCTTTCCCTTCTTAAGGGACTTCTTCACAGTGTTATTAAACTTCTTCTTCAACCTCTGAAGTTTGGTAACGATTTGGTTTTTGGTAGCATTGAAATCGATCAACTTCTTCACATAAATGCAAAAAGCATCAATATCCTCATAAGGATCTCCTTTGGTAGAAGTGAAATCAATAATACCTTGAAGCAAAGCGATTTCATCAGCCTCGCTGAACAATCTCTGAAACATCTTCTTAGCATCATCTCCAGAAATCTTCTTAACCTCATCATTTTTTACCGGCTTCTTCACATGCTCAGTCTCCGATGTCTTGAGCTTCTTAATAGCTTCAGAAGCAGGTTCCTTCAAAGGACGCTTAGCCGTTGAACTCTCAGGTACAGTCGCGGCAGATCCAGATTTCTCTGGAATTGCTTTGGTCACAAGAGGCATCAGCTCCATCGTCTTAGCAGGCTCCGAATCGGATTCGGACTCCGATTCATATTCACCTTCTGAATCAGATTCAGGCTTCTTGGAAGACTCGTCTTTCTTCGAAACTTCAGCAGAAGACTCAGATTCTTCTCCAGATGAGCCAGATTCCTCTTCTTCACTGGAAGTAGGAGGGTTGTCGACCACTTCCTCTGCCTTCTTCGGTGCCATCGAATACAGTTACGAGAGAGAGAGGAGACAGAGATCTGCGGGAAGCTAGAGTCTTCTTCTTCTTAAGCTTTTCTATTTCCCCGTCGCCGTCGATTTGCTTTGCTCTTAGGTTTTGTGATTTTAGGTTAGTGTCGGGTTCTGTTTTTTTTTTTCTTTTAATTTATTTTTGTGAATTCGATAATAGCCGATCGATTCTTTCAAGTTGGGCTGTCCAACGCGCTAACACGAACGGGCCTGAGATATTTTCACGAGTTTTTAATAGACTAGTCCGTCGACAACTACACAACATCAGAATTCGTCTTATGGTCTTGTCTTAGAAAAAAGAGTTCAAACCCAAACATTTTACATAAGTTCCAATCTCGTAAGCAAATTGTGAATAGATATGTTCTAAATTTTTACACGACTCAAAATACATTTGCGATTTTGCAATTCTGTTTTCCATGTTAACACAAAGATTAAAGCCATGTAAACCGAATTAGCTGAAAAGATACACTTGCTTAGGTAACTTATTTAATTTGAGCCTGATTTGGGTTGCAAATTTTGTTTGAACCAAGAAACATCAAGACATTCCTTCAACTTTAGTCTTAGAGACCATGACTCAACATCGACCGTACCACTACACACTTATTATTCAAAGACCTATCAACAAAGCAAAAACAAGAACATAACAAGCGATGACGCTTCAGTTGATCTCGATCTGGCGCACATCATTTCTCTCTTGCTCTTTCATCTTCGGAATCACAACTTTCAACACTCCGTTCTTCATCTCCGCCTTAATCTCATCGACCTTGTAAATCTTCTCAGGCAATCCAATCCTGCTAGTGAATTTCCGATTACCGCTCTCTCCTTCCTCGCCACCATCGTCCTCGTATTTCCCTTCTCCTCTAATCACCAGAGTGTCCTGCTCCAAAGACAGCTTCACATCCTCTCTGCTCAGCCCAGGCATGTCGATTCTCAGGTACAGAGCATCGTCTTTCTCTTTTATATCCCAACCACGACGAGCTCCTAAAGCTCCCATGCCACGAGTAGCTGATAACAGAGGATTTTCCATGAACTGGTCCATCAGATTCAGCACTTGACTAACGCTCCTCGTCGGCGAAAACGGATCAAACACATCTAAACAAAATCCATGTCAAAAGTTTAAGCTCAATGTTAGCTAATCTATGATTTCTTACTAAATTTTAGCTCCGTTAACAAGAGAAAGATATAGATCTGGTGGAGTTACCTGAGAAGAAATCACCACGGCGGCGAGGAACAGAGCGGCGATCGAAATCAACGCCTTGTCCATTCTCGCCATCGTCGTCGTAGCTCCTCACGGCGTTGGTGTTGAAGAGGCGAGAGGAAACAGCTGGATTAAGAACGCTACGGGAACGTGGAACGATGGAAGAAGAAATAAGTCTCTTAAGAGCGAGAGAAGATGCCATTTGTAGAGAAATTATAGGAAGCTTTTTTGAGAAAGTTGTAACAGAGAGTGTAGTGTTTTATCTGAGAACTGTGTGTGGCGATAGTGGAGACAGAGGAGGTTTATATATGAGTAAAGAGTGTTGAAGGTGGATATTATCAGGTGAGTGAATGTTCTGGAGAGGTGGATATTTCTCCGGATGGTTCTAGAGGTCCGTGGCTCCCAAGCTAATGAGTGAAACAAATACATAGCTTGTTTGTTAACGGGCCACGGCCCATCGTATTAGGCCTGTTTTAGTAGATTTATGGTCAACAAGTCAAACGACCCTAGATCATGGATTCATGGTACATGAATGAAAAGGACCAAAGGCCGAGGCGGCCACAAACCACCGAACGTGGGAAGGTCTGGTTCGGGCAAACATTCGAAAAGCACAAAAAGACTCGGATAAACAATTAAAATAAGATAAAAATTATTCGGATATTGGAGAAGGCAAGTATATATATGGGTAAAGACTTAAGAGTTTGACGTTATTTTAAATTTTTTTATTTTTGGGTAAAGACTAAACAGTTTGACGACTTTATCTTTAGGTTTATTTATTCAACGTAGACTAGATACCATGGGGCCGTTTAGAATTGGACCTTTTAAGTTTTGATTTTTCTAAGACCATCTCTAATGCCCAACTCTATTTTTATTTTTATTTTAGAGTTGACTCTATTTTAGAGGCATTTTGCTCCAATGTATGTCTCTAAAATAGAGTTTCCTCTAAAATAGAGAAAAATATAGAGTAGTCTTCTTTTTTACTCTATATATAAAGTAATCTCTACATTTTTTCTCTATTTTAGAGCTAACTCTATTTTAAAGGCATACAATGGAGCAAAATCAACTATATTTCCTCTAAAATAGAGTCATCTCTAAAATAGAGGAAAAAATGAAGTTGGGCATTGGAGATGCTCTAATGTTTAGCCGAAAGATAAACAATAGACGTGTCTCTAGCTAAGCTGACCTTCATATGCTTTGACTTATTCATATATTATTCTCTTTGTTTGTAAAAATACACTCTAATTCAGAAATATTTTATTATGTAGACATACTTACATGCAGAAGTGTTCTTCCCTGCCTCTACGTGCTGTCAACTCCTACAAATCCCCAACCGTTATCAAACAGATTAAATCAATATACCCTTAACTATATTATATATCATAATTGTTCAAACCAGTGTATATAGACTAGACGATTCCTTGAACCATATAATTCTGGCTTTGATATAAGAGTTAATGTGAACGAAAACAAATTTTCGAGTCTTGCATGATATAGTTAACCGTCGATCGTCAAATATTAAAGAAGAAAATGGCAACCACCAAAACCACTGGTCGGAGACTCCGTCCTCCGTCGCCCAATATTAACCGGAGCCGGACTATAAGCTCTTCGATCTCTCTCCCAGTGTCCTTAAACGCCTCGTTATCGTCTTCTACTTCTTCCTCCTCTTCCTCTTCGCCATCCAATTCAAGCAAGAGAGTGATGATAACCAGATCACACTCCACAACAAGATCCTCCAGGCCCACCGGATCATCCAACCCGAAATCCGGCGAAAATATAATCCCGGCGAGAAACAGCGCGTCAAGATCTCACGAGATAAACAACGGTAGAAGCAGAGAGGCGTTTGCTCAGTACTTGGAGCAACGTGAGCGTGGTAGTCCTCGTAATAACGCTTCATCGAGAGGGGTAAAACCGGGAGCGAGCTCACCATCGGCGTGGGCGTTGTCCTCAGGGAGAGTTTCGACGATGAAGACATCTCTTTCCAGCTCAGCTCCGGCGAATTCAATGTGCATGACGCCGCCTGAGTCACCGGTAAGTAAGGCCAAGATAAGAAGCGGTGGCGGTGGAGCGGTGGCCGGAGTTTTGAAGTACTTCATGGCGCAGAAGAAAGTGTCTCCGGTTCAAGAGGAAGATTATCACCGGTTTAGGGTTTTGCAAAACAGATTACTTCAATGGAGGTTTGCTAACGCAAGAACTGAAGCCACTATGGCTAAACTTAAGATCAACGTTGAGGTACAAAACTATATGAAATATATATAAATTTGTATCTTTTATATAAATATCTACTAATTTGTTATTGTGAATGGTTTCAGGATCAGTTGTTTTGGGTTTGGCTTAGGATATACAAAATGAGGAACTATGTAGTCGAAAATTTGATTGAAGTTCAAAGGCTCCGTCAAGAAATCAAACTACGTGAAGTTCTCAGCCTCCAAATGCCTTTACTTAATGAGTGGTCAAAATTAGACGCAAAAAACTCCGAAGCGTTGAGCAAGCTAACTCGAAAACTCCATGCTTTGTCTGTCCGTTTACCCTTCGTACATGGTGCCACGGTTAGAAACTTTCTTTCGTTCGGAAAACAATTTTTTTATAAATTAACATTTAGTGTGTTAGTCAAGAAAACGGAAAATAATAATATATATGTAAGTTACAGATAGATGTGGTATCGATACATGAAGAAATGGTCATAGCTATAGAAGTCATGGACGAGATCGAAGACGTCATCATCAAGTTTCTCCCACGAGTAAGTCCACCTTATTTATATACATCTTTTTTTCCTAACTTTGTTTTATAGATGCGTATATAAGAAACTAATTTAAGAATGTCCGGGTAATTAAATATCAGCAGGTTGAAATAATCCTATACGAGCTGACAGAATTGATCGGCATGTTTAATCAAGAATTGTTATATTTTGAAGAAATGGACAAGAGCCTTTTCTCCATTCCTCTCTTTGCGGTAAAATCAATAATTCCTTTCATTATATTTGACCGGTCCGGTTATAATCTGCATGTGGAAGCTCCAAAGGCTAAAATTGGTGAGATCTTTTTGTATTAACAGGCTAAGGAGAGTAGCTTGAAGGTCCATATTCTCCAGAAGAGTGAAGAAACAGAGATAAAAAAAAGTTCTATAATAACTCAAAAGTTAGGACATGTAATTAAATGTTAATAACATTGTACATTTTGCAAACTGGAATGCTGCTACTTCTAGTTATTTAGTTCAACCTATCCAAAATAAATTGTTGAAATATAGTGATAACTTTGTGATATATATATGATTGAAGCCATGTGTATAACAAATTTTCGTAATGCAATTTCTACATGTACCTTAATGAAAATATAGTTATACAAAAATGAGATATCAAATCAAAAAAATGTCCATCAAATTCACATACACATATAAATGTTTTATAGACTTCTCACCAAGAATGTTTATAAATAATAATTGTAACTACCAAAGATATATATATATAAATATTGACAGTAAAGTTTTTAAAAGCGCTATTAGGTCACTTGGTAATCCAGCTTTTCAGAATTGCAAAGGTCCCGGGTTCGAAGCGCTCTTTTCCTAAATCCCCAATTTTTTTTTTCCCCCGTTTCCGATTCTCTTGCCGGCGGGAGTCTCCCATGGATTCAGGCGACCAGGTTCCCCGGAAGGTAACCTCTACTAATTCAATCTTCTTGTTCTCTCCTTCGTAATTTCATCTCAAATCTTGAAAATTTCGCCGCGAAAATTGCGTTTCACTGACCTTTTCTCCGTTCCATTTCTCGGCAGCGGAGGTTCCAACCAAGACCTCCGAAGCCTTCTCTCCGGCCGATTGCTCCAACCTCAAACACGTAATTCTTTTTTTTCCTCGATCATTTCTTGTTTATGCTTGCATAAATCTATACTTTTGCTTATACATGAAAAAGCTTTAAACTTTTTTCTCTTAAACACAGCGAAGCTGAGGCTGAGGAGGAAGAGAATAAAAAAGCAGCTCGACAATTAGCCAAACGTATCGGCGTATGTAGTGAATCTTCTCACTTCTCAAATCTTGCTCTCTATTTAATTTCATGTAAATTTTTGTTAACAGTTATTAGTTTTATCGAAATTTCCCTGATTTAAAATAATCAGAATCTTATACATTAGATTATGATATATATACAAAATACCAAAACGGTGTGCTTTTCTTTTTGTTCTGACCTTTAGTAGTTTTGAATCTCTGCCTCATTTCCTTTGCTAGCGTTTGTTGATTGCATCAATTTAACTACCTTGTTAATGGCTTAGTGACCGTGAAATTAGTTGGTCTATGACACCTAACATGTTGATTTGTAGCTTATAACTGGCTTAGTTGTTATCTCCATCACTTAATCCAAATGCTCAATGTTGAAAACTAAACTTTCTTTGTGTTGTTGTTGTTGTTATTGCAGACTGGCCAGAGGAGACCCAAAACCGAAACGAAAGGTATATTTATCCATGTTATATAGGTGTATTCGCAATCTTCATTTTTTATCGAGTTGTGTTTGATCTCCATTTCTGTAAATGAGTTATCGGAAAACCATGTGTGGGGAAGGTGATAGTATGTATAGTATTTATAGCAGCAATCGTTCTTGAAAAGCTTTTGAAATCTTTGCAGCTTCTTCTCCTGAAGTTGCATTCCAACCAAGCTTGTCATCACTTTCAATAAGGTCCTTTGGTGTTCCTAAAGAAGATGACAAGCCCAGTTCTGATGTAAATCCCACTTCTTCTGCTGGTATTCTTCATCCTGTTTCGTCTATTACTCCCCAAGAAGACGAAGAGGAGGTTCATCATTTGGTTACAAGAACTGGTGAAGACTACGTTGAACCTTGGGTAACTAGAATCTTCCGATACAATTTGATTTTCTCTCCCAGTTTCTCTTGTGTTGATTTTATGTGACATAAGGTTTGGCTCATTTTATTATGTTCCAGGATTATAGAAACTCATACTATCCTACCGTTCTTCCTTTGAGAAAGCCTAACTCTGGTGACCCAGGTATGCTCGCTCGCTGCTTTGCAATAGCTTTTCGCCAACTATTCAGATGTGTGAATGTGTTTGCTCTGTAAAATGCCTGCAATTTTCCCCTCTTTCTGTAAACTGAATTTTACTTCTTGTGTTGTTAGAACTTCTTGACCAGGAGGAATTTGGGGAAGTGGCTAAACACCGTGATTATGAGGAGAACACCATCAACTCAGCAGAAGAACTCGGTCTGACATCGGTAATAAACTTGTGTAAACACATTTCTGTTGACAGACATGTAAACTCTTCGCTGAGTTTGACTGATTGTATTTTCTGAGCTCCATGCAGGTGCAACACTGCAAAAAACAGATGTTTTTCTTTAAGATCCCGGACTGTCTCCCTGTAATGAAGCAATCGACAGGAGCAACCACCAAGAGATCAGTACGGGAGTATACTTCAGGGAGAAGCAACCCTTTTGAAGGTTTACCAGAGGGATTCATGGGCAAAATGCTGGTTTACAAGAGCGGTGCTGTCAAGTTGAAACTTGGAGATGTCCTCTTTGATGTAAGTCATTTTCGTCTCGTCACTATTAGATGTGAACTCACATATCTGAATCTGTGTTGGAATCACCTCTGCTTGTAGCCTCTTCTTCATCTCTTATAACACTCGGTCCTATGCATATATGCAGGTTTTACCAGGTCCGAATGCAAAATTCCATAATGATGTGGCAGCAATCGACACCAAAGGGAGGAACTGCTGTCGCATTGGTTCTTCAGCCAAGTTTGTGACTGTTACTCCCGATGTTGAGGCTCTTTTGAACTCTGCTTCAGACATGGAAACACACAAGTGAAGGTTGTTCTGGACATAGCCGGTCTTGTTCATACAAGGATGTGAAAAGCGTAGTATTGACCATTTAGATTCTGTAACTACAGCCTAATCTTCAGTCATGATCGTAAAAACTCTTCTTTGTGCCTTCTTCTGTAGTAAGAGATTCACATTCGGAGTAAAGAAAACTTTTGACATTTTGACACATTCCGAGTTCTTATTATAGAAATCTACTAAAATGTCAACAATGGAGTACAGAACCAAAGATTATCAAACAAACCACAATATGACCTGATGAAACAAAGCAAAACGAGCAGCGTGATAAAGACCATATGTATTGTCGGCTAATTTGAAACGATCAAGACTTGTTGCAGGCTCGGGACACCATCACGACCAGCAGAACCACGATGGAGAGCAGGACCGAAGTCGTCAGCCTTTCCTCGAGCCAATTGTTGAATTTGGCATCTTTCCCCTTGTTGTTAACACTATCGCCATTGTAACAGTTGAAGAGCTCGGTCACGACCTTTGTTATTTTCACAAACACTTCTGTGGCCTTAACCATTGTGTTGTCAAATACCCACTTTATGAAATCCATTGCTGCGTTGTTCTCCCCGGGAGTGTCTTCTGAACTCTCCTCATCTGGTACAAGAAAAAATAAAAACACCGGACTAGGCAATGAGTGCCCTGAGAAGAGTCTCAAATGAAAAGGCTTATACTGTATTGATAAATTCATTATCCCTATACCTTGACTTATGCCATTGTTGTACAAGTCCCTAATCTCTCGCACCACATTGTTGTTCATCACCGCCTCCCACACTGCTTTGTCAGACGACAATGATACTACCATTTTCTGCATAAAATGTGAAAAGCCCTTGATTCATGTACATATACAATGAAATGACCAACCATGATTATTTTCGAAGACAGACACATAAAGAAAAAGGATTTCATTTATCTAAACCCAAGTTAAGAGTTCAAATATTTGTTAGGTGGATATAAAACTTAAACCCTTAGCATCCATCCATTTCTTCCTTCAAAACTTGCCGGATCAAACACATAGTTAACAAGACAGAAACTTGAGCTTAGTGTAATCAAGAAAACAAAAGAAAGATCACCTGGACAGATGGTTCGGTTCGTAGTAGGTCAAAAGCATTGTAAACCTGATCATAAGCATGAGGCTGTAAGGTTCTTGAATGGCATAGTTGCATTGACGGCTCCATCCAGTCCAAATCCGACCCAAATGAAGGAACTTGATGAACCATCCCTGTGGCTATAGGGCTCTGGTTTCCACCACCACTTTCCGGATAGCACTCATACTTGTCTCTAACCAGCTGAGTATATGAACTAGCATCGAAAACCCTTCAAGAAACAAGACTCAACCATTACTCTAACACGTAAACAAAGACCAATTATTATGAATAAACCAGCAAACAACTTTTGAAAGTATTTAAGGTTTTACGTAGTTTATAGTACAAAACAACTGTGTGGGGTCAAATTGACACGAAGACACAGCTGAAAGAGTTTCAATCTTCTTCAAGATCATCAGATCAAGACAATTCCATCCATATCAGAAAAAAAGTTTAAAACTTTTAAACACTATAGCAGTCCATGACAATTCTCGTGGAACTAATACCTACCACTCAAAGCTGATCCATTTATGAGATTACTTGTCAATAATTTCCACAAGACTCAAAGCTTAAATAGTCACGTCAAAAGAAACACACATTTTCAAGTGAAATGAGAAAAGAAAAGAGATTTGATTACTGCTGGAGAGCAGAAACAGCATCTTGGACTTCATCAACAGAAGGAACAGAGCCAAACAGAGAATCGTCTTCTTCCTCCGAAACCCACTCAAAATCATCATAACCTCCGGAATTAACAAAGGAAAAAGCGCCGCCGTTCCATCCGGAGGTTGCAGCCACCGGAAGATTCAACAACAACCCTGAAGCCGCGGAAATCGTAAGATTATTCGACCCAGAAGAAGAAGATCTCTGTTTCTGGACATGCGAAACAGAGGCGTTTCCAGCCGGAGACGACGTGGACGAGGATGATGAAGAAGCAAAGGGATCTTGAATACCACCGTTGGCTACGCCGGTCCTCGTCATAGCACGACCGGCGGCGCGTAACATACCTCCGCCGCCACCCATAGGCCCTCTTCCACCACCAAACATAGAGATCACTATCAAATTGGTTTTTTTACTCACACGACAGGTTGCGTATGTTTACTCGGTGAGTTTGTCTTTTGGTCTACCGAGTCGATGAATGGGTCCGATGCTATTTCTTAGGCTTTTTGCTTGAAGCAGTTTTGATTGTATCGAGGAAGTGGATAAAGATTTATAAATGCAAAATGGCTTTTTAAGATTTTCAAGAATATATGACTTTCCTTTACATTGCTTTGGTCCTTCTTCTCCACGACACGCTTATCCATTTACTCTGTTTTTCTTTTTCATTTAATATGCATTAAAATACTTGTTTTCCATACTGGATTATACTATACTATATCCCTAATTTATTTGGTTTGTCAGCAGATGAGTTTCCAATACCGAAAATTAATACAGAATAAAAATTGATATCTGATTTTTTGCTTAAAATTAGAGGTGAACAGTTGACAAAAAAAAATTAGAGGTGAACATGTAGATCAAATTATATCGTAAAATTTCATATTCAATTTTGGATAATTTAATTTGGACGTGGTTAAAAACCTAAAACCAGTACGTATAACATTTATGAGTTTAGAATTTTAGATAAACCAAAATATATGTAGGTCTTTTTCATTTTGAGTTCCGGTAACGTTTTCAGTTGGATTTGACGACTTTACTTGATTGATTTTTAATCCAAATTACTGGATTTTTTTTTTTTTTTTTTTTTTTGAATAACCGCGGGTCTCCCAAAGGCTTCCTAGGCCCAAGGACTAATCCCACGAGGCTGGCAATTCCCCTATGTAAACCTGCCAGTGGCCGTGCCTCGAATCCTGGTGGCGGAAATCACAGCTGTGACCCCTTTACCACTAGGCCACAAGGCCCGGTTAATTACTGGATTTTTAACAGATACTGTATATAGTTTTACTATATATTTTTCTTTTGTTCGTGAATGTCGTCAACGTACATAAGTTGATAATTTGATATCCGTATGTATCTGACAGGTGGGTAGTAAGTTTGTTACTCACAAATATACTATTAAAAAAAAAATCGTACACAAAGGTTAAAAATAGTATTTTCTAGTCAAATGTAAAATTTGGAAAAACAATTGTGAATGGGTTATTTTTGTATATATTTGAACCTTCATGAGTCATATTCAGCCATTAATAACTTAAGATATTTGTATCTAATTCAACATTGTAAATATCATATTTAAAAGTCTTCCACAATCAAATTTTCATCGTCGCCGTATAACTAGAGTTTCAACGATTTAGAGAATCAAAGAACCACAGAAAAGATGTAACACTCGACTTCGACTTCATGTATTGAAAGAAGACATTGACCACACATACAAAAAAAAATAAAAAATACCCATTTGCAAACTTCTTATTCATAAATACATCATCATTGCTATTTAGCTGATGTCTTTTATCCAGTTTCCATCACAGAAAATTCTGCCTTTTTCCGTTCAATTCTTTTTTGTTAAAAAAAGATCTCTCAATGGGTTTTTATATATATAAAAGATTAAAAGTCCGAATAATTTTGGTCCGTTATGCAGCATAATTAAAGAATACTATTATTTAGTGCAAAACAATGTTGATGTATCTTCTTACATTTTTTACAGTTTTGTTAAAAAAAAAAATCTTTTGTTTTGTATCAAACAAAACGAGAATGGAGAAAATAACCATTGATATTGACCTGAAAGACATTCAAAATAGACAATAGTAATACGAATATCAGACTCAATAGCATGAAAACTCCAAAACCAATTTGAAAGTGGGAAGACATTTCGTACGGAGTATCAATATAAGAAAATAAAATAGATATTAATTTTCTAGAGATATTTAATAATTTAGATAATGTGTCCTAATCGGATATTTCATGAGATGACTACAAGGGATGAAGATTTTAGCGTGGAGACAAGACAAGTTTAAATTCGAGTTTTTTTTCCACCTTTTATCATCATCATCATCATTAAGGAGACCATATCAACAATGACATGCTATTCGTTTTCCATAAGAAACTTAATGTTTTTGGCTTCTACTCTTGCTGGTCCTGTAGTCCGGTACCATATTTTGGTATAAAAACCGTCGTATCAATAACTAGGCCAAAAGCCAAAACATGTTAAAATTAGTAAACCGGCGTTTTAATTGAACCGGCCAAATCACGTTTGAAATGCTAACCAATGTTTTAGATGAAACTCTACCAAATTCTTGTACCACTCCACTATACATAAAGCCATAAAGGGCAGGAGACAAAAAGACGTGAGGAAGGCATAGGTCATGCGTGCAACTATGGGCAACCAAATTATTTAAGTTTTTAATAATGGCGTTGAGGAATGTAATTAAATACCAAATGATTAGGGAATTAAGAGATAAAACTATGATTAAATTAATAGCCAAAGCCTAAGGTTGGAGAAAACTTCATTCTTTTAACACACACTCCTTCTGTCACTCCTCTGATAACGAAGAAAAGAGTATATACCCAGGACTGATCCTCTTTTGACCATTAACATGACCAACTTGTCTCATTTTCTTATTATTTTCGATTCTTCTTTTCAAATCTTCATAAGATTCTCTGATTATAAGAACCCATTGTTTGTATCTGAGATTAGCAGCACCAACGTGAACGTGGGTCTTCTTCTTCCTCGGCTGCTCTCTTTGATGGAAGCTTCCACCATTTCTTCATCAAGTTTGAGATGCCCAATGCCGAATTAAGAGGCGAAGTTTTCATCTTCTCCTCCCCATTTCTGTCTTGGGTTTGACTAAAAGTTGCCTCCTTTAATAACCAGGTAGGTTCAATTTCTGGGTTTCTTGTTTAAGTTTATGCCCTGAAGGTGGTCCCTTTGATTGACTTGGTTAATGCTTCATAGTCTTGCGGATTCTCTGCAATTGCATTGTGCTCAAAGTTGACATTTTTCTTGGAAAGTTGAGTTTTTCAACTGTATAAAAAGCTATCTGTTTAGCTTCTATGGTCGTTGAGTGTTATTGCTTTACGATCCTTAAGGTCGTCCAAATTAGACTCTGAGACATTTCACTATCAACGTTATAAGAGTATCTCATGATCCATTGGATGTTCAAGATCTTGTCATTTGTCAATACTTGGGTATCATTTGCCATTTCTGTTTGATGAGTTGATATTTAACATCCAGTTAGATGAGTTCGAGTATAATTACAGTCTGTTGATTCCCACTGACTGGATTTTTAGATGGCTTTACTTAGCTTTCCCTTTCTTTCATGTTATCTCTACTTTTGGAACAAAACACTCTTTTTAGAACATTGTTTT
Organism: Arabidopsis thaliana x Arabidopsis arenosa; assembly: GCA_019202795.1. NCBI lineage: Eukaryota > Viridiplantae > Streptophyta > Magnoliopsida > Brassicales > Brassicaceae > Arabidopsis > Arabidopsis thaliana x Arabidopsis arenosa. Next base: position 6,440,503 of record CM032924.1, read on the forward strand.
GCACTGTCTGAAATGGTTCTAATGTGCAGGGTAACTATCAACAAGAAGAAAAAAAGATAAACAATGAGTAGATCACCAGAAAATCTTGCCCTTCCTCCTCCTCCTTCTCCTCCTCCATCTCGTACCGTCGTTGTGGCTCTAAGTGGGAGCAGTAAAAGCAAATATGTAGTTACATGGGCGCTCGAAAAATTTGCTCCTGAAGGAAATGTTGGCTTCAAGCTACTTCACATCCATCCAATGATTACTTCTGTACCTACACCAAGTAAAGCTCCAACTATGACTTGTATTTCTGTTTCTTTCTTTCTTTCTTTCTTGTACTCAGGACTTCTTGTGTTTTCCTTATTTCTATTTGGTATTGTTGTGTAAAGCAAAACTAAGACTTATTGTAACTGATAAAAGCCTGATGTACATTTCTTGATCCGTCTCAAGTGGGAAATGCAATCCCGATTTCCGAGGTACGAGATGATGTAGTAACTGCGTATAGACAGGAAATACTGTGGCAGTCTGAAGAAATGCTTAAACCTTTCACAAAATTGTTCGTGCGGAAAAAGGTATTTCCTTTGGTATATGAGATATCTTATGTTTTCTTAGATCAAAAACTGAAGGTTACATGAACTCATTGAATTACCTTAACGAAAGGTTGCAGTAGAAGTTCTTGTGATCGAATCAGATAATCTGGCAGCCGCAATAGCTGAAGAAGTGACTCGGGATTCAATAGACAGAATTGTCATTGGAGGCTCATCCCGTAGTTTTTTCTCAAGGTATACTACCACCCTGCTGCTAGCTTTCGACATTTGTTCTTTCTGTTTCTGGTACCAATGAATCTGTTTTGAAAATTTCAGGAAAGCTGATATGTGCTCGGCGATATCAGCTTTGATGCCGAACTTTTGTACAGTCTATGTTGTTTCAAAAGGAAAATTGTCATGCGTCCGACCATCAGACTCAGACGGAAATGCTACTATAAGAGATGATGGTAGTGAGAGAACTAATTCTTCAAGCGGTTCTTCTGGTCCCACCTCAGGTCCATGACTCATCAATGTATTTGTGTGAAATACTGAATATTCTACTAGAAGTGGTGTGTATATCTAATTTTGTTACCCCATTTTCTCTTCTAGATTCATCAGATGTAATGTCAAGTGCGCATGACTCTCAATCTCGTGCTCTATCCCTTCCGGTCAGGAGAATGCAACATTTCCCTACAATTGCAAGAGAAGCATCAGTTCCTATGGAAACGAGTTCTGTTGGCTCGGATGAAACCAGGTGCATGTCTTTGGATGCAGAGGAAGCTAGAGATGTTTCAAGTATCAATAGAAGCAGCACGGATACTACATCACGTTGGACTCCTCGGCTTAGAGATTATGAGGAGAGAAAAGAAGCTATGAGTTCTTCTTCTAGCAACCGTGAATACGGGAATGTTGGTAGTAGGTTTAGTTGGACTGGCATGGGGGTCGATACTACACACTCTCGGGCTTCTCAACAAGCTTCCAACATGTCTGATGCTCTAAGTCAACAATCTTATACAGACAGCCAGGTATAAAATGCAGTTTTAATTTCGACTTTGTCTTGTGAATTGGAATAATATAAGGTTATTTGTTCAGGTAAACCTAAACTTTGAGGTTGAGAAGTTGAGAGCTGAGCTTAGACACGTTCAAGAAATGTATGCTGTGGCTCAAACCGAAACCTTTGATGCTTCTCGAAAGGTGAAGGCCTCATAATCTCATATATCTTTGCATTTGATGAAACTTATTAGATTGTTCTCAATGCTTTTCTGAAAATGTTTCAGCTTGGTGAGCTTAACCAACGTCGGCTAGAAGAAGCCATAAAGCTTGAAGAGCTAAAGCTGAAGGAGTTCGAAGCTCGAGAGTTAGCAGAAAAGGAAAAGCAGAATTCTGAGAAGGCGAGGAGAGATGCAGAGAACATGAGAGAAAGAGCGGAGAGAGAAATTGCACAGAGAAGAGAAGCCGAGAGGAAATCCGCACGTGATACTAAAGAGAAAGAGAAGCTCGAGGGCACTCTCGGGTCTCCTCAGTTGCAATATCAGCATTTCGCTTGGGAAGAAATTATGGCTGCCACTTCATCATTCTCAGAAGAGCTGAAGATCGGAATGGGAGCTTACGGAGCTGTTTACAAGTGTAATCTGCATCATACAACTGCAGCTGTCAAAGTTTTGCATTCCGCTGAAAGTCGGCTATCCAAACAATTCCAACAAGAGGTATGGAAGTAGGTTTGAGCATTCGGTTGAAGGCATTTCGGTTTCGGTTTCTGTGCCCATCCCTTTATGGAAGTTTTCTGATTTTAATTTTCATTCTTGTGGAAAGTCTTCTCTGTTCTAAGAAGCTGCATTTATCTCCCTGGTCTCTCTATTTTGCAGCTGGAAATCTTGAGCAAGATTCGGCACCCACACTTGGTTCTCCTTCTAGGAGCGTGCCCGGAGCAAGGAGCTTTAGTTTATGAATATATGGAAAACGGTAGCTTGGAGGATAGACTGTTCCAGGTCAACAACAGTCCGCCACTCCCGTGGTTTGAGCGGTTTAGGATAGCTTGGGAAGTCGCAGCGGCTCTTGTCTTCCTCCACAAATCGAAGCCTAAACCGATCATTCACCGTGATCTTAAACCTGCAAACATCTTACTTGATCACAACTTTGTCAGCAAAGTTGGAGACGTCGGACTTTCAACGATGGTTCAAGTGGATCCTTTATCAACAAAATTCACTATATACAAACAAACAAGCCCAGTGGGAACATTATGCTATATTGATCCGGAATATCAACGCACTGGAATGATATCATCGAAATCAGATGTCTATTCCTTTGGAATGATTGTTCTTCAGCTTCTCACAGCAAAACCTGCTATCGCATTGACACATTTCGTTGAGAGCGCAATGGATAGTAATGATGAGTTCCTCAAGATCTTAGATCAGAAAGCGGGTAACTGGCCGATTGAAGAAACCCGGGAATTGACCGCATTAGCTTTGTGTTGTACAGAGCTACGCGGGAAAGATAGGCCTGATTTAAAAGATCAGATTCTTCCAGCGCTCGAAAACCTGAAGAAAGTAGCTGAAAAGGCAAGGAACTCACTTTCGGGGGTATCGACACAGCCTCCCACTCATTTCTTCTGCCCATTACTAAAGGTAACTCTATATGAAACCTTGTTCAAAAATGTTGAAACATCACATCCTGTTTTTGTGTGTTGTGCCGAAAATGTGTGTATATTAATGCAGGACGTGATGAACGAGCCGTGCGTTGCAGCTGACGGATACACATATGACCGGCGTGCTATAGAGGAGTGGCTTGAGGAACACGACACATCGCCGATGACGGATTCACCGTTGCATAGCAAGAACCTATTGCCGAATTATACTCTTTACACAGCCATCATGGAATGGAGGTCTACACGATAGTAAGCCAAACTTGTGCAGCTTTTTTCTGGATATATAAAACGGCAAGACGTTCTCAGACCGTCCCTTTCTTTCAAGCGATGATATTGCTTTGTACTTACGAAACGAAACGTTGAATAATCTTGTAATCCAACAATTATAAAGTTAGAAGGAGATGGTCTTTATTTGATTCACAACGCTGGTATCCGATAAGGTTTAGTGTTAGAATTTAACGAATATTCGGATCCATCCGTTAATTTGCCTCCAAATATTAAGAAGACAAAACCATCTTATTTATTTTTTCCTTTTTAGTCTCTTCCTTGCTCCATTGCTCAAAAAGAGAGAAACAGAACCTTTCTCTCATTTCTCCGTTGAAATAAAGGACCTTGAGGGGAAAGGTTTTACTGTTTCTAGGGTTTCTTTATTCCATTTCCTCATCATTGGAGAATGGAAATTCTCCTCTTCTCTCTGATTTTTCTTCAGATTTCGCTTATGTCCTGAATCTCTTGAAGATTTTATTTAGATTCTTGAAGACCCAATTGCAAAAATTTCAACTTTTTTTCTCCCGGCGATATACAATGCGGATTTTCGTGAAGCTCCTCCTTCTCTTTTCCTTGTTTCCTCTCGCGTTCTCGAATGAAAACTCCAGCTCGTATCTCATTCCGCGACCATTGATCAAGAACATCGACGACAATGTCAATCTACATTGCACGAGCTGGAGATTCGCGGCGGAGACAAACAATCTCGCTCCATGGAAAACCATTCCAGCAGAATGCGCCGATTACGTGAAAGATTACCTGATGGGTGAAGGTTACGTCGTCGATGTGGAGAGAGTCTCCGAAGAAGCTAAGCTTTACGCGAGCAGCTTCCAATCTAACGGTGACGGGAAAGATATCTGGATTTTCGATATTGATGAGACGCTTTTGTCGAATCTTCCTTATTATATGGAACACGGTTGTGGGTAATCTATCTTAATCCTTCCTTTTACAACATCGCTGTAAAATTTGGTTTCTTGATAACTATATAGATGAATTTGTCTTTTTATTGTGTCGAAAGAGTTAAGATTTGAGGTATGTGTTGTTGTCTGTCTTGTTTGTCTGTGTTCCCAAATGTGAATCTGTGTTCTTTATTGAATTTAACTATTTACTAGTATCTGTGTATCTGTTTGGGAATTTGCAGGTTGGAAGTTTTTAATCATTCAAAGTTTGATAAGTGGGTGGAGAAAGGGATAGCACCTGCTATAGCACCAAGCTTGAAGCTTTACCAAAAGGTTATAGATTTGGGGTACAAAGTTATCTTGCTTACAGGGCGTAGAGAGAACCACCGGGTTATCACTGTCGAAAACCTGCGCAATGCCGGTTTCCATAACTGGGACAAGCTTATTCTGAGGTAACCATACTCTTAACTTTCAGCTTTCTTGGGCCTCCATTACAATGTAGCTCATACCGTTTGTATCCAGTTCTTGATCTTGATCATGGTTGTTGTAACATGACACTATTCGATCTTGGATGGGATTTGGATGATTGACGCATTCGTTTGCTGCTTTAATGTTGTTAACAGATCGTTGGATGATCGGAACAAAACAGCGACCATGTACAAGTCAGAGAAGAGGGAGGAGATGGTGAAAGAAGGGTATAGGATCAGAGGCAATTCAGGTGACCAATGGAGTGATTTGTTGGGTTCTGCAATGTCAGAAAGATCCTTCAAACTTCCAAATCCAATGTATTATATCCCCTGAAGGGGATCAACTAGAATTCGAATTAATCAGAGGCAATTCAGGTTACCAATTGGAGCAACCTACTGTTTTTGATGTTTTGGTTGCCATGTAATCACTTGCTATAACTATATGTACTAATGACTTGAGTGTTTGAATTTATAGCTTCTTGAACAGCTTTTATGCTTAAAGACAAATCCAATCATTAAAGATTAGTATCTTAAAACCAATTAGTAACAAACATTAGTTTAACAAAACAAGACCTTTTCCATATATAGACCAACGTTACCACTTACAAAGAAGCTAAAGAAAGTACAACATCACACTTAAGAAAAAAAACATGGTACCATTTGACAACATATAGAAACACACATAAAACATTACTTATAACAAAAAGATAAAAACTGGATATCGGCTTTTATTATCTCCCCTGATCAAATTCTAAACACTTTATTCCTCATAAACTAACTCCCCGACATCGGAGTTATTGGACTATGACGATGGGTAATTTAAGTAGTGTGCTGGCCAACACGAGTACGGTCACGGTCATGTTCCCCACCAGTATGTTGCTGTCCGTAGTACTGAGCTCTGTCTTTTAGATCCTGAGCCTTGCTTCCCAACTTCATCCTTGCGCTGTCCAACCTATCTGAGCCCTGTGGGTGCTCTCCCGTTGCGTACCTATTCACAATCAAATATGCATCATACTAATTAAGCATTAATTTACCTATATATATGATATATACAATGACACATAACAAGCTGGCTAGGTCAAATTTTGTATTTAATTAACCAAATGCCACTTCCCTATGATTTAATTTGCAATTATTAATGTGACATTTGTTAATCGACCAAAAAAATTGATCCAAAGCTAATGGCCCAACACATGCATGCACATAAACACATATTGTACAAATTAATGAAATAAGTGAGAAATGTGTGCTTACTTGTAAATCCAAGAGAAAACGGTTATAGCTGCAATGCCAAACCCACCAGAGGAGAGAAAACCGGTGATGAGCAGTGCAACAGTGATGAGAGCCGGGACGAGGATTGGGCTGAAGATAACGAGCAGAGGTGTTGCAACAGTCAAAGCTATGACAGTTCCAACAAGGGTAAGGCTGGAGAGGACAAGGAGGGAACCACCAGCTGTGACAGCGGTAGCAGCTTTAGCAATCTGCCTAGACTTGGAGTAGTCGGACCCTCGTCCGGACATCTGGTACTGGTCTCGGTCTCGGCCAATCATCGGGTACTGTTCTCTGCCTATGATATCATGATGGGTTGTTCTACCTGTATCCGCCATTTTTTTTTCTTGTTGAATAGAGAGAATGAGATCTTGAATGAGAGAGATTGATCAAAAGGATGTGTATATATTTCGGAAGAGGAAATGAGTGTTGTTAGATATATTAAGAAAGGAGACGAGAAGTCACGTGTCGATGGCAACATCATGCAATTGTGTGCCACGTGTTAATGGCGTCACCATGCAGGCGCTGCATGTGTTAACGAGAGGGGTCTACTCGAGGACACGTTCGTTTTTTGTCTAGTTTCATCAGGATGTGGCGTTGGCATGAACCGAAACATAAACGCCTAACGGACCTTTGGGCTCATCAATATGGGTTCGGGCCTTTCATGAATTCCTTTTAAACGGCCTACCACTATTGGCAACAAAAAAATCAAATTTGGACGTAGATGGTTTTTTTTTTCTTCACTAATATTTTGGGATTTTTTTTTTTATTCTCTCTGTTGAAGAAAATTAAGATTTATTAATTTTGAGTTTTGGTCCAAAGTTAAAAATTTTGTAGTTCCGCAACATTCTAGAGATGAAGAAATTTTAGATACAAATATATCCATCAATCCGCCTCTTAAAGTTCTCAATTTCACCACGTCACTGCTTTGATAATGCAGGTCATCGTCGCCTCTCCTCCGCTCATCTCCGCCGCTTCTCTCTCTAAACCTCTCCATTCTCTCTCTAAGGCCGCACTCTCTTTCTCTAGAGCCAAACCCATTTGCCCTTACCCCCAAACCTCACGACCCATTTCCGTCTACAAATCCCCGATGAACAACCTCTTCAACAGGCTCGGTTTTGGCTCTCGTCCCCAAGCCCAAGTCGACCCATCTTCCGCCGCAATCGCCCAAGGACCCGACGACGATGTTCCGTCACCAGGTCAGCAATTCGCGCAATTCGGCGCCGGTTGTTTCTGGGGAGTGGAGCTAGCTTACCAGAGAGTTCCTGGTGTGACCAAGACCGAGGTTGGGTATAGCCATGGCCTCGTGCACAATCCCAGTTACGAGGATGTCTGTACTGGCACGACGGGACACAACGAGGTTGTTAGAGTTCAGTACGATCCTAAAGAGTGTAGCTTTGAGACCTTGCTCGATGTTTTCTGGAATCGCCATGATCCAACCACCTTGAATCGTCAGGTGATTGCCTGATCCCTAAAAATATAGACTTTATCAGTATCAGATCTTCATTTGAATCAATAGAGAGCTCTCTGTGTGTTCTGCATTTGGTGCTGAATTGTTTATTGATAACAATGACTAGACTCAAATGTTTAGACGAACTCTCTGTTCCTTAGTCTTTGGTTCTACATACATTTGGTAGTCTCGAGACAGTACCTATTGGCTAAGTTGTTGTGTCCTTGATTTGAAATTCGAGCAAGTTCGAATCTCAGGCCTTGTTCATATGAGGATTCTTTTTTCTGATAAATGCAAGACACTGAGTGAACAGATTACTTAGTCCGATTTCATGTTTGATTATGTGGAAGTGACATTGCCATTTCCATTTTCGCATGCGATCTTGTACTTGAGTCTGTTCTTGTTCATGTTACTATAGCTACATACACTTGAAGATGAATCTAGTGTTGTTGTTGTGGTTCTTCACATACTAACTTTTATGTGTTGATTTAAGTAGGGAGGCGATGTGGGAACTCAGTATCGATCAGGCATATACTACTACACAGACGAGCAAGAGCGCTTAGCTCGTGAAGCTGTTGAGAAACAGCAGAAGATATTGAACAAGAAGATTGTGACAGAGATACTTCCTGCTACGAAATTCTACAGAGCAGAAAATTACCACCAGCAATACCTGGCAAAAGGCGGTCGCATGGGTTTAAGACAATCAGCTGAGAAAGGTTGCAAGGATCCAATCCGATGTTACGGCTAAGAAACTAAGTCAGTCTTCCCTCAAGCACATAAAAGGAAGTGAGTTGTCTCATGAAAAATACAATAATCTGTAGATCACATTTGTGTCTTGTCTTTGTTATGTAACCATTGGTAATGATGCGTCATATGCTTACATGAATGTTGTGATAAATTTTAGTGTTACAAAAACAACCATAAGTTGTGACACACTGAATCCAAATCAGGATCGTAATAGCCAATAATTATCGGATTCTATCGTGTGATGGTTTATTCCATGAAATGATGTAAACGTCGCTAGTCTTGCATGTTTTTTGAGTGTACTTGATGGGAATATTCAGAGCAAGGCTTGTCAAAACCAATTTCAATTTGATACTACTGTACTGGTCATACGATTTGGGAAGTTCTCAACAGTTTCGAGTTTTCTTATGATTATTAAACATTTTGGTCGGAACATCACCTGGATGCATATATACATGAATGGGCATTGAGTGTTCGGGACATCAATTTGATACTACTGTACTGGTCCCTTGAGTGTTCATGTCACCACCAAAACAGATTCCATGAATTTCTTTCTACATAATTCACTTTTACAATTACCATTAGGAAATCGAGATCATTTCCATGCTCCTTAGTTTAATACATATGAACGTATGACACTACATATATAAACACATCTACACATTCAGAGTGATTTGTACTGTTCAATCAAGCGTGACGCATGGAGACGTGATGTTGGGACCACTGTGCATCCTAGACTATGCAGAAATGCGATCTGTGATTTCAAAAAACATAAACAAGAATGTATCATGTTCTAAATTTCGGTTGACAAAATGGTGGGCTTGTTGAGTTTTTACCTGTTTACTCGTTGCTTCCGAAGTGCCCATTGAGTTTTCAATTCTCAGTTTTTGGAAATGTTCCTGGAACAGAAATTTTTCCTCAAGGTTATGGAGTGAGTTGACTTATAACTTCTTGCTTTCTCAAAACAGCGATATGTATTACCTGTTTCTCGCGCACTATATGAGCCCGTGTGTCTGCAGGAAGTTGTTCCCACCTAAGTACCTGATGTCCCCAAAGTACACAGGAACATGAGCACCACAATCTCAGTTTTCCTTTTTATCAACTCAGTAGTGTGTAACAGTGTTTTTCAGATGTAATGCTTACATGTTCTGCATATTGGAACGCTTCCTCGGAAGTCAATGATGATTTGAGTGCTCGTAAGACATCCTAACAAAAATAGTGCAGCATCCAGTTAGTCACCAAAGCATATTTCAACACTCTGTATGGCTCAGTAGGCTTTAACCACTAAGCTCCATAATAAGTAACGAAACAAGAAAACTACTGTCGGAATTTTTTATAGTGAATAAATCTATAGACGCGACCACATTTAATTAGAGAAGTATATAACCTTGTGTTTGTTCTTCTTGATGGCCAAACGTTCACCAATCACAAACCCTACCTGCGTGTACGAAAAGATTGACATGATAAGTAAAGTAAGAACATTGACTGGCGCTTACATTAGTTGATCGAGAACTATTGCAGAGTATGCCATACTCACTTTGTCAATCAGCCTCTTTGGTTCTTGGAATGCTTGTTTCTTAGCCCAGTTGTGAAATAAGTGAGAGACAACTGATCTAACCTCCACATCAAACCTGTTTAGGATGAAAGTTCTACTTCTTGAATCATGAACCAGACCGAAGAGTACCAAATTATATAGTTATGTTGGTTTTAAGCATGTAACCTCTTAAGGAAGTTGTTTCCATTGAGTGCATATGCTGCTATTGACTCCTCGGAGGCATCATCTACTGGAATGTTCATCACATCATTGTCCGTTAGTTTACTTTCCTCATGTTTGATATCTGTTCCAAAACTGGAGACGCTCTGCTCAGTTTTGTTTGGAAGATTTTCATGAAATTTTCTGCAGTCATTTACGCTCATGTCTCCCTACAGAACATTATTGAGAGTTCTTGTTAGTGCTATCACATTATCATGCATAAAGTTGCAAACAGACTGAGACCTGAACCTGTAGAAGATGGCCTGGAATCTCTTTAAGAAATCGTGAGGGTTGGAGCACCTAAATGAAAGAATATCATTAGTCAGAGACAGTTTGAGAGGACGAATTCATAAACCATGTGTAGTACTAACCTGCCAGTTCGAATCCACAGTCACATACAAAAAAAATAGTTTCTTGCGAGCACGAGTCATAGCAACATACAGAAGGCGACGTTCCTCCTACATTTTAAACAAACAATGCATGGCTAAATATATATTTGTAGAGTTCGCAGAGGTAGGATGTGGATAGAGAGTTCATGAAAGACTTCATGAGAAGGAAAAGCGATACCTCAAGTGATGTTCCACACTCTGATGCATTGCCGTTAGACTCATGTAATAGGGGAATTTCATTTTCATTAGCCTGTTTACCAAAACTTTGATTAAAACAGGGCCAATGATTTTTTTTGTTTCATTGATTTTACAAAAAAAAGTATTTCATATCTTGCTAGGTCCATAACAGCCAACAACTCGACAAAGAAATCCAGAGAGGATGATATATACCTTGACTATGAAAACTATGTCCCACTCCAAACCTTTAGACTACATAAAGACATACAAAAGATATTAGCCAATATTTCCAATACTACCTGAAGAAGCTAATTCTAACACCAATGGATAGCAAATTGTGGACTGCTCGAGTGAGTGAACAACACCTGATGAATGGTGGTCAATGTGACAGAATTTTCATTGTCCTTTCTTCTTGAACGAAAATTTTCAGTTTCCCGCTCGGAGATATAGTTGATAAATGAATTAAGTTGATTGCAGCCTTTCTTTTCTTTGATTGCATCCACTTCTTCTTCATTTGTAGTGCAATGAGTGGAAAGAAACTCAGCTACATCATCCATTAAGTACTGGAGTACCTGCAAAAACAGGAAATCATTCCCCAAAACATTTTTAAAACATACAGTACGAATAAATAAAAAAATTATCAGAAGTTTTTGAAGAGCAAAAACCACATACAGATCTAAGATCGTTGTCTTCATTAAGCAGTTTCCCTCCATCAGTATCCACAACTGCTCGTTGCTCAAGAAGGTATTTCTAGGGTTGAAACAACATGAGAAGTTAAGCGTGATCAATAAACGAAATGGGTATGATATTGCACAAAGACTCTGTAAGGAAAGACACAGTAAATCTTCAAAGCAAATCACGTGTTCATAAACTATTTTCCCGTGAAAGTTATACATTAAGCCTATAATCACGATATCGACAAACTTTCAAGAATGAGATTGGATTGTCAAGCATAAGGTCCATTAAGTGTATATATGTCTTACTTAGCAAACAAAAACTTTCGAAAATTGCCTGCATGCCTTTCTATATATGACTCCGGAGATGACAGTGTAGGCTAATAGCTATAAGCATGTCACCACATAAGACAAAAAAATCAATTACCTGCGGTATCATATTTGCCACACATGTTACTACAGCTGAAAGTGATTGTTCCTGCAAATATTTAAGCCATAAGGGATTCATATTGCTAAGTTGAAATAAGCACGATCAGTTGATCACTTCAACTAATGATAGATGCGTTCATAGTATCTCAAGGACCGAAAAAAAAATATCTTACCCTATCAACCAGCTTTGCTACCATGTCAAGTGTTTGCAAAACTTTGCGTCCCTGGGTAAGCTGGCTCCTGTGGTTAATTCAAACAAACTTACGAAGCTTAACAGGAACCATGAATAAAAATAACAAGACTGAGGGGATATAATGTGCAGCATCCCATTCTTACAAATCTGTATTTAAACATATACACACAATATCACTTAGATCTGGATGGCAAAACGACCTATATATATCACTCTAGTATGGATCATGAAAATAAAAGCAGACACATTTATATGAGAAAACTTTTATTTATGTCCTGGTTAGTAAACCTGGAAGCAAATGATATTCCCAATTCAGAATTAAAACTAAAGCAGTATTATATATTGTTTTCTTTATGAATTTTATCAGCAATACCTCTTGAAGGTACCAGAAATCTTGGCACTGAAGATATCACTCGCCGCTGAAATGAAGCTGCATTTCCTACTAGTGGAGATTTTTTCAATATGTTCTATAACCTGCAGACGGTGGTAATAAATTAAACAGCTTATGTCCTGATAGCTTCAGCTGAGAAAGAAACAATAAATCGTAGATAGTCATGCAAATGAAATAAAACGAGACCAAATGAGGTACACACCCTTTTCTTTTCCTCTTTCTCAAAAGGAAGTAATGCCTTGAACACTCGCCTATAAGAAGCATCATCACATTCGGAAAATGTTGTCTTCAGCATGGCCAAAATGATTTGGACAACCTAACGTAGAAAAAGTTTATAGTTGGTATGTTTATTAGATGGAGCTTATTGTCTGAAACAAATAAAGCTAAGATAACCATGCGGAGGAATTGTCAATGTCAAGCATTGAGATACATAGTGATCATGCAACAGTTAACAAATGAGATATTTATGAGGCAATCTACCTTTTTCCTGTAGAAAGCAACACCATGAACGTTAAATGGTATTTTTCTCTGGCGGAATGAATTTTGGAAGACTTTACCTGACACCTGAATATCAGTACATTCATGGTTTATCAACACATAAGTAATATTTTCAATTTTTAAACATTCTGACAACATGTAAGGAAAAGAAAAGGACTGACCTGCCTCCTATAAAGAATAGCAATATCCCCATGGGAACAACAAGGTGTTGAGCCATCATTAGTGATTTCAATTATTTTGTCAATGACAAATGCACACTGTGCTTCTTCATTATGGCATTCCTTGACGGTAATCTATACTGGACAAAACACAAAAAGGTTAATCCTGTAGTGATTAAATGATACAATTTCTCATGAAGAAAAGGTCAACTTGCCTTAGATCCCTGAGAGTTTTCAGACGAAATGCTTTTTGATTGGCACCGCTTCGTATTGTTTTTTATGATAGAAGAAGCGGCTTCGACAATATGGCGGGAGGAGCGATAGTTTTTTATTAGCCTGACCTGAATCAAAAGCAGTAAGATAAATGTTACGCATTCACAATTCAATGAGAGCTTTTGGTTTCAAAAGCTAATAAATCATATGTGGTATAATCTTTGAGTTAGCCTTGAAAAGTCAAACCTCTTTGTAGTTTGGGAAATCTCGGCGAAATGAATCAAATCCTGAACTGTCCGCCCCGTTAAAACCGAAAATAGACTGCAAGAAAAGATGCATCATACTTCCTTCGAATATTCAAGTGAAACTAAGTAACTTTTGTTTGGAAAAAAACGCACCTGATCATCATCACCAACAATAGTTATGTGATTATGAGAGCCTAGCATTCGTAAAAGCTTGTACTGCATAGTGCTAGTGTCTTGGAATTCATCAACTATGATGGCTTTCCAGGTATCTTGGCATTCCTTGAATACTTTAATCAAATGCAGCAAATACACGTGAACACAAGGAAATCTTGAGTGTCATAAATCTAATATCCAGAAAATTTATCTAACTGGCTTCACCTTCAGGAAAGTCAGAGAGGAGTGTGACCGAACAACTGATCAAATCATGATAGTCCAAAGCATTACAAGCTTTTAGGATATCGTTGTAGTTTCCAAGAATTTTAGCCTGTATCAGCACCAGAACAGAATCATATCATATGAGGTAATCCATAGTAGAGATGCCTAAAACAAGTTTTAGCTGACTTACTCCTATCTCATTTCCCATCTTACGGCACTGCTCTGGAGTTTTACCGGAAGCTTTTCCCTAAAATGCGGAAACAAGTTAAAAACAACTAATTTTAAGAGACAGATTATGTGAAAGACAGGATATACGCGCTAGTAATAGACCATAATGTAACCAAATTATATCAATTCTTTATTTATTGGCAACCTGGGTCACAAATTTCTGCCATTTTTTTGATAGATCCTTGGCATATTCAGGACATACTGCTCCTGCTCCTGCACTATTTAGACCTTCTCCAGACTCGCATGCACCAGAAGTTTTGCTTCCATTCTTCTTTTCCTCCTCATATAAACGCACTGCTTCTATTATCGCTCTTCTTTGTTGCCCATGCCCATACACTGAGAATTCAGATGTACGTTGTAACCTGTGACAGTAGGAAAGGTATAAGGTACATGAATCCCATGAATCTATAATTTTAAAGATGTCAACAAGTGATATGCAACAAACAACTTCAAACTAACACATGTAGAAAAAGAAATTAGTAAAATCGCCTAAGAATTATACTATCAAGAATAGAATTTATAAACTAATCTTGTTTTCAAGTATTACTTCCATTTATTGGCCCTGTAACTCCAATTTAACAACATAGAAAGTTACATTTTCCAGTGGTGAGAAAAAATCATTTCATGTCTTCTACCTACATTTAGACTCGAGATTAACCACAAAATACCACGAAATTCACAATTCATATTCTCACTTGTCTGCATGCATCCGACAAAGTTGCAAGGAAAATGAATGGAATGTACTAATTGTTATGTCTTTTGCTGCTTTCTTTCCAGCAGATTTTCCTATGCGTTCCCTCATTTCAGAAGTTGCTGCTGTAGTGAAAGTCATTGCAAGGATATTCGATGGATTTAGACCCTATCAAGTTAGAAAGAACACAAAACTTAAAATGTAGAGGTAACTTCAAATCTGATTTCAGATATAAGATCTCAAGTACGGAAGATGTTCTAAATCATTCAGCGACGATAAATGATAGTACCTCATTTAGTAGCACTAAGACGCGGCCAACCATGGTGGAAGTCTAACATAGGAAAAGGAATAATCAGTACTGACTGTATAACAAGAAAACCCACAAAAAATCCTGCCTCATAGAAAAAGAAGTCTATCAGATACCAACCTTTCCACTTCCAGGACCAGCAATAACCATCAAAGGAGTTGAAATATTACTACAAGCTGCATCACGCTGTCTATCATTTAAGGACATAATATATTTGGAACACTCATCAGGCATGGAATTGAGAAGTGCAGGATCAGCAGCAATGGTAGTCTCTTCATCGAGCTTCAATTTGACATTAGAGTCTAGCTCAAACTTTTTAACAGCCATAGAATCTAAGCCGGCTTTGAGGTCACTGCTCGTATTATCTTTGGACGGAGTCTGATTAATGCTGGTACTTGGAGTTTGACATACTGCTTTTCTCGCTGACTGTTCACATATTAAGTCAATCTCTTCTAAAATGGAATCATCAATGTCATCATCAAGAAGTGAAGAAGAAGTAGAGCAACCGTAGCTTAGTGTAACTCTCTCTGGCTCTTTCAAGGGAGTAACAAATGCTTCTGATGAAAATCCATTGTCCCCCGAAATCTCGGTCTGAAATTCATTAATGATCTCCTTATCCAGATCAAACCTAGGAGGAGGGGTGGTCAAGCCACAAGGATAACCATCAGCATATGACTCAAACGCTGGTTTTAGGCGTTTGTATGGTGTATTTGTAGATAACTCCATAAGAGGAGTTCTATTGAAGTTTGTATGGTGAGCAAGGGATTCAGTACCCATTGATGATTCCTTCGTCCTGTAACATCAGGTAGAGAAATTGATCAAATCTAATGAAGCAATGCAGATGTTTAGATTCAGAATGAAATGAAACGAATTCGCTATGCAACTTGACTTTGAGGGAGAGCTAAATATCACTGTGGAATACCAAATCCTAAAAGCAAGGCAGATCCTAATACGATGATATCAGAAATTTGACAAGAATCAGCTACTAGAAGCTATTGAAAGGCAATGGCTGAAAGAAGCTAAGAATAAACCAATAATTCGAATAATTTGCAAAGAAGAAAGCAACGGACCTCTGATTGGAGGAATTAGGTGCGTCCTCTAATGGCCTTTTCCGGTCAAAGAGCGGCTTGGTGGACCTGAAGCTTTGAGAAATCCGACCATGACTATACTCTTGATTCCACATTCCTCTGTTGGGTGGGAGATTCTCCATCTTTCCCTTGATCTTCGTCGAGAAAGTGTGGGAAAATTCGAAATGATTGAAATCAGACACACCTGTAAAAACCTAGAGACAACGAAACCCCTTTTTCGCCGTAGAGGATCTCATTGGGCCTGTGGCCCATGTGGGCCCTTTGCTTAGAAGAATGGAGTTTTTTTTTTTTTCTTTTTAAAAGAGTTTTATAAACAGTCTTTTTTTTTTCTTTTCTAGAAACAGTCTTATAAACTTCCATATTTAGATTAATCTCGAAATTAATGAGCGCATGTCTTGTAACTTGTAAGTCATGTCGATGGTCTTATAAGAACAGCTTCGTATGACTAGTATGTTGGGTAAAAATGTAAAATTAATTATAACAAAAGTCAAACAAACTCATTAAAATCATAGTCAACTAAATTCTAATTAGTTCCTTGGCACTATCAAATCCAAACTTTTGCAATGGAAAAAAAAATGCAATGAGAAGAGAAGGAAGAATTATAATTCTCAACTTGCTAATTTAATTTGTGTCGTATACCTTGTATATATGCAAGTTGAGACGACTTCGCTTGATCATCAAAAAAAGTCTTGACGAATACATAAGCCTAAAGTCGTCTCTTACTCAGCATTTTCTTCTTCACCTTATTGGCATCTTCTTCTAAAGTTCCAATGCTTGATCATTGATGATTTTCCCAGCATCGGAAACGAAAGGCTATAATCTGCAACTTTCAATCCCGAGAAAATAAAAGGGCCTTTGGGAAAAAGGAAAAAGAATGTTGTTGCTGGTGGACTGCTCCAGCTGTCGTACGCCGCTTCACCTCCCTCCAGGAGCCACCCGAATCCGCTGCGCCATTTGTCACGCCTTCACTCTCATCGCTCCCGAGCCCTGTCTCCAATCCCACGCGTCGGCCAGCCCTTTTCCTTTCCCAAACTCATCTCCCGTAACTCCGGCACCATCCACTTTCACCTACCCACCACCAGCACCGTCTCCGTTCACTCACGCGCCGCCTGCACCGTCTCCATTCAACCACGCGCCTCCAGAACATTATCCGTTCACTCACGCGCCGTCAGAACCGTCTCCATTCAACCACGCGCCCCCGGGTCCTCCACCACCCGTACACGGACAGAAGCGAGCGGTGATCGTCGGGGTTTCTTACAAGAACACAAAGGACGAACTCAAAGGATGTATCAATGACGCAAAGTGCATGAAGTTCATGTTGATGAAGCGTTTCCAATTCCCTGAATCTTGCATTCTTATGCTCACCGGTATTATTCTATATCATAAAACGTCATAATTTGTGTAACACGTAAATGTAATGTTAAAAGTGTCAAAATGTTGTAGAAGAAGAAACGGACCCAATGAGATGGCCGACGAAGAACAACATAACAATGGCGATGCATTGGCTAGTTCTAAGCTGCAAACCGGGAGATTCCCTCGTCTTTCACTTCTCTGGTCACGGCAACAACCAGATGGACTACAACGGCGACGAGGTTGACGGCTTCGACGAGACTCTTCTCCCGATGGACCACAGGACTTCAGGTGTCATCGTGGACGATGAGATCAATGCTACAATCGTACGGCCGCTCCCTTATGGAGTCAAGCTCCATGCCATCGTCGACGCTTGTCATAGTGGTACCGTCATGGACTTGCCTTATCTTTGTAGAATGGACAGGTACGATATCTACAATTCTTGTTATGTATATACGTGTGTATGCAGACCTCAATTGTTTAATGTGTTTGTGTTGCTTACAATATTTACTTTTCCATTTCTTGGTGTTGGGTTTCCAATTTACAAAATTATGATTGAAAAGTTCTAAACATTAGAGATTGTAGTTCTATTTGAAAGGAAAACACGTTATTATAGCATGTAGGAGTAATAAATGTAAAAAAAAACTATGAATTAACACAAATAAGGAACTGTTTATGTATAGCTCATTAACACTTTTTTTCTTCTTGATCCTTTGTTATAGGCTCGGAAACTATGAATGGGAGGACCATCGGCCTCCATCAGGAATGTGGAAAGGAACGAGTGGCGGTGAAGTCTTCTCTTTCACGGGCTGCGATGATGACCAGACCTCAGCTGACACTCCGGTACATTCCCAACTGCTGGCAGTATATAATCTCTCTAGATTTCAAACAACTTTTGATAGTACATTTGTAGCAATTCCACTGAACGAAATCATCCATATTTTATCTTTTGACCGAGATGTTATAGTAGTTACTCTATATAAACGTATAAACATACCTTCATCTTTTAAAGTCCTCACAAAGAAACGTGCGTGCACTACAGCAATTGTCAGGGAGTGCATGGACGGGGGCAATGACTTATGCATTCATTCAGGCCATAGAACGTGGCCACGGGACGACTTATGGGAGCTTACTGAATGCAATGAGATCAACTGTACACGAGATCTTCGACAAAAACAAAGGTAGAGAGCTTGTGGAAGTGGAAGGCGCTGATCTTCTCACTACTCTTCTTGGTTTGCTCATCTTAGGCGCTTCTCCTCTTGATGAGGAAGAGGAAGTAAACCAAGCCCCTCAAAAAACTCAGGTGATCCATTCATCTACTTATTATTTTGATCTAAATTTAATTGTCATGAATGATCTTAATTAGAACCTCACTCATAACAATGGAATAGTTATATGACTATATCTCCAACTTAATTAGAAGGATCTTCATGGACCAACATATTTTAGTTTGTTGTGATTGGTCATACATCTTCAATACATCAAAAACATTAGTATTAAAATTCCCATTTTTACCTTAGATATTAGAGATCATAAATGATGAGATTTCGCAGCAAATTATTTACATTTTAAAGAAAAAGAAAATTCATAATAGGGATCAATAAGAACAATGTGTAAGGAAACACTATTTAAAGTCACCCCGGAAACACTAATTAAAGTCACAAAATTAGACTTGCGTAACTGCAAAATCAAATTCTAAATGTAACTTGCTGTATACATCTTCTATAGTAGTGAATGATTTTTGTAGCAAGATTAATTATGTGAAATGATGATAAAATATGTTGATATCTTGGATTTGATTCGGCAGGA
The DNA here is from genome assembly GCA_019202795.1 of Arabidopsis thaliana x Arabidopsis arenosa. Taxonomy (NCBI): domain Eukaryota; kingdom Viridiplantae; phylum Streptophyta; class Magnoliopsida; order Brassicales; family Brassicaceae; genus Arabidopsis; species Arabidopsis thaliana x Arabidopsis arenosa. Next base: position 6,459,714 of record CM032924.1, read on the forward strand.
ACCACAGTTGAGCGCTAACGACGCATTTGATGTATATGAGAAGCCCTTCTCTTTATAATATCACCTTAAGAGGACAAAAGAATGAGTATGGAGTTTCAGAACACCAACAAAAAACTTTATTGAGCTTGGAGTGAAGATATATGGGGCATGATCATAGTATGTTTATATCGGCCTTTTTATCAAGTGAGAAGAACAGTTTTGAGAAAATTTATCAAATGGTAAACAGACATCATCTATCAAAAATACCATCAAGTTAATATTATCATCGGCATATGGTTTACCCATCTTAATTTTAATGAAACTAAACAAACAAGAAACAAGAAATGTAAGAAAAATATATACAAGGCCAAGTTTGGTGTGCGATTTTTCGTCTCAAAACCGAGATTTTTGTGTTCATAGCTCCTACTGCTTTCAACGGACTTTGCTTGAACTTACATGTATGCTCGTCGTCCCTCGTCATCACCATTCACCGATATTACTATATCAGCCTCTATCACACGGATGTAGGTGGTGATTTGGCTTAATGAAAACAAGAAAATATTTCACTAAGTCCTAATAATTTTTTATCTTTTTTTCTTAATCCCTAGATTTATTACTTATTAGCATCATGATAATTTTCCACTATGTTCATATCGCCATCACAGTTTTAACGTATTTCAGACATTCTAGAAATTGGATAAGATTTGCCTAACTAGAATTTAGTAATGAAGGTTTGAAGTTTTAATATTTCGTTTAATAGATAAGATTATAAACTATATAACTGCATTAATATAAAAAGATAAGCTGAAATTTTTTTTTTTTTTTTTAAAGGAAACAAATGTCCTTAATTTTCAGTGCAATTATGATGACACAATGAGTCAATAGGAAGGAGCCACGAAGCCAGAAAAAAAAAATGTACTACAAAAAGATAATGATAGTACAAAATGATACGTCGTACTGCCACATGTACCACTACAAAAAATGCGGCACTTTACGTCAGTTATTAATGACTTTAACGTCAGTTATTAATTGACTTTAACAAGTTGACGTTGGTTTAATAACCGTCGTAACATCGTTTGACGTTAATTATATTAGCTTCACTTTTAAAAGTGACGTTTTCTTTTACGTCGAAAACATGCGTCGGTTTTACTAAATCTAACAACGGTTTAATAACCGACTCAAAAGTCAAATCTCATTTGTTTATGTCACTTATAAAACCGACGTAACTATTGTTCATTTATAATTATTTTTTCTTCAATTAATATAATATGTATATATATATATACACATATATAATTAGTAAATTTCAAAAGATAACACATAATAATTCTTTGACCAAGAAAAGATACACATAAAATTCAATTAATAAAATATATTCAATTTTACACGGAATATAAATGTCACCATAACTATGTCCCAGAATATAAGTAGAATAGAAATTGTCTGGTATACATATAGAAATGTCACTGCACACCAATTCTTGAAAGAGAAATAAGCATATCTGACCTGAAATAAAAACAAAGTAGCCATAATCAGTAACCAGGAAAAAAATAACAGCAGAGTCTCAGTTTTTCATGATCTCCATTAGTATCATTTCAATGACTATGTTTTCTTTTTGACAGCAATCTCACGAAGTACAATTTATTAAAGCAAATTACTATGTCTTATCAAGACTGTGATAACACCAAACGTTTGGATTCTATGTCTAACTATGACATTAATTTCTCCTAAATCAATATGAAGTTCTGAACTATACAATGATAAACATACCTGTTTCAAATGAAATCCAAATCAAATGACTCTGGTTCAGTTCAAATTCCAGTCTTTGAAATGTTACTTTCCTGAAATTGTAGATAAATTGTAGATAAAGCTACTTTAAGTGTTATCCTGAAGATACATATAATTTTATTACCTGGTCACTGCTAACACTAGATGATTGATGAAGATTGGTGTTAAACTTTGAGTTCCCACCTACTGCATTTACCTGTAAAAAATTCACTTTATGTTATCTGCAGGAAATGATAACTTCAAGTTCACAAAGAGATTGTACATTACTTGAAAATGATTTCTTGGTCCAACAAGAGCGTAAAGAGCATTAGTCAGGATCTCTACTTTATCTTCGAGTCCTTTCATGCGGCCCTTAATATCTATAATCTCAGTATTAGCCGTAGTAGATTCCATATTTAAGAAATACTTGGACGGTGTTGTTCCATGTCCGGCACATCGAACTCGTCCTGGATGCTCAGGACCAAACACTTGCTCAAATACATCATTTGGTCTAGACTCATTACTTGGTGCTTCATTTTGTATATTCTGACTCATTACTCGTGAAAGCTTATCCTGCAAAATAATTTTAGGCAGAGAATTTACCACAAAAATTCTTGATGTGTTGCACACTAAAACATACCATAGAGACATCAAATGTAAAAAAGAGACAGAGAATCACTATCATATTTTAAAAAGAGACAGAGAACGTGTTCTAAAAAGAGACTGAGACTTACCACCGATATTCTTGCTTCGTTGCAGACTAAACTTCCATCTGACTTAGTTCGTGATGCAATAAAAAGTTCAGCTCGATTTGGTTCTATGCCCGACACCTCTTCCTAAAAATTATGGTTGCAAAGAATTCATAAGAATAAACAGAACCGTAAGACTATATAATGCAATGTAAATCTGATATAAGTTTGTGAGACTAAAGTTACCATCTCATTAGACTTTCTGGCTAAACTCTTTTTTCCAAGTGCATGTGGTATCTTAAGTTTGCTTCGACTTTTAATATTACGCTCTCTCATTTTCTATAATTGCAAAATTTTAACACAATAGTACATAGTTATTTATATGTGATGTATGTATATATAAAAGTAGTACAAATTTATGTTCTATAAGTTTTACCTTAGCCTTATCACTGAATTGCATTTCCACAAACTCTTTCCATTGATCTTCTGGAATCAGTCCTGGTCTCACATCAAATGATTCCTCTAGAGTATTTCTTCTATACTTTTTCCAGAGACGTTGCTTCAAGTCTCGACATCTACCTCCTAAAGCAGATAAAGTATATTTCCTCCTCCTTCTTGGATCATCAAACCAAAACTTCTTCTGTGTTTATGTAAAAGTAAACACAAAAAACTCATGAAACTCATGAAACATTTTCAAAACTTTTAGCAGTTTAAAAAGTAATCCACACATGGAATCCTATTTTTCTGGCTGCATTCTAGCACACAAGTCACGTAACTCTAGCACACATGTCACAAAACTGTAATAAAAGAAGGTGGTTAACAAACGTACCTAAATATACATATTTACAAGCTAGTCTGCTTTTTTCATTCTTTATATCAAAGAATACACTCAAAACTATGATAAAAGAAGGTAGTTATCAAAAGTACCTGAATCACCTTCCAAGCCATCTCTTTTCTGTAGTTGGGAACTTTCCTCCAATCGGTGTAATTAATAGGTATTATATTAAGATCATTACTTAGTGAGCCTAACCACGAACCAAATAAACCTCCAGAATCTTTAATAGGCTGTCCCCTTCTATTAAAATCAACTATAACCCGTCGATTTAGCATGCTCCATACTTCTTTTCCTGAAATCATTTCCTCTGTAATGTTTGCATCACCATCTAAACCACACAAAAAACATGTCATTTCATACCAATATATAGAACATAACTGCAATTAAATATAAAAGTAACAAACCTATAACACGAACTCTCCATTTTCCATTAGCTAATTCTGGTCCAAGAGGAGGTGGAGCTAATGAATCTTCATTATGTGAAATTTGAGACTGAGTTACAGACATCTCTACACCTGTAGAGATAGCAAACAGATTGTCAAAAAATAAATTTCAAAGTCATATTCATCACAAAAAAAATAAAACCAACAAAATACCTCCATATTATCATACAAATCACATGGAATCTCAGAATTTTCAAGATCTTCTAATGGCCTCACTAATCTAATATTAGAAACATCATTAGATATAATTGAACTTTGAACCGGAGGATCTTCAATGATAATTTCAGGAGACATATCATCTGAAACACTAGGATCACCCATATCATACAAGTCTCTTGGTTGGACGTGTACAACAACGCTCCACCCTTTTTCTTGTGGATCTTCTACATAGTAAACTAATCTGGCTTGAGAAGCCAACACATAAGGTTCATCTTCCTCACCATTTCCAGTGTGTATCAAACGAGAAAAGTTAACCATAGTGTGACCAAAATCATCCTTCTTATATCCTCGAGAATCACGAGTATCAACCCATTTACATTTGAACAACACAACCCTAAATGAATCATAGTAGTTCAGTTCTAGAATTTCAGTTAATTTCCCGTAGTAAGAAACATCTCCAGCTCTAGGATTAAGATCGCGAGAACTTGCATAACTAATAGTTTCTGCTGATACAAAAATACCACTGTTCTGAGTTTTAAGGTCTTGGTCCCTTTCTATAGTTCTAAACTTGAAGCCATTTATATTATATGCTGAGAACTTTAACACTTTACTAGATGGACCCTGCGCAAGACAACGAATATCAGCAGAAATACCAGCAATATCACTTTTTTCTACTTTCTGCTTAAGCCAATGACTGAAATGGAGATGCACATGTCGATCTATATCTATCACATTTCCTCTCTTTCGACGCCGCGACTGTGATCTTTTTAATTCGTTCCTAAAAAGCCTATTTAATAGTCAGCAAAAAAAACAAAAATTACTCGTGAGAGTCATCTAAATATATGCAGAATCAATTTCACTCACGCAAGAAGCAAACAAGGAAAACATGATGAATTGTGTGTGTTGTTCAGATTCTTTGATGAAGCAACTAAGAGCTTCAGTATCTCTTTCAAGGATATGTTAATGTTCATGTTAAAGTCTCTTAGTTTTTTTCCTTTCGAGAACCATAGCATAATCAAAACTTCAATAAAACAAACACAAATCTCAAATAGGCTAATAGTCGACAATCAATCTAGAGGGAGCAAGTGAATGGTACCTTGAATTTTGGAGTCGGCGAGAAAAAATCAAATCGCGATTGATGAGATCGATGAACGATTCGGGATCTATTGAGATTGACGAACGCTTGAAATCTACTTAGAAATTCATAGAAACGAAAAACCCCATGATTTGTTCGATGACACTGAAGTTCTTCGAAGAAGAGGATGCTCGTATTTTCTGGGTTTGAGAAGCTTCGGAGAAGAAGATGCTCGTATGTTCTCCGAAGAAGAATGGTGTTTTCACTAAGTCTTTAGTGGTTGGGCTTTAATTCCAATAATAGCCCACCAAATTAAATCTGTCAAAAAAATAGCCCACTAATTTGAATCATATTTGCGTTGGTTTTTGCAGTCGGTTACTAAACCGACTCTAGATCCCTTCTTTTTAAACAACTTTACGTCATTTTCTAAAGTAACGTTAATTAAGTGACTTTACATTATAGATTTCTTGTAGTGTACGACGCAACTCAATTACCAAAGCAGAGCCATCTATCCATAAAACTCAAAACACACAGATTCCACTGGCGTGTGCTCTCCTCACTTGTCCTTGAAACTAGAGGTACTGATTCCTCCATCTCTCATCCACTTCTTAGTTCATATATGTTCGAGTTTCATTGATCTCTTACCCTTTTACCTAGAACTTTCATTTGTTTGGTCTTCCGACAACACACAAACGCATGTATCCCATACATTTTTATGTGTTTTGTAAGGATATTGATTCATTTTTTTGGGGCATATAGATAATCAATGCTATGTTTTGTCTGAAATGTGCAGCTTCAATTTCAAAGAATGGCTGCTTCAAGTGCTGTCACCGCAAACTACGTCCTCAAGCCACCTCCATTCGCACTGGTATTTTTTTTTTGTGATAAAAATTGAGTGTCGGCAAAAGTCATTTTGTTATCGTTGGATTATAAATTTTGCTTTCGAATTACTAGATGATATAACTTGTTACGTCCTGAATAATATCTTTTAATCCTCGTCAAAGGCGTTACAAATGAATTTTCCACTAATATTAGTGGAAAACCAAAACCAAAAAGGCGTTACAAATGCACTCCTCTAATTTCATAATCGAAGAAAATAGAAATCGAATCAATTTTGTGTGTTTATTGGGAAATTAATTGTGGGAACGGGTCAAGTAGGGTGGTCCATATCGGATATCGGAATGGGTAAAGGCCGTGAATGTTCTAGTGGGTACTATCCGACATATGTGGAATGGGAAATTTGGGTATGGGACAACATATCTGATTTTTTTCTGATTTTGGTATATTTGTGATTTTGAAACCATATTTCGAAATTTTCTAGAACACGTCATTCCGACCGTTACTCAAACTAAATTACTTTGTAAGAAAACTGTTATGCGGTGTAATGTTAAATTCATAAATTTTTATATAGTATATGACCACTAGTCCTAGTTCAAATTCAGATGTTCCTTGGTCTGATATGTGTGTTCCTTCTATTGGACCTATTGGTTGAGTGAAAGCAATATGTGAAATGTTTTATTTTTTGGTATAAAATTGGAAAGGATGCTTTGGAGCCGCATATGAGCAAACAAACTCTGGAGTTTCACTGGGGAAAGCATCACAGGGCTTACGTGGACAACCTCAAGAAACAGGTTCTTGGAACCGAGCTTGAAGGCAAGCCCTTAGAGCACATTATCCACAGCACTTACAACAATGGTGATCTCCTCCCTGCTTTCAACAACGCTGCTCAGGTGATAATTAATAAACCCATTTTTATTTGAAGCTTTTAAAAGGAAAGGTGTGTGATTGTTTTAGCTGATGATCCAATGGTTGTGTTCATAGGCGTGGAACCACGAGTTCTTCTGGGAGTCAATGAAACCCGGTGGTGGAGGAAAACCAACAGGAGAGCTTCTAGCTTTGCTTGAAAGAGATTTCACTTCTTATGAGAAGTTCTATGAAGAGTTTAATGCCGCTGCAGCCACTCAGTTTGGAGCTGGCTGGGCCTGGCTCGCTTGTAAGTGTTTCAAATGATTAAGAGCTTTAGGTAAATATAATTAACTTCTTCCTAACTCTTATCTCTCTGCTTTCAGATGCAAATGACAAACTCAAAGTAGTGAAAACTCCAAATGCTGTGAATCCCCTTGTGCTCGGCTCTTTCGTAAGTTTTCATGAAAGAACTTGATTACACAATTTACTTGATTAGAGATTGCCGTACAATTAATGCAAATCCTGAAAATTTAATATTGGTCTGTTTTTCTTGCAGCCCTTGCTTACCATTGATGTCTGGGAGGTAAATACACACTTTTATAGCCAATACCAAATCCAGTGTTTGTCTTAAAACCTATTTTTCTTTCTTACAAGTTGATTGATAATTTTTGTTTTCTTTTGGTTCATGGAACAGCATGCTTACTACCTTGACTTCCAGGTAACAGCTTAATTATTCATAATTGTTAACAAAACGGTTTTCTTTAGTTTCTTTGATTTGTTGATTGTTGTAATCTATTTGTATATGAGCAGAACCGGAGACCGGATTACATAAAGACATTCATGACCAATCTTGTGTCTTGGGAAGCTGTGAGTGCCAGACTTGAGGCCGCAAAGGCTGCTTCTTCCTCTTCTTCTTAAGCAGAGTTCTGAACAATTTGACTTCAGTGAGTTCTGCACTTACTGGAGTTTTTTTTAATAAAGTATTGGTCGTTGTAATAAGGACACAGCTCTCTTGTTCTGTGTCACAGAGTCCTTGATCTAGGTCTTATACCTGACTACCTGTGTAATGAACAATTACCATGCTCTTTCTGTGGTTTTTCTTTTGTGTGTGTGTGTGTGTTAAGTTTTTTCACTTGTTTTTCTTGTAGAAAAGCATGATTCTGCGTTTTTATAAACTCGAACGTGCCTACCTATCTACTCTTCATATTTAGTCACGGCCCATTATTCTATTAGAAGTTTATAGTTGTGAAAACGTATAAGTCATTACCATATCTTTAAACACACAGGTCATAAGATACCCACCTCTATACACTATACGAGACAAATCTTTGCATTGCTGGCGCTGCGGAGAAAAAATGAAACTTATTTGATATAATAATAGATCATTTTGATAAACCAATTCTGTGTACAATGTTACGGTGGAAGACAAACTAAAATGAAGGTGTTAAGAATATGGTAAGTATAATGGAAACAATATTTCAAGATCAAGACAAGAAAGTAGAAACCCCTTTTTCAAAATTATTTGAAAACTGATATTATTTGGACATTTGGACGTTGGTGGTTTTTATTCAATTGCTTTTGAGTTTTGATAGATACTTATACGAAATTTATTTAAGATTGACAATCATGTTTGAAGAGGTTTGGTATCCGAGTCTTTAATTAATCAACCAATGAAGAGGAGTTGACCAAAAAGCAAATCAAATTTTATGGGCCCAGGTAGGCCTTATTTCTTTGAATTTGTTTAGCTTTATGTTTCTACATGTTGGTGCACAAAAAGAAAAGAAAAAAAATGTTTCAACACGTAGGGATATTTCCGGCGTTATCTAAAATGTTGTTGATTGTGTATAAAAAGAATGACTGCGTATATTTCAGGTCGTCTCATATCATATTACATCCCAAAGAGTTTCAGAGAGATAGAAAGATTGAAGGAGTTATGAACTAAAAAGTTTTTGCTTCTAAATCCTCCAGAGCATTGACTTGAGATGCAAGAAAGAAATTATTTCGTTTAATCATATCATTTTCCTTGCTCCCGTTTTGTTTTCCGTTGAGATTTTCCGTTAAAAAGGGACGAATCAATGCAGAGAGTGAGCTTTGAAGTGACGGATACAGAGGCGGAGAAGAGCAGCAGCGAGACAGTTCCACTGAGCGGAGCTTTGCCGTCGACCTTCAAAAATCCGGCGATGGAAAACGTTGGAAACGCGGCAGATGATGGACCGAGCGTGAAGAAACTGAATGCGCAGAAGCAGAACGGCCTGGTGAAGTTGCTCGCCTCAGTTTCTAACCAGCTCATGAAGTGTTTGACATTGGTCACTAGAGAGAGTAAGGCACCTCGATTGGACCGGTCGAAGTCAACGGCCGGTCAGGCCTTGAAAGGGCTCAAGCTCATCAGTAAGACCGACGGCAACGCTGCCTGGACGGTCGTGGAGAAGCGGTACTTGAAGATCACGGCCAATACTGATGGATTGCTGCTTCGGTCAAAATTCGGTGAATGCATAGGTAAAAATTTGTAAATTCGAGGAGTTGTAGCAAATAAATGATTTGGATCTAAATTGGAATATTGATGACATATTGCAGGGATGAACTCAAAAGAATTTGCCTTGGAATTGTTCGACGCATTAGCTAGAAAAAGTCACTTGAAAGGGGATGTGATTACTGAGACCGAGTTGAAGAAATTTTGGGAACAAATAAGTGATAAAAGCTTTGATTCCAGGCTTATCACGTTCTTTGACTTGTAATGTTTTTTAGTTATTACACATTTGTTCTCTTTCCTTTTATTTCTCTGGATCTCTAAAAGTTTTGGTAAAATGAATGTAAAGTTTGAGCCAAAGGGTTTGTTTCAAATGCAGGATGGATAAAGACGCCGATGGTAGACTAACCGAAGATGAAGTTAGAGAGGTAATTAAACAAAATCTTGATTGTTTCTAATGTTGATTTCTGCGTTTACATGCAAAAAAATTTCACATTCACTATTTTTGTGTGTAAATTTTAAACAGCGACAAAATTTGCTAAAGGTTGTAAGTTCAATATTTTTATATAAAAAAGGTTGCAAGTTCATTTAGAAAAAAAAATGCAAACAAACAATCAATATACATGTTTTAATTATTTTCTTTGAAAATCTTAAAAATGTTTAATGGGTGGAAGATTTTTTGAACTGTGCTCTGTATTTTTGTGTTTGGCAGATCATCAATCTTAGTTCGTCTGCCAACCATCTGTCATGCATCCAGAAAAAGGCAGATGAATATGCAGCAATGATAATGGAAGAGCTTGACCCTGATCATATGGGATACATCATGGTAAACTAACTTGATGATGGTCTGAAAACCGATATTTTCTTTTTAATATTGCTTCTATTAGTAACTTTTGTGGTGAATTTAAAACAGATGGAGAGTCTTAAGAAATTGCTTCTGCAAGCGGAAACAAAATCTTTAAGCACAACTAATAGTGAAGATAGAAAGGAGCTGAGCGATATGCTAAGTGAGAGTCTTAAGCCTACGCGTGACCCTAACCATTTGAGGAGATGGTACCGTCAACTAAGATTCTTCGTACTGGATAGCTGGCAAAGAATTTGGGTGATAGCGTTATGGCTCACGATTATGGCCATCCTCTTTGCGTACAAGTATATTCAATACAAGAATAGAGCAGTGTATGAAGTGTTGGGGCCTTGTGTGTGTTTGGCTAAAGGTGCAGCAGAGACGTTGAAGCTAAACATGGCCTTAATTCTGTTACCTGTATGCAGAAATACCATCACATGGCTTAGAAATAAGACTAGCTGGTTGGGTGTTTTTGTCCCTTTTGATGACAACCTCAACTTTCATAAGGTAAAACCACACATATTTCTTGCTATTTTTAACAATTATGGTTGAATTATGGTTTGAGGAATCGTCCTATCGCTCGAGGATATGGATCAAATCTCATCTATCACACTTTTATGTAGGTCAATATAGACGTTATAAATTAAATGAAGAAAAAAACATAGTTCTTACATGCTTCTAAAATTAATAACCTAGTAATAAAAGAACACCGTTATATCATTTATAGTAACTTCAAGCCTCAACCTACAGGTTATAGCGGCGGGAATTACGATAGGAGTAGGCATACACTCGGTGGCCCACTTGGCATGTGATTTTCCACGGCTAATCGCGGCAACTCCAGCGCAATACATGCCTCTCGGGAAATTCTTCGGGGAGGAGCAACCAAAGAGATACTTGCATTTTGTGAAGTCAACAGAAGGAATAACAGGGCTTGTAATGGTTCTCTTGATGGTTATTGCTTTTACACTGGCTATGCCTTGGTTTAGACGAGGGAAGCTAGAAAAAAAGCTTCCAGGGCCACTAAAGAAACTCGCGAGCTTCAACGCCTTCTGGTACACTCACCATTTGTTTGTTATAGTCTACATTCTCCTTGTCCTTCACGGATACTACTTGTATCTCAGTAAGGAATGGTACAAGAAAACGGTGAGTATTTGATCAATGTCCAACATTTTTGTATCTTTGAAAAATGGTACTAAGTTGGGGGGTTTTGTTTGTAGACGTGGATGTACTTGGCAGTACCAGTAGCTCTCTATGCATACGAGAGATTGATACGAGCATTCAGGTCCAGCATCAGGACAGTAAAAGTTCTTAAGGTCGCGGCTTATCCTGGAAAAGTATTGACTTTGCAAATGTCAAAGCCTACAAACTTCAAATACAAGAGCGGTCAATACATGTTTGTAAATTGTCCAGCAGTCTCACCGTTTGAGTGGTACGCCAAAAACAATCTTAAAAGAGTAATTAACAACTCTAAACCCATTTCAATATCAATGCATGTGATTGTATACATATCTCTCCAGGCATCCATTTTCAATAACTTCAACACCACAAGAAGACTATCTGAGTGTTCATATAAAATCACTGGGAGATTGGACAGAGGCTATCCAAGGAGTTTTCTCCGAGGTATATGTATTATTTACTTCTAAATCTTACGAAATTATATCTTTGGTAAGTCTTGGAGTCGAGGAAAGATAGTTTGAGAAGCATCTTGTGTTATATTTCAGGTGTCTAAGCCACCTCCGGTCGGAGAAATGTTGCATGGTGCAAATAGTCCCGGGTAAGTATAGTCACCGCATACGTAAATGAGTGACATTTGATTGGTGGTAAGAAAATATCACGTTTTACTTTTCTTTATAAAAAACAATATACAAATAATAACCGCAATGCTATATATGAATTATTAAAAAAAATGCATGTTGTTGAGAAACAAAAACCATTTATATGTGTATTCAACTATATACAATAAAAAAAGCACACTATGAAGTATGAACATAAGTGAAAAAAACATCTATAACCGAATCCCATAAATATATAGCTAGTCATACACGCAAACTAAAAAAAATCAATATCAAAACGAGCCATCAACACCTGAATTAACTACTGTACGTGATATTACATTAGTTAATAAAGAAAGAAAGCAGAATGCATCTTTCAAGGTCATTTATAAATATGTAGAATAACACCTACCTATTCTTGGTCGTCATTTAGACGACTAAGAAACATCATCTGATTAAATAATCATGTTCTCACTGGTTGTCTTTGTTAAGCTATGTTTTTTTTTTTTTTGTCCGCAAAGTCTTGGATTCCGAAGATCAGCCGGCCAGTCTGGCTTTTCTTAATATATATGTAAAAGTAGACGTCATTTACAACCACTACTACTATAATATCACATTCTGTAAATAATATTAAATGTAGAGATATTAATATTCGATTTTAATAAATCATTTGGTAGATGAAAACTTCAGATGCATGATGATATATTTTCATTGCGTTTTAAGTTTTCATTTCGTGTCTGAGTCTTAAAATTATATATACAACTTTACCTATGCCATATATTCCATCTATTACTCATACACATTCATTCACATATATGTATTTCATACATCAAAAAACATGTGTGGATATATGGGAAATTGCGTATCAACATATCACATATATATATATATATATATATATATATATATATATATATATATATATATATATATGTGTGTGTGTGTGCGTACACATTCTTTGTTGTTGGAAAATTAATCTACCTAAGATTTTCTACAGTTGTTAATAATTTTGAAATGGCAATGACCTAATAATTTTGAAATGGCAATGACCTTTTCTTCCGCAGTTTTCCCAAAATTATGATTGATGGTCCATACGGCGCACCAGCTCAAGACTACAAGAAGTACGAGGTGGTTCTGCTGATCGGTCTTGGCATTGGAGCCACCCCGATGATCAGCATTATCAAGGACATTATCAACAATACGGAGACCAAGGAGCAGCTCAGCCAAATGGAGAAGGGGTCGCCACAGGAGCAACAAGGTAAAAAAGAAACTTTCAAGACGCGAAGGGCTTACTTCTACTGGGTAACAAAGGAGCAGGGCACATTTGATTGGTTCAAGAACATCATGAACGAGATTGCAGAACGGGACAAAAGTAAAGTCATAGAACTACACAATCATTGCACTAGTGTCTACGAAGAAGGAGACGTTCGTTCCGCGCTCATACGGATGCTTCAGTCTCTAAATTATGCCAAGAATGGTTTAGACATTGTTGCTGGGACAAGGGTCATGTCCCATTTCGCCAGACCTAATTGGAAAAACGTCTACAAACAGATTGCCATGGATCACCCTGGCGCGAATGTTGGTAAGCTCTCTTTCTCCCTCGTCAAATCAACCAGTAAGCGTATGGTTGTTGTGTTAATTGGTTTGGTTGTCAAAAAGTAATATTATATCAAGTACAAACCCTTATTAATTGTGATACTTTGTTATAGGCATGCTTGCATCAACTTGCATGATATTATGATCTTCATATTGCACTATCACAGTCGGTTCATAGAAAAAAGTTAGCTTTAGTTTCATAAGTTTTACATACAGGTTATAGTAACAAAGGTGTAGAATATGATTTGATATTTTGTTTTTAAAATCATCTTATAATCTATTTAATGACTATAAAGAAATGATATAAACTGAAAATGTATACATAACGTGCAGGAGTGTTCTATTGTGGAGCACCGGTATTGACAAAGGAGTTAAGGCATCTAGCTTTGGAATTCACACACAAGACAAGTACTAGATTCTCTTTCCACAAAGAGAACTTCTAAAGACAGTGAAGCTTATACCCAAATTAATGCTGATATAGTATGATGGCCAACAAATTATTGAAATTTGTGGAGTAAGTGTGTTACGTTTGTGTTTTGAAAATTAAATTTTGGTGTTGTTTTGTTTCCTAAATAAATCGTGGGTTGTGATGATTATGTGAAATATGTGTTTAAGCGCTTTTTTGTTTGAATTGCATGTATCCAATATTCAAAACCATGTTTAATATCCTTTTATTTTTTCTTGCTCAGCAAGACTCATTTTGTCATTTTAATTCAATTTCCTTTTTATTTTAAACTATGCACAAGAATGGGTAGACAAGTATAGGCATGTTTTTTCGATACGAGAAAGAGAGTACATTTTTTCATCGCCAGATGCTGTCGTTACATATTACATTGATTACATTAAACATTTTGGCCAATTATCAATTGGGGTCTGCAGAAGTGCAAGTTTGTACAGACCGTCCTCCTAGTAGTAGTGTAGGAAGAGTTTATGAGAATCTATTCGGCGAGTTTAGGAGAATCTGCATGTCTTCAACGAAAATCCTTCTCGGAATTAATATGCTATACAGAGAGAGATCTACTGCAAAAGTTCCAAAAGGAAAGCTAACCATCCTCACATTTATATTATCAAATTGGAATTCTGCATATCAAAAGAAAAATATGAAGGAGCATAGATTCTAATAACCTCGTGAGGTCGAAAGTTGAGATTCACATCAAGAGGAAGGATCTACATATCTAGCAGAAGAGAGTAAAAAGACATTACTTGCCATTCTTTTTTGATCACTGTCAATTCTTGAAAGCAATTTAACCCATTCTTGATCTCAAGATCTACTATAATTATAATTATGATTTTTGACATTGGGTATTTGCATGCATTCGGCTCTCAATTCATTAACAATGACACCATATACAGTTCCTTCCTTAGTGACACCAGAACGAGTTAAAGAATGATAAATGAAGAGTTTTCCAAAAACTGACCTAGTATTAAAATGGGTCTACATTGGAACAGCTTCAATGAGCCTAGAGAAGTAAAACTGTGTGGTAGTGAGTCCTCTCTTGCTGATTTTCCAGCCGACCTTACGCAACGCTCTTTCCACATCTGCCTCCGAGTGTAGATAAGCCCGTGTAGCCTTTGATGGCCCTGGGAAAAGCTCTCCAATTCTCTTTAAGATATCATAGTAAAAAGTCTTTGGAGCAAAACTCAGAATCACTCTCTTCTCTGCTAAAGACGCAAGATGTGCGATCATTCCGTCTGCTTTGTTCTGCGGGTAATGTATCAACACGTCTAGGCATACCACTGTGTCGTATTTCCCACTTAGGCTCTCCAAATCATTCACCTCAAATTTTGGTAAATTCTCTGATGGTAGTTGTGCCTTTGCCTATGCATATTCAAAACAAGCACAAGGATTCAGATTCAAGAACGCAGTTCCTTAACAACTCTATGTCAAAAACTCAAAACATCTTATCATCGAGCATCTAGATTCTGCATTTTGATATGAAAATTTCTATCAAGCTTTGCCAAGAGAAGAACCTATACTAGCAACAGTCAGAACTTAGCTGAGGATTTAAATTGGGAATCATGTATAGTGGAATATTACGAAATCAGGAGTTGCATTTTGAAATTCGACCAACAATCAAAATTGAATCGAAGAAGCTAACCTTCATCTCAGCTTCGGCAACCATAGCAGCAGAGATATCGGAAGCAGAGACGATTGCTCCTTCCTTAGCAAGAGGAATCGAGAGCAAACCGGTTCCGCAACCGGCGTCGCAGACCGTGACGCCGGCCAAAGATCTATCTTCCGTTAGCATAAGCATCGTGTTCTCCACCGTCTTAGCATGACCAAGACGAATATCCTTCTGTACGCGATTCACTTCATCAGTATCACCGTAGATCTTCCTCCACCTCTCGAAACCGGTACTGTTGAAATACTCTCTCACCACCTCCTTGTCGCCTCCTCCAACTTCTTCCGCCTGCAATTTCCGCCTTCTCTCCGGATCCGTCAAGGAAACCATCGCCGCGAGTGCTGCAACGGATCCGCCACCGAGTACGGCGATTGTTGTGCTGTCAACGCCGGCTAGGTCGGTGACGGATGCCGCGACGACGGTGGCGGCTCTGCTCCGGGGAGTTACATTGAACCTAGTGGCGTTGGGGAATCTGGGAAGAAATTGAGAGACTGAGGAAGATGATGACAACAGCGAAGGAGCAAACGGCATTATCGAAGTAGAGGAGAAAGCAAAACAAAGTGTGCCTTACTCTGTTTCGCGCTCTTGCAGTGAGAGAGAGAGAGAGTGTTGTTATCGTTATCCTGGATAAGATAGGGAAGGAGACGATCCACATTTCGATTTCCGTGGGACCCACTGTCATGCGGGGTATGTCACAGACCCGTTTCTTTATCCTTGCCCATATTTTAACGTTTCGACCTTTTTTACAATAAATTTTAGAGTTTTGCCCCAAACTATATGAAATTTAGTGTTTTGCCCCTCACTATATGAAATTCAGCTTTTTGTTCTCAAAAAACTTGTATTGGGTACGGTCATGAAGAGTGTTATACAAGTAAACAATATGGAAGCCAAAACTATCCACAATAATAAGAACACAATCTGAACACTTCTCTGTTTGTTCTAACCTTTGTCGAACAGTAAAATATGATTTTGATAACCTTTGTGTGTGTATATGTGTGTATATGCGTGTTTATGTGAGCGTCTGTAGTGAATGTAGGAAAGTGGAGGCAAAGAAGACATTAGAGGTGGTTACTCGTCATTGTAGTCAGAAACGGAATAAGAAGGAAGAAAAGAGGAGTCGATGAGTTCTTTACGAGATGTTTCCCACAATTGTTGTTCTATTCCAAGCTTCCTTAGCTCCCTTATTCCTCTTTCCACTGCCACAAAAAAAAAAGAATCAGATTCTTTACTTTCAGTCTTTAACTGATTTAGCTTCAATGTAATAAATATACCATCAACTGCATCATGTGAAGATGAATGTTGCCCGAGTCGGTTGATCCAGAACTGAAGACGCTCTTCCGCTATATCACTTTCCACGCCATGAATTTTAGCTCTTTTCCAGAAATACAGCAGCCATGCCTAGACACATGTATATATGTGTTTTGGGTAAATGAATATGATCTTGCTAACTAAAAGCTAAACTCTCCTGGTAAAAGATGTAACTTACCTCTTTAAAGAGAATATCTTGTTGCTCATCATGACTCAACTCTGCATTCAAAATTCAGAGGAACCATTCGTTAATAATCCCTTCCTGTTTCACCATAAGACTCAAATACAATATAGATGAAGAACCACCAGAAAACAGGTTTTGTTGAGAGGCTTGTTTACTTATATGATACTCTCTCTAGATAGTAACGAAAACAGTTTAAGGATGTGACTCACCAAATGTTTCGGCGAACTTAGGTTCCACTTGCACCCTCGGATCTGGATATTAAGATGACATTAGTGTCTGTTGTATGATATCACATCAGTATATTTATGTGCCAATCATTTTAGATATAATTTACCAGTGAGTCGGGCCACATTTGTTTGTCTATACCGGGCAAGTGCAAGCATTACAGCATCCTCAACCTGTGAGGCGCAGGAAATGATATGCATGAGATGTGTATTTTCTGGAAACACATTTTTCAGTAATATACACATCACATTCAGAGATGAAAAATGTGTGCATAAACCTTCAAGGATGCTATCTCTCGTAATCCCGTTTCAACAGCAAGCATACTCTCAATGTTTCCTTCTCCATTCACATCACTGAAATTACTGACGACTTTGCTCCAAGTGCGATCGCTACCACCTGCGAGATGTGATTTTACCAATTACTTTTATATCCTCAAATTAAATGTTTTGTGAGCAATATTGGCAGGATAGTTGAAGATCAAACCTGTCTGCCAGGAGTCTTCAGACTTTTGGGCCGCGGAAAGCACAACTTCAGAGGGAAGAGGAGCTAAAGCTGACCAATGTTCATATCTTGATGTGGCTATATCTTCACATATTCCTAAGAGTGACCCAACGAGGTGTACATAAGTAAACTTTTCCAAATGAGGGTTGTAAGTATAATAATGTTGATCAATGCCCACTATTTGAGTCTACCGTGAGATTATTGATCAGCTAGTTAGGACCTGATAGTTGTCCTCCATGTCAGTATACAATCTAGTGGACAAGTACACTAAGCAAATGGAACACGTATGCTCTAATCATGTTTTAATCATATCGGGACCAATTTGTGAAATCTTCAAAACCCTTCGAACTCTTGGCAAGAGAATAAGACGAACATGTTACTTCATCTTATCAATCCTTGCATGTCAATCAATACCTAACAGAGAATGGAAAGATTGTATCTTTAGGAGAGAGAAATTTTCTTATTTCTTACCATTTTGAACGGCTAGTTCCCAGTAGCGAGCAAGCCAGCATCTCTTTAGAACAACTTCCTCCTGCAAGATTGGTCAATCATATGGTTAAATCAAATAAAGAAGCTGGAGTTAAACCTTCAATGCACAAAATTCTAGTTTAGTTTGTGAACAAACCATTTCTTCTTGAGTCAAAATCGTTCTATGTATCATTGTCCGAAGAGACTTTGTTTCTGCTTCAACCTCCTGGAGCTGTTCCATGGCTTTCTCTGCTTCATCTTTCAAACTCTGATCATAACAAAGAAGAGATTATTGTTCCCTTGTCAAGTTACAAGGTTATATAATAAAAGTCTAGAGTACACTTTACTGTATAGTACCAGTTTGAGTAGACTACCAGTGGTTTACGAGCATTGTACCTGAAATTCTGAACTAAGGGCATTAGTTTCCCTATTGATCCCATCTCTTTTCTGTTCAGCAGCCCTTAATGCTGCCTGCAAATAGATTGATGTTTCTACTTTTCAATAACTTTACTGTCAAAGGAAACGCCAACACAAGCTAGCAGAAAAATAAAGGACATGTATATTGCAAAGAACAAATGCAACAATATCCATTAGATATGAATGCACTACGGACCTCTCTTTGACGCAGTGCTGCTTCTTTCCTGGAGGGATCAGTGCAAAGTTCGTGAAAACCCTATATTGTGAATGACGGCTATAATAAAGTCAAGGAAAGCAAACCTCTTCAAGAGCTTGACATCAAAATTTGCTCCTTCACCTAGAGAAGCAATCTGTTGCAAGGCATACCAAGCTTAAAAGTAACCATCAACATTGTAAATAACCATACATGTCTACAAAAGTAAACTATACAGGATATCATAAACACCTGTTTCTCGAGCTCTTTAGCCCTTGCTTCTGCAGCTTCGCGTCTTTCTTCAGCGCGCTGAAGCTGCATATGTAACTCAAAGAATATACACATCAAGTAGAAAAAAAAAAAAACGAACTATATTAGAGATAGAGAGAGAGGCCGCACTGACTTTATCCATTATATTATCGTTTTCTTCTTGAAGCATATCTAACTGCAATGATAATGAGTTGGTTTCAAATGAGAGATCAATGATTTAAGTATTTAACCAACATAGTATTCTAGTATTTTGGGAACCACCTACTTCATCACGCAGGGCTGAAGCTTCTCGATCATCTTCCTGCTGGTTAGAGTTATTAGGTGCTAAAATATCTGCAGTATGAAACCTGAAACTAATCGTTCGTTCCCAGTAATTTCGTCAAACACAACACATTCAAGAGAAGCTGAGGACTTGAGAAAAATTTGTATATTAAAACTCCAATTTTACCTTTTCTTATACTTTAATTGAGCTTCCGATTGTTTAGCAGGCACATCAAACTGAACATTTTGCTTTTCTTCTCCGTTCTGCTCAAATTCCTCCAACGGATTCCGACGTGAATATGCCGGAACTCTAACCCTGAGTGCACCCTTTCCATTCTTTTGAGGAATCTCCACTTGCTTCCGGGGCACATCCGCTGCAATTTTGTCACTGTCGGGTTCATCATCAAATTTAATCGGAAGAACGACGGGTTTCACCGCCGGAGCTAACTTCCCTCTGACCGGACCCCTAATCTCCACTGGATTCCGGGACGCATCGGCTGTAATTTCATCACTATCGTATTCATCGTCAAATCTAGTTGGAAGAACGACTGGTTTCACCACCGGAGCTACTTTTCCTCTGACCGGGACCCTAATCTCCACTGGATTCCGGGGAACATCGGCTGTAATTTCATCACTGTCGTATTCATCGTCAAATTTAGGCGTATGTACGACTGGTTTCACCGTCGGAGCTTCTTTCCGACCCCTAGCATTCCTTCCAGAAATCTCCACTGGAATCCGCCGGACATCGGCTATAATTTCATCACCGTCGTCAAATTTAGGCGGCGGAAGTACGACTGGTTTCGTCGCCGGAGCTTTTTTCGGATCCCTAGCATTCTTTTTAGGAATTATCACTGGATTCCGGGGAGCATCAGCTCTAATTTCATCATCTTCGGATTCATCGTCAAATTTAGGCGGCGGAAGTACGACCGGTTTCGTAACCGGAACTTTTTTGGGATCCCTAGCATTCTTTTTAGGAACTATCACTGGATTCCGGGGAGCATCAGCTCTAATTTCATCATCTTCGGATTCATCATCAAATTTAGGCGGCGGGAGTATAACCGGTTTCTTCGCCGGAGATTTTTTCTCGTTGACTGAACCCTTACCAATACGCTTATCATCTCGTCTTCGAGACTGAGTAAGAGGCGGAAGATGTACCTGGTAGAGATCTTCGCCTCCGTCTTCATCATCGTAATCATAATCATAGTCGCGCTTCTCCATGACTTTCGCGAGCAGCTCGGCGGCGTTTTGCTTCCGGAGCGTGCTTTTGCCGGAGATTCCTCCTCCGCCGCTGTTCATCATATGCGACGGAGACATCGTGGGTGAAGAAGAAGCCGAGCTTCCTGGTCTCCTCGCCATCGACGGAGTCAACAAGGTGGGAAGGACTTTTCGATTGAGCTGCTGAGGAAGAAGGGAGAAGATGTAAACGAAAGATCCGCGTGGACCTAATCGTGGCGGGAGAGGAAGTTGAGAGAACGTGGGACCCATTTCTTTAATAATTTTTTCCTCTCAACTAAACCCATTTGTACAATTTTAAAATCAATAGTAATTGTTTTTTTTTTTTAAAACCTCTTTGATTAATTCACGAATTAGAAAAACTGGGTAACATAAATACAGATAATTAGTTATCGATTCAATTTTGAAATACAATTATTATTTTTGTTGTTGCCAAACTAGCATATTAATCAAGTGAAAAATATTTATGTGTGAACTAGTCTTGGTTTTTCGTAGATTTATGAATGTACCACGTCCAGGATCACTTCTTGTACATATCATATTAAGAAAATATATATTAACATATATTATGTTTTCCGAATTTTCTAGTATCTGAATATTCTCTTTCGTTACAGTAAGGATTGATCACTTAAAGCTTGTGACTAACATTGTAATGAACTCTTGCTCTTTATTCTTCATCTTTAAAATGATTTATTATATATTTTGTATCGATTTGAATGATATTTTCATGATGATTGCTTGAGATTCATGACAGTAGACATGTTTTGTTGCTTCGTATAAATTTATGATTTTCAAGTAACCATTACGAAATTGTCATTGAATTTTATATCTATACAAAAAAATTCAATAAAGATAATACTTTTAACAAATTTTAGTCGTATCCGCCGAGTGACAAAATAAAAGGATTACGAATATCCTCTTGAGTATGTTGATGAGGTGATGAATGTCAAGCAAGATTAGTGCAAGCAATGAATTGAGAAATTGTCATGCATATTGCATGTGTGGCTACAAGATACATGATAACTTACAAAATCTTAGATTTTATGTAGTTTCATGTAGACATAATTTGTCAAACCACCGGTTATTTCGGTAGTATAATCGGAGGATTATTTGTTAAAGGGTGTATATATTTGTACTCAAAGCAAAACTGAGCAAAGACCATAAGTATAAAAATATTGGAGGTGGTATCATCTCACTGTGGGATATGTAGTGATTGTACGAATCGTCTACAATATCTACTAAGATGTGGCAACTTTCCAATTTGGAAGCAGGTAGGAGATTGTCTACACTACCATCATCTATGCAATTGCAGTGCTTGCGATTAGGATAAAGATTTTACAATTTAAGAATAGATGGGTTGACTTAATCAGCAAGAAAACTAAAGACTTAGAATCTTTGTCATTTTATTTCATACATATAAATTTTAAGTTAGGTTAATTAAGTACGTAAGTACCTTCATTTCAAAAATAAGAAAAATCAATTACTCAAAAGTTTTGAAGATATCCTTATTATCACTATTTTGATATTACCGCAAATATATTCGAGAATCCAAATAACAATGTCCAAAAAAACCAACTAAATTCCTGTATATTTTTAGGTAGTGTTTTTACACACACACTCTAGTTGAGTAGACACTAGATATCTGCTTTACCCTACCCGATACTACCCAATTCCAAAGTAGTTACCGGAGATCAACCTTCGTTTTCATTCTTTGAGGGTAGTTAACCTAACCACGACTAACAAAACGATGTCAAACTCAAGATATAGAAAAGACCAATTCAAGTGGTAGTGAAACAAAACACATTTATAAATTCGTCACAAGACCAATCACCACAAAGAATCAATCTCAACGTACCAAAGTTGTCTCATCGTCAACATCCAATCTTAGCTTTCAAAATAAATAACAAACGGTCTAATATACCGTAATAAAACGCTCTGAAGCCAAGAATAGGTCAGATAAAAAAAGATAGCCGGTTCAGGAAGTTTCCACCGCGGGTTTCTTCTGAACAAGGTCCTCTATCAAATCAGCAGCCTCTTGGATCGTCGTAATGTTTTGAGCATCAGATTCCTCCACACTTATGTTAAACTTTTCCTCCAACTCCATTACTATCTCCACCTGCATCCATATTCACCCAACAATATTAACGACTAACTATCAACTTATAACACAAAAGTAATCAATCAGAAGAGAAAAATAAAATTTTTGTATTGAAAATGTAATGAAATTACTTTAAACGGGAAAAAATGACCTAATTCTTAAACATCACATCATTATGAAACAGAGGAAATATAACATGACATTGATATGAAACAGAGAGAGTGTAACATACGGTGTCGAGAGAATCAGCACCAAGAGCAGAGAACTTGGATTCGGCAGTGAGCGTAGTGTCGGCGGACAAACCCAATTGTTCTCTTACAATGTCACTCACTTTCTGCACCGTCTCTGCTTTCGCCTGTAGGTACACTCACACGTTACTACAGTCAACTTATCGCATTTCTCATATAATTTTAGCTTCAGCAAAAATGTTTACTTACTGCACAACTGATTTGAAGACGAAGACTCTTTGAAGACGTGAAACGACCAAATGTCACAGAATGAAAACTTGAGGCTTTCCTTAACACCTGATAAATTATAGTATTCGACGCTTAATTACCGTTACAATTGCAAAAAATGTCAAATCGATTTCAAGATGTGTTAGTGAACTATAATTAAAAGAGAAATGCTTGGTTTACGACAAAGAAACTATATATGTTGAGATTAGGACTCCTAAAATGACAACCAAACTATAAATTGAGATTTAAGAGACGAAATTGTAGAGTCACCTGAGAAATTGTGGTGGACGGAGCTTTGAAGCTTAGAGAAGTGGTTGATAAGGAAGCCATTTGAAGGAGATGGAAGATCAATACACAACTCAGAGACCAAAAAAATAAAAATGGCTTCTCTTAGTTTGGATAAGGTGTAATCTCTTAAGATGTATCTTTTTGGGTTTGTTCGAGCAAGTAGAGATACGCAGGTACGGCGTCGTATCATGATACGCAAGCCACGAAGTCTTCTGTTTTGTGGCCAAGGTTTGTTCTCGGGGATTCAGGCCTATCTTCGGCAGTCGGCACATGTTCCTGTGGATCCTGCAGTTGCCAAGTGGACTTAAAACAGGCCTAGTCCAAAATGCAAGTTACTTCAATGGGCCCATCTTGGTTCTTTTGCATCTAGTTGAGCCAAATCTGATGCAAATGTTATGAATCTATGATGATATATGTAACATTCTCTTTAGAAAATCCATCATAAATTGATGATGATATTTTATGCGTTTTACTTTCTGTTGGCTTTGCTAAAAAATTATTTAAGAGAAGTATGTAGAAGAATATATTTTGTGAATGCTAAACATATTAAACATCGGTGTGTTTAAAACTTTTCAAGTATCTTTGTATAAAAATAATTTTGGAGAATATGTTTAGCTTTTGGCTCTTGATATCGTTCTTAAGTCTAATAACCTCATGCAACATTATTTTCAAGTTATAAGTTTGACTTTGTTCTACATTGGAACAACATTATTTGAGACATATAGATTTTCAATTTCATGGAACGTGATAATTTCAGCATAGTTTGAATAAGTTTTTTACACGTGTTATTGGTAATGGTCTAAACACGTCTTTCTGGTATGATTCTTGGACTCCACTGGGTCCTCTTATCAAGCTGCTTGGAGTGGAAGGTCCTCGTGCCTTAAGACTGCCTCTCAACACCAAGGTTGCAGATGCTTGCAATTCAAATGGCTGGATTATTCCCTCACCTCGATCTGACGCTGCTTTGGCTCTGCATTTGCATCTTACTACCATCAACATTCCCAGCCATTCTACCATTCCAGACTCGGCTTGCTGGATTGTTGACAACAAGGACTGTGCTGGTTTCTCCTCTTCATTAACTTGGGAAGCTATGCGGCCTAGAGATGCGATTAAGGACTGGGCTAAATCTGTCTGGTTCAAGGGCGCGGTTCCCAGGAATGCGTTCCATTTCTGGGTTTCTCATCTTGATAGACTACCAACCCGCCTGCGCCTGGCCTCCTGGGGAGTTGCTTCCTCTCCTAACTGCTGCATTTGCTCATCTGTCATTGAATCTAGAGACCATCTGTTTCTTTCTTGTGCTTTCTCCACTGTTATTTGGAACCTTGTCTTCTCGCGTTTATCTCGCAGGGGTCCTCTGATCTACAGCTGGTCTGAGCTTCTTTCTTGGATGCGACTATCCTCGAGTTCTGCCCCTTCGATTCTTCGCAAGGTTGTTGTCCAAGCATCGGTTTATCACATTTGGAAGCAGAGGAATAATGTACTCCATAATCTGCAGTACATTCCTCCTCTGTTCATCTTCAAAAACATCGATCGTGAAGTGCGTAACACCATCTCTGCTCGTCGCCATCGTAAGCGTTGGAGGAACCTAATGATTCTCTGGATCCGTTAGGCTTTTTAGTCCAAAAACTCTATTGTAATCTTGCTTTTTATTCTTTTTTGCCAAGATTACTCTCCTCTAGGTTTTACCCTTGTATTTCCTAAACTTTCATTTCTAATGATATTAACATTTTAGCAAAAAAAAAAAAAAAAAAAAAAAAAAAAAAAAGTTTTTTACACGTGTTGAACCACCAAAAAATGCTCATTCTTCTAATTACCAAGATCATATTTCGTTTTTTTTTCCCAATACTTTGTTGTTTCTTGTATTTCCTCCAAGACAAACAAATAGGAGACTAATTAAGCACAACAAAGAACAGAAGAAGTCTCAACGATAAATACATGCAAGGAATCATACAATTTCATTCTATAATATCAAATCAATTTTTCATTTCATGAAATCCAAGTATATAACAAAGACTGAATGATCTTGGAGTAGAAGGAATTGTATTGTATGATATAAAATGTAAGAAAATCAGTAATGACGAGCAGCGGAGGCAGTTAAGACGGTAAGGATGAACAAGAGGACAAAAGAGGCGAAGGACATAGCGAGTGATATAGTGACACGACTGCAATAAACATGCACATAACCGCAGATCGGAAGCCAACCGGCCTGTTTGTTACCGTACTTCCCTACGTAACCTTCCGCGAAGGCCGCAGAGAAAGCTGATATCGCCGTCAAAGTCGTAAGCTGTACATCAAAATATCAAATCCATCTCAAAACGTTTTTATATATAGTTTTTCAAGATGCTAATTCAAAAAATAAAGAGTCTTCACGTATAGAAATGAAAATATTTAGATCAAAAACATGTAAAATAATTACCAAATCAAAGAAGAAGAGTGCAAAAACAAGTCCTCTTCTGCGGACTGCTAAACAAGCCCATACCAGCGTAAACAACGTCGCGGCGCAGACAGCTATCTGTGCGTACACCAAATACCTGTCAAACATCAAATCATATACTTTCATCATTCGATCTCTTACTTCATCAAACCAGTCTCTATATATATGATATTTAAAAAAGCTTATATATGAACTATGATGTAGTAAGATGTGTTGTATCTTCTCATCACAATGATGCTGATCACACGGTTTAAGTTTCTCCTTGCTTTAGTTTCAAGTGGTACGAGTACGACATGAGACAAATCAAGGAAATAGTGGTAATGAGATATGGTCATATGGATGAATGCAAAATGCAAAATTATGATTTAATCCCACGTGTTCTTCCTATACATCATAAGTGATCAGGGATGTTTTTTTAAGAAAATTGTTCATATTTTCAATCTTTTTGACCGGATTTGTGTGATCTGTTATCTTCATATTTTCAACGTGAATGGTGACATTTCATGCAGATGTGAATTAGTTCAATAGCTGGATCATTGCACCTTCATAAAATAAGCAGTAGCTGGTGATAGAAAAAAGATAATTAATTTAAAAATATACCTAAAGGCAGAGGAGTAGCTGTATTTAGCCTCAAAAGCGATGCCATAAACAGAGGCGACTTCACGGTTAGTGATCATGACCCACAACGAGGCCATTGCAGCTCCGATGATTAACACTCTCATCGACACTTGAACCCCAAGATTCAATAGCGGCGTTCTTCTTCCTTCATTGTCTCCCATCATTTTTATTTAAATTCAAGCTTTACTTTTCTTAATAATTGTTAGAAAGGTAAGAAGACAAAGGACAAAAATACAGTAAAGACAAAGATATTGTTGTTGTTGTTGTTGTTGTGTAAGATCCCAAAACTCCACGGAGACAAGAGAAAGAGGAAAGAAGTGGGCTTGAATAGAAGAGATAGACAGAGGAAGAGAATTTATAGGAAATAAATTTGTGGGTGAGATCGCAAAACAAGATATTGTAGGACGTTTGATGATCGAATCCTTTGCCTAAACAGATGGGTACTTTCTGTTTGAATACTTTAAATTTGGTAATAAATCTTTGTGTATACACCTCATTTTTTCTGTTTATTGTTATTTTTTTATTGAAAACACTTTTCAGATAAATTATCTTAATTTCTGTTTATAGATTGTGTATACTATGGTAACAAAGATCACAATTTTTGTTTTTGTTTTTAATAATAACTTATATACCCAAAGCATTTATTCTTTCACTAAATACAACAAATTACAGTACATAGTTTTTACTTTTTAGCTTTTCTAATTTGGTAAAATAATATAAATAATAGAACTTCTAATCTTTCATGAAAGATTACCTAGTAATTTTGTTTTTTAGCCATTAATAGTGTAATCTTTCATTAAATAAAATATTCTTTATATACAATATTTTTGATATTTCATCATAAATATAATATATTAAGATTTAATTTTTTGTTTGTAAAGATATTTTTTTTTCATTCAAATGATTTCTTTTGTTATTTCTTGAAATGTAATTGATTTTATCATTAAATGTTTACATTGTTATGGATATATATAATCAGGGTTGGTTTACCAAAAAAAATATTTTTAAATTGCATTTTTTTGTTCAAGTGTTAAACTAGACACAGTTTTTAATTAATTTGTAACACTCAAAATTAAGCTCTCTTCTTATCGTTTTTTTTTATATATGTTGTTAACATTATTTCACATCGTTAGTTTTCGGAAAAGAAACAAACTCAACTTTCTGGAAACAAAGTCGATACCATCATACCAAGGGGCACTTATCAGAAATTGTAAAAACGTATCAAAATCATGTGATACATTTCAACCTTATTTGTTTTATTTCGAATTCCGACGCATCTTATAAGTTTTCTTGTACGACGCAATTACAATACTAGAAAAGAAATATATAACAAAAGAACACGTACTGTTATAAGCAAAACATGCAAGCATTGTATGACATCTTGCTAGGAGACTAGCAAAATTGTAAGAGTGGCGTAATCCAAATATACAATTTTTTTTTTGATAAAATCCATTTGTATCATTTTTTTCTTCTTCTAAAACATATAGTTTTCTCGGAGTGGTCAGTTCGATCATATCCTTCATTTGTTCGACCGCTATGCTTTCGATTAATGAGTTAGTGTTATATCTAGCTTGATAAGTGATAACCTAGGTCCAGATCGTAGGGTTAATACTTGAGCGTTAGGTGTTTATTGAAACCATTCCAATAAAATATAGATTGATAACTTTACCATAAAAAATGAGAGTTGATGGTAATAGAGGTTATGAGCTTAGTAAACTTAAGTTTATTGTTCCATAATCACTTATCTTAGAAACAAAAATTAAATAACTCTTTAAGTGATTTCTCTCCTTCCTAGTGGCCTGCTTTTAAAAATCTTATAGACTAGTTCTCCCAACTTCAGAGTAGGTTTACCAATTTTTGGAGTAGGTTTAGCAAGGATGCAAGAGTGGACCCAAACTAGTGATCACGAAATGCAATGTTTAATCACTACACCATCAACCACTTTGACTGACGTTTTGCAATGTTTTTTTTTGGTAGGAACGTTTTGCAATGTTTAGCAACTTTGTTTGTGTTTTTTCTTGCAATGTCATCAATATCATAAGCACAATTGAACGACTCATTTGAAAAAAGCTCAAACTTTTCTCATCAATAACATTGTTCATATTTGAAAACCAAATTCCCAACTTTTCTTCCCTTTTATTCAATCAAACAAGTCTTTTACATTTAAATACAATTAACAGTTTAAAAAATGGCTTTATTCTTGTTTTTCTCAAACATTAAGAAACTTTTTAAATACAATCGCCGAAAAAATACAAGAAAAACAATTATATATATATAAATCTTCCAGTAAAACAAAATCTGTTTAGCAAACAGCAGTAGCTGCTCCTGAAGACACAGGACTTGCAACATCAAGCATCATGGGATTCCACTTCATCACCACTTTATCGCTGCATCTTCCATCCGACGAAACTCCCGCAAATTGCATCTGATTTGCTTCAGCAGAAGACGGATTTGGTACCTCCAGTGTCAACTTCTTCTCAGCAACCGACTTGAGCCTCCGCCTCTCTGCTCTTGACCCAATTACCTGTCCCAAAACTGATGCTGCTATTGTGAATACCATAGCTGTCTTAGGCATCAACACTGACTTTCTCAGTATTCCAATGAATGGAACCGCTGCGTGAAGAGCTACAAACCAAGCTGCCGAATATTTTTCAGTGTGCTCTCTCCAAACACCTAGAGGCACATTTAGAGCCATGCCCAGCATCCCGATCACTAGTACTTTGGCTGGTAAAGGTTGTGGGCGAAGGTTCTTGGCAAAAGGTGTTTTTGATATCGCTGCTCGAGCAGTGACTATTGCTTGAGGGCATTTGAATTTCATTCCTGGAGGGGGTTGCAGGATCTTTGCCACAAGCGGTGCCACACCACTTACAGCTCGATATGATTTTGCAATTGGGCAGTTTCCTGTTTTAAGCCATTCGTCGCCCATAGCTTCGTGGTTTCCTCCCTGAAAGAGAAACAACAAGTAAGCGGTGCTCTAAGAGAAAGAAAAAAGAAATATCTTATTTTTTAATCTCATAAGCCAACACATTGCATACTTGAGCAATCTAAGAAGCTTTTAACTATTTCCTTAGACACATTTCTTTAACTATGCACATCAGTTTTAAAAGATACATGTTGAGCAAGAACCGCATAAAAACTTTACCTTATTTTTGGATGAATCAGACTTGTTCTTTTGATTTTTAAACATGTCAGAAAATGCATCAAACCCAAAAGGCCCTCCAGGTCCAAAGGATGAGAGACTAATTGTGGCGGCCTTAGCAGCAAGTGGATGGAATACAGGAACAGGCTTCTGCGCTTCAGCTCGAGCGGTATCAGAGAGAGGGACAACTCCATCTTGGCCATGGAAAAGCCTAAATGCCGTATCAAAATTGGGACCATCTTCAAATATAGGTCCTTTCCCTGCTCTTGCCTATAGGATATATGATGAGACAAGATCAGAATCAATGCGGTTTCAGAAAAATCAATATAGAGTGAACCAACAAACAGTTAGTTACTTACAGGCATGGGAAAAGGCAAGGATGAAGAAAAAGAGAGGTTAGTGGGCTCATTGATGTTCCTCAAGAATGGGCATCGGAGAATGTTCAACTGAGAAGCCATGGGATTATCTCCGGTACAATTATCCATTCTCGTTGAGCTGAGAAAGGACAAGAATCTGAACAATAACAAAGAAAGGAATCATAAGAAACCGAGATGAAAAGCTAATGAAGCAAAGCTAGTTCACCAAAGCTAACAATCGCATATAATTGAATCAAAAGGAGTCATTTTTCACACAGAAACTTGCAAAAATCTTCAATAGTTGACACAAGCAATAAAACAAAATTGACCAAAAACGAAAGCAATCGTGTGGTGGGCACGGGATTCATCAAAAGACTCGGATTTTTTTCAATTACAAAATTCCAAATCAGTAAACTACGAGTCTTAGAGAACTAGTGATTCAAAGAGAGCCTCCAAAGGACTAAACCAAAATCAGATCTAGCATAACCGATGAATGCGAAATCACAAGCACAAATTTGGGCAAAAGGGTACAGAGATAAAAAAAACTTACGGATAAGAGAGGAGAGGCGTGTGTGAGGAACGATACAAAATTCCTCCTTTTGGAGATGAAATGAAATATGCTTAAAGGAGAGAGAGGTTAGGTGGTTGTGGTAATGTGGAGAAGATAGATGGCGTTTGATTCTTTTTAAGACCAAAGAATTATTATAAGCTAGCTGGTGTACCTGCTCTTCTTCGTGCTGACCACGCGCTCTCTCTTTCGCAGCCCACTACTTTGACAAATTGCACATTATTATTGCAATATGCATGCCTTCTTTGAATATTTATTCCAAAATCCCAACCGATTTGGTGATTTGTCAAACATTTTACTTTTCTTTGTGTGTTTTTTTTGTCCTACAAAAAGTAGGCCACCAATTTCTCTCTCTCATTCCGTCGTGTTTCCTCCTCGTTGACCCCAATAAAATTCCGGTTTTCTTGTAGGAAGATTGGTTTATGACTAATTTGTCAAGGGGATGGGAAAGTAAAGTTTTATCAACTCCGATCCTGCTTTAATCCAAATAATATTTTTAAATATATGGATCGATTTGCGGACTGATTATGCTGATGAGTGGACGTTAGATGTAATGAAATAACATAATATTTAATTTATGGAAGACTGTAAACGTTTTAGTCCAATACAGTTTATGTTAACTAATCCCAAAACATTAAAAGCATGTTTCACAAGGTAACTCTATATTTGTTCAACACATAAAAGTCACAAACTCACAATACATGCTGTATAGAGGAATCATTTTTTTTTTCTGTTGAAATATTAAATTTGGATAAATGTTATGATTCGTAAATTCTTTTTTGTATAATCATTTTTAAAAAAATTGAGAAATGGTATTTTATCAAAAAGAAAGAAAGTGAGAAATGGTATATTACCCATTAAAGTATAAAATATTTTGAAATTAAACTAATGAAAATAAACCCAAAATAAACTTTCATTTTTTTTTAAGAGATGTAACTGAGATACAAGCTAGACAGGAATCTTAACAAGATAATTGTCATTGCCATGGGTGCATGAGAATTGTAAACTAATGAAAATTATGAAACCCTTTTTTGGGGTTTTAATGAATAGTAGTATTTCTCTATAAAAACACAAGAGAATTGTCATTGCCAAAAGTGTGCAAGTGACTGTCAATTTGACAAGTCTGAGAGATTTAAACATATTCAGATGAATTTGCCCCCCAAAAAAAAAACATATATTCAGATGAGAAAACTAATAATATGTATATAAGATGTTTTTCTCATATTGAATAACTGTTTTGACTAAAATATGAATGTCCGGATTAGACATTTGCTCGTAATTTTCTAATACAGTAATAACATGAGACGATGAGAAAGAATATTGAGCTTAGATACTCACGAGATCAAAGCTTTGGTCCTAAGTGGCTGAAAAATATTGAACTGAGAAGGAAGGAAACGTGGTGCAACATTAGTCAAGGCATTGCTTTAAGCCTTAGCTAATTACTTCAAGGAACGAGAGAGCACAAGCTTCTAGAAAGGTTTCTAGCTAAGCTCACGCCCAGACGCCCTCCTTTAATTTTTTTTTTTTTTTTTTTCTTTTTTTTTTTTTTTTTTAATATTAAAAACCCCTTAATGGGTATGTGGTTTTGGGCCTACAACGGGTCAAACAGTTACAAAAAGAGAGTAGAAACAAGCGGCCCACCGGAAAAACGAGATCGGATCCGGAAGTTGCCACCGGAGACAGGAGATCCATTGCAAGCACCGGCGATTACAAAAGCGTCTGCTTCGCGGCCACTGTTTCAAGGTTGAACGCGATGAACAGAGTAATCGAATCCGTCCGCCGAACTAACCCTGTCGAGAGCCTGAACCTGCAAAATCTTTTCCGGAACAATGAACCACCAGATAACCGAAACCTAATCCTCCAAGTCCCCTACCTTCAACACCCGAACTCCGAGACAAGCCATGTCGGAACCAAACGGATCCACCGCAAATCGCCGAGACACGCAAAGAAAACCCTCCGATCTTCAGATGACTTCCGCCGCAACCGCAGCCATCACCACGACGGACGAGCCACGAGAACCTCCACTGCTCACGTCTGGCGTCCTCAACCAGAAGGAAACCGCAGGGGAGCTTCTCAAGCCGCCTTGTCGATAGCCACAGAAGCATCACAATCAGATCCACCACACCACTTCTTTGCCGGAGAAAGAGGAGATCCACCACTGCTTCACCGAGATAAGCCCAACTCCTATCGATGAAGATCCGAGGGAAGATAGTCACCAAAACCCTAGATCTAGTTTTGAGTCTTCAAGGAGAGAGAAGAGAGAAAAAAGGTGAAGGAACGATTGTCCTTTTTGATGTCCGCCCTCCTTTAATTTGCTTAAAAGTGTTTATCTTTATTGCTTTATTTATTTTACTGTTTAGACTAGGAGTACTCCACAAATCAAACATACTTATCGTACATAATTTAACACCTAACTAGCTATGACAGTTCTAAGCTCATATCTCTCTGCCACAGTTGCGCAACCGTGCACTTGCATAACTTTAGGGTTTTTATATAAAAAAATTAAAACCAGCTTTGTGATGATGCTAGCTTTGTGGTATGTCCTTTCGTTTCTCGAAGGTAAAGGTTCGGCTCCTACTTCTTTTCTGGGCCTGTGGCCTTGTTTGGGCTTTTTGCCTTGTTTTTATTTCCTTTTGTGTTCTTTTATCTGGGCCTGCGTGCCATCTTGGGTTTTTTGGCCTTGTAATGTTGTTTTGGATCAACGGAAATTTAAATGAATTTTTTTTTTTAATGTCCATACCACCACTACCCCTATTCCATGAAATCCTGGTCTCGAAAAACCATGCATAATTTGCATGGATATGTCACTCATAGTTACAAATTGGACGGACGACTAGAAGTGATCTCAAACATATATTTTAGAGCAAATTGGGTTGGAGACATTGGATTTTGATCTAAATTTTTTTTTTCTTCTGAAGTTAAAGTTTTTTTTTTTTTGGGCAAATATCTGAAGTTAAAGCTAAATAAAAGAAGTTTCAGACAAAACAAAAAAAGAAAGACACGTGCTAAATGATGGATGGCCCATAGGCCCATTAAACTGGTTATACGAAGAAGACTTTACCTCCCAAAAAGGGTCTCAATTCTTACAGTTGGCGACTGTAGCGACTCTCGCCGTGATAATTTGCAAGGTAAGAACATTCATCACCATGAAGCTCTCCTTCTCTCTCCCTCCCAAATCCAAATCCAGAGTTAGGCTAAATTCCGACAGGAAAGACGGCGTCGGACCAGGAAATCTCAAGGAGTTCGTCACTGAATTCGATCCTTCCGAAACCCTAACCGACTCCAAACCGAAATACGTTATACCTCCCATTGAGGATCGTCGGAGGCCCTACAAGAACATCGATCTCCCGCTTCCATCCGCTTCTGGTCTCCAATTCGAGGCCGAGATCTCCTCTGGCGATGGGCATGTCTCAGATAACATTACGTACGGTCTGAATCTGCGTCAGAAAGTCGATGACGAGAAGCCAGAGCCTGTGGAGAAGTTGTTACTGAAAAGCATGAGGAAAGATTTGGAGTCACTCCCTGATGCTCCGGAATTAGAGGATTTCGAGAGCTTTCCTGTGGATGGCTTTGGAGAGGCGTTACTGGCTGGGTACGGGTGGAAACCAGGCCAGGGGATTGGTCTAAAAGCTAAAGAAGATGTTAAGATTGTTGAGTACAAGAAGTGGTCTGGTAATGAAGGATTTGGCTTCAATATGGTTAAAGCGAAAGAAAGTGGTAAATCCGTGAAACCGATAAAGATTATAGATAATAAACTTGGTTCTGGAAGCCATGAGGAAGTGAAAGTAGGTATCAACAAGATAGAAAATGTGGAGAAATATAGAGTAGTAAGTAAACGTAGTAGAGAAACAGAGGGACAGAGTCGCACTGAAGATAGAGCCTGTAAGCAGAACTATAGAGGTCAAACTAGAGAGAAGGTCTCATGGCTTAGGAGTCATATAAGGGTGAGAATAATAAGCAAGGATGTGAGAGGTGGGAGATTGTATCTTAAAAAGGCAGTGGTGACTGATGTGGTTGGTCCAACTAGTTGTGATATTGCTATGGATGAGACGCAGGAGTTGGTTCAAGGGATTGATCAGGAGTTGCTTGAGACTGCATTGCCCAGGCGAGGAGGTTCTGTGTTGGTTCTGTTTGGTAGACATAAGGGTGTGTATGGGAGACTGGTTGAGAAAGATTTGGATAAGGAAACTGCTGTGGTTTGCGATGCAGATAGCCAGGAGATGCTTCATGTTAAACTTGACCAAGTCGCCGAGTACATTGGTGATCCTGCTGATATTGGGTACTGAACCATATTTAACTGCAAATCAGGTGTCAAAACTACATTGTTAGCATTCAATTGGCTGTGTAGAGTAGACTTTTGAATCTGCTAAGTTAGAAAAGACCAGACTTTAAGTTTTTATTATATTTGATCAACTATATATCATATATGTATCTTTGTTGTGGCGTGAAAGTACTTGAAAATTCACATGGCAGAGAGCCAGTGGTTTTTTCTGATGAAAACAGCAAGCAGAAGATGCAGAGGTATTAGCTGAGCGAGCTACATTGCCCCTTAATGAATGGTATAAAAACCTTTATTGTGTACAAGGGATTTGGAACTTTAGATGGTTGCTTATGTTTTGGGGATGAATCAGAATTTAAGTTAAGAGATAAGTGACTAGACAACCTTAACTAGTTCCCAACCAAAACAATGTCCTCTAAACTGACTAGGACGTTGATTTAAATTTATAAATGGGGCTATAGGCAATCCGCAATGGAGATTACTTTGATGCATATTTATTCATACAAAAAAAAGATTACTTTGATGCATATTTAGTCCTGGGGCGAATGTTCATTACGCTTATCATAGATTTTGACGACTCTCCAAATGGATGTGGAAAACTCTATTCGAAAATACGGAATTAGAAGAAAGCCTAACTCTTCTAAAACTCTATTCAGAAATACGAAAAATATCAAAACCGTCTAGACAGCTTAACACTGTTAGCATGATTTGATTAATTTTGGTCTAACCGCTAACGATAATTTCATAAAGCAAAGTGACAGAATTTTTTTCAGATTATTTAGATATATAAAACGAAAAGGATGCTCCTTCCTCAATCTTCATATACGACAAATTTCTTCTTGCTGATTTGAAATTCTGGAAGATTATTGTGATAAAGGTTGTGATGTGAAGGAAAATGTAATCAGTCAAACTCTGAACTCAACGATATATTGAACTTCAAAGGT
Source organism: Arabidopsis thaliana x Arabidopsis arenosa (assembly GCA_019202795.1). Lineage (NCBI taxonomy): Eukaryota > Viridiplantae > Streptophyta > Magnoliopsida > Brassicales > Brassicaceae > Arabidopsis > Arabidopsis thaliana x Arabidopsis arenosa. The sequence goes on from CM032924.1 coordinate 6,495,388, forward strand.
GAAGACAAAAAGAAAAAAAAAAACTAAGGTGGGAAATATCTACTAAGTAATGGGTAAAGCACTTTAAATGGACGATGAATTAAGGGTAACAGTTTATACTGAAAAATAAGAAATTTGTCTTTCAATGGGATTTATCTTGAGATATTGGGTGTTATAACCCAAACACCATTCCTCATTAGCAGAATAACTAAAGAACTGTTTTTTTTTTAATGAAGCCAATTAGAGTTGCATAATGCAACCACAATCTCAATATTCTCTGATATAGTAGCTTGTATTTGCATGGAACATTGCTGACATCTCTCAGAGTCTTAGTTCAATATTTGAATTCGGATTCGGGAAAAGAGTAAAGAAAGTGATGAGGACGAGGAAAAGAATGGTTGGGAACGAATTTTAACCGTTTAATAAGGAATCTGCATGGTTGGATGGAACCACTCCCTTTGACTGAAGAAGAACCACAGAGACTCCATAAAGCAAAAGTTTCATTTGCTAATCATATACTTATTTAATTCAACAATATATTAATCATTTAGTTTGTCTTTGATTAATTAGTAAGTGTGACCACAACGAAAGGTGGAAATAAGAATCAACATGCAAATGGGTTTTCATAAGTCAATCATTTTCAAACGCTTTGTTCTTTCAACCATACATTTTATGTTTCTCTTTTGATAGGTAATATTTGTTATATTTTACCTTTTTGCAATTTTTTTATATATACATTATGTGAATTGATACTATAGGCTTACAAACTGAATATTACTTTTTGACAAATGAAGTTCCCTTTTAATCTCATAATTTATTGTTTGCCAAACCTCAAAATAAAATTAAACGATGGCTAGTAAGTAGTAACTAAATGATTAAGAACTTCTATAACATTAGTCTCATGAGATGATTTCTTTGACTGAATTATTTCATTAGATTGAACAGTATATTGATTTTTTTTTTTTTTTTCCTTATTGAACAGTATATTGATTGTGTTGATGTTATACATAATACCAAAGTATAGCAATTGTTACAAATAAGGACTTTTACATAATACCATGAAACATGTTAATTTCATCATATTTAGAAATCGTGACATGGTCCATGTGGCCTTGATCGGTTCATGTGGCACAATCGGGACCGTCAAGATACTATATCACGCCAGGTGATATTCGAATTTGCATTTACCTAAGAATCTGTCTTGGAATGGTAAAGGACAATGAAAGTAAATCGTGACTAGCTTATTTTGACCAACTGCGCACTTTATACTTTACATAAACGACACACGTAAAAATTTGACGGCGATCATGAGGCATCACCTGCCATACTTCCTCAAAGTAGTAGTGTTGATTACAATTGTCCTATTGCTTGAACTTCAAATATTACACTCTATCAAGTTTATTTTAGTCTATAGAAAATTAAATTAGTTTGATTATGTTTAAATGGTGTATTTTTCGGTAACAATAAATGGAGTTAGAAGTATGGTAGTTTCAATAAAACTTAATTACAACCTAGATATATCATAGTATAATTAATTTCAATAGCTTCACTAGTTGAATGTTACTAATTTTTGTTAAAATTAAAATTTGTTCGTATTGAAATTATATTATTATAGAAATATAAAAGCATGGGTGGTTGTTTTTTAAAATTAGTTGAAGATTGGTGTTGGATACGATAATATTTGTGTAGATAATAAGATTAACATGAAAGTAGTCAAGTGGAGACATCAAGAAGCATGATGGTGAATCTTACCCTATACGGTTTACACACGCGACAGTCGCGTCTAAGATGAAACGCACTATTCTTTGTTTTATACAATTTATATTGTCTGCTTTCTTCTCGACGCGTTTATATACATTATCACAGGGACAAGATATTATTTGTTGTTATGAGAACTAATAAAATAAAATTAGTTACGGACCTAATTTTGGCTGCCTAATCATGAAGTTCAAGAGTGCTCGGAGACAACATAAAATATGTCACACGTGGCGGACACCTAAACGTTCATTTTTTACTGGTATGATGATGAACAAAAGGAGCAAACATGCATGGTTAATGGAACTTCGATATGTAACGATTCGGGTTGGAGATGGAATGGGAACTAGAACTTTTGCAATCAATATTTTTGCTCCAAATGTGTATTAAATTCAAGTGATACATGAACTGAATTTTTATTTTTAAAATGATTAATGCATTTTTATAAAATGATTATTGTTCCCATAACGTAGTTATATGTTGGCAACACAAAGATGTAGTTATATCTTACATATGTACGGAGAACAAATATCTAGACTAATTAATTAGCTAGTTTGAGTCCTGGTAGAATATTGGAAAAATTAGATTACGTTTGTTTACTACAATGATGAAAGATAACCATCAAATTTAAATATTAGTATTTATTTGGATGGTTATTAGCTTGAAAGCTATCAGCCGATCAAGGGTTTATTTTATTGGTCATGCCAAAGGAACAAATTACCAATAAGTTTAGTTTAAGGGTTTCTTTGCAGTTTAGTAACGCCTATATTAAAAGCTCATTTATTTTTATTTGGTTTAAAGGAAAAAGAAAGGTCACTTAAATGACTACGATAATAATATAAACCAAGGTTTGGCATAAAAGTTTGACACAAATATAATACACGCCAAGAGTGCATACCACATAAAATTATCGAATATTTTCCATTTATAAAAACCATAGAAATATCTGAGACCATCAATATGCGATGTTCTTCTCTCTCTTATACCACGAAACGACGACGTCCCTAGCATATAAGCATGGAACCCTTACACATGTTAGCCTCCCTCTATATATAGTGTACCATTGGCCTCGCTAGTTAATTCATATCGAAGAAAACTCAAATAGAGGCATCAAGAGTGGAAGATCTCTCTCTATATTTCTCATTCTCTTGTTTCCTTATTAGTTTTCTCTGATACTCCCATTCAAAAGTAGAAAAGATACTGAAGAGCTCGCTCATTCACAAAATAACCAAAATGGCTCTAACTCACAACGTAATGGCAGTTACATTTGGAGTCATGGGTAAGTATCAAGCATTCATAAACAAACATCAAGTTATACAAAACTATCTACTATATCCTATAATTGTTAGTATACGTGTATATCAAATTTAACTTTGTTATCTTTGCTATATGTATTTTTGTAGGCAACATCATATCGTTCATCGTTTTCTTGGCACCAGTGTAAGCATCATCGATCTCAAACACTCTTTATTTTTATTTTTTTTCTCTTAATAAAGAAAAATGTTTTGGATATTATTTCCAGGCCAACTTTTGTAAGAATCTGCAAGAAAAAATCGATAGAAGGGTTTGAATCACTTCCATACGTGTCAGCGCTCTTTAGCGCGATGCTATGGATATACTATGCTCTGCAAAAAGATGGAGCAGGCTTCCTTCTCATTACCATAAACGCTGTGGGATGCTTCATCGAAACCATCTACATCATCCTCTTCATCACCTATGCTAACAAGAAAGCTAGAGTACGTTTAAACCATCCCATTTCTTTAATTTTGGTACTTTCAAACATGCATTTATACGAAAATAGATTTAGCTGATGATGATATCAACAACCACTGTAGATATCAACTTTGAAGGTTCTTGGGCTCTTGAATTTCTTGGGTTTTGCTGCTATTATTCTTGTCTGCGAGCTCTTAACCAAAGGATCGAACCGTGAGAAAGTCCTTGGAGGGATTTGCGTCGGATTTTCCGTTTGTGTTTTCGCAGCTCCTTTGAGCATCATGGTACGTACATACTTATGTGACATGTATCACACTTACGAATAGAAAGAAATGTTTGTCTATCTAAAAGAGCCATGCTAGTTCATATGGAGAATATAATATACTCTAAAATCAAAGAAACTAATATTTGTCTTTCCTTTTCTGGTAATAGCATCTCTTTATGTTTACGTATATTATATAGTTCTAACATGTGAAATATAAAAAATGATGACGCAGAGAGTGGTGATACGAACAAAGAGTGTGGAGTTTATGCCCTTCTCTCTATCATTGTTTCTTACAATCAGCGCCATTACGTGGCTCTTCTACGGTCTTGCTATTAAAGACTTCTACGTTGCGGTGAGTCTCTCTTTTTCTTTTAATATGTTTGAATCTTTTTCTAAGCATATGAAAATGGACAGCTCAAACATAGTATCATATATTATTATGGGTGGTTCATGTTTAAGGGAAACTAAAAGAGTTTCCACCACCTTTTGTCTCTTTGCCCAAATTCCGTCTATTTAAAGACGACGAATAAATGATTTGAGCCGTACGCTACTTTTGCTTTATGCTCACAATCATATATTATATGATCACGTAAAAGAAACCGAGAGTACAATTATATAAAGTTTTTTAGTTTGTCGGCGATTAATAGGATCACTGTTCTCTCTCAAAAAATGATTAGTGGGATTATTACTGATGATGTGATTATTACTTTTTTTTTATTTGAAGCTTCCAAATATATTGGGTGCGTTTCTCGGAGCAGTTCAAATGATTCTCTACGTCATATTCAAGTATTACAAAGCCCCAGTGGTTGATGAGGCAGAGAAGCCTAAAACCGTGTCGGATCATTCCATCAACATGGTCAAGCTTTCGTCCACTCCAGCTTCTGGTGATTTTACGGTTCAGCCGCAGACTAATCCTGACGTGAGTCATCCTGTTAAAACTCATGGTGGTGACTTAGAGGATCAGATGGACAAGAAGATGTCAAACTAAATCAAGATTTTAGTTTATATAATGAATTAGTGATTTACTTTAATGTTGTATCGTTGAGTCTGGTTTCCTAAACTTGTCTTTTATTTCTCATCGTTTTGTTTCGAAATATCTCGAAATTGTACTATCCTTAAAAAAATTTATGTAAGTCTATTAGAATTTTGTAAAATAGTCTTGATGCTCTGTTCTCGTTAATACTTAAATTTTAATAGTACGGCTGATTTAAAAGAAAAAGAAAATTCAAAGTAATGAAATAACGTGATGATTTTTAACAAAAAAAAAAAAAAAAAAAATAACGTGATGATTCACAAGTCGGATGTTACCTAGTACTTCTCAATTCTATTTACCCTAATCCCTAATAAATAACAATTAAGTACTATAGCTTCTGGGCTCTATGATTCTTCTAGGAAAAGTTAATGTTACTGCCCAATCACTTTTTTTAACAGCCCAAACAACATATATTAGCTCTAACCTCTAAATATAGTTTTTGTACCTAGTATTATCTCAACACATTGTCCACTCAAAACGTGACAAATGGAGCTAAAGGGAGACCATATTTGACTTATTTAGAGCTAGGATCAGAGCAGATTTTTTGCCTTAATCTTGTAAAAGTATTCACATTTCATCCACAAGAAAAAACAGAGTAGATTTTTTGCCTTAATCTTGTAAATGCATTCACATTTCATCCACAAGAAAAAACAGAGTAGATATTTTGCCTTAATTTCTTGTAAATGTATTCACATTTCATTCCCAAGAAAAATACTCTGCAGATTTTTTTGCCTTAATTTCTTGTAAATGTATTCACATTTCATTCCCAAGAAAAACAGGCTGATGAAGAAATTTACTCAGATATGACAAGGTACATTTCATTGCAGATTTTTTGCCGTGTCGTTTAGGTTACGTAACTCTACAAGGTTTAGGGTCTCAATATAAACACACAAAGCAGATAGACGAAGCAAACCATTCACAATCAGACAATGACATCTCTCCATACGTTACTCTTCACTTCTCTTCTTTTCTTCATCGTCTTTCCAACCTTCACGTTTTCCACCTTATTGTTTCAGGTTCGTCTTTAGTTTTTGCTTCTTTACATACACAACACAGACTCACTTATTGGGTTTGTTTCAATCGTGACAACAGAGTTTCAATTGGGAATCATGGAAGAAACAAGGAGGATTCTACAATTCTCTCCACAACTCCATTGACGACATAGCCAACGCTGGAATCACTCATCTCTGGCTTCCTCCTCCTTCTCAATCCGTTGCTCCTGAAGGTTCCATTTCCGCTTTACTCTTTACATTCACACACTAATCTTGTTACTCACGCAATCTTCAATCCTCAGGTTACTTACCGGGAAAGCTATACGATCTAAACAGCTCCAAATACGGTTCAGAGGCAGAACTGAAATCGTTAATCAAAGCGTTGAACCAAAAAGGAATTAAAGCTTTGGCTGATATAGTGATTAACCACAGAACAGCTGAGAGGAAAGACGATAAATGTGGATACTGTTATTTCGAAGGTGGGACTTCCGATGATCGTCTTGATTGGGATCCTTCCTTCGTCTGCCGCAATGACCCTAAGTTTCCCGGTAGCGGAAACCTCGACACCGGAGGAGATTTTGATGGAGCGCCTGACATCGACCACCTTAACCCTAGAGTTCAGAAAGAGTTGTCGGAATGGATGAATTGGCTTAAAACTGAAATCGGATTCCATGGTTGGAGATTTGATTATGTTCGAGGTTATGCATCTTCCATCACCAAATTATATGTTCAGGTAATCATATTTGAATACTCAAATCGTACCAACACTAGTAGTATATAAGTAACATAGGTTGATAAAGTTATTTACTATTAGTATATACAAGTGACATAGGTTGATAGTGTTATTTACTATTCAATATGTAAGAAACATAATAAGTCAATGCAATCTATTACTACGATTGGTTTTGAGTTGGAACGCCCATTATTTTATAACCAAATCATACGTCCTTACTAGATATAAATACTCGGAGAAAGACCAACACTAGTATATAAAAGATACGGAAAAATTCACTTGTTGATTCTTGGTTGGAAGCTCATTATTACTCACACTTGGTAATTCCATGATTAATTCCTCTGTTTTTTGGATACACAGAATACTTCACCGGATTTTGCGGTGGGTGAGAACTGGAACGATATGAAGTATGGAGGAGACGGGAAACTAGACTATGATCAAAACGAGCATCGGTCGGGTCTCAAACAGTGGATCGAGGAAGCGGGTGGTGGTGTGTTGACAGCTTTTGATTTCACCACTAAAGGGATCTTACAGTCTGCTGTCAAAGGTGAGCTTTGGAGACTAAAGGACTCGCAGGGAAAACCGCCCGGTCTGATAGGAATCAATCCCGGAAACGCGGTCACTTTCATAGACAACCATGACACTTTCAGAACGTGGACTTTCCCTTCTGATAAAGTCTTGCTTGGATACGTTTATATTCTTACTCATCCGGGAACTCCTTGCATTGTAAGTATAGGGACAACTCAAAAACTTCCTTATATATATCCATTTTAGTATGTAGCTTTGGGTTTTCGGTTTTTCGATTTTATAGAAGATATGAAACTATACTTATTATAGCTGCAATCTTGATGATATGTTATTGTTGTTGCAGTTTTATAACCATTACATAGAATGGGGACTAAAAGAGAGCATCTCCAAGTTGGTGGCGATCAGGAACAAAAATGGGATTGGTAGCGCAAGTTCCGTTACGATCAAAGCGGCGGAGTCGGATCTCTATGTGGCTAATATTGATGATAAAGTTATCATGAAGATTGGGCCAAAACAGGATTTGGGAACACTTGTTCCTTCTAATTTTGCTTTAGCTTATTCAGGCCTTGACTTTGCTGTCTGGGAGAAGAAGAAGTAACGCATAACTCAAATCATAAGAAAAGCAATCGAATGTATCTTTTTCCTTTTTTAAAAATATCTTGGCGGTATCTAAAGATACGATAATAAAATGATAAAAGAAAAACTAAATAAAAAGCACTAGTGATGTTAAAGGATACACCAGTGAAAGAAAAGAGCTCAAGTGAAGTGTCAACTTGTTTGTATAAACAAGTATTGAAAAATTCCAAGGTTTTGTTTTGTTGCAAAAATAACAATTGAACTAAGTTCTTGGTAATTATTTCTTTATAATGTGGTAACCAGATCAGCCAATGTATAATGAATTTCATCACAAAGTATTACCCATTTCTCAATTATTTTCGATAACACTGTGTATAATCGAAGTTGAACAAAATATATTTTGGCCGACTCGTAAAAGATTTAGAGACCCTACTAAAATCAGAATTATAATATCTAACCACACAATACTGCCAAAATCTGAATCAAAAACGAATTATTTATTGTTCTACAAGAAAAAAATCTGGTGGGAACAGTTAGTGACAGGGGTAAATTTCAATTCGAATAAAACGACAGCGTTTTTGACTTAGAAGACGTCGGCTTGAGAAGTAGTAGAAGTGAGTACGACGAAAAGAAAGGAAAAAAAAAAACGAAAAGTGAAAACCGTCGGCTTGAGAAGTTGCCCAAAGGGAACTTTGATATTTGGTGACTCTTCTTCAAAAAGCTCTTTCTTCTTCCTTCCTTCTTCTTCTTTCGCTTTTTCACACCTCAAATCAAAGATCCGAAGACGATTCCGGAAGCTACGACTCTGTGTATTTGATTCTTCCTCTTCTTGTTTTTTTAGTTTGTTCTATCCCGTTTAGAAGCGAGCTCTGATTCTCGTTGTTATTGTCTACTTTTTTCCAACTATTTTCAGATCTGAAATAGTTGTGTTTGAGGTTGGTTTAGAGAAGCGGGATTGGTGATCGGAGCTGGAATTTGGTGGTAATCGGAGGTCAGAGAGAAGTCAACGGATATGCCGGAGGAAGAGTCAATAGATATCAAATTCAGGTTGTACGATGGCTCCGATATCGGGCCTTTTCGGTATTCTGCGGCTTCTACTGTTGATTTTTTGAAGCAGAGGGTCGTCTCTGATTGGCCCAAAGGTTAGTTTAGGGTTTTTGAATCGCTGTCCCTTTTTCCCCAATCTGATCCTGGTTTTTAATGATCTTCCATCGAATTTCGTGTTGATTGTCCCTTAATCTTGCAATTGTCGGTAGAAATGCGAAATTTAGAGCTGTAGATGATTATTGGAAAATTAGTTCACTTGAAGTATAAAGTCTTTTGTGATTTAAGGTTTGATCCAGAGCATCAATTTTGTGAATTGCAGCTGTTTACATGCTTGTTTTTGGTGGTTTTGTTTAGGCAAAACAGTTGTTCCAAAGGGGATAAATGAAGTGAAGCTGATAAGCTCGGGTAAGATCTTGGAGAACAACAAGACTGTTGGGCAGTGTAAGACACCATTTGGAGAGATTGCTGGTGGAGTCATTGTCATGCATGTTGTTGTACAGCCATCTCTAGCTAAAACCAAAACAGGTGAAAAACCTTTTTTTTTTGTTTGTCTGTGTTAAATGTTCTTTCTTTCTTGTATATTTGAGGTTCTCACTCTTCAATATTTCATTAGTCTTGTGTTATTTATCTTGTCACCTGTATGGATTATGGTATTCGTTTTTTTGGCTCAACTTTACTTCTTATAATATCATCTAGCTCTAGTCATACTTATCTTAATTGAGGTTGGTAAGATTTCATAAGAGTGTTCATGCACATCAGCAAGTTAGGCGGTGACTAGGATCAGTACATTCTTTTTCTTTCTATAAGCATACGTTACTGACTCAGCCTAGATGCATCAGGTGCTTAGTGGTTTTGTCTATATTTGGTTTGTTTGTCTTGAGAGAGAGTAAAGGATACTCTAGAATACATTCCTAGGTTTCTGGTGTGTTCTTTGTTCTATATTCAGTGAGAAATAAAGGAAATCAGCTCTAGGCCTAGCAAAAGCATGCCATGAGGAAAGAAATATCTTAATTAGTTATTGGTCGTCATCACCTTGTAAACCCCACTGAAAACTTTTGCCACTCTTTGAGATTTGTCTGCATGATTTGTTTTTTCACAAACTTGACAAAGTCGTGAAAACTGAGTTTGTGATTTATAAGAGACGATGTTGATGAATGCTAACTAACAGTTGAATACTGGTTTTTTGATTAAACAGAGAAGAAGGTTGATAAAGCACCAAAGGCGGTAATCTGCACATGCACCATTTTGTGAAGGGAGCAAGACCAATGTATCTATCATACACATCGTTTCGATTCTTCAGGTACAGAAGAAAACAAAATCAAAAAAGAAAGCTAAAAGTAAAGTAAAGCTTCCCTTTAAGCTGTGGAGTTATATTTATTATCTTTGAATGTGTAGAAATTGAACTAAATTCTTTTCAAGTAACTCTTTGTCCCTTCTTTGTTTTTTTTCTTCTTCTTACTTTCCGAATGTACGGAAGTTGTATAGGTTACTAGGTCCATTACGTTACGTGTGATGAAGATAATTATATATCTATTTAAAAAAGAATTGTGCCTTTATTTTTCATTATTCCTGTCACACCGGGCGTTATGTATTGGTGAATTTGCGAAATGGCCAAATTCTGGCCCGAAATATATAACATATGTAGCACATGAAAACTTTCATTAGATGCTTAAGTCCGGAATTTTATGTTGACCAAACCGTTTTGGTCCCTCTTCCGTTTACCCCGTTGTTCTTATTAAGTGGGAGATGTTCTTTTATGTAGAGGTGTCGCACATGAAAACTAAGCCCGGGGCCGGCCCGCTAAGCCCAACCGCTAACCCGTTGGGCTTAGCGGGGCGGGCCTAGACATATCACAAACTTAAATACCCATCGCAGGCCGGCCCGTCTAACACCTCTACTTTTATGTCACAATAAACAAGTAGGTGATCTACAAGTGAAATTTCAACGACCTTATATGATCAAATACTGACCTTATATGATCAATATTTTAATAGTTTGCTTGTATCAGATTCAAATAACATTACACTCCCTTACAAGCTCTCAAGCATCAATGATCAAAATTAAATTGAAGAAATACAATCCAACTTAAAAACCACTTCGCTCTTCTAAAACAAGCACAACAAAAAAACAGAATCTCACAAAAAAGAATGTGTCAAATTGAATTCATGAGCTCTGAACATCACTTCGAACAGGAAATTCATCTATGCATGTTCTTGTTTTGTTGTCGATCCTCCACTTCCAAAATGATCTATAACTTCAAGCTAAGCCGTTCTCTGTTGGTCTCTTGTATTTTCCCTCATTTTGAAAAATATAGCTTATTTTATGTTTTTATATAGAAAAACATGTCATATAATGAAAAATAGAACGTATAGCATTTCATTTATGTTTTTCATATTAAATAGTGTATTCTCGTTTAAAAGACTATGAAGAAGGTTTCCTATTTCTAAAATGAAGTTAAAAGGGTTTAATATTCTTGATGCTAAGAGATAAAAGATATATGTAAACACCATCCGTGTATTTTTAGTATAAGACCTATTGGTCCATTTAGATTATGGGTCAAGAATATGTTTCCCGCGGAATGTTTATATTCGAATACCGTTGTAACAACATTTCATATTTACAAAGCTAAAGAATAACAAATTATATTTATAGGACTATGGCCGAACAAATTACACATGGTAATTAACTTAATTTTATTGGATTTATGGTCATTTTACCTTGTTCCCTTCTATTAGTTTCACGGATAACATAAGAAAATTGCAAAACAAATGATCTGAGTAATTAATGTTTCGTCAAAACCCTAGATAATCCTCACAGACCTAACGGTTAATATCATAGATTTTGAACAATCTACCATAGAATATTTAGTTCGTGACTATCATGAAATAGAAAATAAATATTAAGAAACCTAGATCTAAAAGTTCCCTTAGAATAGAGAAATTTTTTTTTAATCATTTAGCATACTTTGATTTTCGTTTGTTGTTTTTCCCTTATATCATTTTTTGCTTATATTTTGCTTATGTTTTGCATATTTTTTACTCATTTTTATTATAATTTTTTTTTCTTAAGAAGTCACAGATAACGTCCTACCAGTAGTTACCTCTATTTCAGTTCAGATAACGATCTAAAACAATTTACGTCGTTGGTTGGATGACACAAAAGAAAGGTCCAGTGTTCGTGAGCATCTTCAATCTAATCAATCTTATTGCCACGACAATCTTTAGCTCGGTTGTACTCTCTGAGAAGATGTTTTCGGGAAGTGAGCATTGGTACTTTCATAACATTAACATACTTGGCATCTCTTAATGGTCCTTTTCTCAACTCATCTTTCCTTGCTGAATCAGGATAATTGGAGCTTTCGCGATCATCATTGGCATCTATTTTGTTCTTTGGGGAAAAATGGGAGAACAAACCACGCCGCCACCTCCAGAGCCTGAGGGTACTCAAGGGACTACTGTTGTTTGAGGTTATGTCTTTAAAGGTTTTAGTTTATGTCATGTAGTGGTCATGGATTCATTATCTGAAGTTGTTGATTTAATTTGAGGTATTGTAGTAGTAACTTAAACCAAAATTTTCATGGGGACAGAAGTTATCCTTGTACGAGGAATGAGTTTATGGTGTAATAATATCGATAATCTTGAGTCTTGACCATGTTCAAATTCAAAGATTGCTTCCGAAGTTATTTCTCTTAAAGGTCTTAAGAGCTCTTGTTTCTTTTCTTTTGAATAACTTCTTTTTTTATTTTTTTCTACAAATTAAAGATATTTCCATGTGGTTCGATATTATTAGTTTGGCTTGCCTTTACTCCATATGATGTTTCTTGCAGGCAAATCCTGATAAGGTAATATAATTTTTATTCTTTAGCTTTATAGATATGAAATCTTGTTACAACAGTATTCATATATGGTCATTCCATGGATAAACAGTATTCAAATATCATTATTCCATGGATAACATTTTTCTCGGCCTGTTAATCTACATGGACCACTAGGTCTAATACTCCAAACACACGGATGATGTTCACATACAAATTGATCTCTATTATCCTTAAGAATATCGAACCATCTAGATTGATCTTTCCATACAAAGTGACAAAAAAACAGAGTCGTTTCCCAAACATTAAGAGGTTCCCTAAACCCCCAATGTTGATGAGGGGCTACAGATTGTGATCCGAGATCCTTCTCCTTTGATTTACAGTGTAATCCCAATTGAACATTTGGACCAATATCATTGATGATATCCACAGTTACATGCTTAGCCGCCTCGCAAAGACCACCAAAGAGAAAAGCGATGAATATAAAACTTAATATCATGCGAAATGAAGATGGACTGCACATTATGAATATTTTATAAAATATGAAATTTCTTTTGGTCACCAACATCTATGGAAGGATTTGTTTGAAAACAACATTTTGGAGACGATTTTATACTAAACTTTTAATATCTTTTTTATATTTATTTATCAAAACAACTAATTCACTACAATAGTTTCCACATAATTCACTTTACTAAATTAGTTAAAAACATAAAAATTATACCAAAATAACTTATCATAATCTATTTGTATTAATTAAATTAGTAAATCAAAGATTAAAATAAAATCTTTTTATTCAACAACTTTATTAAGATATATAACTAAAAAATAAATTTTTAATATTAGATTTAAAATATCATAATTTCATAGGATAAATGATTAAATGTTTTTATCACACGAATAACATATGACAAGATTTTTTTTTTTCATTAAATTTGAACACCACCAAGAAAAGCTTTTAACTTGTGATGATAAACGTGTATCTATAAAGTTCAACAAATGTCGGAAAAATCAATTTATACTAACATTGTAAACTGCAGTATATCGAACTTTTTATTTTATTTTAAAATTTATTATTTCCATTATTCAAGCCAAGAGGTATACGAGAAAGAGGAAGTACAATCTCATCAGGGAATAATACAACAAACCATAATTGGTTACGCAATCATTCTCAAAAAATGAGTAAACCAATCGGATCGTGCTAAGCGAAATGGAGAAGCCTGATACCAAGCGTAAGAATTTCTTCAGAATTCTTAAAGAGCGACTGGTCCGAATGAACTCTCGTTCTTAAACCAACCGGTTTTCATCTCTCATGATAATCTTGAGTGACCATGTTCATTCAAATTCAGAGATTGCTTCCGAGGTTATTTCTCTTAGTGGTCTTATGGGCTCAATCAACTTGACCCAATAGGCTAGTTCTAGAATCTGAGACTGAGGGTTTTGACATTTTCCAGGTACAATAATAGCAGGTATTGAGATAAGCTTTATAGGGAGGGAAAAAAGAGTTTGATATATTCATTTATCTATCACTGTTTCTTCACATCCCCAGAACCAAAAAACAAAAGTGGATGGTATCGTATGAATATGACTAATCTCATATTTCCGTATCTAATAAGGCCTCTTAATTTCCCTCTGCTTCTACTATCTCATCCTATAAGCAAAACTAAAAGAAAAAGCCACCACCCTAAGAACAGGTCACAAAGGCGACAGAGAGATGGTAAGGGAAAGTGTTGGCGTAGTGAAAAGAGAGAGTGGAGCCAAAAGGCAAAGGCTTGCCGTTGTTGACGAGACAGTCGTCGTAGTGAATACGCTTGAAGACTCTTGGGTTTATCCACTTAGCCGAGCTGAACCAACCACAGTTGATGTGGATCCTCGAAATTATGCATCCAGACATACACTGGTTCGTTATCTCCACCATGTAACCTGGTATTCCGTTAGGCATTGGTTCCGTTACTGCTTGGTTCACTACTATGTCCGTACTCTTGCACTTATCTCCGATTCTCTCAGGCTCTGCCCTGCTTTCTGCTTTTCCTTTTTCTAAACAATCACACACAAAAAAACAGAGGAATTTTAGTCTACTAGTACCTACACATTGATAAGAAGATAACAAATAATGTTGAAAATTATTGGATACAAAAAAATAGAAATGGTATCGTTCCAATTTTATCGGATGTCCCCGAAGGAACAAAAAATAGAAATGGTAAAGAGTCTAAAGACTCGTTCTTTCTAACTCCATTTTCTAGTAAAATTTAATGGAATAACCAAAAATTATTGGAGTATGAGAAATGAAAAAAAAACAGAGAGGTACTATTAATTTGACAGCTGGATGAAGTAGGAAGCTGTTTCAGCATTGCTCTACACTCTCCAGTCAATAGTCAACAAGTTATCAAAACTAATCTTTTTATTTTTACTAATCCAAACAAATATCAAGAAAGAGATTCAACAGAAGGTAAATTCGACGTTTGAAAAACTCAATCTTAAGGATGATGTTATTTGTTTTTACTCTAGATAAGTCATGAGGCAATCAAAATTCATGAATAGGGTCCACATAAGTATAACGAACAAAGAAACAAAAGGAGGCAAGAAAACACAGACGTGCAAAAGACTGACGACGCTGTGAAAACAAAAAGGACGAAACGCATCAGGAAGTTGTGTGTTTGCAGAGAGCACAGAGAGAGGTTTCTGATACAAACAAACAAAACATTCACCATTTCACGAGGTTCTTAACGAAAATGGAGGAACCAAGACAAATTTAACAAAATCAACACAATAGAATCAATCACCGATTTGGTAAAATGTAAAACTGGAGTCTAAAAAATCAAAAATCCCCTTACCAGGACCAGGAGAGAGAAGAAGCATTTTCCGATGTGATAAGCTCGGTGACAACGTCGTCGTTTTAGTCGAATCCAGATTATCTCTAAGCTTTTCACCTGTTTCAAACCAAGATATTTTCCACCATTACTACTCAGAAGATAACATTTGATTTAGGAATCTACGTTTCAACTAAGCATAACAGAGTTTCTTAAGAAACAAGTGAATCTACTTTTGATTTTAGGAATTTCGTACCACCGGAGGCTTCAACGGAGACGAGAGCCATGCCGTAGAGCAAGTACGAGAGCAGTGTCGCCGATACCAAAAGTCGCCGTCGGTTCATGTGCTTAGACGTCGGAAATCTAAAGTAGATTCTGAAGCTGACTCTCGTCTTCTTCTCTGTTGCGTCGATTTGACTAATACCGGAAAATCTGTAAAAACCCGAGGAAAGAGAAGGAAAAAAAACTTTATAAGTATTTTATCACACGACTTGTCTTACATCCATCATATCAATGAACAGTATAAAACAGAGGAAAATCCAGATTTAAGCGGCTCCTAATATCACTCGCTTTTTTTTTTCTCTGATTTGAAATATAAGGAATCTATTGCAGAAATTTTGAAAATCTTTTGACCAATATCAAAAATCTGTTGCGGAATGTACAGTGAGAGAGAGAGAAGCTTAAACCTAAATTTTAAGAAAACGACGACGAAATGCATTATCGCTTTAACCAGTTTCTGGAAAATTTTCATCACAGCGAACGCAAAAAGTAACCAAAACAGAGGAAATTGTATATCTAAAATCAAATCAAGGAGACGAAGCGA
This sequence comes from Arabidopsis thaliana x Arabidopsis arenosa, assembly GCA_019202795.1. NCBI lineage: Eukaryota > Viridiplantae > Streptophyta > Magnoliopsida > Brassicales > Brassicaceae > Arabidopsis > Arabidopsis thaliana x Arabidopsis arenosa. The sequence goes on from CM032924.1 coordinate 6,511,456, forward strand.
ATCAGGTGACAGATGAATCGTATCATAAAGCGACTAAAATGGAAAAAAGTAAGAAATCTGGATCGAGTTTCCTGGAAAAAAGCAATCTGATTCTGACGGAAAAACAAAGAGAAAGCTGGAGCGTAGTGCAGCGTGAAACACAGAGAAACAAAGCAAACAAACAAACAACCAAAAAGTAGAAATCAACAGAGGATGGAGAAAAATCGAGAAAACTAAACAATCAAAATTCGTATAAATACACACATCTCTACGTTTAAATCCGTACAGTTTTCAGAGAGTTTCGCTCACTTATTTTTCTTCGTCGAGTTCTCTTCCTGCAAGTGGTGTCGCCGAGGAAGAAGACGAAGGGATAGAGAGAGAGAGAGAAAATGGATTTTAGGATTCTCGTCTTTGTTACATTACACACTACAGACGTATTTATAGTCCTTTTTCTTATTATTTCTCGGAAATATATCAATATTTTTTTTAAAAGATGAATCAAAATTACTAGAAACTTTAATTGAAAAAATGATGAGATACGCATTTTTTCGAGTAATGCGCAGTTAAATTGATACATTAACTTTTGTAAAATAATTATTATTTAGATCGGTGAAGGAAAAAATATTACTAGTAATTAGTATTTAGATTCCATGAGAAAAATAAATGGACCGCTATGATTGATACCGTTAAAAACTTTAGGAATGAATCCCGCTTGTATCCAACCAGAAATGGGTTGGTACGTTTTATTGAAGCAGTTGGTAAAAATTCGGAAAAATCAAAACAATATAAGGGTAAAAGTGCCATTTTTCCTTCTGAACTTTGTTTTGGATTGACACCGTGGCGGGTGTGAAAGGAATGAATGATTGGCTTAGATAAATTATCAGATTAAGGAAGATTGGGTAATTATTGTATTTGTAATATTTAATTGTCACATCCTCACGTGGGAGTATCAGAAGCACACGAGTCTCTTTAACACGCGCCTTTAATTGCATTTATGATCGCGACGATGATGTTTTTGTTGTATCCATTTTATATTCATTCTCCTTCATTCTTTTTGGCTTTTAGTATTTCCATTTTTCGATTTTCAAATTTGAGAAATACACAATGTAGTAGTCTGAATCGATTGTTAAGAAGAGAAAAAAGTTTTATTCTTTTATGTGATGTGGTTACTAATTTTTTCTAAGTATAATTTGTTGATGTACTGTTGAATGTTAACACATTTTACCTCTCTTTACGAATATGGTAACACCCACCACTTTTTTTACATTCCTTAGATTATTTATTGTCTTAATGCATAACAGTTTTTGTAATCGTTTGATTCAAAAAAAATTTTCTCTGGGTGAATTAATCGTTTAGCTTCTGATAAAATCTTATATCAAATGTTCAAATATCGTATGAAGGCCAAATTTCTAACAAACTATATAAACTTGCACCAAAAAAAAATCACCATTAAATTTAAACTCTAATGGATTTGTTCACTATATATGAAAAAGTCCGTAAAAGGAAAAGATGAGATTTATTAGAACGACCAGCTTAATTTCGACAGGAGAGATGAAACATTGAAATTCGATTCTATAAACGAAAGTAAGGCCAAAGAAAAGCCAAACCAACAGAGTAAGAAGTAAGCCAAAAAAGCGAAAACAGAAAGAGTTATTTGACTGGCAGAGATAAAACAAGGTCGCAAAATGACAAGTTGGCTCGTTCGTATCAACAACATTTGCTAGCAGTTTTTCGAACAAAAAAATTTAAATAAATTTTGCAAATTTAAAAGAGAAGTTCAAAAAGAATGTGAGCATTTCAAATAGTTTTAAAAGTATATCATGTATCCTTACACTTATTTCATTATTTGTATATATTGTTTGGGAATGGGCAATAAATGCACTTAGAAAGAAGGCATTGCTTTTGACAGACAGAGCACAATGTGTCATTGATAAAACAGAGATTTTGCAGGGCTTTGGTCTGCTTCTCTCAACCCCCTCCCTCCTCTTCATTCATATTTCATTTTGTCATTTTTCTTCTTGTTGAATGATTCCCACTTCTTAGTTGACCTTATTTAAACCACACACGCTTCTCTTTAAACAATTTAAAAACAAAAACAAAAACCTTCTTTGAAACCTTCTGACATCAAATAAACCAGACATCAATTCTTATATAGTAATGGTATGGATATATATAATTGAGCCAAGATCTCCACAAAGTCAACCCAAATTATTACTAAAACTGTTTGTTTTTCACATGGAAATCGTTAATGTTACTGCAATGGCAGCTGCTAAAGCTATGGAATGGTAAGTTTGTAAGGAAAAGAATAAAAACAATGAAAGGCCAAACACATCTAGAGATGTTACAGATTTCCTACCAATAACACTAATCTACAACACATGTGTATCCCACCCGGATCAGATCAGGTCGAGTCACAAATAAATAGAGATGCCTTATTAATCAATTAGGTTTACACATGGAATCTCTTCTCGTAATCTAACCCCCAAATATATGCAAGCTCAATGTTTAATGTCTCCAGTTCGGGACTTTGGTTCCCTCCAGCTTTTTAATCTTATTCAACAGATCATCGATAGTGTTCGACGCTTCCTGCAATGAAATGTTTTAGTTTTATTTGAGGGTAAGCATTCAAATGATAATTAAACGAGTCAGTGGTGAAAGGTTTGGTTAAGGAATGAGGAACCTCTAGCTTATTTCTCAGAGTTTCTTCCTCCCCATCACGTCGGTCTCTTTCCTCTGAGAATATCTCAATCAGATTCTCTTGCTCTTTCTTCATTTCTTCTATTTTTTGCCTTGCTAATTGAACCTAAATTAACCAGGAATCCATCAGGCTTGCAAACAAACTATAGAAAGAGTTAAAATGTCAGAAAGTAGGACTATACCTCAACTTCAAGTGCCTTCCTACGCTCTTTCTCACGCCGCAGCTCCTCTTGCAACTGAGAGTACCAAAGAAAAATGAGAGAACTATTACAATGAAAAGATTTTTGGTTTGAGATTTTGGACGGAGCATTAACCTGTGCACTATCTTTCCCTGATACACCATTGTCCCCATTATGATTTGGATATGAGCTTGAGTAGAACTTGTCAGAAGCTGGAGTAGGAGTTTTGATGCTTGATGGAGCAGGTCCATCGCGATCATTTTCTGGTGATGAGTCTAACATCCATAAAACATTGTTAAATGATTATTCCCTACAAGTAAAATCTCCTGGAAATGTTGTATGGGCGTTACAAAACCAATAAAGGCACTATACCTCTGTTATCATAACCATATGCAGACTTTTGATGTCGCCTGGGTGCATAGCCAATTTTGTGACAGTTCGTACTCCTGATCAACAAGGAATGAAATATTATTAGCCCTGAAATATCCATTGCAGGCTCAAGGAAGTGGGATTTTAAATCAACATGAGAAAACAATCAGACCAGTAAGTCTTCTGCATTTGAACTAGCCGTGACTCAAGTCTAGAGAGAACTGTTGTACGCTCAAACCCTTGCTTATCATGAGCAGGCTCAACAAAATTAGCTTCCAGAACACCTATTAGCAGAAGAAACTTGCATTGTAATCTTCACATAAAGTAAGTGAATCAAGTAATAGAATTTCCATATTAAAACAATACCTATGACCCCACGACCATCACTGCCTGTTGCATTCCATATCCTCCAAAATGGCTGATAACACAAGTTAATAAAAATACACAAGAATATGAAATCCACTATTTATCTTGAAAATCAAAGGCCTAGTATGGAGAGTTTTGGCAAGCAAAACGCCATTTAAGTAGAAGCAAACCTTGATGAGCCGATTTTTGTGGTAGACATTAAAGCCTTGAACATCAACATGATGTTTTGCGTCCTTCACAAATCCAATAATTACAATGGCAGACATCTGATAAGAGAAGTAGTGCACAATACCAGCTTTATGAAGATCTTGGATTGTTATAAATAGAACTGTAAGAAGGGTGGTATTGAGTTATTAAAACTTACATTTGTCACAACTCCATATGATTCAGACTGTGGTCGATATGTGATCTGCTCAGTCTGCATCATGTCATTCACTACGCTGTGGTGCTCAACATCTTTTCCCCGTAGAATGATACGAAACCCAGGTGGAATTCTTAGGTAGAGGATTGATACATAACTCTGTGAACATGTCAATAGGATGTGAGAAATGAATTTGTAGAATAAAAGGACATGCAGAACAAGATTCACAATAATATTCCTATTCAAGCTTTTTTATTATTCCCCACCATCACATCAATGTACGAAACCTTCAAAAACCATTACAGATTTACAGTCCTAACTAACTAGCATAAGACTGTCCATAGCTAATTTGGCAAAGACATCTTACTTATTATCTACAACAACAAACAAAAGATAATGGAAAAGAAAAATTTATACCCTTAGTGAGTGTTTGTATGTCAGGAAGTGCCTAGAATTAGGAAACTGAGAAGCCATTTTGATGTTTTTCTCTTCCCGATTGACACCTCTAAGTTGAATATCCTGCAGATAAACAATATTTTATGCATAAAAATTCGTATGCATCATCTCACACAATAATCCTCATTCATTGAGCAATAAAACCACATACATAAGGATCAGCATCAAAATCCAGTTCTAACATCCCTTGATCATCTTCCCACAGGTTATATATGATTATCCGTGTGCCACGATCCTTCATCAGATCAAACTACAACAAATGAAGCAACAAATTAGTGATAACAATTGTTCATAGAGATAGTAAAGGGGTGATAGAGATTAAAGAAGATAAAATAGCTCCTAATGTACTGAAATAATCCTGGGTAACGAATGCTCTCAGGGAAAATTTCATAGTATGAGTGAGTGTTAAGCAACTGCTTTGAACAAAGGGAAAATATACCTGATGAAGAAGATCTTCTTCACTAGAGAATGGCGACCATTGAATTATTGTTTCCACATTTTTCTCCCAATCACTAAGGGAAGACCGGATTATTTTACTCCATTCAGGCTCCCTTCTTTCATAGTCAAGCTGCCATTTTAAATCACATTACAAGAGAATATAAGGATAAAATAGATACAATATTCATCTAAATTTAAAAGTATACGTTGTGGACATGAAACATCTTCTGTGGCAGAAGAGATGTGCGGACAATATAAAAACAGAGCAAAGTCACAATGTTACCAGCAATACTGAAAAGTTATACATTGAGATGCAAACTAAGGTACTAAAAGAGAAGGAATCAATCACGACTCTCTGTCATTGGAGTTATCTACTGGCACAACAAAAATTTATATATGCGTTACTGCTATACAAAATCCGCATGGAACAAATCAAAGTTGCAATATATTCTACAGCAAGAAATTGTATTGCCTTCCTCAGTTTAGCCTAGAAATCAAAAGTAGAGGAATACCCAATTTTCGGGATAAAAGTTTACAGGCAGCAATACGGAGCATTCAATTGTCAACCAATCATGTGTTCTTGGAGTTTCATGCATACATACATGAGACTAGTAAGGATCAGGCAAACTAAGAGACCCTAATATCCAAAATCTAAACTGGTCTACTAAGAACTTGTTTGCTTTCATTGTAGATATCCGTTCATTTTAAAAAATGGGGTACATAAGACATATTAGTGCTCAACACTTCCTCTAAAACTGAACAAAGATTGCAATGAAATAGTGTACACGTAACCAACTGATACATGCCACTGAATCCCATGTTAACGAAAGATTAGAAAAATCATGTTGTTGAACCAAGCAATTGAATGGAATTTCATATCAGAATACCACTCATAATAGAGAAACCAAGTGGCAGACAATGTAGTTGTTCTCTAACAATGCATACAATGAAACAAAGAAAGATTACCATGGGAACAACAATGTCCTCCTTTCCTGTGCTCCTTAGAAATGTATATGATAGGAGCCCGATGCTCTGCGTAGAGCTAAAACCAAACATCAAGTAAATTATCTATAACAAGAAATTATAACTTTTAACTATTGTTCATATTCTTCGGGAATGAAAATACAATCCAACAAAAATGATAAAAGACATGATAGCCGAAAGGTGTAACATATTGATAATAAACAACTAACCTCTTTCCATCTTTCCCAGGGCAACGCGAGAATACAATAACATCAGCTCCAAGTCTCATTGTACTAGTTTTAAATCCATTGCCATCTATAAGCAGTAAATGAAATAAGCATCTACCTGCAAACTTTTGATATAAGTATCACTCGGGTTGACAAAGAATAATTACATTGTCCAATGGTGTTTGCAAGTTTGCTTTTTGCAGAGTATCCAAGAGACATGCATTGTCGCATTTTTTCAGGATCCATCCCACCCCCATTATCTGCAGTTGAAAACATAAGGATTCTCATACATAGGATCGAGAAGTGGACAAAAGTGTTGCACTTTAGGCAACCAATAACCACATGAATAAAACAGGGAAGAGATTCTCTGAGATATGTTAGGTAAAGTGTATACCTTCAATTAATAACATCCTGTTTCCTGCTTTGTTGTTTTCAAGCATGTCTACTTTAACATAAGTAGCTCCACTGGCAACCTCATCCAATGCATTATCCAGAAGCTCTGCAAAAGCTGCATAAGAGAAGGAAAATTAGCTCATATAAATAGAGGCAAACGCATTGTAAATGTAGCTCGAATAATAATACCTCCAAGAGCCCATTTGTGACTGGTTGCATTAGAATGTAAGAACTTTGGATGGACTCTTACATGATCAAAACCACCTGAGACATTATCCATGTCAAACAATTGTAACACTCAAGTTTTGTTCCAATCAACATTCCACATTAATACTGTCTAATGAGCAAAAATATGATTTGTCTTACCTGAAGAAAGATCCCAGTTAGCGCCAGGTGCTCCTTCATAATCTCCAGCTTTCCAAAACTGCTTACAACCGCCAATCCTTCCGGACGTGCCCGCGTACGGTGGCTGCGGCGGCGGCGGCATAGGCCTGAAGACATTACAGGGATTCGCAGGAATAGCATGCGTCAAAACTTCCGGCGGATTGGATTGGCCGAATCCTTCCGGTAACACAACTGCTAACTCATCAAGTGTTGTTACCTTCTTCACATTATTCCTATCCACTTCCGAAGAACCTCCGAAAGTATCTCGCGCTCTCTTCAAACCCACAAAGTTGTTTCCAGAATTATATCTTCTGTCGGCGGCGATTTCTCCAATGTCGGAGTCGTCATCGCTACTACAGAGATCGACAACAGTTACAGATTCTCTTCCCGGAAAGCCAGCCGGAGAAGTAGAAGGTGGCGGAATCTCTCGCTTCACATGAATATTCTCCATAAATAGAAAAATTGGACACGAATAAGAGATAAACTAAATAACTAATGATGAATTTTAATTTCAAAAAAAAAAAATTGAAGAAGAAGAGAAAAAAAGAGAAAACTTTTGGAATGTTTGCGCGAAGGATGATGAAGAAAACGAAAATATTGGGAAAGAAAAAAAGTATTTATATATATCTTCAGAGACTGAGGAACAAAATTGACTTAGGTTTTTTTCTTATTTAATTCTGTTAGTTGAGAAGATGGGCCATTTAAATTGTAAGCCCAATCATATCGACACTACACAACTAATTTTCATAAGCCCAATCATAGACAAAATAAAACCCTAATAAATCCTCTTACAGTAGTCAGAGGTTTCTTGAGGTTTCAGTTTCTTGTCTTTCGGGATAAACAGTAGCTAACAAATGGTAAAGAAACTTCTGCTCCGAGTTGGATCTGTTGTTCTACTTAGAGAATTCATTCGTCAATCCACTCTGTTTCTTCTTCTTAAGTTGTGTAGTTAATAACAGTGATTTTATGTTAGTCTGATCTTTAAGTTTTTTTGCATGTGTGGTTGGTTAAAAACTTAAAATGCATAATTTAATATGGCCTTGTCTGTTCCATTGTAGCTAATTTGGTTTTCTATTAGAGGAATTGAATAGTACTTGTTCTATAATTCATGCTTGCTTGTAACATTAATCATCAATCAATTAGTCACTGGTTTAAATTGCTTTCTAACTCTGTAAGCAACATCTCCAATTTGGTTTTAGGCCCCAAAGAAAGGAGTCAAAGTAGCTACAAAGAAGAAGCCGGTAATGTGCTCTCTTCCGAAGATATTTTTCCTTTATCTCTCTCTCTGTTCTTATTTACTGATAAAATGTCTTTGGTTTCAGGAGAAAGTAACAAACCCTCTCTTTGAGAGGCGTCCAAAGCAGTTTGGAATCGGAGGAGCATTGCCTCCGAAAAAGGATCTCTCGAGATACATCAAATGGCCAAAGTCTATCCGTCTGCAGAGGCAGAAGCGTATCCTGAAGCAGAGGTTGAAGGTTCCACCAGCACTTAACCAGTTTACTAAGACCCTTGACAAGAACTTAGGTCTGTTTCTACATCACACTACTGTGGATGTTATCTGTCTTGATTACCCTCTAGCTGTTTAACTCAATGTTTGTATAATCGCAGCGACTTCTCTGTTTAAGATTCTCCTCAAGTATAGGCCTGAGGACAAAGCAGCCAAGAAGGAGCGTCTTCTCACGAAGGCTCAGTCTGAGGCTGATGGAAAACCTTCGGAGTCGAAGAAGCCGATTGTTGTCAAGTATGGTCTTAACCATGTGACTTACCTCATTGAGCAGGTCTCTTCCCTTCCTGTCTAATTCATTTTGCCACTCTCTAGGAACTAACCTAGTAAGAAGAATCTTGTCTGAAACCTATCTGCTTTGTTTGATTGCAGAACAAGGCGCAATTGGTGGTGATTGCTCATGATGTTGACCCGATTGAGTTGGTCGTCTGGCTGCCCGCATTGTGCAGGAAAATGGAAGTTCCTTACTGCATTGTCAAGGGGAAATCACGATTGGGAGCGGTAACTGCGATTGTTTACTTGATGAGAGCTATCACTTATTTTGTCTTGAGAAAAAAAAAACTTGTAGTTAATCTGTGATCTCTTCCTTTGTTGCAGATTGTCCACCAGAAAACAGCATCTTGCTTGTGTTTGACCACAGTGAAGAACGAGGATAAGCTGGAATTCAGCAAAATCCTAGAGGCCATTAAGGTGAGATTTTAATTGTTAACCCATGTTTCTATGAGATATTGTGGTATACAAATCCTTAGAATGAATGAATTCAAATGGTATTTGATTATTTTGCATAGGCAAACTTCAATGACAAGTATGAAGAGTACCGTAAAAAGTGGGGAGGTGGGATTATGGGATCCAAATCGCAGGCCAAGACTAAGGCTAAGGAGAGGATTCTAGCCAAGGAGGCTGCTCAGAGGATGAATTAAGAAGCTCCCTATTGGTTTCATTTTTGGAAAGCTAATTTTATTCAATTTGCACACTACTAAGAGTTTAAATCCAAGTATCTCTCTTTTTCACAATTTTGCTTGCATCGCCTTATTTCGACTTAGGCTATATATACAAACTTATTCATTGGCCCCAAGAGACCAGCTTATTGTTCCATCAGTAGAACTAAATTTTAGCAGCTGTTTTTTCTTTTAATTTTGTTCGTTAAGCTTCGTTGAAACTTGTCTTGAAAACAACTTAAAACACGTCTCAGCCTGGCGTCATCAGTATGTTTTGAATTCTTAACATGAAGACGTAGTCATTATAACATTAATTAATGAGAAATTCCTAAAAATAGCCCTAAAACAAGTTTTATTGACAATAATAGCACACACTTCATAAACTTCCAAAAATAGCACTAGTTAACTTACTATTAGTATTTTTGTTCTAAAATTTTTATCACTAGTTTTATTTTCAATAATACCACAATTTTTATATAAAAGCTATTCAACAAAATAAATTAAAAATAAATTTAAAATATTATATTTGGGTTCTCTATTTCCAATTTAGGGTATATATTTCCACCATTTAAAAGAGATTTTGATTCATTTTAATATTAGTTTATGGTATTATATTTGGGTTCCCTATTTCCAATTTAGGGTATATATTTCCACCATTTAAAATAGATTTTTATTTTAATATTAGTTTGTGGTATTATATTTGGGTTTCCTATTTCCAAATTAGGGTATATTTTTCCACTATTTAAAAACAATTTTGATTCAATTTAATATTAGATTAGTGTTTGCTCTCTTTTTTATTTTCTATCTTATATTTTCATTAAGTTAAATTAAAGTTTATGGTGCTATTTGTGGAACTTTTCAAATGAGGTGCTATTTTTGGAAAAAACAACTTTTTTGGGGTTATTTGTGTCAATCTCCCTAAATTAATACACGATTGAAAATATTAAGACCATTGACATTGTAGATATGCGTGGCAGCTAAATAAGCGATACAACAAGAAGAAGCCATTTTCTAATTTAAAACGATTACACACCTCATCAGTCATCATCATCAACATTCCTAAACCCAGTTTTATGATAAATAAAGCAAAAAGTAGATTAGACAGGACATGATGGGACCACCACCAACACCATTACAATAATACTAGTCAGGCTTCTTCTGTCTGCTCCTCTCTTCTGATTCAGTGACTGTGAGCCTCGTGTCCCTCCTAAAGATCACATTTTAAAATCACAATTAATTTAAAAAGGAATTAACACACTTGTTAAACGCAAATGGTCGCTACGTTAGAGAGAAATTAGGCACAGTCTTACGTTTCCTAGGACTATATATTAAATGAATTAATCTTTAAAAAAAAAAGATTCTTTATTTGACCCCACTAAAGAATTCTAGAACTATGGTTACTTTTACGTTTTTTGCTTTATGAATCTCAAAATTAAAAAAATTACCCGGTTGGGGAAAATGGACTGGAGGATGTTGGGCTTGGTGGCCTTGGAGTGGGTGGAGCGGAGGACGCCGTGTTTCTTGAACTGTTCTCTAACAACACGGTTATAGATAAAAGCTGCGCCTTGAAACTGCGGCAGAACAAGCCAAGCCACGAACACAAGTTTCACTGTATACCAAATCGGAATCCACTCAATAAGCGATTGCAGAATCAGTTCCGTGAGTGAAAGGAACGAGTATATTATCCAGTACGCGAGCCACTGTTCATCGTCAACTTTTGTTGTGCTCTCCATTGCTATCACCGATGCGTACCTGAAAATTCAACGTTTTTCAGATTTTGTTTTTGATCTAACAAAAAGAAGAAAAATCAAACATGAAAAAACACTTACAATGGATACAGCAACATCACTATGGGCCTGCATCAACAAACCGATTACGTTTATAGATTAGAAATCGAAACAGAGGAATTTAAAAAGTAACTAATTTTGGAAAAAAAATAATGTAAGGAAGGATAAGTAATTATACCCAGCGCCTGAGTGAAGAGCAGTGAGGAAAGTCCAAAATTTGTTGTCCATTTTTTTTTTCTTCCTTGCAAGTTTTTTTTAAAGCTTTAGGGCTTTGAGAAAATTTTCAGATGTTAAAGAGAGCGAATGAGAGAGACAAGTCTGTGAAAATTTCGAGGCTCTTTAATTTTCTGTGAGATGAAGACAAAGAAATGTGAAGGAAAAAACCTAATTTATAGAGAAGGAAGGTACCTTAGAGAAATGGTACGGTTTGCTACAGTAGTTGGTTGGTTCACACCCTTTTCATTGGCTCATAGGAGGAATATGATAAATAATGGTATTATTTTATTTTAATTACCGTCGTACTGGAACTCTGATGCCGACATACAACTAGTCCGGTCTGGTCTATCGGTTCAATTAGTGTGATTCCGTTTTTGGTTGTCTGGTTCAATTCGGTTCAGTTAATTTATCTACGTTTTATCTCACACGTGGCGAGATTCTAAGCTTGAAGGCGTCGACACGACACCGACCTCAAAGTAAAAAAACAAAGCGAAGACGTCGGTGAGAGCTTCTGTCATTGCTTATGTGCTTTATTTATTTTTTTGTTTCTTTTAAAGAGATACTTTTGTCATTATTAATCTTTTTGCTGATTATTGTTTTACCTTCTTTTCAAAGTGCTAAATTTGTGAGAATTTAAGAATTAATTTGATTGAGGTTAACAAAAATATTAATGGGGTTTGATTCTTCTCCAAGTCATGTAAGCGTCAGAAGAAGTTAAGACCCAATTATATTCTTTTGTTCCTTTGATAAAAATTTATCTTCTTAACATGTAACTTCGTAAAACCCAAGTTAAAAGTAGACGATTCAAGTAAAAAATATTTACATATGGATGAAAAGGGAGATATGCGTGGATTTAAACACTTAATATGCAAATTCATAAAATTAGCTTCCAAAGATGTATCCATTGAATGGGTGGATTGTGTAAATGAGCCTTTAGTTGTTGCCTGTTGGAGTCAATTTTCTATTTAAATGATTAGCTCTAATAAGCCTCTAACCAAATTGATTTTAAGGTATTTTAAACACTTAGTGTCACCGATGCAACAATAGTTCTTTTTGCTTCTTCATCCAAGGGTAAGAGTATATTTTGTAATCGTTTTCTAACCCAAAATACATACATTGCTCTTACTGTTTTGGCAAAAATGTAAAGAGAAGACGAGAGGTAATAATACAAAACTAAACCTTTTCTTTATTGAGTTTTGATGAAAATTCACAAACCCAAATAAAAAAATAAAATCTCATGTAGGAACCAAAGTATTGATATGTGTATTCATGGAGAGATGATCAAAGCAGTTCATCAACACAAATAAAACCCATGACAAAAGCATCACCATAGTAATAGAAACAATCCTTCCCATCGTCGTCTTCTTTTTTGATTTCCTAGTATCACTCGAACTCGTCACATTCGAAGACCAACAAGATGAATGAGAAAACAATGTCGTCTTCTTGGTTTGATCATCATCATCATCAGAGTCGTGAAAGAGCTTTCTCCTTAGAGGTGATCTTTCTTGTATTATCTCTGCCTCTGGTTTGTGTTGGAGAGAGAGCATTAGGTTTCTGGGAGAGTTTTCGACATAGTCAAGAGCTTCTTCCACTGTGATCCATGAAACTGCAGATGAATTTTTACCTGTTTTCATGGCTGTCCATTCTTCCTCAAGCTCTCTCAACTGCTGCTGAAGACCTTCATGTCGATTTTCCTCTCTTTCTTCCTTTTTCATTTCTTACAATTTACTTTGCTACGAATTAAGAAGAATGCGGTTTTTAACAGTGCGTGATCTTATGAGATCTCATCTCAGTAATTACTTTTTTTTTAAAAAAACCTTTAGTTGAAATTATAATATTTGAAATTTGAAATTGAACAATTCAATGTCAATAACTGAAATTGATTCTACCAAGAGGAAAATCATAACTGACCACCACGAAATTCTGCATTAATTTGTTCATAATGTGAAGGCAACAAAAACAAACGATTGAGATATACATAGAATCTCAGAGATCATAGAGTTAAATTAAATCTAGGACACACTGGTTGGTTAAGACTTAAGAGGTAAAAGAGTTGGAAATGTCTTCCATCACACCTTTCCCATCTTCACCATCATAGTAGAAGAAGTTTTTCAATGGGTCTCCTTTGCCTGACACTGCTTTGATCACCTCCTGCCACATCAAAATCTTTCTTGTCAAATTACAAGTTTCCAGTGAGAAAATTCGAATGCGAAAAGAGAGAGAGTGAGAGAGATAACCTGTGCTAATATTCCTCCCACAATGGCACAAGCTGGTGGGAATTCAGTAGTACCAGTGATAAGTCTCTCCAAGAGACTATCTGGTATATGGCTCTCGCTCACAGACTGTCGCAATATTTTCAATTTTTCAGTGAACTGAGTGACATTTCTAAAGAATGGCAAAACAGGAAAACACACTTACGTTTGCCTCACAGAGTTGCTTTTTGATTTCCAAGACTCTGGCAAGATCGAGTAGCGAACATTCTCCATGTTTGCGCCCTTCACTTTCCTCAAACACTTCTATTACTGAAAAAAATCTCATAGGAACACCAAAGATTAGTGAAGCAGTTTTTGTTGTACGTATCTGCCTTGAGATTTCAAATTATACTGTTTGTGGAATGTAATCAAGAATTTAGCATTGGTAACTAGTAACCACCTCTCATAGCAAAATAGAGCTTTGCTGTTCTTCGAGGAATCGGTTTCCATGGTACCGATATAGCTTCCTGTGGCAATAAATCAACAAATCCTAATTTTATTACATCTTATGCAGATGTAAAGACTATTAGTGGCAAGAATCAGTGTTAAATTGTACCTGAAAACTTGGGAAATTTAGTTCGCATTCCACCGTCTCTTCAAGCTTTTTCTGTGGAAAGAAAATTGTCAAGAAGGTGTTAATGAAGTTTAAATGTTCAATGGAATTATAGAATTAAAATAGGAGCCAGATGAAATGTCAAAATGTAAACACCTTCATGTACTTGTAATCTTGAAGGTCCACAAAGATTTCACCACATGAGTCTCTACAATCGACTGTATAGAATGCCACACGTTTCACTAACTTCCGACATTTTTCATTGACATATTTCTGCAAAAAAAAACAGACAACGTAATGAAGAGATGTATGGAGCAACTAAAGATGCAAGGAAGTGGTAACTATGTAAAAGATGGTATCAATACTTTGGTAGCACGAGAACCGTAGCCTATAACTACGACATAAAACTGCTCAAAAAAATCAGTGCCAAGCGTTGACAGATCACCTGTAAGATTCGAAAAAATGATCAGACAAAAGTTGGTACTTTATTCAAACTTTAAAGGAGAGGTATTAGAGGGAAACCTTTCTCTACAGAAACACGGACCATAGGATTGAAATCCTTGAGTGACTCACAACAAATCTCAGCCACAGTTTTGCCACTATAAGCGTTTTCATCAGGCAGAATCAAAAAGTTGGCGTTCAAGGCCTCCTCATTCACTAAACGATCATCCATCAAAGTCACCGAACCAACTCCTGCCAGCACAATGTTCTTGCAAAACTACCCACCAAATGGAAGCAAAGCCAAGAAATACCATTAAATTAACTAATTGGAAAGCATGACATCTCAGCAAAAAATTACAGAGTTACAACTACCTCAGCAACAGTCCCCTTAATTCCAGATACCAAGATATGAGCTTTGGTCAATCTGCAAGCAAAACACCAACCTCACACTATATCAAATCGTGCCAAGCTTACACAGTAATTATATGATAGTGTGGTGTATCAATAAAATAAGCTTCAGCAAAAAGCAAAATATGAATGAATACATCAATCTCTTCAAGTTATAGTTTTTATTGCCACAGGAAGCTCATTAATTACAAATTCACTTGTCTAGAAGCAGAATCCAAACTCTAACCCAATATAATTGAAATCCTCTTAAGACAAACAAATAAAAACTAAAACTTGAAGCCAAGAGGAAGGAATAGAATGGAGAAGAAACAAAAAAGATAAAACATTTATGATCTAAATCCGCAATTTAAGTAGTAAACTAGTAACCATTAAGCATTCTCCTAAAATGGCGAAATAGTAAGAGTTTAGTACTCCAAGTCTCGAAGCAAAGATGCAGCCTAAAAGCAATTGAATTCAGAAAAGTGAAAACTATATTCAGTGTTGAGAAGAGAAAGTAACCTTCTTTGAGCATTAGCGCCCCAAACCCTAATCTGACGGTCGTACAAGGCAGTCTCCTGCTCGGTAAGCTCTTCTCCGTCCATTCGCAAATTCAAGCTATCAATTCAACAAAGCTTTGCTTTAAGAAACTAGAATTTGCAAATTTGCATGTATAATTACTGCAGAATCTTGAAACTGGGAGCTTTCGATAAACCTAGTCTGCACTGCACTGGGTCGATTTGGGTCAACTCTCTCAGTGTTTGCCAAAATTGAAAAATGAAAACTCAACCGGGGTTTTTATTTATTTTATTTCTAGTAAATAGAAAAAATAGAAATGGTATGTTTCAATCGCCGGTTGGATCCGGTTCGACCGCATATCGGTTGATTAGTACATAAAAGATCAATTTTCATATGTTTTGATGTTTAGCAATAATCACATTTCATAATTGATAAAAATATATTTTAAATCCCATTTAAATGGTATTAATATACAAACAAATCGTCAATGACGGTCAAATTGGTTTTGACAGAGAGGCGACTAAGACACATACAACACGACTCTTTCCATGATACCATAACAATGTCGGCGTTTACTTCGGTTTGATATTAAACATAATCTTAATCTAGTAAGAATATCTATATTTTACAGAAGAAGATTAAAACAAATACGGAAAATTTACACAAGTTTTCACCTCTTTTGTTTGAGTTTTTATCTACTTTATATATCAAAACATTATGAAAAAAGTAAGTATTAAAGAAAAGAGTATTGCACATACCTGCGAAATCGTGAAAATAGAGTTTCCTTGTCCAGTAAAATCTTTTTCATTCTCTTTTCTCTGCACAATTCTGCAAATGTTCAAACACTGGTGAAGATAAAGAAACATAATAATTATTCAAGACAATTGAACGTCTTCTTTTCTATCGTTTCATTTCCCTCTCGCTCTCTTGAATTTGATTCGCTGGTAATTATTTTAGTGGCATGGTTTTTTGTTTGGTTGCCGTCACTTGAGTCTTTGCTTAGTTATTAGAGTCAATTTGGTTTAATGAAACATTCAATGAACATGTACATGTATGATTAGTTACATTGAACTTTGCGGCTTGTATTTTACCATCGAATTTTGTGAAATGGATGATGAAAAAAAGGTGAAATTTTATTGGTCCTTGGGTGAAACTCTCTATCTACGATAAAATATTTAATACTTTGTACATATATCTCAGACTAGTATTTTTTTTGGGTCAAACAAGAACAGAAATAAGAAAAAGTTCAAATATACAAAAAAAAAAAAGGGAATTCAAAATTACAGTATGTGATTTAAATTTTTTTTTTTGTCATTTCAGTAAGCGTTTTGAGACACTTGGAGGAGAAGAGAGACTAGAGTAACCCATAAACTAGAAACATGAGTTTGGTCGGCAGTTTGCAACTCATCCTCCCGCCACGGCCGAGAAGCACCAAGTTCTTGTGCTCACTGAAAAACCCAACACAAGGACAAGAAGAACTCTCTTCTTCTTCTCCTTCAATCTCTCTCTTACCAAAACTTATCTCGTTTGCTCTTGCTCTCTCTCTTACCTCCTCTTCCCCTGCCTTAGCCATTCCTTCTCTCTCCTCTTCTCAGCCACTCACCACTCCTTTCACCCAATCCAAGTTTGTGCAGACTGGTCTTCTCAATGGGTTTGTTCCTCTTCTCACTCTCATTCTTGCTCTCCAAAACAAAGCTAATCTTGATTACTTTTCCTTTTTATCATTTGTGTAGCAAAATTAGACCTTGCCCTTCCACAAACCCAGGTTGTGTATCGACTAATCCGACCTCATCTTCCTTCTCATTTCCATTGACGATCCCTGAAACCGATACACAGGATCCCATTCAGGTCTATTTCCTCTTTTCACCATCTTCAACACTTGTCTCAATTTAGCCTCGCTTCTGATTAATTCTTTGCTCAACGCAGAAACTGAAAGAAGCAATAATGAGCACCCAGAAGAACCCCAAGTTTGTGGTTCTTGAAGATACTCCATACGGTAATTATTTGTCACCACAATTGGAGTTT
Source organism: Arabidopsis thaliana x Arabidopsis arenosa (assembly GCA_019202795.1). NCBI lineage: Eukaryota > Viridiplantae > Streptophyta > Magnoliopsida > Brassicales > Brassicaceae > Arabidopsis > Arabidopsis thaliana x Arabidopsis arenosa. The sequence continues at coordinate 6,528,887 of CM032924.1, forward strand.
TTTTTTTTTTTTTTAACAATTAAAAATTTGAGGAAAGATCATAACATTGACACACAATTGCATATATTTGCAGGGAGATATTTGGAGGCAGAGGTAGAAGGAGGAGGATTTAGCAGAGATGTGATGGAGTTTTTGGTGAAGCAAGATGTGGTTGCTTACAGGTGTATGGCCACTAAGGTTACCTTTGTGTATCCTTTCACCACTGCTTTTGGAGACTCCAAGGGACAAGAAGAGAGGATGAAGAAGCTCATCAACAAGCTTGGTTGGTATGCTCCTACCTTTGAATCCATGGAGTAAAAATATGTAGGACATTCTTGCAAGCTGCAATGTTTTATCCATCATGCACTGAGTTTGTTTTGTCTTTTGAGAATCAAAGAAATCTATGAGCCTTTGCTCAAATGAGGCGCTAGATGATGTGTATTACAACTTCCAAACGTTATATTATAAGGGAGAGGAGGGATATTCCAGAAAACTTGAATAAGTAATAATCGTAACAATTTCTTTATATTCATCTAAAATCAACAAAAATCATTTAAAACTAATCAAATGAAAGTAAAATCATCAAAATAATTTAAAACTTATAAAAACTCAAATTATTCAAAATGTTAATCAGTTAATGTTTTGTTAATGCTAGTGGTTCCGTAATAGTGGGCTTTGGTCAAAAAATGCAACGCGAGCCCACTATAGTTTTGACTTTGCTGACATGGCATAACTCCGTCGAGGATCGGTCTGTGATTGGCTATTCAATATCCATGTGACGTTCCCTCTCTCTTTTTCTATATATCTGTGTCATTCATTTTTCCGAAAACTCCCATTTTGTTTTCTCTTCAGAACAAATAATTAACGTAACACAAAAAAAAAAAAAAAAGCGACATGGACGCCATTGATTCCGTCGTGGATCCGCTTAGAGACTTTGCCAAGGACAGCATTCGCCTTGTTAAGCGTTGTCACAAGCCAGATCGCAAAGGTATTTATTCTTCTTCTTATCCCACGGATTCAACGAGATCTGTCAACGGATTTTCCTTTTTTAGCTCGAAATTCTGTTCTTTAGATAGTTATTGTGAGCGATCTGTGTCTTTTAATCGTCTGATCATCTGGATCTATATGAATTGTTTGAGGATTGGAAAATCTGAATAATGAAGAGATCCGTGTTTGATTCTGTGTTGCCTTTTTTTTTGGTTGGTTGTAGAATTCACGAAAGTGGCAGTGCGTACAGCAATCGGGTTCGTAGTAATGGGATTCGTGGGATTCTTTGTGAAGCTCATCTTTATTCCCATCAACAACATCATCGTCGGTGCTACTTAGGTGATTTCTCTTCACCAATTTCTTCTTTTTCCAGCCATGCATGCTTAAATCTATTTGGGATTTTTGTCTGATAATGATGATGATTCATTGATCATTTTCATACTTTTTTCAATTGGTTAAGCTACTTCGTCTAGTACAGATTCATCTATATAGCTAAGATGTTGTTTCCATGAATACTCTGCTCTGTCTCCACATTCTTATAAGTCCCATTCCCCAAGTCTAAACCTGTTGTGTAGCGTTTGGACATCTAGTTGGATTGTTTATGCATATTATGGAGAACTCATTGAAGTAAAAGTTGGCTTTTTTTTTTTCTGTAGCATGCACTAATAGATACTCTCCGATCCTGGCTGGAATTGTTGATTTGGTTCAAAATGTGGGAAAGAATACGTCTACTTTTGTAAACTATTTGTTCCTATGCCAGTCTTTTGAAATTTGGTGGTAAAAAGATAACTGCTACAAGAGTTAGTTTTTTTTTTGGTTTCTGTCTGAGTCAAATGATCTAAGAGGTTTGTTCGGAACTGCTGATAGACTTTTGATTCAATCATGAACATTGCATTGCATTGGCTTTTACCATGTCCTTGTAATTTGGGTACTAGTCTGCTAAAGTTTGGTTTGACATGTTTGCAGATAACAAGGGAAGATAAAATGGAGAAGGGTAGTTACAGCTTTGTTGTTTCATGAAGACACTTCACAGTTTTTTTTTGTTTTTTTGTTTTTTTTGTTCAGATACTCAAAAAGAGGAAACATTTTGTGAACCTAGTTTAACCACACATTTGAGATCAATCTCTAGTAACTTGCATTCTGTTTAATGTATGTCACTGTTTATTTCGCTATTCCGTAAGAAAATTGAAAGTTTTGGTGAATGGGGACGAGGCTTAACCCTTAGTTGTGGTGACGAATCTTACAAAGTATATATACTGCAGCTGTGTTAGCAAGAAAGGGAAGTAGTAACTCAACAACAGATGTTTTCGTGCATGATGTGCACAGGACGGCCGAAAAGTGGCTCTCCTGGGAATTCTTATGTCAGGAGAATCTGGTTTCAGCTAAAGGGAACTTCTGGAAGTTTAGGATAAAAGGACAATCAAATGCATCCAGGTTTTGCTCACCAGAAACAGTCCTCATCAGATATTAGCAAAATTTTGTACATTTAAACAACAGAAACATTGTTGTCCACTTAGTTCGACACACTACTGCGTCTTTATCTCATACCAGCGTAGCGAAACATATTCGAAATTAAAGCAATTTATTGTAGAGTGTACAAATGTCATTCTAAATATGTGTGTCCAACTAGAAAATGGATACAGTTTATTGAAATGGCCACAATCTATGCACCACACAGCAAAAGTTATTTCAATTTATCTCCCAAAGGAAGATCAGATAGTCGCAGAAAGGCCTTCTCAATGGTCAATGCTATATTTTATTACTGCATAAGCTACGTGAAACTTTAACCCTTTAAAGTCTCCCGTACCATAAACAAAATTTATCCATTTTTTCACACTACTTCAAAGGAGTATCCAGGATCACATACCTCTAAAATTCTATCATAGCTCAACATGAAAAACAAGATACACTGGAGCAGGATCTCCAATAAACGAGGATTATAAAATTCCTACATGAGATAATCCTTACTAGTTGCCATTTTGGATGTCAGCCACAGCCATTACTCATCACTCTCTCTTCGCTGCAATCACAATTAATGTATATACATAAGGCCACTGAAAAATTATTTCTCGAAATAAAATTTAAACAGTATCAACAAAGCAAATATGTTCTTCACCAAAAAAAAAAACAAAGCAAATATGTATCCATTTATCTTGAGTATAAAAGGAACACATGATATGTGGCTAAAAGAAATATCAATCTAAACAAATATGTTTGAGGATTAGAAAAAAATAGTAACTGACATGAGACCAGTCATTTGTAATTCAATATTATAAAGGCAAAACTTACCGCCCGTTTGCTAATGTACGGTTGTATTTTTACTGGTTCTGATTCTGTAGAGACGCTTTCAGTTTTTACTAACTTCCGTTTTTCCTTCTCAAATTCTTTTCTGGATTCTTTTCGAGTGCCTGATTGCCAAACCCGACCAAAGTTGGGAAGCCAGTCTGCATCAATATTACTATTCGTTGCATGTCCACTTTTCTCCATTTCTATCTCTATCTTTCTCCTTTCAGCCCATGCAGCGCCAACCCTATTAGGGTTCAGCTTACAATTCTTCCTAGGTACCTTTGCCTGAACGCAGGCCATGTCTGACTGGTTTAGTTGAATATTAGAAACATTCCCATCATTTGCAACAAGCCATGGTGGAGGAGCTCCAGAGTGAACGTTCCCGCCAGCATCGGTGGAATGTGAGGACGAAATGCTAGACATGCCCACCACACCTGACAAGAATAAAACTCATGCCATTAACGTGCATATCAGATTGGCTACATCAATGAAATTCATAGACCTAGACAATGAAGCCCTAATCATGAAATTAACACGACGCAGATCAAATTTGAACACCAAGCAGAGGCCTACCTGGAGGATTGTAACTGCCCTCAATTTGTTTCTTATCCTGGCTCACCTGATAATTCTAGATGAAGACAATGTCAGTCACAGGCTCATATATTGATATATATAAGTTTGGACTTAGACAATGAGATAGCTCTGGAGGTATGATGTAATTGAACCCATGGAAAAAAGAAGCCCAAACAGTGATGGAACTTTTAGGATAAAAAACAACACACAAAGGTATTTCTTACCCCAAACTTTAGAAAAAAATCATTCTGCCAAAAATACCTCTCATATATAGAAGATTTTTGATGTGCCAATTACGCATATAACACATAAGAATTTCTGAACCAAGGAATACTTATGACCATAATCTTTACAAAGCATGGCCTATAACCAAAATTCTGAGCCAAAGAATCCACATGGTGAAACTAAGAGGAAGCGTCATATAGATGCACCATAATCAGAATATCAATGTTACTATGACTGAAACCCACCTCTTGGGTGCAATAATTACCGTTGCCCGAGTACTCCTTGCTTCTACAAGGAATGGATTGTTGGCCAAACCCGTTCCCTAGAAAATATAATTATAGAGACAATTATATACAACTTGTGAAACACTTAGAAACTGACAAATTATGGAGGTCGGAATTAACCAAAAATACCTGCTACATGACATAGAGGGAGGTGGGAAGCATCCATGTTCAGATATGAACCATAATGTGTAACTCCAGGAATCTCTGAAAGTGATATCTGATACTCATTCGTATTATACTGTAAAGGCATAACAACATTTGAATTATGTGAATTTATATGGTGTGCAGGAACTTTTTCAATTCTATCCATAGTTTCAAACGCAAGTTTAGTGTGGATATCATTAGATGTCCCAAACAGCTGTCGACAGGACCCTTTAAAAGAGGATGCATCTTCATTTCCCAATGACTGGCATTTTTTTTCCCACTGCATCCAGCATAAATAAAATTTCATTAGAGATTTCAACGAATAACATGTCTACACTCTTAAACCGAAGGTTGTGCCCCAGGTTATGAAAAAAATACTGGCTACAATTGAGAAATATCAAACAGAAGAGCATAATGTTCAAGTACATATCATATACCTTAGCTACATCAGCTTCTGAAATTCGGAAGTCGTCTACGCAATCCATTGCCGGGCCATTTTTCGATAGAAATTGCTTGATATTCTTAAGATGATCCGAACTTGCGAAGTGAGTGATTGCCTTAGAACTGATAAAAGGTGTTCAAACAAATTATTATGTGCAGTCACAATTTTTCTCATAGTCAGAAGACACTTGGATTTTTCCACTTCCATGAGATACAATCCCAGTGTTCTAGAATATTTAACTCTACCAACAACAACAAATTATTTCGAGTACTACTAATGTTCGCACAACAATGAACCTAAATCGAACTAACAGACTTATATCAAGAGAAAGAGATAAGGGAATGACATACCAGGCGAAGGAGCTACCGAGCTCAACGATGTCTTCATCGCAGAAAACACACCAAACACGGTTTTGCGACTGCTCTTGTGGCCGTAGAACGCTAGGGTTCTTCAGGAAGAATCTGACGTCAGCTATCTTGGATCGGAATCGATCGAGTAAGGAAGAGAGGGAACTTTTGTGGCGAGGGAAGTACTTGTGGCGCGAGCCTTGGTCGTGATGCAACCGGCACACCTTGCAGAACTCGATTTCACTCTTTTTTGATGGTTTCTTCATCTTCTTCGTCTTTCCAAAGTGACGACCCCAATTAGGGATGCGATTACAAGGCCTTTGAAGCCACGGTGGCCAAATTTAACCATCAACTTTATTTAATTCCCGGTTAAAAGCCGGTCCGACCCCGATCAGTCTTAAGTCCGAATAAAAGGAAAATCCAAAAAAATTCGTTCATTGTATTTTTTAAAACTGTAATATTAACTTATAAGTACTATCATTAAGGATAAAAAACTGTTAGAATATTAAAGAGAAACGGTTAGAATATTCCTGACTACGATTTGATTCGATAGACATGAATCAATTTTGTAAGATTCTTAGATATATCCTCTGATTATATAATAAATAGACCTTTCAGGTTTTGTTTTTCAGTCACAGCAAAGGAAAAACAAAATTATGGGTAGAGGTATAGTTGTGCTTCTGTGTTTACTCGCACTCTTCAGCTCGAGCTTATGTTTGGATCATGCCAATGGTCGTGGAGATCAAGCACTGGCTCAGATTAATATTTACGAAACACGTCTTGCTTTGGATACTTCTGTCAAACTTCACGCTTCCCCTCAAGTTCTTGGTTCTCAGGTTCCAAAACATATTCTTTCCTAATGTTACTGTTCTTGTCGGATTCTACTTTTAGTACAGATATATATATATTAATTCTTATGAGATGGTTAAATGTCAAAATTTTGTATGATATTCTGAGTTTAGCTGTTCTAGTGAGAGAATATGTCTTCTTGATTTCAACTTTAAGTATCTCAGAAACCAAACTTTAATTGATTTTTTTTTCATGTCATGACTCTGATTTTACAGGGTGAAGATACTGAATGGGTAAATCTTGCTATCTCCAACCCCAAGCCCTCTTCAGACGATTGGATAGGAGTTTTCTCTCCAGCAAAATTCGAGTATTTTTTTCTATTCTACATCTGTGTTTGTTAAATTGTGAATGTGCCTTTGGTGCATTATTATTAACTCGTCTTTGTTGTTAGCTCGGGTAACTGTTGGCCAACAACTGGTGGCAAAGAGAAAACTCCTTACATATGTTCATCTCCCATCAAGGTTTGGTTTATCACATAGTGACCTGTGATTTCTTGATTTAAGTCCCGGTGTAACATTCCTTTTTCTTTTTTTTTCTATTTGGCAGTACATGTATTGTAACTCTCACCCTGACTATATGAAGTCCGGGAATGTGATTCTCAAGTTCCAGATTATAAATCAGAGAGCTGATATCTCTTTTGCACTGTTTTCCAGTGGGGTTAAAACTGTAGGTTAACTATAGTTTTTCTCAGTTTACTATTTTAGTTTGTATACCAAGTGGACTTATCGATCTTTTGAATATCACAGCCACACCTTCTCGGTGTTTCGAATCCTGTAGCTTTCGTCAATCCTAAAGCACCCCTATACCCACGTCTTGCATTAGGGAAGAATTGGGACGAAGTAAATTTTTCCATAACTTGACTCAATGGCCTTGGGACTTGAGAAAGATTCAAAACTTTTAAAGCTGCTATGTTTGGGATCTTTAGCTAAAACATGCTTTTTTTGAGCTTTTGATAGATGACCGTGACATGGACTAGTGGTTACAACATAGATGAGGCTGTTCCATTCATTGAATGGAGTGCAAAGGGACTTCCAGCTAGAAGATCACCAGCTGGAACATTGACCTTTAACAGAAACAGCATGTGTGGTATGTCCTGTCTTCTATATCTTTTGCTGTGATCTCTGAGGCAATAGTCCTGGATTATCTGAAACTATTCATCTGGATCATTCTAGAGATTTGATTTGTGGATGCATGTTATGTTTACACAGGTAATCCTGCTCGCGGCGTTGGTTGGCGTGATCCTGGTTTCTTCCATACTTCTTTCTTGAAAGAACTTTGGCCAAACCGCGAGTATGAAATCTTGAGATTGCTTCTTTTTCGTCTAAAGCAAGAGTACTAATATAGTTTTCTAACTGTAACTCCCAATCCTTTGGTTTCCAGATACACATACAGGCTAGGCCATGACTTGGTCAATGGTTCGACAATTTGGAGCAAGAATTACACCTTTGTGTCCTCTCCTTATCCTGGACAAGACTCGAAACAACGGGTCATAATATTCGGTGACATGGGAAAGGTATCGTCTCTTTTAGGCCATTATCCATGAGCTCTCAGATTATTATCTGTAATTGTTTTCCTTGATTGAAATATGTTTCAGGGTGAGCGAGATGGCTCGAATGAGTACAATGATTACCAGCCTGGTTCCCTCAACACAACAGACCAAGTCATCAAGGACTTGAAGGACATTGACATTGTTTTCCACATTGGAGATCTCACTTATTCCAATGGGTATCTCTCCCAGTGGGATCAGTTCACAGCTCAAGTCGAGCCCATTGCTTCTACTGTCCCCTACATGATAGCGAGGTTAGTCAACAAGAAAAGCTTCACCATTGTTCTTCTCCTCTCTACTCTTGCAGTGCTTTAAGTTATTCCTTTTTCACTACAGTGGCAACCACGAGCGTGATTGGCCAGACACTGGATCTTTCTATGCCGGTACAGACTCTGGAGGAGAGTGTGGTGTTCCTGCAGAGACCATGTTCTACTTTCCTGCTGAGAACAGAGCTAAATTCTGGTAAAGTTGTTAACCATTGACATTTTCTTGAAGTTCCGGAAGAGTATCTTACATATTTCGGTTGAATGGGCAGGTACAGAACAGATTACGGAATGTTCCGCTTTTGTGTAGCAGACAGTGAACACGATTGGAGAGAAGGCACAGAGCAATACAAATTCATCGAGAATTGCCTTGCCACTGTTGATAGAAAGACTCAGCCTTGGCTCATTTTTATAGCTCATCGTGTCCTTGGTTATTCCACCAATGATTGGTATGGCAAAGAAGGAACCTTTGAAGAGCCTATGGGAAGAGAAAGCCTACAGAAACTGTGGCAGAAGTACAAAGTTGACCTTGCTTTCTACGGCCATGTCCATAACTATGAGCGAACCTGCCCCATTTACGAGGTTTGATCCTATCCTAAATTGCTCGATTTCCGTCTCATAGATGTAGTGTTTTCTCTGAGCTCTTCACTTACCTTTTTGTTTTCTATTGCAGAGCCAATGTGTGAACAATGATAAGGATCACTACTCAGGGACCTTCAAAGGAACCATCCACGTTGTTGTTGGTGGTGCAGGAAGTCACTTGTCTCCCTTTAGCTCACTGGTACCCAAATGGAGTTTGGTCAGAGATTATGACTTTGGGTTTGTGAAGTTGACTGCTTCTGATCACTCATCACTTCTCTTTGAGTATAAGAAGAGCAGCACTGGCCAAGTGTATGACTCCTTCAACATCTCTAGAGATTACAGAGATGTTTTGGCTTGCACTCATGATAGCTGCGAGCCCACCACATCAGCTTCATGATCTTTTTTTTTTTATTACATAGTTTTCCTTCAAACAATTAGCTTCTTAGTATTCTTTTTTTAACAGGTTTTTACGCAATTCTATTGAACAATATTTATTGATTTCTTCAATTGCAGGGATTTACTCTGCACACAATTTAAGTAATGATTTTTTTTTCTTCTCATTTTCATTAAACAAACTATCTTACATCATAACAATTGTGTGAGAAGCCAAAAAAAGGTGGCTACAAGTTTAAAAATTTGCTTCCCTCTGTTTGCACGAACACAACACAGTGACCAAACAATATACTTTGACTCTCTTCTCGTCAATCGGACATCTCCACTTCAGGGGGCTTGTCTTGTTGGTTCTCATGTGAAATCGTAGATGCAAGATCTTCTACTTTCAGAGGAGAATGTCGGGCCATATATTGAAACATGATCTGCAAGATGGATTGGAAATGCTTGAGTTAATTCATAAACAGTATTCTCCTAAAGTTCGTATGCCATATGCGAAGAAAGATAGTACCAACCTTGGAATAGCTATCAGCAAAGGCTCGGGCTCGATTTGACACACTAATATATTGCAAATCCGCCTTCTCAAATCTACCATCCACACACTTCAGCCCTCCATCGCCAATGGCAAAGCGAATAAGACTTCCTGAAGACAGTCCTGACTGTAATATCCAACATGGCACGAACCACACATTTAGCAAAGTAACACAATGCGAAATCATCATTAAGCTAATTTAAAATCTGATATTACGAGTACACGGGTCTTAAACAAACAGAGCAGTGCTAATCTAGAGAGTAGAGGGTTCTGTTGGTCCTAGAAAGAAGATATTACTAAGCAATATCACTAACTTACCAGTACATGGAGTCTATAACAAACATAGACACAGTATTTCAAAAAGAAGAATATATATATATGTTCCTACAATTTTCAGTTTGTCCAAAGGGCTGATCATATAATCTTGGTTTAAAGGCTGATCAGGAAATAAAAATCACTCTTTTATATTTTTGACATACCTGTTTGACAAAATCTGCGTTTAAGCAACTGAATGGTACAGGTGGATCATCTGATGTTACAAGTTTTCCTTCTTCTTGCAACTCCAAGACTATCTGCTCTTACAAGATACAGAGAGAATGATATGTTAAGACTATGTAAATTGTAGTGTAATACTAAGCACAATTTTATGAAAAACCATGAGCTGTACATTAATGTCAAATCCACTTACATGTTGTTGATGTGGAACTTCTCCATTGTTATCTGTATCGATGACATACTGACTACAACTCTCATCCTTCCATATCAACACCAGAGGAGTATTTCCAGTATGATAATGTGCATGTCTGCGAATTACATGAACTTTAGTGGGGAAAGAGTCAAAGAAGAACACTAGACTAATGAGACATTGGTATCATGATACTACCACGAGTATGAAGGAACCAGTGACATTATACAGTAAAATTCATAAAACAGAGGATTAAACATCTGTCCTCCTTTCTAATATTATCATCATTCATTATAACCAATGGTTTTGATACGAAGTTATTAAGTTTGGAAGAACTTCTTTAACGAGAAGTTCCGGTTATCGACCCTACTGTCCAAACTAAAACCCTACCCTATACCATCATAACCAAATGTATTTCCTAATTTACCTTCAAAACCTTCAGCTCTCAACTAACGACTTAAGGTACTTTGCTGAGATGGAAAAGCTACAATTAACTACACAACTCCTAGGCTAGTTACAATAGTCCAGCACTAGATTAACAAGAAAACAACTGATTCGCAACTACAAACCTTAAGGCACCCAAACTTTTTGCAAGTGCAGATGCAGACAGCAGGAGAAGGAAAGATGGGAACAGCAGTAAACTTAATGGCATCTTACAAGTAGGCGAGATGATATGATACACTTACTTGTTATAAAACAACAATCCATCCTTGACATAAGGTAATGATCCTGTATAAGCTGAGTGAAGTCCGCTTTGGTCGCAGTTATAAAAAGGAACAGCACTGAACCTGAACTTGTGGTAAAAGGAAGGCGGATCACAAGCACCAGTCTCAGCAAGTTTCGATTGCATCCAAAAGAACCTGAACTCTGCTGTACATTCATAAAGCGAGTAACCCCTCCAACAAACCATATCAATCACATAGTACGTTTGATCCGACTGCGTAAAAAAACAGTTACAACCACCTCCTGGTAAGATCAAAACTGAGGATAAACCGATACATCAGTGAAAAGGAAGTATCTTTAACCTCGTGAAAGATACAGTCTAGTATAGAATACGAATTTGCGGGTCCAGAAGCGCCTTTTTTCCTGGCACCACCAGGCAATGCAGAAGGGAAATGATGCAAGATAGATCCATTGCGTACTCTACTAACAGTTGTTCCATCAGATGAAACTACAAAACATCTTTTTCCAGCTGGTCTTGCTAACACATACCTAAAAAACCAACACATTCTCATAACTAGCCATTTATGAAGCAAGAGAAGCAGCAACAACGGATTAAGAATGAGAAATAAGCAGTACCAATCTTGGCATAAATTATCAGGGACGTCGATCATCCATTCAGGTAACATTAGCTGCTTTGCGAACCACTTGCGTGCCTCAGGTCCTCTGAGCCTCGAAGCTTGACGAACGTCAAAGTTACTAGATTCCGATTCGGTTCCTTCGTCGAGGTCGGGCACGGCTTCAGATAGTATCTCCGGGTCGACATCGGGCGAGGAGGATTGGAGCGAGATTACGGAAGAGGCGAGGTTTCGGGCTCGCTGCTGAGCGTCACTGCGATGCTGAGTCTGACGGAGAAGGGAAAGCTCTCGGCGTTTCTGTTGATCGGAGATAGGTCGTCGCTTGAAAGGACGGCGAATTTCATGAGGCGCCATTTTGGGAAGAAGGAGGTTGTGGACCTTGTGGTGAGTTCGAGCAACCACGTTCTATTGGTCGGCCCTTTATTGCTTAGTCCGGGCTCTCTTGTGTCATATGGACTGGTTCGACCTAAAAGCTCTGAGACTTTAGCTTTGGCGGTTGAAACTTAAAACCAGGGGTGGGTAAAACTGAACCGGATCGGTTTGGTTTTGGTTACATTGAGTAAACAATTCGGTTCCTGATTAAGATAACTAAACCGTTTGGTTTAGGTATGTCATTAAAGAATCTCTATATGATATTTTTCCCACCGAGAAAGGCCTATATATACACAAATTTACACAAGCTCTCACATTTCTTGTTACGTTCTTTCAAAATCCATCTCTCGCATTGATTCTTCAACTCTCAAAGAATCGCAAGTCTTGCTATTGAAAGAATCGGAAGAAAGAAAAGAGATCAAGAAGAGTCATGGTGTCTCCGGTACGGAGTGAATCTACCTCCGGCGACAACAATTCACCCTCGCCCGACGGAAGCAGCGACAAGAGACCTTCACCTTCTCCAGCAGATAAATCTCCATCCAAACGCCAAAAGGTTTCTGATCGGAGACCTTACTTCTTCTTCATCTTTCCGTGCCATCTGGAGCTTCTGGTTTGAACAATTTTGGCGATTTTGGGGATTTCCCTTTTCGTTTCAGTTGGAAGGTGGCGGCGCTTCGGCGGCTAAAGAAACCGATACACTACCTCCTGCGGATTCTGGTAAATGCGTGTTAGGCGACAATACTTCAACCTCCGAAGACGCCAAGATTGATGCCTATGCTGTGGCTGTTACGACGGCGCAACCACCACCGGTTGCGGAAGGTCCGTTGCTCTTATTCTTGTTCGATCTTTATGCTCTTGGACCCAATTTTTATTCCTTTTGAGATTGCTTTTTTCAATTCGTCTTTGTTTTCTGGTTTGGATGGTAGGCTCAACACCGATTTTGGAAGAGAATGCATATTTTGCAAGATGGATATACTTACACAGTAAGTTTGAGTTCCCGTGGTGTCGATTGATATCACAGTCTGCACAGGTAAATTAAGCACCTATGGGATCTAAGTGTCTTTATATATCTAACGCTTTTGTGGATGCAATATCCTGACAAATTGAGCTACTTATGAATTTTCAGTATCCAAGCATTGAAATTTTTCAATCAACCTACACTGTTGGTTCTAGTGTAACCTGCTCTTTCACATTCGAAGACCGGGAACTCAGTTCATACTTGTTCAAGATCACAAGAATTCAGGTATTTGTTTTGTTTCCTTGAATGTTACGCTCAAACATTAGCACTGCTGGATTTTGAGGTTTGTTCCTGTTTCGTACAACTCAGTAATAAACTGGCCTATGCAATGCCTCCTTGTTTTTCCTCTTTCTCGTGTGTATGATTTTTTCTACTTTTGAGTTGTTTGTGGAGATATGAGAACTCCTTATGCAGTATGTATTCTCATTGTTTGTGCACATGTTCAGCGCAAAGGCAATGTTGTAGCGGTTCTAGAGACTACAGGAAAGAGGGGATATGTGTTGGTAAACAGAATATATGTCGAGAAGAAAGTCAACCAAGTGCTAAACTCTGGTGACGAAGTGGTTATTCGTTTTAGCAGGAACACCTATGCTTTCGTATCCTCATGTGATTCCACTTTTTTTTCCTGTATAAAAATGTGCAAGAAGAAAATATTCCTTCAGTTTTAAGATGATATCTCCATATGAATACACATAAGTTTTCCCCTTAAATTCTATCCAGATATATCAGCAACTGCCTAAAGTTCCAGCAAAAGCTGGTTCAGTTCAGGTTCCTGCAGGAAAGTTTCTAGAGTTAGAGAGAGAGGCAAGAGATCCAACAGGTAGTTCAATTTTTTCATCGCTTAAAAGCTTGAAGCAGGACTTATCTCGTCGAAAATCATCAAGCCATGAATCCAGTAAGAGCCACCAAGCGCCAGAGTCTGTGGTCCAAGTTGACGGCATGGGAGCAGTCAGTAGCCACAACCAAGATTCCAAAATGCAGGTAAATACTCTATGTTTCTCTTGTACCCTGGCGTCATCAACAGCATTTTGCATTACATTAACAAAGCTGGTATCAGATATTAGATGAGATAAACGAGGTGACAAGTAATTCACAACAAGCTTCAACATCAGGCAATGGTCTGCAATCTGCAATAGTCAGAGAAGGCATTCAAGCTGGTATTGTTGAAGGCGAAAACTTGGAAGTTTCAATCAAAACTTTTCCCTATTATTTGAGGTATAGGACCAAGTCATATATATTTTTTTCAGGTATTTATGCAGAGTTAAGATATGTGCATGTGAATCTTCCATTGAAAATCTGTTTATATCATCATAGAATTTTGAGGTCTAATTCTGCCCTTGGTTTTTCTTTCTCTGAACTTTGAATTATCATGAATTTTAATTCCCTTTCTGATGTATTTGAGTCTATCCTTCCCTTTGCAGTCGTTCACACGAATCATCTGTTTTCTTGTCTTTGCATTTGAGTTCTAAAGTACTGTTCTCTGTTTTTTGTGTATGCTGACTAAGGTTTTCTTTTTGCAGTGAACATACAAAGGCTACCTTAATACATACTTCATTTATACATCTGAAGAAAAAAGAATATGCCCACTTTGTCTCCGACATGACCCATCTGAATCCAAGGATATTGCTTTCTGGTCCCGCAGGTTTGTGTGGTATCTTGCTTGTGTGGTTCCTGTAATTCTTTTAGGCGGGCAACATCATTTTCGCTTTTTGGTTGGAATTGTTTCAGGGTCTGAAATATACCAAGAGACGTTAGCTAAAGCACTTGCCAATGACCTGGAGGCGAAATTGCTAATATTTGACAGCAATCCAATTTTGGGGGTAAGATATTGTATGTGTTACTTAAATATAAGCTGTTTTTTATATGATTGTTAGTTTACAAGAGGAAAGGTTTTGCATCTACACTTGTTTGTCTATTTTCCTGATTACGGGTATGATATTACCGCAAGTAATTCCTGGTGCATCCGTTCTGCAATTTCCTGCAGGCTCTGGCTGCTAAGGAAATTGAGTCACTGAGGGATGGACTTGCTTCTAATAAGTCATGTAAGCTTCCCAATCAGAGTATTGAACTCATTGATCAAGGGAAAAGCCCGGATTTGTCAGCTGGTGGAGGAGTTGCTTCTAGCCCTTCTCCGGCTGCTTCTTCTAGTTCAGACTCACAGCTAAATTTGGAACCGGAGACTTTGCCTCTTTCAGTGAATCATACTTTGAAGAAAGGCATGCCCCATTACATTGTCTGCAACAGAAGATTCTACTTCAATCTTCTTGGATTTCTGGTTGGCGGATACTTCATTTGAAAAAAAAACACTTGCAGGTGACAGAGTAAAATTCGTCGGTACTGAGTTGTATTCGGGGTCATCTACCTTAGGCTTAAGGTTTGCTTCTTATAATAATACTGATATTGGTTTCTATATAGTATGAATATGAATATTTGTCTGCTCTGATGAAGAAAATGTCTTGTTTTATTAGAAAAGCAAAGATTTATTGATGAATTACTTTATATACATCCAAAAAGTATATATCTTATATTTTATCTAAATTTCTGGATTTTTGTGAGTAAGACTTACGAATTTATCTTCTTAACTTTTTCTCTTGCCTTTTTATATCCACTCTTTTAACTTAATGATCCACTTTTTACTTAATCTTATTCAGGGGACCTCCTAAAGGGATTACAGGGAAAGTAATTTTAGTATTTGATGAGAATCCTTCAGCTAAAGTGGGTGTTAGATTTGATAAGCCAATACCTGATGGAGTTGATCTTGGTGAACTGTGTGAAACAGGACATGGGTTCTTCTGCAAAGGTACTCCTGCTTCATGTTCAGTAGTCCATTGGTTACTGGCTCAGCAGCTCTTGTCTCACACAATGTTTCTTCTGTTTTTTATAGCTACTGATCTGAAGTTCAAAAGCTCGAGTTCTGAGGCTCTAGCTAAATTACTTGTTAACACATTGTTTGAGGTACTTCTCAGTTGCAAAGTAATGAATTTTTTTTTTTCCTTGTGCTTATATTTTTATCTGTTTCCAGGTTGTCCATACTGAGAGCAGAACTCGTCCGTTAATTCTATTTTTGAAAGATGCTGAGAAATCTGTTGTTGGAAATTCCGATTTGTACTCTGCGTTCCAAATCAGACTTGAATATCTCCCAGACAACGTAATTGTGATCGGTTCACAGACACACTCTGATCATCTCAAGGAGAAGGTAGTTACTGTGCGATGCTATGCTTTGCTCAATTTGCAAAAGTTATTAAAACCATTGCCACAATATCTTTTTCAGCATTTTCTGTATTTCATAGGTTGAAGTAGACTTTTATATTGAGTTTACATTAGCTGTTATCAGTTCTGTTTTCTAGCCGGCTTTCAGTTCTGAAACATACTGAAAGTGATTGTTATTTCAACTGGCTAGTGTGAATCCGGAGGGTATCCCTTTTCTTATAGAGTGGGACTCATGTTACTTTCGCTCTATATTCCTAGGATATTGGACGACAAAAGGAGCAAGGGAATGAAGTCCCACAGGCAACAGAACTTCTAGCGGAGCTCTTTGAGAATAAAGTTCCTATTCAAATGCCACAGGTCTGTTACTCTGTTCTACTACACATAAGCATTCTTGTCTGTTTTCTGTCAAAGAAACCTTATACTTGATGGAGCTAATTATCCCCAGGATGAGGAACTTCTTACATTGTGGAAGCATCAAATGAATCGTGATGCTGAGATTTCGAAAGTGAAGGCTAATTTCTATCACTTGCGCATGGTATGTCTTCCATCTGAATATATATGGTATGATTTTTGGCTGTATTCTTGAACTTAATATGTAATTAGAAAAAGTGAAATCTATTTTCAAAACTTCATTGCTTGACTCTCAAATCTCATGAAAATAATGTATTGATAGCAGACCTTCTAGAATATGTTACGTTTTCTCTGGTGTACAAGATTCCATAATTGCATCTCAATTCAGGTGTTAAGACTATGTGGTCTGGGATGTGAAGGAATTGAGACACTGTGCATGAAGGATCTCACACTTCAAAGCGACAGTATGTTTTCTCTTTGTTCGGCATAATTGACAATTTAATGCTTTTCCAAAGAGTTGACTTTTCCTTTCTGCTTTAGGTGCAGAAAAGATCATTGGATGGGCTTTTAGTAACCATATAAGCAATAATCCTGATACTGATCCAGCTAAGATTATTTTGTCTCGTGAGAGGTAATTGGCAGCTTGTCCCTGTGCATTACTGCTCATAAATATCTGTCTCAGTGTATTGAGTGCGAACTTTGGATCCTTGCAGCATAGAATTTGGAATAGGACTCTTACAGGGTGATCTTAAAGGTTCTAGGAGCTCAAAGAGGTCTCTCAAGGTTTGCAAATTTCCTTGGAAATTGAATTGTTGTTTACTTATTTCATTATGGCAATTGCTCCTATTATGTAAGAACTGTTAATTTTCTCTGTTGCTTTTAGGACATTGTGACAGAAAATGAGTTTGAAGAGAGGCTTCTAAGTGATGTAATCCTGCCCAGTGACATTGATGTTACATTTGATGACATTGGGGCACTTGAGAAAGTCAAAGATACCTTAAAGGAACTGGTTATGCTCCCTTTACAACGGCCTGAACTTTTCTGCAAGGGGCAATTAACAAAGGTGGTTCTCTTCTCCGCATTAGGTTTCAGAAAACTCCCATAATTTTGACTAGGTCCTGCCTCGGGTTTATCACAGATATATGAAGGAAACACCTTTTCTTTGCGATACTTACATGATTTTTGTGGAGTAATGATGATATTAGTTAAACTAGCTGCTAATTTGTCTTTCTCAATAATTCTTCTCTCCTAAATATTAGTTGTTAACGTTGTGCATTGGTGGCTTCTTAATCAGTCCGCTCTTGTTCTTATTTATGCAGCCTTGTAAAGGAATTCTCTTATTTGGACCTCCTGGTACTGGAAAGACCATGCTTGCAAAAGCAGTGGCAAAGGAAGCTGTTGCGAACTTCATCAACATCTCAATGTCAAGCATCACATCTAAGGTAACTGAATACCCTATGAAAAGTTAGACTCTACCGATTTATACACGGGAATCTCTTGCTCAAACTTGTGTTCTTCTCAATACTGCAGTGGTTTGGTGAAGGTGAGAAGTATGTCAAAGCTGTCTTTTCTTTGGCCAGTAAAATGTCCCCTTGCGTTATCTTTGTGGACGAGGTAATTTCTCATGGTTAATTCCTGGGCGAATTTTGCTTGTAATCAGAGCACTGACAGTCTTACAATATTTTACTGTTTTGCAGGTGGACAGCATGCTAGGCCGAAGAGAAAACCGACAGGGACATGAAGCCATGCGGAAGATGAAAAATGAGTTCATGATGCATTGGGACGGTCTAACGACTAAGGAAATGGAACGTGTTCTGGTTCTTGCAGCCACAAATCGGCCTTTTGACCTTGATGAGGCTGTCATTAGACGGTTGCCCCGTAGGTAAATTATAAATCGCTTCCTTGTTGGACTAAGCTTTTTTGTCAAATTGACATGACAGTTATAGGTTGTGAAAACTTTGTGGTATTGACTTCTGCAGGTTGATGGTGGGACTACCAGATACTTCAAATAGAGCGTATATATTAAAGGTTATACTTGCAAAAGAAAACGTGTCCCCTGGTTTGGACATTAATTGGATTGCTAGTATGACTAATGGATATTCTGGAAGTGATCTTAAGGTAAATTCCTAGCAATTCCATTAACCTTTGTTATGGCCTGCCAAAAATGATAAGAAAGGCAAAGTAATGCTCATATTATTTTCTCTTTTGGTGCGCTCAGAATCTATGTGTTACTGCTGCCCACCGTCCAATCAAGGAGCTAGTGGAAAAGGAAAAAAGAGTAAGTTTTCTTTGTACTGAACCAAGAAAACTTGATGTTGCCTAAACATGTCTATAGAATAAAATTTGCTCATGATGGGATTTTATATGGCAGGAGCGAGATGCTGCTCTGGCTGAAGGCAAAGTTCCTCCAGCTCTAAGAGGAAGTTCTGATCTCCGAGCTTTAAACATGGAGGATTTCAGATACGCACATGAGCAGGTAAGATTTGCTTGTTGTTTTTCTTTACTATAATTTATTTCATATCGTGTTTGGGCTCAGTTGTCATTGGTGTTGAATCAGGTGTGTGCGAGCGTCTTATTAGAGTCTGCGAACATGACAACGCTTCAACAATGGAACGAAATCTACGGGGAAGGTGGATCCAGACAGCAGCAATCATTCAGCTTCTACATGTAGGAGTGGGATTGACTATATTTTAGAAACCATAACTCAATTTTTTAGTCTCAAAAAGAGCTCCTGGTTGCAAGCAGAATGCGTTGAATATAATTTTTTCAAGTGAATAGAATAAAACAATAAGTGAAATAGGTTGAATTAGATGTTTTGTATCCGACCGGATAACCGGTTTTAGTCGGAATTTTGATACTTGTTTGAACCTTACAGTCAATACAAAATGTTTACTCAGCAACTTTTTCGATCTATCGAACTATCTTTGCTGAAATCTTAATTGAGATTACAACCGGTTTAGTTGGTTGGTAATAAGAATTTGCACCCTAATCTTGCCAAACCAAAGATTGCAAGAAATCTCCTCCACCTTGATTAGTTGATTTTGATTACGGTTAACTTGTCAATTAACACCGTGTTAGCTGGAATATTTTGTTAATAATTTTTCATAGATGATATCCATATCCCGAATGATATTAAATCTGGCGACAGAAAAAACTTTTTCGACATTTTCTCTGACTTTTCAAATAAACATGCATCGTATATAACCAATTTTGATCTTACACAGGGTCGACCAAACCGAGGTATTTGATCCTCCGGTTTGGTTAGATTGAGCAGGCACTTGTGCCGACACGCAGTTCATCTCTATAACTTGGATTCGGCAAGCAGTCGACGCAGTTGTATAACAGAAGCATTTCCCACTCAGAGGAAGCAGCGAAGCGAAAAATGTCAGATCTGGTCGCGACGTCGCCGTCGCCGTCGTCAGCGCCGAGATCCGCCACAGACTTCTTCTCCGATCCTTACGACTCTCATCCTCTATGGTTCAAGCCTTCCCTCTTCCTCTCCCCTAACTTCGACTCCGAGTCCTACATCTCAGAGCTCCGTACATTCGTTCCCTTTGACACTCTCCGATCCGAGCTCCGGTCACACCTTGCATCCCTCAACCGCGAACTTGTTGATCTCATCAATCGAGATTATGCCGATTTCGTGAATTTAAGCACTAAGCTCGTAGATATCGATGCAGCTGTGGTTCGTATGCGTGCTCCACTCCTTGAGCTCCGTGAGAAGATCACTGGATTTCGTGGATCTTTGGAGGCAGCACTTTTTGCACTAAGGAATGGATTGCAGCAGCGCTCTGATGCTGCTGCTGCCAGGGAGGTTCTAGAATTGTTGCTCGACACATTTCATGTGGTATCCAAGGTACATGATTTTGGTTTCTCAATCTTAATTTTCCACTCAGCAAGTGTATTCTCGAGTCTGCTTCTGCTTGTCGCTGGTTACATGTTCCAGCGATTATTTACTTTGTTTGTTATAGATCTAGATCACGGGAAATGAGTAAGCTTGTCGATCTTCTTAGTGTACGCTCGAAGATAGCTTATTTAATGTCCTCAATGCAAGTTTGATCTATTTGTGAACGTTAATGGTTTTGCATTGTAGTTCCGTTTATAATGAGCAAACATGTTTCTCCTTCGCTTTTCTGGTTTATAATGCATATTCATTGTAAATGTAGGTTGAAAAACTTATTAAAGTTCTACCAAGTACTCCTTCTGATTGGCAAAACGAGGATGCGAATTCCATGGGAAGGAGTTCTATGAATTATGAGAATTCAACGCAGCAAGATGGCACAACCATGAGAGAAACCCAGAGCATGCTTTTGGAAAGAATTGCTAGTGAAATGAATCGGCTCAAGTTCTATATGGCTCATGCACAGGTCTCCATCATGCATTTACTTTTTTCTTTTTGCAAAGTCACAATTCCTTGTCCATCTCAAAAGATAGATTACATTAGAAATGCTCCTCTCTTCCTCTTACAAGAAGCTTCGAGTATACTGCATTTAAGAATAGTACATTGGGGATCAAACTAGCTATGAATATAGGGCTTGAGAAATGGCTGTGCTGCTAGGAGAATTCATTGGCTTTGAGAAGATTGCTGACAAAAAATAGGTTACATGAGATGCTACATAGTTAAATCCTGTGAAATCTCTGGTTTTCTGCAAAAACTACAGTATACTTGTTTAGCCTCAGAAGACAATAGAAAGTCTTATGGCTGATACTCACTACTTTTTCTGTTATGCCATTGCCAGTACAGAACCTGCCTTTCATTGAGAACATGGAGAAGAGGATTCAGAGCGCTAGTGTGTTATTGGATGCTAGCCTAGGTCATTGCTTCATTGATGGGCTAAACAACAGCGATACAAGTGTCCTTTACAACTGCTTACGTGCTTACGCTGCCATTGATAACACCAATAATGCAGAAGAAATTTTCCGTACAACGATTGTGGCTCCATTTATACAGAAAATTATTACACATGAAACATCAACGGATGCTGCTGGAACATCAGGAGATGAACTTGAAAACGATTACAAACAGATCAAGCATTTTATTGCTAAGGACTGTAAAATGCTGCTAGAAATATCTTCAACTGGTAATTCACGCAAATCGCTGTGTGATCATATATGTTGCAGAGATCCAATCGCCTTTTTAAAGTTCCATGTTTCTCTGGAAAAATTGTTTTCCTGTTAAGCATTCGAAGAAATTTTTTACCCAACTAACACAGTAACCTAGATTTCGTGGCTTCTTTCCTTCTTAGTGGTGTCGTTTTATATTTTACTCATCGTACTCTGTGCTTGTCATCTTGTGTTAAAACAGACAAATCAGGTTTACACGTCTTCGACTTCTTGGCAAATTCAATCCTGAAAGAAGTTCTTTGGGCAATCCAGAAAGTCAAACCAGGAGCGTTTTCTCCTGGAAGGCCTACTGAGTTCTTAAAGAATTACAAGGCAAGCGTGGATTTCCTGGCATATCTTGAAGGTAGATGTATTATGTATATCTTCCTCTGAGCTTGATCACATAGCTTATTAGATGCATTGTGAACTGATATTCATGTGTCATATATAACCATAAATTTAAATTAAGATATGTATACTTCTCCTTCTCTGGTTTTCAGAGAAGGTGATGAAATTATCTGGATATTTTTCAGTTGACTCATACCAGATACTTCTTATGAAGGTTATTGTCCGTCAAGGTCTGCTGTAACTAAGTTTCGAGCTGAAGCTATATGCATCGAATTCATGAAGCAATGGAATGTGGGAGTATATTTTTCACTGAGGTACGTGAGAAATTTTATAGATGGCTTTCGACTTAGCATTAGATTAGTGGTTTCTCAGCTTCTCTAACTCAAAAATACATAATTTCAGGTTTCAGGAGATAGCTGGAGCCTTGGATTCTGCTCTTACTTCTCCTTCTCTGGTTTTCATTCAGGATTCAGATAAACGGAGTTCGCTCAACTTAATTCTCAGACAGAGTGATACTCTTTTGGAGTGCTTGCGATCGTGCTGGAAAGAAGATGTTCTCGTTTTCTCGGCTGCTGATAAATTTCTTCGCTTGACCTTGCAGCTTCTTTCGAGGTTTGTGAAATTTGACTGTAATATTATCCACGTTTACTAGTTTCAATTCTAATTTTAAGTATGCGTTAATGATATGTAGATATAGCATTTGGGTGTCATCTGCGATGAATAATAGAAAGAGTAATGCCAGCCCGAGTCCTGGATGTGAATGGGCTGTTTCAGCAACTGCAGAAGATTTTGTATATGTAAGTTACTTCTTATGTGGATTGTTTCTGAGCTCCTCTTATTTTGGACATTTTGGGATTTCTGCAATTTCGTGTTTACTAAATCAGCTGCAGTTCTGTTCTGTGGGATAACTTAGATTTTCATTATGTTTAGAATAGGAAGTAAAAAATGCTGTGGAAATTAAGTAAACTCGGAATATCTGCTTTTCACATAAATACGTGAAATCAGATCACATAGACCATATGGTTGATTGTTTGATTTTTTGGGAGTATTTTCATATTTCCTTCCTGGCAGGTTATACATGATGTAAATTGTCTAGTGTCAGAAGTTTGCGGGGATTACCTTGGACATATATCACAGTATTTATCTTCATGCTCCACTGAAGTTCTTGATGTGGTGAGGATGAGCATAGAACAGGGTGGGGCATCACTAGAGAAAGTCCTACCTTTAGTTACCAAGACAATAATTGACGTCATTGTTGATAAATCTGTTGAGGTAAACCTCTGAAAAAGCATTAGATCCGTTCTCTAATTTGTAAACTTCAACTTTTGGTTGACTGCCTTGGTGAGCACCTGCAAAAGCAGTGTTGCGTAGAATTTGCTGTATAGCTGAATTAGGTTAGAGTTATTCTCCAAGTCTGACACATATTTAACTCTGTAACGGTAAATGCTTTCTCTCCTATAGGACCTAAGGCAGCTCAAGGGAATAACCGCTACATATAGGATGACTAATAAGCCACTGCCTGTTAGGCACTCACCATATGTCGTCGGGCTATTGCGTCCTGTAAAGGTATTCATTCAGCATTTTGGTTGCGATTTTAGAAAGATTTCATAGTTGCTTGACTGATGGATTCTGAAGTGTGGATTATTGCTCCTTCTCTTTTATAACAGGCTTTTTTGGAGGGAGATAAGGCTAGAAACTACTTGACCCAAAAAACAAGGGAGGAGTTACTGCATGGCAGTGTCAGTGAAATTACCAGGCGGTATTATGAATTAGCTGCTGAACTTGTTAGCGTGGTAAGTACTCTGTTTTAAACACTTTTTGAGGATTTGATTTGACGATATAACCCTAGTAGCCAAAACAAAAACCAGAATCATTCTTTCTATCCCTAAAGATCGTTTTGAGATTCTTATGATTACTATAAAGATGCAGAGATGGTGAGTAATTTATGTGTAGTAAAAGGCGGTAGAGATACTGATTGTATTATGTTACAGGCAAGAAAAACAGAGTCATCGCTTCAGAAATTACGTCAAAATGCACAGAGACGAGCAGGTGCAGCATCAGGTGTTTCTGATCAAAATGTATCTGAAACAGACAAGATGTGTATGCAGTTGTTCCTTGATATTCAGGTAACTTTCCTCATGATTTTTCATTGTGTGAATAATAAATTTTCTCTGACAAATTTTAGTTTACAAGGAAGTAACATATTCGGATAATATCTTACCCAGGAGTATGGCCGAAACGTTTCTGCTTTGGGGCTGAAACCGGCGGATATCCCGGAGTATTGTTCCTTCTGGCAATGTGTTGCACCTGCGGATAGGCAAAACACAATCAGTGTTTGAGGATGCACGCTTCCTACATCATTGCAGTATCATATATATCTTGAAATAAGAAATCGCCGCTTCTCTCTTCTATCACTTGTGTTTGTTTGCTTTAATAGTGAAGAGAAGAGGAAGAGAGTTTTGTTGAAGAGAGAGTGTGTTTTTGCCAAAGTTGCATTATGATTGAGAGATCTGAGTTAGTGCCAGCTTTGGCCATTTAATCTTTTTGTAGGACTATTTCATCTTCAGTATATAACACCGTACCAAAGGGAATGAAACTTTTTTTTTGGTTTTGTTTTCGTATGTAAGTTGTAACTGAACCAAAGAAACTATCAATAATGGTCTAAACATACCAAACCGACATTTATGATTTAACTGGTTTCAAAATCTAATTATTAGAGAAGTTGAGAGAAATAAACAATTTAGTAACTTATAATCTGTCGAAGTATGCTCTTAATTTGTTGGTTATGTATATGGAAAACGTTTTCCATATTTGAACAAGAAAAATAATCGAGAAATGGAAAACGATATCGCCGTAATAGAGAAAAAAAAAACATCAAAACCCTAGAGGACGTGGACACTGTTGGCAAACCCTAGAGCCTCAAACACCATTGTCGAACGAACACAAACCAACCGCAGACAAAAGAAGCAAAATCCCAGAAATACATACATGGCTGAAATCTCGGCGACTTCATTTCCTTCTTCTTCTTCCTCTGTTCTTGCGTTCCGTACCTCCCACAATGGTTCTCTCTCCCCCATTTCTTTTCTCTTCCGTTTCGTTCCCTTGTTTTTTATTTTCTCCATTTTTCCGACAGTTTTCGTTTCAGATGTCCATTTTTTAATCCACGAAAATTGCAAATGGGACTTGGAGTTATTGATTATCTGACATTTTTTCGCAGGTAGCTTAAAATGTCAGAATGTAGCTGTTCCAAGAACCACTTCCCAGTTCCAAGAGGTACTTCCATTTGCAATTAATACTCATATTTGTTGTTTCTCCGATCATACAACTAAATTCTCTATTTCCTTTTACTGAATTTGCAGTTATCGGTGAAACGAAGCCAGCTTGTTGGCAATGCCCTTGTTACCGGTCATGTTGCCGGATCCCGCAGCTGCAAGAATCAAGGTGAAGTGTTAGCATTACACTGAATCAACCCATTTCCTTAAAAACATATTCTTTATCCCCTCTTTGATGACATTTTCATGGTTTATATGTTATTTCCATTAGTTCATTTTAAACACTTTGTTGTCTTGAATTATGCACAGCTATACGAGCTGTTCTATCCGGTGATGGAACCGCCCTGCCTGCTGATTCAAAGGAGGCTGGACTTCGTGGAAAATTGAAAAAAGTCGTTCTAGCTTACAGTGGAGGCTTGGATACCTCTGTCATTGTGCCATGGCTAAAGTATATTTCTCCTTTTTTCTTACCTCTAACAAGTATACATTTTTCAATCTTCCTCTGTTATGAAACAACTAGTCTGACCTTATATGTAACTATTTGTTTTTTAGGGAGAACTATGGTTGTGAAGTTGTGTGTTTCACGGCCGATGTTGGTCAGGTACATCACAAAAATGCCAAATGTTGACTGTTTTAGTTTACAAGTGAAGTTTCATGTTGCATTATACTTATGTCTTCTCAACCTCTAAATGTTTTGATATGTAGGGCATAAAAGAGTTGGAAGGTTTAGAACAAAAGGCTAAGGCTAGTGGTGCTTCTCAGTTGGTCGTTAAGGATCTCACAGAGGAGTTTGTGAAAGATTACATATTCCCTTGTCTTAGAGCTGGTGCCATCTATGAACGAAAATACTTGCTTGGTACCTCCATGGCTCGACCTGTCATTGCTAAGGTAACATTTCAAATGGTTTATATGATTTAATTGTGAGGGAACCCCAGTATTTCTAATATCTGAATATATATATATATATATATATATATATATATCTTTTGGATTACATATTGTCACTAATACATTTTCTAAATGATTAGGCCATGGTTGATGTAGCAGCAGAGGTTGGAGCTGATGCCGTTGCACATGGGTGTACTGGCAAAGGAAATGACCAGGCAAGTACTTGGAATGTCTTGCTAAAGCGTCACATTGGAAAAACACACATTGATTCTTACATTACTTGTTGTCCTGATTGATTGACCAGGTTCGGTTTGAGCTCACCTTCTTTTCATTGAACCCTCAACTTAGAGTTGTGGCACCATGGAGAGAATGGGAAATCCAAGGCAGAGAAGATGCTATTGAGTATGCGAAGAAGCATAACGTTCCCGTCCCAGTGACAAAAAAATCTATTTACAGCCGGGACAGGAACCTGTGGCACCTTAGTCATGAGGTAAAGTAAAATTCAAATTGATCGAGTTTGTCACATTGCTCAGTTCCTAAGAATGTGTCTCATGCTCTGATATCAAACTTTTTGTGTTTTGTTGAAAGGGTGATCTATTGGAAGATCCAGCAAATGAGCCAAAGAAAGATATGTACATGATGAGTGTAGATCCTGAAGATGCTCCTGATCAGCCAGAGTAAGTTGCTTTAATCTAAAGTTCTAAACCTTTGTTTGGAATTTCTTTGACTCCTTGTGGTAACTATTGGTTTGTAGCTGTGTTGAGAGCTTAAAAACTAAAGTTGAGTCGGTTAGCTACAGAGCTGAGGTTTAGGCAGAATAACGTTCAGGATTTGTCTATGGTTTGAGAATGGGAATCGGATCTAGAGTAGAGAATTGTTTCGTTAATCAAGTCTCTTTATGATGTGTAGTTTTTGCTTAATAAAGGAGTTAACCGGTTTAGCTGCTGCTTTCAAATTTATATACCAAGAGTAGAATTTTACAGTTTGCATCCTAACTTTTGTTCCTTGAACACTTAAACAGATACATCGAGATCGGGATAGAATCTGGAATTCCAGTGGCACTGAACGGGAAGGCTCTGAGTCCAGCCACACTTCTGGCCGAGCTAAACACAATAGGAGGAAAGCACGGGATTGGGCGGATTGACATGGTTGAGAACCGTCTGGTTGGGATGAAATCACGAGGTGTCTATGAAACTCCTGGAGGCACCATCCTCTTTGCAGCTGTACAGGAACTAGAATCCCTCACTCTAGACAGAGAGAGTATTCAGGTAAAAGACTCATTAGCACTGAAATACGCAGAGATGGTCTATGCGGGAAGATGGTTTGATCCGCTTAGGGAGTCCATGGACGCTTTCATGGAGAAGATAACTGAGACAACCACGGGATCTGTGACACTAAAGCTGTACAAAGGATCTGTGTCGGTTACAGGGCGTAAGAGTCCTAACAGTCTGTATAGACAGGACATATCTTCGTTTGAAAAGAGTGAAATCTATAACCAAGCGGATGCCGCCGGGTTTATTAATATCTTCGGGCTTCCAATGAGAGTGAGAGCTATGCTTGAGAAAGGAATCTAGAAAGGGTTTCATTCATGTCTTACTTGGGATTGAGAGCCTAACATTGGAACATCCCTTATTGTGATGCGTTTAGCTTCTTCAGCTACTTTCGAAATAATCCTATCATCTTTCTTCACTTTGGAAAAACTTGAGAAATTTAATAATGTGCTTCATGTTTAAGTCAAGTTAATATTTCTGTTTTTCCGTGAATGATCATGAAAAGAAAAAAAAAATGAATTTCCATTAACTTTAACAATTTTAAAATTAAATAATTATACGACAAATTATTTTCTTATCATTGTAAAAAAAGAAGAAATTTTAAATGTAAAAATTTGAAATAGACATGGTTGAGAATTTGTTTTCCAGAACATTCATAATCTTAAAGCTAGCAAGAGAGGAGGGTCGTGTTGACTAAGTCTAGACGACAATCGTGTTTACAAGCAAGGGTTCATATTCCAGGTAAAGGGAGCGGTTCGGGCCTCATTGCCTACTGTGTTGCTCAACCTACTATTAGGAACTGTGAACCCCGGCGAGTACTATTGACTGCCGTGGTCGACCGTCGTATTGACGGACCACTTATGCTAACCTTAAGGAAAGATACCGGATCGCGACTGTGTTTAGAATAGAAAGAAACAAGATTTATGAAGAAGTTAGGAAGTCTGGAAAACTAGAGAGAAGTTAGAGAGACATTATATACACAAAAACTCATCGGACCTGAAATCTTTGTTCGCTCTTCCTCCTTGCTCAAGCAAACACTTCTCTCTCTCTCTCTCTCTCTCTCTCTCTCAGATCCGATTCAAGCTTTCCGATTTGCAATGGACGGCGGTGCCGAAGGATCTCAGCAGCCTCACTTGATTCTAGCTCACAAGCTCTTCCTTCTCACTCATCCCGATGTCCCAGACATCGAGAAAGTCCACCTCAAGTCTGAGGTTTTAGATGTCATCAAATCCGATGGTTAAGTAGCTCGCTTTCTCTAATCAATGAGAATTAGCTTAAGATTTCTTCAAGATTTTATGTTCCTGATGTTTCGTTGGTGTTGTTTTAGGTATGGCTCCCTTGTACGAAACCCTAACTGCCTCTTCGGTACTGGATTTGGATCAGAGCTTGTTAGATTCTATGCGGGCAGCTAACGAAGAGGAGCTTAAGAAGCTCGATGAGAAGTAAGTTTCCTTGAGTTTCTAGATTTCAACTTGCGTATGGATATAATCGGCAGTGCCTTAAAATTGGATTCTTCGTATTACTTTCTTTTGGGTTAGATTGATGTAGGGGGAACTGTAGCATTTTGATTTACTGGGTCTTGAATTGGATGTCTCAGAATTGTGTTTGCAAAAGTCCACTTTGAATTTTGGGAATCTCTATGTTCCTGTGTAGCTGATATCAGATTTTGATAGCTGAGTTTATGCTTTGGTGGAGGTTTGTTTAGTGTAGCATGATGACTTAGTATTATTAGGGAGTTATCTAATGTTGTGCTCTATCATTGGTTTCTGAGTCCATCTTGGCCTCCGCATTAAATTTGTAGAAACTTCTGATTCAGCATGTCATCAGTCAAAAAATTTGGTTCTAAATGTTCTCTTACATATTCTTTCCTTTCACCTTTGTTTAGGATTGCTGATGCAGAAGAAAATTTGGGTGAAAGTGAAGTACGTGAAGCTCATCTTGCTAAGGCTCTATATTTCATCAGGATTAGTGATAAGGTATGTGGGAGCATGTCAAAGTTAATAGTTATGCACTTCTGGTAACTTCCTTGGCCATTAAAATTATTGTTTTGTAATCCTAGGAGAAAGCTTTGGAGCAGCTAAAACTCACTGAAGGGAAAACTGTTGCTGTGGGTCAAAAAATGGACTTGGTATTCTACACATTGCAACTTGCCTTTTTCTATATGGACTTTGATCTGGTATCAAAGAGCATTGACAAAGCCAAAAAGTAAGTGTCAGTTTTGCTGCACTATTATGATTACTCTTCATGGATAGTGCAACTGAAATCCTTGATCTAACACTTTCCGTTTTCCCTTGTCAGATTGTTTGAAGAGGGTGGTGACTGGGAGAGGAAGAACCGGCTAAAGGTCTATGAAGGTTTGTACTGCATGTCCACCAGAAATTTTAAGAAGGCTGCCAGCTTATTCCTGGATTCGATATCAACGTTCACAACATATGAAATTTTTCCTTATGAGACCTTTATTTTCTACACCGTCCTGACAAGCATCATAACTTTGGACAGAGTTTCCCTTAAGCAAAAGGTATTTCTCAATGGCTCAGTCCTCCACTTCGAGTTGTCTTAACTTAGATAAAAACTTTTTAGTATGTCGACGTATTAAAATGATGTATATCCTTGTAATTTGTTGAAATTCTTATCAAATAATGTAAATTGTTTTTGAGAAAATGATAAAGTGCTACTAATTTGACAGGTTGTTGATGCACCTGAGATCTTAACCGTGCTTGGGAAGATTCCATTCCTTTCTGAGTTTCTGAACTCCTTGTATGAGTGCCAGTACAAGGCGTTTTTCTCAGCATTTGGTAAGTTCATTACAAGGACCAGAGGTCATATTTCCGCATGCATTGCTTGATATTTCTCTGTGTGTTTACTAACTTCATTGACGGCTTATGTTCTCAGCTGGAATGGCAGAGCAGATAAAGTTTGACCGTTACTTGTACCCGCATTTCCGGTTCTACATGAGGGAAGTCAGAACAGTGGTGTACTCTCAGTTCTTGGAATCTTACAAAAGTGTGACAGTTGAAGCAATGGCAAAGGCCTTTGGCGTTTCTGTCGACTTCATTGACCAGTAAGCATGCTAATGAACGCTCTTTAGTATCTTTATGTTTGCCACCTCTCTCTTTAGAAGCATACAATAACAGGATAGTACAAACTTAAAACTGACTTGAAATGTTCATTATTATTCAGGGAGCTGTCACGCTTCATTGCTGCTGGGAAGCTTCACTGTAAGATAGACAAGGTTGCAGGTGTTTTGGAGACAAACCGTCCTGATGCAAAGAATGCACTCTACCAGGCAACAATCAAGCAAGGGGATTTCTTGCTAAACCGGATCCAGAAGCTGTCTCGTGTGATCGATCTGTGAGCATGCTACATGTTCCTGTTCTGCTCTTTCTTCAACCTTTGCGACTTGGAAACTCAATCGGTAGAATCTTAAGTTCTGAGGAACGATATATGAATTTGGATTTTGAGATGACTGTCGTCTCTTTTGAGTCTAGTTGGTTTGTCAGTGGTTAATTTCCCAAGAACAAAGAGCAAGTTTAATCACCAAAAATCTCATTTTAATTCTTGGTCGCAGGTTTGAAGTCTCTTGTTTTCATCGTATCCTATCTAGTATCTACCGTTACCACTTACTAAAAAATTTAATATCTCCATATAAAGTATATACTATGTAAAAGGTAAATATGATCGATTTAAAATGTAAACGCAACATGTACCGAGGGACAAAGAACCGGATTAAAAATTGTATACAAGATAATATGAAAGATTTGATACAGGAAAGACTTGGGGTCTTTAGTTGAACTTGTAAGAGTTGGCAGGTATTTTTCTGATTCTTCCACGGACGTCTGTTTAGTGTTAGGTGAGATTCTTCACCACATAAATGCATGTCCCAATCACTTATAGGATTTATATTTTGTTTCTTACTGTCAACTAAGTTGTTTTTGTTGGCTTACTAACAAACCTTTCGTGTTTTGTTCAATAACACATTCTTGAGTTGAGTTAGTTCCATTTCTTTGTATTATTACACAGACCAACTTCGTAAACTTTAAGATAAGTGTGATTATTGTGCCTGGTTCGTATCTTATCCGCTTATTATTTGCCTTATCTCCAGTGACGGATGTTTTTCATTAAGACGTAAATTACAGAGATTACAGAGGTGAATTAGGAATTAGGAATTAAATCCGAAGACGATTATGATTCCTTTAAAAACTAACAAAACTTAGTTTGACGCCATCTCATACACACAATTCTCTTAAACTTTATCCACTCATTCTTATCACTCTCCTCAAATTTCGAAGAATGCATGCGATCGATTTCAAAGAGATTCAGGAGAAGCTCTCTGATGGATTCCGGCCTTGGCAACGCTCGTTTCAGTTCTGGGCTCGTGCCACTGACATCTACACTGGATACAAGGTTTCTCTTTGATATGATTGGTACTCCTTTCTTCTTCATTTTTCGTTTTCTATACATTTCTCTTATGATTCTCTGCAATTCTCAATCTGTCCTGTTCCTGGGCTTTTAGGTATTTCAACTTCGTATGAACTTCGTTAAGGATGTGAATAAGCACGAGGAAATGTGGGAGAGACAACATGAACTTGCTGCTCACAAAATTTATTCTATGTGCTCTGACCTTGGTGGTTTCTTCCTTAAGGTAATGGTGTGTTGAGACTTGAGACTGTTGTTGAGGTTTTTGATTACCAGTAGGGACTTCCACGTTTGGGATTGTTATGAATTTCTCATCTTAAATCTTATTGTAACATAAAGTATGAGTTTTTTCGTTTCTTAGATGAGAAAGAAAGGATGTACATTTTACTCTTGGATTGTTCACAGTTGCTCATTATGATTGGTTTTTTACTTTTTCATTTTGTTCAATAGATTGCACAAATTCTAGGAAAACCTGACTTGGCTCCAGCTGCTTGGGTCAGAAAACTCGTCACTTTGTGTGATCATGCTCCTGCCACATCATTTGATGCTATTCGAGTTGTCCTTGAGAAAGAGTTTGGTAGAAGCATTGAACAAGTGTTTGAAACATTTGATGAGATGCCTCTTGGCTCTGCTTCTATTGCTCAGGTACTACATTCTTCATCACTCATAGTTTGAGAACCTTTGTAGAGTATTACCGTGCATGCTTATATATTCAGGTACACCGAGCAAGAGTAAAGGGTGACAAGAGGGATGTTGTTGTAAAGGTGAGAAATAATCAGGAAAAAACTGAAATCTTCCTAGCCTACTTTTACTTGGTTTCTGAATGTGCTACGACATGATTTTAGGTCCAACATCCTGGCGTTGAGAAATTGATGATGGTAGATATCAGAAACTTGCAAATATTTGCATTATACATGCAGAAAACAGATATCAAATTTGACTTGTTCTCCATGACAAAGGAAATCGAGAAGCAGGTATATATCATTCTTTCTATCTTTTGAGGCTATCTGGTAATAACTTTACAGCCCCCAAGTCACTACAAGTTCTTGTTTTTCATTTTCTAGATTGGGTATGAATTTGACTTTAAAAGGGAGGCCAATGCTATGAAAAAGATCCGACGTTTTCTTTATGATAACAATAGAAAGAGTCCTGTCCTGGTTCCCAGGGTGCTTCCAAATTTGGTGACTAGGTACTTATTCTTATATCAGCATTCTGGTTATCTCATTCTCAATAATGTTTCCTGTTTCACTGATCAAGAATTATGGTTCTATTAACTAATCAGTGCTGATGAGAAATAATCATAATACGCGCAGAAAGGTTCTGGTGATGGATTACATGAACGGAATCCCAATCTTGAGCCTCGGTGATGAGATGGCCAAAAGAGGGATAAATCCTCATGGTAAAATGGCAGAGGCGGCAAAATTGTAAGCTTTTCCATTATTTATCTCAGATAGGTTTTTTCCAATAGCATTGGCGGCTTTCAATAGTTATTTCTTGGCTAGAATTTGGATCTTGTCTGATGCTGCATTGGAAAATGTTTTGTTTTTAGCAATATACTAAACAGTTTGTCCCAAGCATATGGCCAAATGATACTGAAGAGTGGTTTCTTTCATGCGGATCCACATCCTGGGAATATCTTGATTTCTAAAGGTTCAGAGGCAAGTCATCTTTTGTGTGTAGTTATTCCTTAGTAGTTTCTTAATTGACTTACTGTGGTCTTTTGATTTGTAATGTTGTTTCCCGTTGTCAGGTTGCACTGTTGGACTATGGACAAGTGAAGGAACTCCCTGACCACCTGAGACTTGGTTATGCAAATTTGGTAATTGCCATCGCTGATAACAATGCCTCATTGGCATTACAGAGCTTTAGGTGAAGTGACTTTGTTATAATGATTACGGTTTTAATTGACGCTGAAAATTGGTTATTCACTTAAGATGTTTCCGTGGTGAAAATTCAGGGAACTTGGTATAGCTACAGTTGCCAAGTGTAAGAATGAGCAACAAGAGCTTCTCCAGTTGGCGAAAACAATGTTCGACACAGAGATGCCTCCTGGTACGACAACTCTGCAACCTTTCTCAGAAGACTCTTCGATCAAAAAGATTTCGGTAGAGGTGAATAAAGAAAAACACCTATATACAGTCAACAGTTGTGTGTGTTGACTCAACTGTTGAATATACGGCAACAATTGACTGTGTTATTATGTTGGTTGTGGATAGGCATTTCCAGAGGAGCTTTTCTCTGTTCTTCGCACGGTAGTTCTGTTAAGAGGACTCAGCGTAGGGATAGGGATAAATTACTCCTGCGCTCAACACTGGAGGTCTATGGCAGAAGAGGCTTTGGTTGCATCTGGAAGACTCTCAACAGGTTAAGACTTAAGACAATGAAAACAACTCTTTGATAGTGAGTGATTTACCAAAAACACTTTAATAATGGAAAATAAAATTTCAGGTAGAAAGCAGAAGCGTCGATGTAGTTCTCTGAGAAGGCTATACCCAGGGCCATGAGAGAGTTCATCATTTCCCCACCCTCTAGGCTTCTCTTATCTCTTGCAAATGACACTCTCAATCTTTACATTATTTTCTTGATACAGTACAGTTAAGTAAGGCACAAGTTTTGTCTCTTATGATAAGAGTCTTACCTTGATCGGTTTAGTCGGTTTGAATAGTGAGTACACCTAATATCATTTTTGACCGACAAAGTTTCATGGCAACTAAACTAGGAAAGATATGCATAAAATTTGTGGGAATATCATCAAGAACCAAAAGTAGCTTTAAACCGCATTCGCAATATATCTTTGGCTGTGGTTCGAACCCAAATTTGAGAATGAAAGAATGAAATTCATTTATTTCCATGTCGTTTTTTCAATAATCACAGAAAAAATCCCCCACGACTCACCTTAGAACTTGACCATCACTATCATGTTAATTCGATTTTCCAAAATTTTCTACAAATTTGAACCAATGAAAATAAGGAAATACAAAAAAGGTACTATATCAGTAAAAAAATACTATAATTTATTGATGTATACATTTTTGCAAGTGTATAATAAATGATAGAATGAAAATACACCCAAAATAAGAAACAATTTGCTTTCAACTTAACAACAAATCTATATGTATTAAATGAAACAAATTAAAACAAAACTACATTTTTAAATCTTTGTGTGTTGTTTAGTTATTGTTCTTTCTAAAAACAATCTCAGTATCAAGCCCAAACCCATCGATCTTCCTCACTTCCACGACCTTTGATCTCTTGAACAGATTCACCAATGGTTTCACACTGAACAAATCGTTAGCCGAGTACTTATCCGTCTTCCCAGATATCGACACGTGTAACACACACACCCCTCCGGGCTTTAAAGTCCGTTCGATCTCCCCAACGAACTTCTCCGGGTAAAGCGCGTGATCGAACACGTTTGAGAATTCGAAATCGAACGTCTCTTCGTCGAACGGCTGCGCGTGGAAGTCACCTTTCACCACGAGAGGCGGACGCGGTACCAGATCTATCCCGACGGAGTCTTCCACGCCGATCAATCTCAACGCTGCCACTTCTTGGCCTACTCGTGCTCCGATCGAGAGAGCTTTTGATTGATTTGAGAGGAGACCGCGATCGCTGAGACGTCGGAAGAAAGTGGAGAACACGCGCACTTTCCTGTCCCAGTCGCGCGTGGTCCATACCTTACGTAGCTTCGGGTTCTGAGTTTTGTTGAGCTGGTGCTTGATGTATGCTTCGTAGGAGGAGTATCCATGATGACGGATCCGTATTCCTTCGTCGGCGACGGCGATGACGGAGGAGGAGGAAGAGAGAGGACGACGGAGGAATGTGGTGGGGAAGGCGAAGAGGAAGATGATGAGAAGAGAGAGGGAGAGGAAGAGAGAGAGTGTGAAGGGTAGTTTTGGTATTACGAATTTCATTTTTAGCTTCGAGACTTCGCTTTCTTGTTGTCTCTGTGTACATCGAAGCATATATGGGATTTATTTAATTAAAGAAAGGAATAATGATTAAAGGTTTGATGATAATTAGGAAAAATACCAAATGCAAATAATATAGTTTTTTTTGTCTATTTGCCATTAAGGCATTATTATTGACTCTAAAATGAAACTTCATCAAAGATAGACCCAAAGTTCCGTTGGCCTAAATTCAGAGCAATAAAAAAGGTCCTCTGAAGAAAACAAAAGTTAACATCCGTGAAAAGATAAGCTCCCTTGGCAGAATTCTCAAAGCCTAAAAGTGCAAAAAAAAACAACCACAGGGATGCTCAAGAGGGAAAGAAAGAAAGAAACTTGTACATTCTATCAGGTTTTTAGTTCCCACACCATTGGGGTATCTCCTCTTTGGTCTAGCCTAGTTTAGCATCTTCAGTTAGGGAAGTTACAAACGACGATGAAACCCAACCATTCTTCTTCCCATGCTCCACATAGTCCTTGAATTTCTCCTTTGCGTTTGGGATGTCTAAAGCAAGATCTTCGAGCCCGTCTTTAACTCTTGTGAACCCTTTAGTCATCTGGTTCGTGGTTATGAGTCCTTCTCCAAAACTCTCCTGCAGAAGATCCAGCATCATTTTGTCCTTCTTCTTCTCCATACCCATCACCAGTGCTTTCTTCACCACCTCATGGTTGAAGAAAGGCATGCCTAGCTCATGGATGCATTTACACGCTTCTGATACCAGCCCTGAGCTTTCGTATTCCTCCAGGAGATTCGATATCTTGTCTTTTGCATCTTCCACTGCCCAACCGCTCCCACCTCCCCAGCATCGTAGAAGCCTCTCTCCTGCATGTCGAGCAAAGATGAGTGACCTAGCCATCTTCACGGTTTCAGTTCCGCTTGAGTTAGGTCGTAGTTTGCTACTGATCTCTTCCAGGTTGAAAGGTGCTAAAACATCGTCGATCACAGCTCTAGCTAAGAACAGAGCAAGTTCGTTGGAAGCATCCAGAATGTCAAGAGCTGTATCTTCTGCAGACTCCAGAAGCATGACAAAACCATCTGCAACATCTTCTGTGGTGAACATCTCGATGTGAAGAGATGAGAGGAGAACAGATGCCATTTCTTTCTCGTGATTCTTCCTGTCCAAAGCAAGTGTTATCAGCTTCTTTAGAAAAATTGGGTTGTACTCAGGTGCTCCTAAATCCTCAAGACTGCGTATGAGTTCTGGTATGTCATCAGAGTTGAAATACTCATGAATGATGGTCACAATGTCTTCCTTAAACCGCTTTAGTTTCTCATCCTCGATCTGCTGTCGTCCACATTCACCAGAGGGATAACCAAACGAAGCATCAAGCCAACCACCTGAGACAGCTTTTGGCACAATCAAATCAAATTTGGTTCTAGCTGAAGGAATGTCAAGAGCAAGATCATCAAGGCTTTCTCTTAACCTTGAAAACCCCTTCACCATTTGACTAGAGCTAATCAGGTTTTCTGAAGCTGCTTCCTTTAGCAGTTTCAATATAGGCGCTTCTGCTGCGTGGTTTTCCAAGGCAGTAACTAAGGCCCTCTTCACAACCTCATGATGAAAGAAAGACACACCCAACTCTCTTACGCAACGACATGCCTCATAAGTCTCTCCAGTCTCCACATATTCATTCAAAATGTCAGCAATCTTCTTCTTGACTTCCTCAACAGTGGTTCGAGTCTGTCCACCCCACCTTCTTTCTACTAGCTCAGCATGGTGTGCAGCTGATAGATAGCTTTTCTCTGCAGTTTGGACAACCTGGTAACCTTTAGAAGTTATTGGAAGTGCCTTGGCCGCCCTAGGAAGAAAAGCTGGAGGAAGGATGTCATCCACAACAGCACGTGCAAGGAACAAAGCAAGAACATTGACAGCATCAGGTATATCCACCACAAAGTCATCGGCTGACTCGAGCAGCAGGACAAATCCATCTCTTATCTGGTTTGGATTGATGACATCAGCATACAATGCGGAAAGCAACACTGAGGCCATTTCCTTCTCTTTGTCATGCCTGTCCATGGCTACCGAGACAAGCCGCTTGATGAAGTAGGGATGATATTCACTTGAACCAAGTTCAATGAGGTCAGCTGCTGCAACATCGACATCACCAGTGCTGAAGTATTCGTTAATGATGGAAGCTGCAGCTTTCTTGTAATCATCTAATGGGTCTGACAGAGTTGCACCAACAAGCTCGAAAGGTTCCTAATATAACAAGAAACACAAAGAGAGCTGATCATGATGAACTCTAAAAAACAACACTCAACGGATAAAATCTTTTAAAACATCAACTGGAACAGCGGATAGACAACAGAAACAATTTTGCGCAACTAATTTGGCAACAAAATAATCAATCATGAAACTCAAAATAGATACTTTCATCTAGTACGAAAAAAGTGAATAGAGGTGCAGAAACTACCTCTCCGCTGTCATAATTTGGATCATTCCGGTCAATGTGATAGTCTCCATCAGTGTCAATAAGTTTTCCCCAATTTCCTTTCCCACCACCCCCATCTGAAATAAAATGAATCAATCACTACCACCACCATATGCAATCTATACAATTAAGAGCTCCAAATTTGACTAAAAGCCATTTCCTGAAGCATGATGGTTTAGAAACATAAGCTACAAATCCAAACTGATTAAAGTAGTAACTGACCCTTCTTAGAGCGGATAGACCTTCCCGCATGAGACCTTCTGTGCTTCACAGCATTTGACGCACCAGAAGCTTTCCCACCAGCGGATACTTTAGGGAGATGCTCAAGCAAAACCGAGTGAGGTTTTTGTGAGGGTGGAAGATCATCTACAGTCTGTGTAGCAACTTTCATCATCTCTCTCTGCTCATCCGTTAGGAAACCCTCCATCTTTGGCAATTACCCTAATAGTCAAACATCATTAAATCAATCCTTTAACAAACGTATACCAATACGATAAAAAAATCAACACGGCTAGCTATGTTATGAAGACAAGAGAACATATTTGAGCTATAGCAG
The DNA here is from genome assembly GCA_019202795.1 of Arabidopsis thaliana x Arabidopsis arenosa. NCBI lineage: Eukaryota > Viridiplantae > Streptophyta > Magnoliopsida > Brassicales > Brassicaceae > Arabidopsis > Arabidopsis thaliana x Arabidopsis arenosa. The sequence continues at coordinate 6,567,484 of CM032924.1, forward strand.
TTCTGAAACTTCCAAACCTAAAACCACAAGACAATGATGTGAAACGACGTAAATGGAGATCTAAATCACCAATCCAATAATCCAGAAACTAAATACAAGTAATTTCGTCTAAAGCCTATACATCTCAAGGTTCCAGCAAATTGCTCTCTGTCTATTTCCTCTCATATTTCTACAGCAATCAATCAATCAATCATTCCCGGGACTAAATGCCAAAACCAAAACATCGGAGAAATGTTTGAAACTCCAAGTACCAGTAAATGTAATGTTCAAATAGAGAATCCAAATCCCGAAATGGTATCGCCTCGTCGTCAGCCAAAATATCCACAAAGCGGACGGCGAGATCCGTGGTAAGAACAAAGAGGTCGGAGGCTAGATCGAAAAGCAGAACCCGAGTCTGCAGCTGGGTGAAGCTTTCCTGGAAAATAGTAGTAATGTTTGAGAGAAGATTGTTTGGAGAAGAAGATGGATTTGGGAATTTGGGAGGACAAAAGCTTACACAAAAGGAGGCTGCTGCTACGGCTACGGGTTCTCATCAAAGGTCTCCTCGCATATACTGTCCCCACGTGTTACAGTCTCAACGGTCACGATTGCTCGTTACAATGTGCCAATGGCATCGGACTAGGGTTATGGATTTAATTTTGGTGTTTTCCTACTAAAATAGTGAAACCAGATCATTTATAAATATCTGTCTATATCTTATCCCAAATTACTAAAACTTTATCCAAATTCTCTTTCCTTTTTGAAGCATATTATTGAAAAAAATGAAAATTATCCACTTTCATATTATTGAAAAAAATAAAAATTATCCACTTTTTATAACAAAAGTTGAAGACTACTATGTAGCAGTTCACTTTATGCTGATTCGTTTCAATGAATGAGATAATTTGTGAAAACAAAATGAGCTCAGGCAATGAAAGGTCCAAAGACAGTAAAATTCAGGTATGTTAAAGGATTGATTAGTATTTGCTAATCTAAAATATAGTCTTGAAACACATTTTGCAACTGTACGTTTTTGTGTCCCATTGTCCTAAATAGGCAGGTCTCAATGGATTTGCTAAAACCTATTGGTTCCACAAAATGGGAATGCCCTCATCAAGTTCCCTTAACTAGCTGCAGTGCTGCAGGGAAGGACTCGGCCGATAAGCCGTGAGCTCTTGCTGTTCTGTGTCTCCCCCTGACCCTACAAGACATAGTTCATCACAACTCGAAATTCTTGAAACCGAATACTTGGGCCTAGTAGAGATGTTTACCTTGCCTATGGGAGTCCTCTTCCAACACAACACATCACTGTCATCTTCTGGCCTGTACAAAGTCAGAAACAGAGCATACTTGAGTAGCTATCCAAATCACAAAACAACTTACTTTTGAAATGAATATATATCAACCACTTTTACCTTTTTTCACCCGGAGGCATGTGTGGAGTACACATAGCAGAATTTGCATCGCCTTGATCACTGGAACAGCTCATTCGCGACGATGCATTGGCTGAAGAACGAACACTTCTAGCCCTCAAGACATTTCCTTGGCAACTTCTCAGAGAATTTGTAACTGCAGGCTTTTCAAATGCGCAATCAGAGTCTGTTTTTGTAGTCAAATACGATTTGTGAAGCATTCTACGAGAGCAACTGAAAAGTCCAAAGAAAAGACTTGCTGCTGCTTTAGCACTCTTTGGTGGAGAACACGCAGAGATAACAAGATTCATTCGGATCTCAACGTTGCATCCTAACACAGATTGGAACGAGTCTGCAATCAATTTCCATGATTTCTCGGCTCTTGCTACGTGTTGAGGTGTGTAGAACTCCAATTCAGCTATTGCCACACCTGGAAACAAAATAGCATATGAATTTACTTATCTGAGACACAAGCCAAACGAAAATTTTAAGACTATCTTTGGAAAATATAAGTTACCTTTGTCAACAGTTAGTGAAGTCAACCTTCCTCGTTTCCACAGAAACCTCTTTAGTGAATCAGAACAGCACAAATCTGTAACCGTTTTCCACACAGTTTCAGCTGTTTCATTACAGTTTTTCTCTTGACGCTCCTCAGTTTCTGATTTAATAACATCACCAGGAAAATCTGATGATGTGCTGGAGAGCTCAACGTCTAGATACAGGACCAAGGTATGTTATATATAGTTAGTAACCAAGATAACACGAAAAAGAAACATGAAATAATGGAAAAGGCATTTTATGAATTAGGACCTTTGCTTATTTGGTTTCTTCCATTTTCATCTGTTGCAAAAGAAGATGAGTCGGTGTTGCTAAGTTGCAAAAGTGCCACAGTGAGCCAGGTTGTCTGGTTTTTCGATGCTCTCAAGTGTTTCTCAGCATCAGATAGTATCTTCAATGCATTTCTCAATTTCTGCATTTCTTCTTCAGCTATATAAAATAGAACAATATATGATAAAGAGTGAGATCATGTTTAATTTTGAAGCTGTTATTCAAAGTAATCATTGTGGTGCTTACATGTATGCCTTGTAAGAAACCGAAGTCTGGTTGCTGAACTGCTTTCTTGAGAGTTTCCAGCAATGATGTCCATAATGACATTAGCTAGCTGGGAAATAAGCTGCATTGGATCTATTTTGGATCTCATAAGTTCCCTCGCTCTTATAACTGTGTTTGAAGTATCAGAAGACAGGGCAAGATCAAGCAGATCAAGCAATTCATCATCAGAAACCACCCCAATCTGCAGAATTAAAGAAGTATTGATTTTTTATTTCTAAACTATCTAATATTTCCAAGACAAATGAGTGACTAAAAATATGAAGAAAGATGTGTAAACTTACAAGCTTGTAGGCCAAAGATGTCGTTATTCTTTTACCGAGCAAACTTAACTGATCAAGCATTATCTCAGCATCCCGAAGTGAACCATCAGATTTAGAAGCAATGAAATCAACTGCTCCTTGATCAAAATCAATACCTTCTTCAACACAAATCTTTGCCAGCTTAGTTGATATATCCACATCGCATACTTTAGAGAAATGATATTTCTGAGAACGTGAGAGCACGTTACGCGGTAGCTTCTCTAGCTCTGATGTAACCAGTATAAAAACCGAATGCTGAGAGAAATTGTCCAAACTGTTCAAGAGAGTACCCCAAGTTTCTTGACATAATAACTGACACTCGTCAATTATAAAAACCTTAAATCTAGATGAAACTGGAGGAAGAGATGCATTCTTGATGAGAGATCTGAGGTAGCTAGGCCGGTTTAGTTTACCCGAATCCGTTTCCATTACGTCCCTGCCTCTTCCCGAGAAGTATGATTTGCATTCACTACACAAGCCACATGGTCTACTATGTGCAGCCTGTGAAAGGCAGTTTAAAGCAGCAGCAAATATCTTAGACGTTGATGTTTTACCAGTCCCACGAGGACCGTGAAAAAGGTACACAGAAGTAATCCTTCCTCTTAATATGGTGCTCAAGAGACATTTGACCACGACTTCTTGCCCAACTAACTCATCGAAAGATTTCGGCCCGAATTTCTGACTTAGACTCCTGGACAACACTTCGTGACTCGGTGTCACCACATCACTCTCACCATTTCCATTTCCAGGCAATAAAGGATACTCTTCTACATCTGAGGATTGGTTTGATCCTCTGTACCCCGGCGTTCTTGACCAGCAATAAGTTATACCGCAACCACGGTTAGATTGACTATCAAAATCAACATCTTCATCTCCATAATAACTATGATTTGTTGAGGTCACCGGACTACCTAAACGGCTTCCATATTCACCAACTGAGCTAGCTAACTTAGTGGAATAATGAGTAGTTCTATATCTTCCCCCTGAAGCCGCCTCCTCAACATGACTAATAGAAGGCACATTACAAGCTAACTCCCTACCTTTAACCGATAAATCAGCGCAAGATCTTTGACTACTCCTTGAGCAGGCGTCTCCTTCAACATTTAGCACCTTGCTACTCAACTTGTGAAGATCACAACCACTCTCTAGCTCCTCCATTATAGAGTATGAACCAAAAGGAATCAAACCCACAGGAGCATCAGCAGCAGCCTTACAAGCATCATCACCATGTTCCACAAACTGAAGTGAGATCCCATTGTTGGAACCAGTTTCCCATTTGACATTGTCAAGCAAAGAAGCAAACTTGCTCATAGAAGTGGTACATGGATCTCTCAGTGACCTAACCCTTCTAAGAGCAACAAGGGTTCTTGTAATGGGAACATCCACAGAATGCCTCCTAGTCTCTCCCATTTTGGATCAAAATAATCCTAAACCTTTCTCTCTTTCCTGAAACTTCAAGATTCGACACTCATCATCACTAACCTAATAATGAATGTCAAAATTAGTGATAAACAATAAGAATGTGGTAACACAGAAACAGATGGGGGAAAAAAGTTATAATATTTAAAAATCACAGAGCTCAAAAACAGAGACCCAGATAAGCTATGGGAAAAAAACAAAACTTGGAATGAATTAAAAAAAGGAAACGACAAACTGAAAATACAAAACGTCAAGAATGGGGAATACCAAGGTGTATTGAAGAGAGTGGCGTACAATGCGGAGAATCCAAAACCCTAAAATCCCTTGTTGAAAGAAGGAGAAGAAGAAGTTGTTGTTGGTAAAGTGGTAAATAAGAGGAGTTATTATGGTGAGAGGTGAAAATAGAAAAAGGCTCTTTGTTGTTTGAGTAAAGAGAGAGATAGAGACAGAGAAGAAGGGGAGACATGTTAGAGTAGGAGGGCAGAGATTTTTGCAGAGAAAGGTGGAGTCTTTGGACAGAGAGCCCAACCAGTAATAGAGAGAGAGAGAGAGAGAGATAAAGAGTTAAGACTAATACTATTTGGTGTTCCTTCTTTGCTTCATTTAAGATTCGTTCGGCGGTTTCAGTTTCAAGTCTTTTTTGGATTTCGTGGCAACAAACAAGACTTCGTGTGGTCCGCTTCTCTGCCACGTTTTTGGACTCCTACTCAGTACTCACGTGTTCGTTCGTTCTACCAACATATTCTGATTCAACTATCTCAATTATTTCTTATTTGGAATTCTTGATGCAACAATTATTTGTTTTTTTGGAATTCAACATGAGTTATTGAGTTTCATCTCCTTGACCAGACCAAAACAAAATTCTTCAATAGATACACGTCTAATATCCTCTTCAAATTTTTTAATTAGACTTGTGTGTGTGTCTATTGAATAAAAAAAATTATAGTATCAATAGCATCAAAAAGTATTTAGATTTTAGACAAGTGTGAGCTGATTAACTTCGAGTCGAGAACGAAAATTAATTTTATTTTTGTTCAAATATAAAAGTTATTATAAAAAAATATATATATAGAGAAATGGGAGAAAAGATCGGAGGAAATAATCATAAGAAAGTAATAAAACAGAAAATAAAATAAAATTATAGGCAATAAAACAAAGCATGATAGAGTGTGAGCTAATTAACTTCGACTCGAGAACCAGGGTTGCATCAAGTCTTTAATATCGCAGTGGAGACTGAGAACAAAGAGAGTTGATCCGGTTTGAGACTGTTGTATCAATTAGTCGGATGAGTTGCTCTGGTTTTGTTGAATTTGCGTTGATGTGAATTGTCGTTTGGAAGGAAACCCAACACGTGTCTTTGACATGGACACATACAAAACAAGACAAAAACCTAGTACATTATCGATTACATTGTGTTTATTTCATAAAACGTAATTTGATTGGGTTAAAAGAAATTATAATTTGAAGGGTTTCTATGTTATTGATGTTAATATTGCATCGATCATATGGAGAAAATAAAATTAAGTAACGTTGAGAATCATATATATTAACGTTTATACTTTTTATAAATCCATACGGACTGACCGACAATAATACCAATTTGATCATTTAATCACATTTGCATAAACCGCAAATTGAACTCCTATTCAAAGAGTCTCACTAGAATATTTATGGAAAATCGTACTCCAACTACACCAAGTATTTGGCATGTATTGAATACATGAAATTTGTGTCGGTTGCTGGCATCATGGATTCAAATTATCTTTTATTTCACCAAGGGTTAAAAAACGCCGTACGTCCACATTCCAAAAACGACGTTAGTTTTTTCACTAGCTTTGGTTTTCTTTCTAGCAAAGCCAACTCATTAGTCAACATTTATACCAGTTATTGGCATGTAGAAACATCTAATACAAATTTGCGTTCCTCGTCCATTAACTACAAAAATTCGATCGCCCAAAAAAAGTGAGAGAAATAAGCATTGAGATCTCGAATGTTGACGTGGACAGTTTTTGCATACTTAGCTCTGAAATAGAAAGGTCAAGGAGCCCAGGGACAGAGGGGGGTCAAGGACTGAGCCAAGACCCAAAAAAAAAATTTAATAACCTTAATTTCTTAGTCTCAACACTAGCCTTTTGTGTGCACTGAAATATTCTTAAATCAAACTTTATGGATGGAGTAAAGCAATCTTTTGATTATTTTTCTTCCCAATTTATCTGTTAGTAGGTGTAAATGAACAAAATCTACAATAATTTTGCCAAAATAAATTTCTTTTTTATGGTCCAAACAGAAGTTTTATAGCACCAGGGCCAAATGCTATAATGAGTTGACCTATTTACCGGTTTCCGAGTCTATTAACTAAACCATAATATGCGGCCACGTAGGTATGCTTAAACGAAGGAAAACAAATAAAAAATTGTTATTCGTCTATAAGAGAGATAAGTGTCCGCATGGTGGCAAAGATTAGAGTGTAATCCGAAAGCTCTGGTAAACTCGAATAGTCGAATTCCCTAAGTGAAAACAATATTCTTGTATAGAAATCAAGATGACATGAGAAGATTCAACCCGCTAATTAGTAGTAAGGATTATCTATGTCTAGGATGAAACCTCTCTAGTTAGAAAGTTCTTTTGCGGATTAGAACTAGGAATTCAGGGTTATCTCCTTTCTCAACTTTTAAACTGTTGGAACCTACGTTGCACGGAATCGCCGGCTAAGCTCCGATTCCCGCTCCGGAATCGGAAACGGAAGCGGAAGCGTCCGGAAGCGCTTGGAATCGCAAGGGAAGCTCGATTCTGAAAAAGTGACGATTGGAAACGTTGTGGGAGCGCACGATTCTGAGTTGGAATCGTGATTTTTGAATCGGAATCGTGGTTCTCGACCAGATCCAAACGAAGAAGACGACATAATTTTCCACGTAGATTGTTCGCTTTTTATTTTACCTTGGCCCAATTGTTTAAACCATTGAGGCCCAGCTGTTTTTATGATTTTTGTTTTCTTCCACGTTTTGACTCAATTTTTTTCCCAACTTCAACTATTGTTAATACCTAATCTGGCTTATATGTTTTTATTGAATACAAGAATATTAAATTTTTAAATATCGTATTACTAAAGTTATAATACTTTTATCTGGTTGTGATTCTGATTTGTATGTAATAATTAAAATGCCTAAACTTTTTAATTTGACTATAACTTATAAATTTATAATATTTTATATATTTATTTGTTGTATAGACGCTTCCAAAACGTACCCGATTCCTATTTTTTCCAAAAAAATCGCTTCCGCGTTTCCTAACGCTTTGCTTCCCCGTACCCGCTTCCGATTCCATGCAGCTTAGGTTGGAACTATAGTTCTAATATTTCAAATGACATGAAAATCTTTAAAACTCTTTCAAAAGGAGATGTAAACAAAATGTTTATGTTTTTGCTTCTAAACAAAGTTCCATGTCACCAAAATTTAGGTTCATTCAAGAAGAAATGATTAGAGAGGATAGCATGAAATGTGACACACGTATGAGATATGGTTGGATACCATAAGATTACTTATTTTCGAATTCTCGGCGAACTTTACGGACAGAAAAAGGAATAAACAAAAGAAAAAAGATAACGTCGCATGATGGAGTTGCCTACTTTGCCCTTGATCAACAATAAGCAGTTTTTGGGATGCATGTGCTACGATTACTCAAATCTTCGTTGTCGTTATCACATTTATCTTATAGATCAAATCTTGTTGGTGGAGTGGAGTGAAGGTGAAGACTTGTTGATATGAGCGGGCCTAGCTCTCTCCTTGATTGATTCCTACTACTCCATCAAATTTAATGTAATTCACTTTCATATTTATTTATCTAGGGGTTGTTGTAAATATTGAGTAAACTCTCAAGTCAAAGAATAATAATAAATATTTGCACATTTCCTTTTTAACTTGTGACAAACCGTAAATAGCCAAAAATAACCTTTGGAAAATTTTGGGGAAGAGGAAGAATTTGTCCGTTCTCTATGGACGCCGAGATCAAAGTAAGTAATTATCTTCATTAGACAGTTTTTTTGTCGAATTTGATTGTTTGCTTTCAAGTTTCTTATTAATAAAGCAAAAGATATTTGACAAAACACATATATGTTGGACTAGAAAAACTTCAAGTTGCACTTCTTCTTTTAGCCATCGCACTATCTTCCGTGAAAAGAGAAATTACATATAGCTTATATTAGATGACTTCATAATTTCACAAAAATTGTTTGTTAATTTTCGACTTAGCATGTATTAAGACTTTTTCTTCTAAAAAAATCTTTTAAGTTTTGACAAAATAATTCTATACCTATTACTAGGTCAAAATACAATGTTATTTTATTTGTAAAAAATGTATTTGAGGTAATTGATCATCAAATGGCCAAAATAATTTTGTGTGTACACACAAAAAAAAAAAGTTTTAGTGGAAATGGCCAAAAGTAAACATCCATTCCTTTTTTCCCACACCATGCATGAAGACATGGAAGATCAAATTTGTCAACTCCATCGCTTTGTCTCTTAATATTTCTTTTGTTTCTCTACAAGGATCAAGTATGGAACGTCAACACTCAACAACCACAAGAAATCCAAATATGCTAAGGTCGCATGAGTTCGCTAGGACTAATTCTATAACATCTCGTTTTGTCAACAAAATAAACATGTATACTTTATTTACTTTTTTACCAGACTTCCATTGTCAACAAATGACATTATTGTTGTCGTCGAAGAAAAAACAAAGGTGACACACTATTGCTGTTTTACTTTTCATTTCATGAGGACCCATATTTTTTTTTTTTTATAAAGATCAACCGTATCAGTTGATTACGGTGTCCAGCAGAGAAAAGCATGCTCAACTGTCAAAAACAACCTAACAATTAGGAATCCCGTAAAACCGGCAAATCACGAGGGCAGCATTACAGTGCATGTCCCACAAATCACTTTCTCTCCCATGCTTTTCCACTTCCACCTATCATTACCAACACCTATTACCTAAAGGACTTTAAGCCAGAGAGTTTTCAAATCCCGTACCGTGATTGGTGCACTATGATGTCCAAACGAATATGGTGAATATCAAACTGTTTTCTCAAAACATTTTCACCGACACCAATCATGAAGCAAATTGCTAGCTGAAATTAATTTTTCTACGTTTAGAAAATGAACGTGGAATTGAGAGAAATAATGCCAGATATAAAAATGAAGTTACATCATACAAACACTATAACTTAATTAATTAAGTAGTTTGTGCTAGTATATTATTACAAACACTTCTGATTATCATCTTTGTTTTCACTATATAAACTCCTCTCTATTTTAAAAAAAAATTCCTACAACTCTTATATCATTCAATCCCTATCTACAAGTTAGGTGTCCATAAAGATAATACGGATATCGAAATTTAAATGATAGATGGCGGAGATCATGCAAGGACTATTATCTTCAACAGAATCATTTCGACATATTAAATGGGTTTTTTTTTCCGACATTTTATTACATGATTCTACTGTTTTCTTTCTCGTCATCTCTTTTCCATTATTTGTTTTTCTATTTGTGTTTCTAGATTACTTGACATGTTAGAGCATGATTATTGGTAGTATCTTAAAAATAAATCTTAGGAATATTTAAGTAATATATTTGTAAAAGTGTTAGTTAAGAGATAGTATTTTTGGATTAAGATTTTTGTGTGATTAATGGTAGGTTCTTAACATGTGATTCTTAGAAAATAAACACTTGGAAAAACACATAGTTACCAAATTCAATCATTTTAAAAACTGCAAGTTCAAGCATTACATTGATCTAATAACAGAAACAAAAATAAGACTAACTATTGACATATGAAACAAAATTAAATATTATGTAGACAATCAAATTAAAGCATTTCAAGATCTTCACCTAATCTAAAACAAACAAGATTTACTCATTCTCCTTTTGTTTGTTTTTTGAACCTGTTATACAGTGACACGTATCAACATCTTAAGCTAACAAAAACATCCTAACTAAGATACAAATCTTAGATAAATTTTGTTGGTTTGATTATTTTTAATCAACTTTAATCCTAAGATATCTCTAAGATATCACCGTTAATGCTGCTCTTAAGTCATTTATCTTCCTTTTCCCTTGATATCTTACCCGACATGTTGCTATAGTACTATGGTAGGAAATCTTAATTCTCTGAATAATAAAAGTTTTGTTCAGGTAACTGGTATGATACGGAAACTTTCCAATGGTTATTTAATTTTCTTTTTGCAATTAATATATGCAACTATAAGCAAAGCCTACTGAACTGCATAAGTAAATAATAGGATCCGAATTGTTTGGATCCGAGTTGTGCTATGTACTCATATAAGAAAATCCCGCAATGTTGATATAAAATTTACCAAACTGTATCCCACACTTTAAAAGTTCTCATCATTTTTTATGTGAATGCTATATATAAGATCCAAATCGTTTGGGACAGATTTTACATTTTAAATTCTTATATTCCGCAAGTGCCCAGTGGTGCCGCACGAATTATTTAGTGTATCAAACTATTGATAGGAGTAATTAATAAAGCATATACAGTGCAACAATCTATTTAAATGTATAGAAATATATTTAACTAAAACATAGTATAGTATAATAAAAAACACTTTTTAAGGGTTTCGAAGATTCCCTCGCCCTCCAATCGTCTTCCATTGACATCTGTATTGGTGAATCTCGACTATAACTTGGTGGAACAAATGATGCTATTCGAAATTTCCCTTGGATTCTATAATATATTTGGAAAGTTTAGAACATAAATTTTTTGAAAAAAATATATTCCATCGAATGCCACTGCAAAGAATGATATTTAAGAAACGGAGGCCTTCCATGTTATGTTGCAAACTCCCACTTGGTAGTTCTGAGGTAATTGACAAGTGCTTCGACTCAACCATTACTACTTAGCAATTCGACGGCTCTTGGCATACCCCAGACACGCTTAGTGGATATGGTTGGATCGCTAGTTCCCACCACCAGCTTCTTTATCTTGACTAAAAGGGTGCAAGTCGATGTCAAGGCCGGCTCAAAAAAATTAAGAACCCTGAGCTGAAAAAAATAATTGGTTCTAATTTCCTATGTATTTTTATTAAAAAAAAAATTTGGACCCTAATTTTAATAAATTTAGTTAAAAAAAAGATAAAAAAAATTTTGGACCCTGTGCATGAGCACTCCCCGCACATGGGTAGAGCCGGCACTGGTCGATGTCTTTCTCCGCTACACGACAGTGTAGAACATGCATGTTCAAACAAATCGAAGATACATCAGAAATTTTTGAAGGCCATGAGGTAGATAATAATTATAGAGTTCATAACAAACCTGAAGCCTCAATCAAGAAAAGTCAAGCTTTTCTAAATTCCGACTTTGTTGTTGTATTAAAAAACATTAAATTACAACTATAAATACATGCAAACATATTGTTATAAACTATAATGGTTACTTGAAGTGGATCCTTATACTTAACTAAACACCAACTTCCTGGATCTACATTGTATATATTAGGCTAAACAGGTCATGTGGAAGTTATTTGAAAAGTACACCATATCGACCTAATTAGATTGGAGGCTTTTTATTTAATTTTTGTCAACAGTTAAGATTTGAGTAACGGATGTAACCATATTATTGGTTCCTCCTAGGCATTATTATTATAGTATAAGGTTTTTTTAAACTAAAGATGATATAAGAAAAAAAAAGTGGGACCTAAACCTTAAAAATTCCAATAACAAATAGTATAGGGGTCCTTTTATATATTTATATAAACCCCCAAAGTTTCCTCTTCTCTCTATTCTCACTCAAATCTTCTTTCCTCTGCCTTCCTTCGCTTCCCTCTTCTCTCACCAAAATCTGAGAGAAAGAAAGAGAGACAGTACTGTAATCTGAGTGAGAGAGAAAGAAAAATGAAAATGCAGACGAAGAAGCTCTTTATCACCATTGTCTCCTTTCTTCTCTATGCTCCATTGTTCCTATCTTCACCAGTGCCAGACCCAGAATCTGTAGTTGAAGAAGTTCACAAGTATGAATCTTTTTTCTTAACCTTTCCTTTACATTTACTTGAAAACCACTTCTCCTTTTAATTTCTGCTTTTTATGAAAACCCAATTTGAGCATAGTGTTACAAAGTTGTCGCCTTTACAAAAAATGGGACCATTTTGAAAAGTCTCTGTTTTTTTTTAACAAAAGTTTGCAATGTGTTTGTGTTGTTGCAGGAGCATTAATGCGTCGGTTGCAGGAAGAAGGAAGTTAGGTTATCTCTCATGTACGACCGGTAACCCAATCGACGACTGTTGGCGATGTGACCCACACTGGGAGCAACACCGTCAACGTCTCGCCGACTGCGCCATTGGGTTCGGCAAAAACGCCATCGGTGGCCGTGACGGTCGGATCTACGTGGTCACCGACTCAGGAAACGACAACCCAGTTAGCCCCAAGCCCGGAACTTTAAGACACGCCGTGATCCAAGACGAGCCACTCTGGATCATCTTCCAACGAGACATGACGATTCAGCTCAAAGAAGAGCTAATCATGAACTCTTTCAAGACCATCGACGGTCGTGGTGCTTCCGTACACATTTCTGGTGGGCCTTGTATCACGATCCAGTACGTGACCAACATTATCATTCATGGGATTCATATCCATGATTGTAAGCAAGGTGGGAACGCTATGGTGCGGAGCTCCCCACGGCACTTCGGATGGAGAACGATATCGGACGGTGACGGTGTCTCTATCTTTGGAGGGAGTCATGTTTGGGTTGACCATTGTTCGTTCTCTAATTGTGAAGATGGACTCATTGATGCTATAATGGGCTCAACGGCTATCACTTTGTCTAACAATCACATGACACATCATGATAAGGTCATGTTGCTTGGTCATAGTGATACTTACAGTCGTGACAAGAATATGCAAGTCACCATTGCTTTTAATCATTTTGGTGAAGGCCTTGTCCAAAGAATGCCCAGGTAAATATAACTAAATGTGATTTTGGGTTTTACTTTGTTCTAGTAGTTAATGTGATTGTGACCATGGATATAGATTAATTTTGGGACCATTGTATTGTTGTTGTGTAGGTGTAGACATGGGTACTTCCATGTGGTGAACAATGACTACACACATTGGGAGATGTATGCGATTGGTGGAAGTGCTAATCCTACAATCAATAGTCAAGGGAACAGATTTTTGGCCCCCAATATCAGATTTAGCAAAGAAGTGACTAAGCATGAGGACGCGCCTGAGAGCGAGTGGAAGAGATGGAATTGGAGATCTTCCGGAGATTTGTTGCTAAACGGTGCGTTTTTTACTCCGTCTGGTGGTGCAGCCTCGTCTAGCTATGCCAAGGCTTCGAGCCTTGGGGCTAAACCGTCTTCTCTAGTTGGACCATTAACGTCTACTTCTGGTGCACTGAATTGCCGTAAGGGGTCCCGTTGCTGATTGTGGCTTAGCGGTCGCACTTAAGTTTTTACCCAATTTATAATTATATAGGAAATGGCAATTAAAGCCACCAATTAAGGGGGATAAGTAGAGTAGTAAGTCTTCTTTCTTTATCCCTTGATTTACTCTTTTTTTCTTTCTTTATTTGGGTAAAACTGAAGGAGAATACAACCTCTGGCTTGTTTGCTCTTAGGAGCCTTCTTAAGGATTCTCTGTTTTAAGGAATCTTTAAATTAGGTTAAAGTGTGGGAACAAGTGCAGATGTGTTGATCTTGATATTAATATAAATATAATTTTGTGTCTTATGAGCCTTGCAAAGACAAATAGATTAGTTATAAAATTACGACAAAAAAAAGATAAGTTACTCCAAATATAAATTAATTTGAAGTATAAATTTGCGTACACACATGAAGGAGAGGTTAGTTACAATGTGCACATTTGGCAGATCAATAATGGCTCTTTGGTTTTCCAAATAAAATTACTTTTTATTCAGAAATTTGGAATGTTATGTAAAATGGTAACTTTTTGGGTCAAAGATGTTCGAGCCAGTCAATGTTTGACCAACTGCCGCGACTTTTTTCCCTCTGGCCGATGCATCGATTCCGGTTAAATAACAAAAAAAAATTACCCTTAAAAATAGGAAAAAAATCAGGCATGACCATGAGAGAAGAGAAAAGTGAAGTTGATAGATTGGAATAGAAAAAGGAAATAAAATTTTCAAAAGAAAGATAATTGGAGCAGTCAATTCCACAGTAGCTCTACTTTTGATGGGCTTGTCTCATATTCGTGTTTTGACTACTGTCCACTGATTATGGGTTTCATTTAAAATTTGAAAGTAACTAATTAAACAACTAACCACCTTTCTTTTTGGCCATGTGCAACGTTTTTTGGGTTTTTGTTAAAGATAGCCATGTGCAACCTAATAAAATACATTTAGGAACGAAAGGAAGAAAAAAAAGTTTGAAACTAACAAGTGGTCGCAACTAATGATGTATGTAGTTGGTGTGATTAGTATGTGGCTGGTTTGATTTGGTGAGTCAGTGAGAATTAAATGATGCGAATATAAGTTTGCAAAGAGAGATTTAAAGATTGTTTTTTTGTCATACTGTATATAGCATCAAACTAGTTAATTTTCACATTGTTCCCTTGTTTTTTTTTAAACAAAAAAAATTCTTCACATTGAGTTATTGGTGAACTAAGAAACTCGTATGGAGCAAGAAGGTTTCAGTGGTCATGTTATGAGTTGAGGTTGTGCGGTCACGTGGGGTCAGTTAATTTAGTTGCAACAATCGATTATACTATTTGAGTCTTTTACTTATGTTCTGTTATTTCACTTGGATTTATCAACAGATTATACTTCAATATTTCAGTGATGTTGTGGCAGTAAGAAATTATAATTAACTAAAACCAACAAAAAGGATTCAGAATTACTCAAAGTGAGACTTGAACCCTTTCAAAACCGATTATAACGCACACAAGCCTCCACCGAAATGTATACAGTATACACCATAAACTACTACCGAATTCGCAAGGCTAATATTTACTTCCTTTGTAATTTTTTAAAAAAATTTGGATTCGAGTATAAGTGGATTGTTCTTCAGAAAGTTAGATAGATCATTATGAGGCTGTTCTTGAGAGAGCTTTCTTGAGAGAGCTAGAAAGCTCAAAACAAGTTTATCAATTCGAATCTTGGTTTAACTCAACAAATAGTTATCATTGCTCATAGTGATCATTATGGAGAAGATGGTATCATCTTTAGACCAGTTTGGGGTTGAGGAATAAGATTGAAAATGAGACTTTGTATTGCGGAAAAGAAAATGTCCATCTCGAGTGAAAGTTTAAAGTTTATGCTATGATGTTGGTTGTTGGCGGAAAACGTGATTTCGCAATTATGATTTAAATATGATTTAAATGGATCTAAATGAGTTTATATGGGTCAAAATAATGTTGATTGTTCTAAATGGGTGGGATAAATGGGCTTCAAAATTTAATGGGTTCATATTTAAATGAGTGTGTTTTAAATGTAGAGGGTTTTACCCAAATTAACATCCTATGTGACATAACATAAGAGTAATTTCCAAAATGAAGCAAGATTAACAAACAGATATATCAAACTTTGATTTGAGTTATACAGAGTACAGACCTTGTTTATTACACTTCGTTTTGATAAGTTTATACAGACCTTGTTATTCGTAAGAGATTATGAAAATTTTCTTTGATTTTTCCTCTCTTTTTCTTTCCAAAATGCATCAAAAATAATTTCTTCGGCCTTATTTTTATTTTTGGTTCTTGTAATGAGATTTTAACTTTGGTATATCTAAGAGCCCATTTTTTTAGTTGCTGTCTCGGCCCTCCTTATCCTTATCTCGCCCACCGTTCTAAAACCCTTCCCTTCCTCTTCTTTTGCTCTTCTCCTTCCACTTCTTCTATCTCTCACAATTCAGTAATGGCTTCTTCTATAGTTACCTCTAGCTTGAAGCCTTTAGCCATGGCCGATTCTTCCTCTTCTACCATTTTCTCCCATCCTTCCATCTCCTCTTCCATCTCTTCCTCCAGAATTCGCTGCTCCAATGTTTCACTCCTCACGGGACACATTAACCTGCCCCTCTCTTTCTCTCGCGTCTCTCTATCTCTCAAATCCAAAACCCACCTTAAAAAATCCCCCTTTGTTTCCTTCGTTGCCCAGACTTCGGATTGGGCTGAAGAAGGTGGGGAAGGAAGCGTCGCTGTTGAGGAGAACGAGGACAGTTTCGAGTCACAAGATGGTGAAGGAGATGTGAGCGAAGGAGATGTGAGCGAGGGAGCTGAGTTCCCGGAGCCATCGGAAGAAGCCAAGCTTTTCGTCGGAAATTTGGCTTATGATGTTGATAGCCAAGCCTTGGCTATGCTCTTTGAGCAAGCCGGTACTGTTGAAATCGCTGAGGTGAATTTAGCTGCTTCCTTATTGTGCTCTTATGGTCGTCTTGAAGCTTTTATATGTTCATTATGCATTCCTTAAGGTTATGTATGTTGTGTGCATTGCCATTTGCATCAAAATATGAGTCTAATGGATGAGGAAAGTAGAATTCATGGCTTTTGAGTGTTTTTGGAGCATCTCTGCTTTGAGAGTTTTATTGAATTGGTCAGAATTGTGTAGATTGATTTCATATCTGTTGACATTAAGCTTTTGGTTTTGAATATGTATAATATAGTTGATGTTATTCAAAGTTCTCTCCTTTTTATTTAGTTCAGGTGATAATGTTGTTAGTCCTAACTTATTATTTGATTTTTTCTTGCTGAAGGTTATTTACAATAGGGAAACTGACCAGAGTCGTGGGTTTGGATTTGTGACAATGAGTACCGTGGAAGAAGCTGAAACAGCTGTGGAGAAGTTCAACCGTTATGTAAGTTTATATGTTTCAATCATATCTGAAAAAACTGAAGTAGTAGCACTTTTTTGTGATGAGATATTGTTCTTTTGATTTTGGCTCATAAGTGGCATTGTTTGTTCTTAATCCAACCAAAGTTTTCGACTATGGACTGCTGTTATTTGAAATTTTGGATGCTACTAGTTGTCACACTTTCTCTGCTTTTTTGTTCAATCGAATATGGAAGCTTTGACATCATTATCGATTGATGCATTTTATCAATTGTTCACTACCTGTTCCCATTTTTTGCATCTGCATAGTTTGTGCCTGAGATATATTGGCAACTGAGTTGAGTTGGGGATTCTCTAACATGTGATTCTGTCTGTGAGAACATTACTGAACATTGTTGGTATTTCAATGTCTGTCAGGATCTGAACGGACGTCTTCTGACGGTAAACAAGGCAGCTCCAAGAGGATCACGTCCAGAACGTGCACCTCGGGTATATGAACCTGCATTCAGAGTCTATGTAGGTAATCTACCATGGGATGTGGACAATGGCCGTCTAGAACAGGTTTTCAGCGAGCATGGTAAAGTTGTGGAAGCTAGGGTGGTTTACGACCGTGAGACAGGTCGTTCACGTGGATTCGGGTTCGTCACAATGTCTAACGAGAATGAACTCAACGACGCCATCGCTGCTCTTGATGGACAGGTACTCCTCTTCCTCTCATATGGTTATGCTAATGCATTTAACATGATTTTGTGACGTATCTCTTAATCGATATTTCCTTGTGTCTTTATTTGCAGAACATGGAGGGTAGAGCAATCAGAGTGAATGTAGCAGAGGAGCGCCCAAGGCGTGGATTTTAAAGCTGAGATTTCTCTGTGCCCTCTCTCTCCCTCTCTTGCATTTTGTTTAGATGAGATTCTTACACTCTTCAACGATTGTTTTTGGCTGAACTCTGAATGTGAAAGTTAAGCTTCTTCTAAAGTAATATGTATCGCTTCGCTTTTGATGATCTCTTATTCATAGTTAAATTCCTAATTGTCGGTGTTCCATTCCCTCAAATCACATCGGGATACAATATTCCTGGGACATGCCTTGTTGGTGACCTTGGATATTAGCAACTAGAATGAAATCGACTGAGAATGACAGGCTTCGATAGCAAAGAGGACTTGAAAGGTGTGGTATAGTGAGTTAGGCTCTGCCAGTCTATAAGTTCCTAAAGAAGAGGCTTGAGATCTTGATTGTTTTCTTACAAGGATCCACTCTCTAATCCAACACTTAACAAACCACACATGAAAAATTTAGTCTAATCTGAAAGCATTATGTCCATATCATCAAATCACACCAACAACAGACATCAAATGTTTTATCTTTGTTTTGTGATATCCATCACATGTTTCATCAAGAACCATTATTACTGAGCCTTATTGAATCCTAAAATGTGCACTACATGGCTAATCAAGGACATAGTGTCCATTAACAGCAAAAGAGTTTTAATACTAGAAAGGAAACATAAAAAAGTTATGGTTACTTGGCAGGGATGTCGACGGTTGTCTGGTTCACGATGGATGGCTTGAGGAGTTGGAGGTTGTTGGTCTATCTTGCATTTTTCGCTTTGTTCTATCGGCCATCATGGACCATCTTCAGTGGTCGCCTACCAGACTGATGTCGAGGCTTTCGAATGACCAAAACTTTCAATCTGCTTGTCTGGTCACGATGATCCTTGGTTGTTTGGAAAATTAACTCCGACAAATTTCTTGATTCCAAATTGGGATTCATTTGACACCGAAAATGTTTATTTTAGCTTTGATCTTTCAGGGCCATATGTGTTTCTTCCACTCAACTCCAAAGACATATAGACCCGAAAATGTAGAATAAGACGAACTTTAAGCTTATTTATATGGCTTACTTATTTGGCTTAAGAGGCCTAAACTCATGTGATGTATCCTAGAAAATTATAGATAATCCTATACAAAATTATGTATATCACCTACGTCTAGCTGGAATCTTAGCCACCAATTCCAATAATAAGTTTGCCAAAGAGTATACAAGAAATTCGTGTACAAATAAATATACACGCTCCCTCTTTTTCTCTCCCTAGTTTAGGTAAGAACAAATGATAAAAAAGCTTACACCTTTTATGGAATGCTCTCTTACCCTTTCACCCATGCCCGGTTCTTAGTACTGCGAGTGCTATGGCACAGGACCCACTATGTTTTTGTAAAGAAAAATCATTTATACTCTAGAGACAAACTTGTAGAGAAATCGGATCCTTTCATGTAATGTAATAGTACTACATTACAAAAAATGTGCCTAGTGATATTAAGTCGTAGATTTAAGGTCAACTAAAATTAATTTGTACATGGAGTATATATATGAGTCAAAATTTTAATTTCACCTCATAATATGCACCAATCCTTTTTGGATTCACACTCTACTACAAGTCGAGAAACCATCCTTTTCTTCGCGCCTTAGTAATCGCATGGTCCTTTGAGAATGATTTGTTATGACCTAGAGGTATAACCTGAATTTGAGCTGAAATCTTCATAGCTAACTCTTATAGACTTAACCAAAAAATTCTCTCACTCCCACACGTTTTTAAATGATATACTCCACCTTATAGTCCTGAACTTATTTGATATGACTCGTTGAATTCAGTAATCTGAATGAAAGACTCTTCTTCGAGTTCTGTTTGTATCAAGTATGTATAACTCCAAGCCAAATAGGAAATCAGGGTTTCATTTCACCTTATTAGAGGGTATACGTAATACAAACCGAGACAAGCAAAACTTGTAATAATCATATTCTAAAACATATAGAATTAGATTCAACTGATGACAGAGTGAAATATGCATTTAAAAGACAAAACAATAAGCAAAAAGTCTTGATCGTGCTCGTTCAGTCGCTTTATCAAAATATGGAAATGCAACATTTGTTGGGATACACGAGATTAAATGGTCCATATATTCATGCATGTGTAGCAAACAGCGTAAGAAATAATTGACGCAATATAAAAAAGAGAGGAAAGAAAGTGTATGAGAATAGAGCGACACTGATGATTCATTTTCTAGGCCAGATCTTGTCTTGGAACTCTCTTATCCCCCAACCTTAGCCTTAGCTTCTCGACCAGTCATTCCATTAATTTTCACACTTGTCTGAGTTGTCTCTTTGCTTACCTCTCTTAATTATTTTTGGATCCATCGTCAACGTTTTCATTATTGTCACCATATATCATTTTGCAAAAAAGCGTAAACATGTAATATTTCATTGGACAAAATGATAAGAATGAAATCGTCCAAAATGTGTTTTATAACCTAGCTATTTTAGTAACTAGGTTATGAACCCCGCGATATCGCGGGGAACTCATTTTCAACAAATATATTTTATTACGATTATGTATTAAATTATTATTATAGTATATTCAAGTAATTGAATTATTATATAAAACTAACTATGTCTACAAGTTAAATCGTAAATATTTTCTAAAGATATTAAAAAAAAAATTATGAATAAAAATGTTTAAAACAAAAATTATGATTAAAAAACACTTTTGAAACATTTTTTGTGAATATAAAATTATTTATAAGTGACAAAATAACTAACGAAGAGTTATAATATAGAAAGAAAAAATTCTAGCGGGTCAAAACCAAAAAGATATAAAAACACAGCCAGAAAAATAACCGTCAATATTTTAACGAAGAGTTGCGATAAAAAGACATAACCGAGAAAAAATAACCGTCGATATTTTAACGGAACGTTGCGATAAAAAAAAACACAACCGAGAAAAAATAACCGTCAATATTTTAACGAAAAGTTGCGATAAAAATACACAACAAAAAAAGTAAATGTCAACATTTTTACGAAAATTTATGATAAAAAGACACATCAGAAAAAATAACTTGTCAACGAAAAATGTAACCGTAAATATTTTAACGAAGAGTTGCGATAAAAAGACACAACTGAAAAAAAATAACTGTCAATATTTAAACAAAAAATTGCGATAAAAAGACACAAAAGGAAAAAAATAACCGTCAATATTTTAACGAAGAGTTACGATAAAAAGACACAACCGAGAAAAATAACCGTCAATATTTTAACGGAAAGTTGCGATAGAAAGACACAACCGAGAAAAAGAAACCGTCGATATTTTAACGGAAAGATACGATAAAAAGACAAAAACAAAAAAAGAAACCGTCAATATTTTAAATGAAAGTTACGGTAAAAAGACATAACCAAAAAACTAACCATCAATGAAAAATTGTAACCGTAAATATTTTAACAAAGAGGTAGGACAAAAAGATACAACCGAGAAAAAATAACCGTTAATATTTTAACGAAAAGTTGCGATAAAAAGACACAAACGAGAAAAGTAATGTTAATATTTTAACGGAAAGTTGCGATAAAAAGACAACCAAAAGAATAATCGTCAACGAAAAAAAGAACCGTCAATATTTTAACGAAGAGTTGCGATAAAAAGACACAACCGAGAAAAAATAACCGTCAAACTTTTAACGGAAAGTTGCGATAGAAAGACACAAACAAAAAAAATGACCGTCAATATTTTAACAAAAAATTACGATAAAAAAACACAACCGAAAAAATAACTGTCAACGAAAAAAGTAACCGTCAATATTTTAACGAAGAGTTGCGATAAAAAGATACAACCGAGAAAAAATAACGATCAATATTTTAGTAAAAAATTACGATCAAAAGACACAACCGAGAAAAAAATAACCGTCAATATTTTAACAGATAAAAAAAGACACAATCGGGAAAAAAATATCGTCAATATTTTAAGAAAAAGGTATGATAAAAAACAGAAACGAAAAAAGTAACCGTCAATATTTTAACGGAAAGTTGCGAGAAAAAGACACAACCGAAAAATAACCGTCAACTAAAAATTTAACCGTCAATATTTTAACGAAGAGTTGCGATAAAAAGACACAACCGAAAAAAAATAACCATCAACATTTTAACGGAAAGTTGCGATAAAAAGACACAACCGAGAAAAATAACTATCAATATTTTAACGGAAAGCTGCGATAAAAAGACACAAACTAATAAAGTAACAACCAATATTTTAACGGAAAATTACAATAAAAAGACACAACCGAAAAATAACCGTCAATATTTTAATGAAGAGTTGCGATAAAAACACACCCGAAAAAGTAACCGTTAATATTTTAACGGAAAGTTACGATAAAGAGACACAACCGTTCAGAAGTGCAAAATGCATTTATTGAGGTTGTTATTTTGGTTAATAAAACCAATTTGATATGTAGTCTAATGGTTGATGTAAAAAAACTTCGTAGTATTACTAACTATACAAAAAATGCAATAAAATTATATAATGGAAAGACGTAACTTTAAATGAATAAATGCAACTATAAAGATATAATTGTAAACTGAAAAGATACGATTGTAATTGAAAAAATATAACCGTAAATAATTCAACAAAAATTCAAAGAGAAAATTCAATAAAAATACATAACCGTAAAAAATAACTGATATAAACGAAAAGTTGCGATAAAAAGACGCAACCGTTTAGATGTGCAAATGGTATTTATTAGATTGCTATTATATATAGATTGGACAACAAAAATTATCATTTTAAAAATTATATATCATGATAGTTACCTAATGCAAATACTTTAAAAACTAAGATTCAATTAGTCAGAAAGTAATCATTAAAAAAAAAATAGTCCATTATTATTTGGAATATATATATATATATATATATATATGTGTAGTTTTTGTTTGCATAAATGGAGGGATATATATAGTTTGCTTGCCGGCAAGAAAAGATGGAGGAAGGGATTGTATTGGTCCCCTAGCCCATGATCCCGCCAGTAAATTCTTTCTAGGGCACCCAACCATCCACGTTTATCCCTCAAACCCTACAACCTGTAAATCCATTTACAATGTATCTTAATTTAATACTAGTGTACTTACCCCAAAAGTTTATTTTTAAATTCAATCTTAAAATCATATTATAGCCAACAAATCTAGCTAACACCAGCAACTTGTGGTTTTAGAATCTTTTAACTTGTAATGGACTTTATGATGTTATCCATGTGAATCACACATGCTTGTTATGATTTATCATGTGTAGTAGTATGAGTGGCCAAGCAGATAACTCTTCAACACAATTATATAGGTTATGTTTTACATTTCAAACAAAACAAACAAAAGAAGAAATGTCGTTTTTCTTTTGTTTAAGTCCCGGAATAATGGTTTTGGTTTTTAGACGCAATAGAGACAGGATCACCATTTTCGTTCTGGACAAATAAATAAAATTAAAATTTTATACATTAAAATACGGTTAGAATTTGCAAAAAAAAAAAAAAAAAATGATTTAGGTCCAAAATCGGTCAGTGAGTCTCTCTATCTGTCTAAAAGAAAGAGAAGGAAAAGTTAAGGAATGTTTCCTCGCAATCATCATCACCATCTTCGTCTTCTTCTCTGATTCTCCAGCGACTTCCTAGTTCCCTACACTTACTAATACAGAGTGACAGAGAGAGAGAGAGTGGACTCTTCTTAGAGAAGATGGGAGGTGTGACTTCTTCAATGGCGGCGAAGTTGGCGTTTTTTCCACCGAATCCGCCGTCGTACAAGCTGGTCAGAGATGAAGCAACGGAGCTTTTTCTCATGGACCCTTTTCCCCATCGAGAAAATGTCGACATTTTGCGGCTGCCCACGCGCCGAGGCACCGAAATCGTGGCTATGTACATCAGATACCCTATGGCCGTCACTACTCTTCTCTATTCACATGGAAATGCTGCCGACATCGGTCAGATGTATGAGCTCTTTATCGAGCTCAGTATTCACCTCCGCGTCAATTTGATGGGGTTAGTTCCTTCTTTGAATCTCCCAGATCAGATTTTTCTTTCTATATTTAGCTACTCGGGATCTTGCTCAGAAATTCCTAGACTTTTTTTTTATTTCTCTGCTTTCTGGATTTGTGCAAGTAGATTTGAAGCTTCCAGATGCAAAATTTAGCTCAAATTTTGGTCTCAGTGTGTAGAAAGAAGTGGATTTTATTAAGCTGCGGATTTGTGATTCACAAAATCTTCTGAAAGTTTAGGTTGCAGACTCTTAAAATCTTGGATTTTTGCTGGAAGAGTGTTGTTTGTTTTATGGAATTCTTGTCTTTAGGGTTTGTTCTAAATCGAGATATCTACTACTCCTTTATCAAGGAGAAAAAAAGTAGTTTTGAGGTTGAGATGTTTGAGTTTGATTGTTGACACTTGACATCAAGTGGTCTTGGGAAATAGTTTCCATTTCTAGAAATTCAAGATCTGTTATTGTTTCTGTTTCTAAAGGCAAGTATTGAATACCCAAAATGTACTTCTTTGATGTAACAAGTTTTTGGCTCATTCAGGTATAACTTAAGATTCTGGGATAGATTGGTTTCTCGGATTAGAACGCTATGTTTTTCTGTCATATCTTCAAATGAACCTGAAAAATACTAGGATTTACTTCTGTAAGCTTATGATTTCCATCAGCATGGGAAGATCTTCTAAATATGTTGTGGTGTTTTTAGGTATGACTATTCAGGGTATGGTCAATCATCAGGGAAGGTGAGTGACCACAGTTCCTTAAGCTCTCTTAGTTCTGAGATTCAAATGTTGGTTTATTTACAATGCAAACTTAAATCTTCGTTTTTTTTGCAGCCCACAGAACAAAACACTTATGCTGATATCGAGGCTGCTTATAAATGTCTGGAAGAGAATTATGGGGCAAAGCAGGAGAACATTATCCTATATGGTCAATCTGTCGGTAGTGGTCCAACCGTTGACCTAGCTGCACGTTTGCCTCGATTAAGAGCTTCCATTCTTCATAGTCCAATTCTTTCTGGGCTTAGAGTTATGTATCCCGTTAAGCGAACTTATTGGTTTGACATATACAAGGTAAACATATTATCCTTTTGATTTCTATACAGAATGTTGCTTATAAACATTATTCCTACCTTGACAGCGTTTTGTTTGATCTTCTTCAGAACATTGACAAAATTACGCTGGTGAGGTGTCCTGTCCTCGTGATTCATGTAAGTTTCCGTGATCAAAGATTATTGACTGGAAAAATTGGGCTAACCAAGTTATAGGCTGAACATTTTGTCTTGCAGGATCCATTCTTTCTTGTATGAATCCTTGTCTAATAATCCTCAGTAGTAGTTTTAATGATGGTGAAAGCTTTTCTGTTTGCAGGGAACAGCCGATGATGTGGTTGACTTCTCACATGGGAAGCAGCTTTGGGAACTCTGCCAAGAGAAATATGAACCGCTATGGCTCAAAGGTGGAAACCATTGTGATCTTGAACTTTTTCCCGAATACATTGGTCATCTCAAGAAGTTTGTGAGCGCTGTGGAGAAGTCTGCATCGAAAAGAAACAGTTCTTTCTCAAGAAGAAGCATGGAAGGGTGCGAACAACCTCCTCGGCATAGCGTAGATGCCCCAAGGAAAAGCAAGGACGGGCGAGAAAAACCAAGGAAAAGCATAGACAGACTAAGGTTCCAGGGATACAAGTTGAGCCATATAGAGAAACCAGAGAAGCTGAAGGTTCCATTTGAGGAAATGGAGAGGTCTAGGAGAAGCGTGGACATATACAGAGACAAGTCTCAGCCGATGGAGAGAGCCCGTAAGAGTGTGGATTGGTTGGACAGAAGTCGAGCTACCGAATGAAAATGGGGGTTTGATGTCAAAAGATTGTATTTGTGTCGTTCAATTTATTGGGGTGTGTGTTTGTATTGTAGTTTGTATGTCAAGTTAAGATACAACACAGAAAATAGATTTAAACAAAGTCGGTAACATGTCTGACTGTTTCCCACACGACACTTTAGACTGGTTTTTAGTTTATTTGACAAGATTCGTGTGATGTCGTCTTGTTGTTGTTCATGTGCAAAATTTGAAGTGCTTGCAAACAGAATCTTGGAACCAATCAACAAAAACTCAAGCTTTCTCGATCCACCCTAGCACAGAAGCTTGCACTCGATTTGATATTTGCTATTGCTATAGTGGGTGGAAGTTGTATTTGTAAGAAGGATCCATAGGCTTGATGGTTATATACACGGGGATCTTTATAAGCCCAAACACGTGATCTTTATGGGCTTATACTGGCCCAATCATATTGGTCTTGGGACTATGCTTCATCAAATCTCTCTTTTAAGCTACGTGTACTGTCTGAGTCGGATAAGACTCCGACCGAATTATCTAACCGAAGTGAGCCGAGTCGGGTTCGAAAAGACTGCTTCGATGAAGCCAAAACTGATAATTGGTCCAATAACTCGAAACTGACCACTTTTATTTTGTCTCTCTGTTGATGCGCAAACGCGAAGATTATCTTCTCAGTTACTACTACTGGAACTAAAAGCTCAGAAGAAAACATGGAGTCTCTATCTCTTCCTGTTCTAAATCCTCTGTTAGCTTCTAGTTCTAATCTGTTCAGAAACCAGAGCTCGAGGATGACCTCTTCAATGATATCTTCACTTAAATCCCCCATCGGAGGCACATCCCTTTCCACAGTTCGCCGCTTTGTAAGTTTATTCTCTGTTTTGCTTTTATGGCCTTATCTCATTTTCTCCATTCGATTTGGTTGATGGGAATACGAAAGTGAAATTTCAGTCTCTCTATGTTTTGGTTGAATGTTAGAGAGTAGGAGTTGTTAGGATGCAAGCTGTTGATGAAGATATTGATCTGAAGCAAATGAGAGACATGGCTGCTGCTAAAAAGCGTTGGGATGGTTTGGTAATATCTCACTTATTTGCCCAATTCTTCATCTGTATCTTGAAATTGGAACATCTGAATTACTATGGTTCATGATAAAAAACCAACGTGTTTTCATTGTTGTCATTGTTATTCAACTGTTCTCCTTATTAATTTTTTTTATTGTTTGCATAGTTAAGGGAAGGAAAAGTGAAGCTTCTTACACCAAGAGAAGCAGGGTATGCTATTTCTCTTTCAAACAAACCTCTACTCGATGTCCGCCCCTCTAGCGAGCGCAACAAGGTATATTCTTGTTTTTTAGTTATTAGGCTGTTTGTTACTTATCCATAGATGATGATTTTCTTTTCTAACTTCACCCTTGAATTGTCATGTTATTGCATAGAATTTGATTCATGTATCTCACCTTCGCATGGCATGTTCTTAAGTTAGTTCAAGCTCCTTGGCCACTGTTTCATTTTGTTACTTCTGATTCAGCAATGGTAGTCTGAAACCAAATGGTAATCGTCTCTTCTTTTTTTTCTCTAAAGGCATGGGTTAAAGGCTCCACCTGGGTTCCTATCTTCGACAATGATGACAACCTTGACGCTGGAACTCTTTCCAAAAAAGTCACTAGTTTTGCTATGGGTACTCCTTCACCATTATAACCTGTTGACTATAGTGATATTGGATCAACTTATCACTATTCTATTATCTATATATTATTAATGTATATCATCCACTAATCCCATCTAGGATAGAGACTAGAACACCATTTTATTGAACTTTTGTTGATTCTGATAAGATTTTTTGGTTTTGATCACCATATTGCCACTTCTGCAGGGGGATGGTGGAGTGGAGCACCTACATTATCTTTTAATAGGTATGTCTGCGAGAGTAAGCTGATCTTCTTGTGTGCCTTTTGACATACTTATTTACTTCTTGGTTTTCTACTTCGTTTGTAGGCTCTTCTTGTCAAAGGTTGAGGAGAAATTCCCAAAAGACTCAGAGCTGATTGTTGCTTGCCAAAAAGGATTGAGGTATTTAATACAAGCAACGGGCTAGAATCGCTAGAGAACTCACTGCTCTTTTCAAAGTAGAGTAGAGTAACTAACCCTGGTTTTAGATATGTGGTTACCTTATGTAACCATGAATAAGTGGCTTGTTAGATTTCCTGCCTATATATCATATATTCAGAGAATTGAGTGTGTAATCTAGGTTATTGGTTCCTAAGGAGAGTGAAGGAGATTCATTACTAAATAGTTGCAATTCTTTTGAAATGAAAATTGGTCTTATATTGAAAGTTAGTATGTTGATAGTACAACTGGATGATCCTCAAATTTATACTTGACTCGACAATTATTTCTTTCAGATCCTTAGCTGCTTGTGAGCTACTATATAATGCAGGGTATGAGAATCTGTTCTGGGTACAAGGTGGTTTAGAATCTGCTCAAGACGAGGTTATACAATTGTTTTAAACTTTCAGTTTTGTTTCAGAACGGAAAGTCTACAACATTGATAACTAATTCATTTATTATGTGATAGCAGGATCTAGTGACAGAAGGTGTTCAACCCTTGAAGCTTGCTGGGATTGGAGGTTTTTCAGAGTTCCTTGGGTAACTGTCTCTTTTGCTACTCAGACTTTCTCATAGCTTAAAAAGTAAAGGTATCAATGAGAACAAGGAGATAAATGTATAGGCCTTGGTCTTGTATTTATTTAAACTGACTGCAAATGACCTATCAATGACATAGCTCTATCTTGTACATCATATGCAACATTTGTTGTTATGCTCATTCCTTGTACTTGCAGTTGGACAGACCAGCAAAGAGCTCAAGCTGCGAAAGAAGGTTGGGGGTACCGTCTAGTATATACTGCTCGTCTGGTGAGTTTTGTCAATCAAAATCTCTTGTAGCTTCTTTCTTTTGTGAATCATGTTCCTCATGACTGTTGCTCTCATGTCATGTTTGTAGTTTGGAGTTGTTCTGGCTGCTGATGCCTTGTTCGTTGGTGCTCAGCAACTAGGCCATTATATTCAGGAGTTAAGAGGCCATTAGTATCTCTCTTTAACCTAGCTCTAAGTGGCTATATTTCTCTTCAAAAAAAGAAACAAAATGTAAATTCTGTTGAAAAGTTTTGGAAGGTAGAGTAGTTGAAATAGTTAAAAAAAAAACATCTTTTGAATCCTGAAATTCCAATGGCAAACTTACCAAGATCCGTATTATCAATGAATTAACACGGTAGACAAAATAAAATAATTAGGACAAAAGTTGCGACTAGTAAGTAGTGTTTGGTCCCTTTGAGACATCCGACTAAAAAAGTTAGTTAAGAGTTTGGCTTATTCGACCCGCGGAAAAACCCAAATAGAATGCGCGGCGTTTTAAGAGAAATAAGAAGCACTTCATGTTGTTTCATCGTTTGGAAAGTGGAAGCATATTCCCCCATCAATTATTGAGCCAACCCAACTATGGTTAAATCCAGCGCAGTTCCAACTAACCAAGGTTATACCGGTTGATTACACGTGGACGGTGGAGATTGTTTCTGACTGCTTCTCTATCGCAAATTGCAATTGCTCTCTGGTTAAAAACTAGGGTTAGGCTACGATTCTGTTTACACCCAAAAAGCTATCGTCATCGCCGTTTGGCTTTCTGAAAAATCACACCGATTAAGGTTTTCTCTGGAATTCTGAGATTATGGAGATGGAGCGTGTGCATGAATTTCCTCATACTAACATGGATCGTCGTCCCAGAAAGAGAGCGCGTCTCGGTTGGGATGTGTTGCCTCAAGCAACCAAGGTATAGATTTTTTTGACCTTGTTAATTATGATTCCAATTTGAGTTTTGTGTTTGATTCCTTTGAAAATTTTATTTTATTTATAATTTAGGATCGGTCTAATTTTTGTGTTGATTTTTCTGGATCTGCAATTTTCTTAATGTATTTATGTTTTTTTTTTTTTGTCAATTATTCATTTTGAACAAACCAAATTTTGTGTGCTTAGGTGAATTTCGTGTGTGAATTAGGTGGTGTTTTAGATCTATTTAAATTTGGTCTATCCTTGAAATATTTTAGATGTTCAGTGTGTTAGGTTCGACTTTTTTTCTGTGGTATGTTTTTTTTTTTAGTATTTGTTTGTAGATGGTGAACCAAATTTGATCTGATGCATGATTTGTGAAATTTGAGCTGAGAAATATTTTGTGTTGGCTGATTCACCTTTCCTCGCGAATTCTATAAGTTTAAGATAATCGTGAGTTCGTTCTATCGGTTAAACCTCGAAAAAATTGATTATGTTCTGAACAACAATAGATAATAGATGCACCTGGAATACAAAAAAAAATAATTGTTTGGATTTGGATTTTACCCTTAAGGTTTTAAGATAGTATGTGACTCAACGTGTCGGCGTAGAAGGATAGTGGCAGGTTTTCATCTGTCTGTTATGGTACATGAATATGTGTAGGCTCAGGTAGGAATGTTTTGTGGGCAAGAGATTGGAAATATATCAAGCTTTGCATCGTCTGGAGCTCCTTCAGACAATAGTAGCTCTCTTTGTGTTAAGGGTGTGGCTCGAAATGGTTCTCCCCCATGGCGAGAAGATGATAAGGATGGACATTACATGTTTGAACTGGGAGATGACTTAACTCCACGCTGTAATCCCACTTTTCTATTACCAAGAGCTGTTTTGATAATCCTCAAGTTACCTTTTAAATTTTTCTAGAATTGTTTTTTCAATGGCTTTAAACAAACTTTAGGTGTTGTGGTGGACCTTGTGTACATTGTTTTGATTTCATTGTTCTGATTGCTCTATGCTCTTCTTGTTTTGCAGATAAAATCTATAGCAAAATGGGCGAAGGTATGAATTTATTGTTGTTCTACGAGTTATCTATATTATTCACAGGTCCAGTGTAGTACTCATATCTGATTCGAATATCTCCTAAATTTTCCTTGTAGGTACTTTTGGTCAAGTGCTAGAATGTTGGGATAGGGAGAGGAAGGAAATGGTGGCAGTAAAAATTGTTCGTGGTGTGAAGAAATACCGCGAGGCCGCTATGATTGAAATTGAAATGCTGCAACAGCTTGGTAAACATGACAAAGGTGGCAATCGGTAAGTTACTGTCTGTTGACTTTTCATCATGCATCACTAATCTGATGGAGTCGGAAATAGTTTTCCAAGATTCTTTTTTGCAAAAGTTAAGTCATTTTATTCCTTGCAGTTGTGTACAAATTCGGAACTGGTTTGACTATCGTAACCATATCTGTATTGTAAGTATTTAGTCAATTTTGTGATGTCTATGATTTTCCCCGGTTTGGGAAATAGTTGGGGTTAAATTTTGTGGATGAACTTAAATGATTGCTACAGGTCTTTGAGAAGCTTGGATCAAGTTTATACGATTTTCTTCGGAAAAACAATTATCGCTCCTTTCCCATTGATCTTGTTCGTGAGATTGGCTGGCAACTCTTGGAATGTGTAGCATGTGTGTAGTCTTTGCATTCTTTTCAATCTACATGCTCTTGCATTTTCATCTGAGTGTTGCTTGTTGCTGAGATGGTTACATCATTTGTTTTTGAATTTCAGCTCTTTCCATTTCTTATGGCAATTTTTCTTGTTTGTTTTTGTCTGATTTTGCAGTTATGCATGACTTGCGCATGATTCATACGGACCTTAAACCAGAAAACATTCTGTTAGTCTCCTCGGACTATGTGAAGATTCCTGAGTACAAGGTATATCTCATATGCACCTAGGTGTGACCTAAATGTGGCCAGTTAAGTGCTAAAGGAATTTGCTTGTGTTTTTTTCTGCAGGGCTCCCGATTACAAAGGGATGTTTGCTATAAAAGAGTGCCTAAATCAAGTGCAATAAAGGTGATTGATTTTGGTAGCACAACTTATGAGCGCCAGGACCAAACCTACATTGTATCAACCAGACATTATAGGGCTCCAGAAGTCATTTTAGGTGAGTAGCTCTTGTTGAAAAAAGTCATTCAAATTTTTAGATTCTGATATTTATATCACAAACTGATGGAGAAACATGGCCTTGTGTGCAGGTCTTGGCTGGAGTTATCCGTGTGATGTATGGAGCATTGGATGTATCATAGTGGAGCTGTGCACGGTATGTGTCTGAAGTAGTTGATCTTTAATGAATGTTTGGGAGTTTGTTACCTTTTCTTTTATTGAAAGATTTGAGATCTGTAGGGTGAAGCATTGTTCCAAACACATGAAAACCTGGAGCATCTAGCGATGATGGAGCGTGTTCTTGGACCGTTTCCTCAACAAATGCTGAAGAAAGTGGAGTGAGTTGAATCAAACACAGGGTCTGAATTCTGAAGTGATTGTATATATGGTCGGGTGTTTAACTGGATTTTTTTTGGGTTGTGTGGTAAAGCCGGCACGCAGAGAAATACGTGAGAAGAGGTCGTTTGGATTGGCCGGATGGGGCAACCTCAAGAGATAGCCTGAAAGCAGTATTGAAGCTCCCTAGGCTTCAGGTTGGACAAGTGTTGATAGTTTGAGTTTGATTTGGCAAAGTGTTATGATAGCTCATTTGTGTTAAACAATGGTGATGCCTGTATTGCAGAATCTAATAATGCAACATGTGGACCACTCGGCGGGGGAGTTAATAAATATGTTGCAAGGACTTCTGCGGTTTGATCCGTCAGAGAGACTAACCGCTCGTGAAGCTTTGAGGCATCCTTTTTTCGCAAGGAGAAGATAGCGGGACTTGAATTTGACGAGTGTAAATAGGGATGAAATATGTATGATTTGTAGTAAGCATTTACCTCACAACCCCACGAATTCTGATATAAATTAACAAATATGCTTAGATCACTCTATTTTAAAGTGATAGGCGATTGTTGTCTATCTTTGTAAACTGGATCGTTCAAATTCAAAAGAGTTTTAGTTTTCGACCCTATCTATCTACAAGTAGATGTACTTTTTATTGAGAAAGTGTTACTCATTAATGAAGGATTTCATAACACCAAGCTACGAGTGAATGCATGTTTATCATAAATTTTAGTCAGTAGATGCAAAAAAGATTGAAAAGCGCATTTACATTTGAATATATTGAAGAAATTGTATAACAAGAGATAAGTTGCAAAGAAACTCTGAAAGGCCAAAACTAATTTTAAATTCTCGCAATCGATTGCGTTACGCAAAGAAACTCCTCCATTGATGAGGCCCATGATATAACCCAGACCAAATTATCGGAAAGAAACAGCATGTAGTTTATCAGCGGAAAGAAAACTACACGATTTGCAAGAAATTTCCCAGTTTCACTTGTTTATCTGTTTATCTCTGGAATTAGCCAATTTCGGCCTTGTCCGATTCTGCTTCACCTCTGCTCGTTCCTTGTCCGATCCTCGCAAAGCTGTATTGTTGTAAGTGTGTCTTTTACGTTAATGTTGTTGATTTTTCCATACGATTTCCGTTTTTACTTTCACGATCTTCGCCGAGATCGAGCATTGAGTCTCCAATTTGCCTATTACAATGGATTTTTAAGAATCTTTTTTGCTGACGAATGGGATTAGACCTTTCCAAATATGTCTGCAATTGCATTGTTCCACCCTTTGTTTTGTGAATTTTCAACTACTGTTTCATAAAAAGGTTCTGCTCAAATTGGTGAGCTCGGAAACTTGTTACCATGTACCAGTTTTCAAAATCCGTGGCTTTTTAGTCCTGAGGGTTTATACATGAAGCTAAACTAAGTGATTCATTTATGAATAAGTTTTTTTTAACATAATAACTTTTGATGTTTACAGAAGCAATAGGTTGATGGGTTCTGCAGCCAGACAGCCTCTCTTCTCATTTGGTGTTATTGCTGATGTTCAGTATGCGGATATTCCAGATGGCCGCTCTTTTTTAGGTGTTCCTAGGTATTACAGAAACAGCATCCTTGTCCTGCAAAGAGCTGTTGAAACTTGGAACCAACATGGTAACCTCAAATTTGTTATTAACATGGGAGACATTGTTGATGGCTTTTGTCCCAAAGATCAATCCTTGGCTGCCACTAAGAAACTGGTTCGTGAATTCGAGAAATTCAACGGTCCTGTGTATCATATGATTGGCAATCACTGCCTCTACAATCTCCCCCGTGAAGAGTTGCTTCCGTTGCTCAAGATCCCAGGTCGTGATGGCAATGCTTATTATGATTTCTCACCAACCCCAGAGTATAGAATTGTGGTGTTAGATTGTTATGACATCAGTGCTCTTGGATGGCCTCAGGACCATCCTAATACTATCGCTGCATTGAAAATACTTGAAGAAAAGAACCCAAACTCAGAAAAAAACAGCCCCGCGGGTCTTGAGGATGTTGAGAGGAGATTTGTCAAGTATAATGGTGGTGTTGGGGAGAAACAGCTGCAATGGCTAGACAGTGTTCTTCAGGATGCAACGAATTCAAACCAGAGAGTTATCGTATGTGGGCATGTGCCTATGAGCCCTGGTGTGGCATCCAAAGCAGCCTTGTTATGGAATTTTGATGAAGTGATGAACATTATACACAAGTATGACTCTGTTAAAGTTTGTTTGTCCGGACACGATCATAAAGGAGGATACTTTGTTGATTCTCATGGGGTTCACCATAGATCTTTGGAAGCTGCTTTGGAGTGCCCCCCAGGTACGTATTCCTTTGGATATATTGATGTATATGAGAACAAGTTATCTCTTGTTGGTACTGATCGGATGCCAAGCACTGATTTTGAAAGCTAGAGTTTTCCTGAATGATCAATTATCTGAAATTCAGAATTTGTAATCACAATCCCTATTTATATGATGATTGTTTTGTTTTGATTGTACTATCATACGGCTGCACCTGAATGTACTAATATGTATTTGGGGCTTTTCGAATAAGATGAATATAAGTTTCAATTGATTGGATACAAGTTATTTTTATGAACTTCCATAAGTTCATAATAAGGAATCTATATCAGATTATCTGTTTTGGATTTAGTTGTACTATTATCCCTTTGTAGTGTCTAGCTGAATTTTGTGTGTACCTCTGTGTTCAGCTGATGAACTTATGTTTGTCAAGTAATGGTTCCTTAATAGATTCAGTGCAGATGACATAAGAAACATAGATAAGATTTGGTGTTAATTGTAGTTTGGATGCATTATTAACGGTTAGAGCTTGATTAGCAGACCAATTAGTGTTGTTATGTTGATTAGATCAAGTGTTCAGATGAAACTAGATGGTTTTCTGTTGACTGAATTTCTGAAACTGCTCGAGTGTTTTGAAAGAACTCCAATTCATGGAGGCAAGTGATGTTAAGGGCGCTAAATGGAAGGAAAGGATTGATTTTTCGTTTATGGTTAACAGCTTGGACTATGAGATGGTCATCTTGATTCAGATGAATGTGTACTGAAATGGTCTCAACAAGGCGCATGAGTTCGGTTGCAAAGGAAATACATTTTTTTATGTTGCAATTGCAAAATGTCACTGAAGAGTGAAGAGTGAAGAGTGAAGAGTGAAGAAACATGAGATGTGTAAGTGATTATGATTCCGAGTTTAGTAATTCCCTAGGAAGAAGGGAAAGTGTAGCTGTCGTGCTGAATCGTTTTGGTGAGTCTACACTTCACAGAAGTTCTTGATGGGGTTGAATCGAATAATAAGCAGTTGCAATCCGGTTTGTAACATTCACAAGTGTTTGATTCAAAAATGCTGCATAAACCAACATCACAAAGAGAATTTATTGGGAGACTGCTTTAGCCAGCAAACTTAGTGAGTACTTGTTCTAGAGATATTATATCTAGCACAAATTTTGATGGACCAACAATCAATCTCAGCCAACCTTATATACTTCAATTTCGCTACTCAATTTTTTTTTGTCTAAGTGATATGAACCTTAATTCCATGGGACGGTGAAGTCTTCTAATTTATAAAATTCTAAATAGATAGCAAGGGCATATTTGCGTTGCGTTAATGCTTGGATGTTGATTAGTTGCGTTAATGCTTGGATGTTGATTAGAGAAAAAAGTTTATAGATAAGTTACCGTAATGAATGTTATGTGATATGACCTACATTCGGATGTTTGATTTTGGGATTGGGATCTAAGTAGGTCTATTTGGTACGATGAAGATAAAATTGGGTATTGTTTTGCGTGCCTAACATTATTAGATTGTTGATAAAAAAATATATTATTAAAATTTAAGATAGGAAACTAATTAGGTCTAATTGGTATGATGAGGAATTTAAAAAAAAAAAAATTATTGGCACTATTTTCCGCGCCTAAACATTATTAGGTTTCCGGATTGGGATATAAGTAGGTCTAATTGGTAGGGTCAGGAGTTTTGTTTTTCTTTCATTATTGGGCATTGTTTTTTGGAGCATTATTTGATAAGTCAATTTTGTTTGTATCGATTACCGAGTAATGGGCCTAAAAATTTCCTTAAATTATGCGCACTAAATGATCGCCGGTTCAAATTGTGGCGTTTAGTGGCATATATGTATATAAAGATAGTTGATTGTATGCATACTATAAATGTGAGACACACGTGTGACATTCTCATAACTTTTCTCTTCGTCCCACTTCTCATATTCTCAGTCACCGAGTCGAGTCGTGAAAGAAACAAAGATACGCTCTTCACCGAACTCCAAAACTCAATCGAGGTCACCGCTAAACTTGTAAAAGATAGTGGAGGTTTGTGAATCGCCTTACCTTTTTTTTTATAACTCAAAGATTTTGTACCTTCAATCTATAATCTTTTGAAATCTGTGAGTTAAGGGTCTTACCTTTTGAAGTCTAGGCTCTAACTGTAGGTAAGTATAGAGATATATGACTTATATTATTGAAAAATAGTTATTTTCGTTTATACATCTCTAGACTTTTTTCGGATATACATGATTCATGATTCATCTCCATACTATTTTATTAAAAAAATTTCTAATAGATAACAAGTGCATAATTGCGTTGTGTTAATGCTTGGATGTCGATGAGAGAAAAAAGTTTATAGATAAATTAATCGTATTGAGTGTGATGTGATATGACCTAGATTCGAATGTCTAATTTTCGGGTTAGGATCTAAGTAGGTCTAATTGTACGATGAGGAGTTTTTTTTGGGTATTGTTTTCCGTGCCTGAACATTATTAGATTGTTGGTAAAAAGTTTTTTTTATTAGAATTTCATATAGGGATCTAATTAGGTATATAATTGGTATGATGAAGAATTTTGTTTCTCTTTTTTTTTTTAAAAAAAAATTGTTGCATTGTTTTCCGTCCCTAAACATTATTAGGTTTCTAGAATGGGATATAATAACTGGTATGGTGAGGAATTTTGTGTTTTTTTTCATTCTTGGGCATTGTTTTTCGTGACTGAACATTATTTGATAAGTCTTTGTTTGTGTCGAATACCGAGTAATGGGCCTAAAATTTTCCTTAAATTATGGATACTAAATGGTCGCCGGTTCAAATTGTGGCGTTTAGTGGCATATATGTATATAAAGATAGTTGATTGTATGCATACTATAAATGTGAGACACACGTGTGACATTCTCATAACTTATCTCTTCGTCCCACTTCTCATATCCTCAGTCACCGAGTCGAGTCGTGAAAGAAACAAAGATACGCTCTTCACCGAACTCTAAAACTCAATCGAGGTCACCGCTAAACTTGTAAAAGATAGTGGAGGTTTGTGAATCGCCTTATCTTTTTTTTATAACTCAAAGATTTTGTACCTTCAATCTATAATCTTTTGAAACCTGTGAGTTAAGGGTCTTACCTTTTGAAGCCTAGGCTCTAACAGTAGGTAAGTGTAGAGATATATGACCTATTTTATTGAAAAATAGTTATTTTCGTTTATACATCTCTAGACTTTTTTCGGATATACATGATTCATGATTCATCTCCATACTATTTTATTAAAAAAATTTCTAATAGATAACAAGTGCATAATTGCGTTGTGTTAATGCTTGGATGTCGATGAGAGAAAAAAGTTTATAGATAAATTAATCGTATTGAGTGTGATGTGATATGACCTAGATTCGAATGTCTAATTTTCGGATTGGGATCTAAGTAGGTCTAATTGTACGATGAGGAGTTTTTTTTTGGTATTGTTTTCCGTGCCTGAACATTATTAGATTGTTGATAAAAAGTTTTTTTATTAGAATTTTATATAGGGATTTCATTAGGTCTAATTGGTATGATGAAGAATTTTGTTTTTTTGTTTTTTTGTTTTTTTTAATTCTTGGCATTGTTTTCCGCCCCTAAACATTATTAGGTTTATGGAATAGGATAAAATAACTGGTATGGTGAGAAATTTTTTTTTTTTTTTTTCATTCTTGGGCATTATTTTTCGTGACTGAACATTATTTGATAAGTCAATTTTGTTTGTGTTGACTATCGAGAAATGGGCCTAAAAATTTCCTTAAATTATGCATACTAAATGATTGCTGGTTCAAATTGTGGCGTTTAGTGGCATATATGTATATAAAGATAGTTGATTGTATGCATACTATAAATGTGAGACACACGTGTGACATTCTCATAACTTATCTCTTCGTCCCACTTCTCATATTCTCAGTCACCGAGTCGAGTCGTGAAAGAAACAAAGATACGCTCTTCACCGAACTCCAAAACTCAATCGAGGTCACCGCTAAACTTGTAAAAGATAGTGGAGGTTTGTGAATCGCCTTATTTTTTTTTTATAACTCAA
Organism: Arabidopsis thaliana x Arabidopsis arenosa; assembly: GCA_019202795.1. NCBI lineage: Eukaryota > Viridiplantae > Streptophyta > Magnoliopsida > Brassicales > Brassicaceae > Arabidopsis > Arabidopsis thaliana x Arabidopsis arenosa. The sequence goes on from CM032924.1 coordinate 6,605,830, forward strand.
AGATTTTGTACCTTCAATCTATAATCTTTTGAAACCTGTGATTTAAGGGTCTTACCTTTTGAAGCCTAGGCTCTAACAGTAGGTAAGTGTAGAGATATATGACCTATTTTATTGAAAATAGTTATTTTCGTTTATACATCTCTTTACTTTTTTCGGATATACATGATTCATGATTCATCTCCATACTATTTTATTAAAAAAATTTCTAATAGATAACAAGTGCATAATTGCGTTGTGTTAATGCTTGGATGTCGATGAGAGAAAAAAGTTTATAGATAAATTAATCGTATTGAGTGTGATGTGATATGACCTAGATTCGAATGTCTAATTTTCGGATTGGGATCTAAGTAGGTCTAATTGTACGATGAGGAGTTTTTTTTGGGTATTGTTTTCCGTGCCTGAACATTATTAGATTGTTGATAAAAAGTTTTTTTATTAGAATTTCATATAGGGATCTCATTAGGTCTAATTGGTATGATGAAGAATTTTGTCTTTTTTTGTTTTTTTTTTTTTAATTCTTGGCATTGTTAAATTATGACTATCGAGAAATGGGCCTAAAAATTTCCTTAAATTATGCATACTAAATGATTGCTGGTTCAAATTGTGGCGTTTAGTGGCATATATGTATATAAAGATAGTTGATTGTATGCATACTATAAATGTGAGACACACGTGTGACATTCTCATAACTTATCTCTTCGTCCCACTTCTCATATTCTCAGTCACCGAGTCGAGTCGTGAAAGAAACAAAGATACGCTCTTCACCGAACTCCAAAACTCAATCGAGGTCACCGCTAAACTTGTAAAAGATAGTGGAGGTTTGTGAATCGCCTTATTTTTTTTTTATAACTCAAAGATTTTGTACCTTCAATCTATAATCTTTTGAAACCTGTGATTTAAGGGTCTTACCTTTTGAAGCCTAGGCTCTAACAGTAGGTAAGTGTAGAGATATATGACCTATTTTATTGAAAATAGTTATTTTCGTTTATACATCTCTTTACTTTTTTCGGATATACATGATTCATGATTCATCTCCATACTATTTTATTAAAAAAATTTCTAATAGATAACAAGTGCATAATTGCGTTGTGTTAATGCTTGGATGTCGATGAGAGAAAAAAGTTTATAGATAAATTAATCGTATTGAGTGTGATGTTATATGACCTAGATTCGAATGTCTAATTTTCGGATTGGGATCTAAGTAGGTCTAATTGTACGATGAGGAGTTTTTTTTGTGTATTGTTTTCCGTGCCTGAACATTATTAGATTGTAGATAAAAAGTTTTTTTATTAGAATTTCATATAGGGATCTCATTAGGTCTAATTGGTCCCCCCCCCCCCCCCTAAACATTATTAGGTTTCTGGAATAGGATAAAATAACTGGTATGGTGAGGAATTTTGTTTTTTTTTTTTTTTTTTTCATTCTTGGGCATTATTTTTCGTGACTGAACATTATTTGATAAGTCAATTTTGTTTGTGTTGATTACCGAGTAATGGGCCTAAAAATTTCCTTAAATTATGCATACTAAATGATCGCTGGTTCAAATTGTGGCGTTTAGTGGCATATATGTATATAAAGATAGTTGATTGTATGCATACTATAAATGTGAGACACACGTGTGACATTCTCATAACTTATCTCTTCGTCCCACTTCTCATATTCTCAGTCACCGAGTCGAGTCGTGAAAGAAACAAAGATATGCTCTTCACCGAACTCCAAAACTCAATCGAGGTCACCGCTAAACTTGTAAAAGATAGTGGAGGTTTGTGAATCGCCTTATCTTTTTTTTATAACTCAAAGATTTTGTACCTTCAATCTATAATCTTTTGAAACCTGTGAGTTAAGGGTCTTACCTTTTGAAGCCTAGGCTCTAACAGTAGGTAAGTGTAGAGATATATGACCTATTTTATTGAATAATAGTTATTTTCGTTTATACATCTCTAGACTTTTTTCGGATATACATGATTCATGATTCATCTCCATACTATTTTATTAAAAAAATTTCTAATAGATAACAAGTGCATAATTGCGTTGTGTTAATGCTTGGATGTCGATGAGAGAAAAAAGTTTATAGATAAATTAATCGTATTGAGTGTGATGTGATATGATCTAGATTCGAATGTCTAATTTTCGGATTGAGATCTAAGTAGGTCTAATTGTACGATGAGGAGTTTTTGTTGGGTATTGTTTTCTGTGCCTGAACATTATTAGATTATTGATAAAAAGTTTTTTTTATTAGAATTTCATATAGGGATCTAATTAGGTCTAATTGGTATGATGGAGATTTTTTTTTTTTTTTAATTCTTTGCATTGTTTTCCGCCCCTAAACATTATTAGGTTTATGGAATGGAATATAATAACTGGTATGGTGAGGAATTTTTTTTTTTTTTTCATTCTTGGGCATTGTTTTTCGTGACTGAACATTATTTAATAAGTCAACTATGTTTGTGTCGACTACCGAGTAATGACGCCTGCAATTTTCCTTAAATTATGCATACTAAATGATCGTCGGTTCAATAGTGGCGTCTAGTGGCATTTATGTATTTAAAGATAATTGATTGTATGCATACTATAAATGTGAGACACATGTGTGACACACATTTATTTATCCTCTCTTACCAGAATCACATTCTCTTTCAGATCATGAACATCCATACTCTCCTCTTCGTCTCACTCCTCATATTCTCACTCACCGAGTCGAGTCGTGGTAGAAACAAAGATAGACTCTTCACCGAGCTCCAAAACTCAATCGAGGTCACCGCTAAACCTGTAAAAGATAGTGGAGGTTTGTGAATCGTCTTACCTTTTTTTTATAAAATAAAGATTATGTACCTTCAAATTCATTCTGTAAACTTTTGAAATTTGTGAGTTAAGAATCTTACCTTTTGAAGTCTAGGCTCTAACTGTAGGTTAATTATAGAGATATATAACCTATTTTATTGAAAAATAGTTATTTTCGTTTATATAGACCTTTTTTGGGATATACATGATTCATGATTCATTTCCATACTATTTTATTGAAAAAAATTATTAATATTTATACTACTTTAAATTTGTACATGGGTCTCTATAGTTTTAGAAGGTGGAAAAGATATGGTGACAATTACATGGAAGCTAAAGTCGTCAACCAAGGTCGACATGGATGCTGCCTTCAAGACAATCCAAATCAAGCTTTGTTATGCACCGATCAGCCAAGTTGATAGACCATGGCGGAAGTCTGATAACAAACTCTCTAAGGACAATAGTTGCCCTCACGAGATTGTGTCCAAGCCATACGACATGACCCCCCAATCACTCGATTGGACCGTCGAACTTGATATCCCCAGTGGAACCTATTTCGTACGTGCCTATGGAATTGATGGAGATGGCCACGAAGTAGCATACGGACAAAGCACAGATGAGGGAAGGACGACAAATCTCTTCAGCGTTCAGGCCATTAGTGGTCATCACGTGGCGCTCGACATAGCATCCATCTTTTTGAGTGTCTTCTCCGTTGTTTCTGTGTTTGTCATCTTTGTCATGGAGAAGAGGAAGACCAAGGTTGAGCAAAGGAGGTGAGTGGATCAATCAACTATCAACTATGAGGTCTTTTGTTAAGTCGAATAAAAACGTTTTTAGTTAATGTCGTTTGCTTTTTCCGTTGTGTTTTTTTTTTGTTTCCGTTGTGTTAAAAATAAGTATTTCACTTTCTCTTTTCTTTTTTTTTTGCTGTATTTGTGTATGCATAATCCAGTTAAAGCCAAATCAAATCGTAAGGTATTGGTTTCCGCTGCATGTGAAAAGGTTTTTTTTATATGTAAGATTTAGTTTATATGATATGAATATGGAGGATTACTTAGCCTACATTTTCTCATCTTGGAGAGATTCCACTGATTTGTGGTCATCTGAACTCTCAGTCACAAGTCTTTTATTGACTGACTGAAATCTTGACCTTACTTAATCTTTGTAGAATCAATCCCATATCTATTCATATAGTCAGATTACACTAAACAAATACTAATAGCTAAGAGCTGTCAAATATTTTAATTTTTTTTTATAAGGTTGATAACTTGATATCAAATATTAATTTATCAATAAACAAATAATTTTGTAAGTTTAACAAATTAACCTGAAATTTTCAGTGCATAGCCAAACACCAAATAAAACAGATGCCAAAAAAAAAGAACAAAAAAAAAATCCCGCCTATTCCCGGAGGAAAGGGAAAATCTGAAAATTGAAATCGACAAGTTTCTCGGCCTTGGTGTTCCCAATCCAGAGACACTCACGCCATGAGCACTCCCATGGAGATTGCCGAGCAAAACCCTATGGTGGAGGACACGATTCCGATTCCTCTTCCCAATGCTTCCATGGAGGTCTCTCACGAGAATCCCATTGAAGCAACGACTATCCCCGAGCAAATTGCCGTCGCTGAGCCAGTCGCTACACCCAATCCTCCTCCTTGCCTCCACGAGAACAAATTCCTCGTATCTGGTACATCAATTCTCCTTCTCTCGAATCTGGATTTCGATTATCGTGCTTCTCTTTATGAATCCCTTCTTCTTTCCATTTCTGTGTTTTCTAGTGGAGGTCTGCTTAAAGCCTTCAAGCACGGCTCGTCTAGAGGATGTCCAGAGAGCTGTTGAACGGTTTGTATCACATTAGCTAATCTATTATAGTGGAAGTCTGCTGAAATTAGCTCTGTGTTTGTTTTCTTTTTGATAATGGGATAGTTTGTGTTTGCTTTAGGATGCTGGAAACTAGGAGCATGAGCTATGCAGATGGACTGGTATTGATACCTGCAGACGACTTGTTCCTTGTTGAAAATGTGCAAAGAATCTGCATTTGTGATACAGGTATTATTTGGTCTTGTTTAGTTTCATGCTAGCATAAGTTGTGGGTTTGATGTTACTGATTTTTTTGCTTCTGTATCTAGAGGAATGGGTGAAACATAATGATGTTCTCTTGTTCTGGCAAGTGAAGCCAGTTGTCCACGCCTTCCAGGTATATGCAAACCTTGTTATGTTTAATTGGCACTCAACTTTGTTTTCTCTAGGTGAACATGACTTGTTTATACTTTACATCCAGCTCTTTGAAGAAGGACCATGTGAGGACTTGTGCGCAGATGGACAACCTGCTAGCTTTAATGAATGGATTCTACCCGCTAAGGAGTTTGATGGCTTATGGGAAAGGTCTGTCTACTAGTATGGTCTTGTCCTCGTTATAAAGCAGTAATGGCTCTAAAAGTATATATTTTTTGTTGTGTAGCCTAATATATGAATCTGGACTAAAGCAAAGGTTACTACGTTATGCCGCAAGTGCATTGCTGTTCACGCAGAAGGGTGTAAATCCAAATCTCGTTTCATGGAATAGGTGAGGGAAGTTGGCATGAATCCACTACATACTCTTCTCCTAACTTACCTAGCAATTCTTATATATGTCTTCTTCTATACTACAGAATGAGATTGTTATGAAAAACTTTTAGATAACTGAGTTACTTAGGAAGCTAAATTTGTTTCATGCCGTTTTGTTTGCTCTTTGGTGTCTAAGTCTGATATTTTATTTTCTTGTCCTTGATTTCAACTAATTAGCCTTCATAATTTGTTGAAAATGTCTGCAGGATTATTCTTTTGCACGGACCACCAGGGACTGGCAAAACATCTCTTTGCAAAGCGTTGGCTCAAAAGCTTTCAATTCGGTGCAACTCCAGGTCCTCTTCTGGACAATATGTTATTCTGTCAGATTAATCTATATTGACTGTATTATCCCGATTATCTTTCTATTTTGATTTATGTTTCCTTCATCAGATACCCACATTGCCAATTGATTGAAGTCAATGCTCACTCTCTATTTAGTAAATGGTTCTCCGAAAGTGGCAAGCTGGTATGATACAAACTTTTTCTTTCTTTAACTCTTGTCTTAAGTTTTTACCTTAAGCATGCATTTTTGTGCGGTAGATTTTCTCAACAAGCTTACTTTGTACTCATGAATTATTGGACTTCAACCAGATTTGTGGCTACCTTGTAGTTGGTTCAACTAACGTAAAGAAGTAACCACTTATAACTGCCTCTTGATCTTCCAAGGAAATATAGCTAATCTACTTTATTTATTGATCAGTTGATCACAGCCAAGGGAAATTTCAATACTCATTCTACTTTATTCGCTAATCACAGTCTGTGAATTTCTGGGATGTCATAGTAGGCTGATTGGGAATCTATTTCATGTCTAGTAGTGATAACACAAACTTCACCAGCTGTAAAGTGATCGGACCTATCTTAGAAGAAAAGCTTTACTGGAATATTCTGTTATTCTCACTATGTCTACTAATTCCACAATATATATAGGTTGCCAAGCTTTTCCAAAAAATCCAAGAGATGGTGGAGGAAGATGGAAATCTGGTATTTGTTTTGATCGGTGAGTTATAATTTTGTCATAACTTTCTACATTTGCAGGCTTGTTTCTTGCGTTAGGCCTGAGATTGTTTTGCCTGCAGATGAAGTTGAAAGTCTTGCTGCTGCTCGAAAAGCTGCATTGTCTGGCTCAGAACCTTCAGATTCTATTCGGGTAGACCAACTAGATTCTAAATTTCGTATACACCTAGTATTTGTGAAAAAAAATCAATTCTTAACCCTTGAAGACCAAATCTCCTTATGTATATGTTGCAGGTTGTAAATGCACTACTCACCCAAATGGACAAATTGAAATCAGCACCTAATGTGATAATCCTTACAACATCAAACATAACTACTGCTATTGGTAAGCTGGTAGCCTATTTTGATCATGTCCTCAGCCTCATGACTTTTTCTCGAATATAGATCTTTCTTCTTCTGCATAATATTCAGCATTGAATTCGCAATAGAAATATGACTTCGACTTGCTTCTAATCGTAATGCTTTACATTCTCATTCTCAGCCTCTAATGAAACTGTGTTTGCCATTCACGTTTAAGAGATTTCACACATCAATAATCTTGTTGCAGATGTTGCTTTCGTGGATCGAGCTGACATAAAAGCTTATGTTGGGCCTCCAACTCTTCATGTTCGTTATGAAATATTAAGGTCTTGTGTTGAGGAATTAATAAGTAAAGGGATCATATCAAGTTTCCAGGTACCATATAAGAGCACATCATATAGGTTTCTAATTCCATCTTTTCCTGTTAATTCCACTGAAGGAGGAGCAGTTATATCTTATAAGCTCCAAAAATCTTGGTATAGGGCTGTGATGGACTCTCTATTCCAAGCTTTTCAAGTTTGAAAGAAAAAGCAAATGAAAGTGAGGTTCATGATACAAATACAGTTCCCTGGTTCTGTAAACAGTTGATAGAGGCTGCAAAAGGGTGTGAGGTCAGTCTTTGGGAATAATTTTATACTGATTGTAGTGCAGTGACTCAGTGACAATAAAACTAAGAATACTATGAAATAATTCGATTATAAACTTGGATCAACTTCTTGATGTGCAGGGTTTAAGTGGGAGATCATTGAGGAAGCTTCCGTTTTTAGCGCACGCAGCACTTGCAGATCCATATAGCCATGATCCAAGTAATTTCCTGTGTACAATGATAGAAACAGCTAAGAGAGAGAAGTCTGAACAGCCTGAATGACCCTTTTTGTGAGGTCATAAACAAATAACAATGCATATGGTTTATTCAGAAAAATGTTATGCTAATTTTTGATTTAAACATCTCTTCATTATCTCCAACTATGCATCTGTTTCACCTTCTATTTTAGCATAAACTTCTAACTCAAAAATTGAATCAAAGACAATAAATGTTGAATGGGGGCATCTCCTTCATCACTGGTCAATGTATTAAGTAGCTTATGCTTTTGTTTTAGAAGGTTTCCATACTTCTCACTTATGGGACTGAATTCTTGATATTAGCAACACTGAATTGGTTTCTTCATTCTTGTCTTTGCTTTAGTCATCTCTTATTACTAGCTAGCTCTTTTTTTAATTCATTAACCAAGTCTGATGAACACTGAACAAACTCCATGTGTTCGGAATAAAAGATTCTGTACATGCATTATCCTTCTGATTATGTAACCGGAATTTGATATTCTGTTTTGGATTTGGAAAGGTACATTCTAAAAATAAAAAGAATTTTTAAGGTTAACTGAAATATATTTGTTAATATAAAACTTTATACGTATTCATTAACGTGGCCATTGGGTTTTGTTTGTTTATGTTAAAGTGAGAAAATGTTCTATGGAGGTATTTGGTTATAATAAAAAGTATGTTAATTTTGCTTGATTATTTGTCTTAAAAAAGTATGTTAATTTGATGAAAAATTAATAGTGCAAAGTCAATACAATAAAATCATCGTAAACCAAGTCATTTGAGTATAAATGTTAAGGCTAGGAAAAAACATAGCAAGAAAATATCAGCCTTTAAGTTTATTGCTCGAATCTACTCGCCTCTTTGTATATTATTTATTTTCTTGCTTTGTTTTCCGAACTGAGTGAACTCCGATATTATCTTAGGGATAAGCTTCGTAAGGAAGATACCGTAAGCGTAACGATTCGCAGCATCTGCAATTCTGAAACCAGAGTGTTGTTTCTTTTCTTCAAGTCTTTCTGAAGCTGCGTCTTGTTCGGCTTTCTCAGGAATCAATGGAATCATACTCTGCATTGACTTTTCATGACCTCCATCCTCTTGCGTAATCTGGCTACGGCGTCATCTCTTGCCGCCATTGCGGCCTCGAGCAGAGTCAGTCCTTGTTGGAGTTCTACGATGACACTGTCACAACACCTTGTCTCTCTCTCTCTGCCATTTTTCTTCTTTCTCTCTGTTGATTTTTTTGTTTCCATGTTTTTTTTCTCTCTCTCTTGATATATGGCAAAAGATAAGGATTGGTTAATTTTACCAACTTGATCAGCGTTAAAATGGTGGTAGCCATGGTTAACCAAAAAATCCCAATCTCGAGCACGTGGTTGGTTCTTTTGCGATACTTCCAGATGGTTCTCAAACCCCATCGGTGTCGGGTCTCACATTCAAGATCCGATCCGGAATAGCAGCCTAATGTATAGTCGAAAATCGATCTAATAAAGGCCCTGTCTAAAAAGGCTCAATTGTGGCCCATCACATAACCAAGCCCGTCGACAAGGGTAAGAAGCTGAACAGTCGTTTAAAAAATCCGTAACCCAGAAAACCGAACTGAACCAAACCATGTTCCAAGGTTTAAGTGGATCAATTTAAAATTCCATTATATGAATTTGGATCAACTTCTTGATGTGTAGGGTTTAAGTGGGAGATCATTGAGGAAGCTTCCGTTTTTAGCCCACGCAGCACTTGCAGATTTATATAGCCATGATCCAAGTAATTTCTTGTGACAATGATAGAGACAGCTGAGAGAGAGAAGTCTGAACAGCCTGAATGACCATTTTTATGAGGTCATAAACAAATAACAATGAAGATGGTTTATTCAGAAAAATGTTATGATAATTGTTGATTTAAACATCTCTTCATCATCTCCAGCTATGCATCTGTTTCACCTTCTATTATAGCATAAACTTCTAATTCAAAATTGAATCAAATAACAAAAATGTTGAATGGGGGCATTACCTTCATCACTAGGCAATGTATTAAGTAGCTTATGCTTTTGTTAGAAAGTTTCCATAGTCCTCACTTATGTGACTGAATTCTTGACATTAGCAACATTGAATTGGTTTCTTGTATTTGCTTTAGTCATCTCTTATTATTTTAGGGGTTGTTTTGTATTGATTGATCAGAGAGTTCATGTCCCTAATTAAGTTTGGAGATCTTTTAAAATAATTTAATTTGATAATAATTTTGCAGTTTATATATTTTTGTCAGCAGTTTACATACCTACATACAGACTAATCAATTTGCGATTTGGTCAATAATCTCATCATATGCAATAGAACATACTGTATACTATAAAATGTCGATGATAAATTGATAATGATCAAATTACCACAGTAAAATTGTCAGAAACCAAGTCATCTGACCTGTTTATTTTTTCCGTCAAAGTCATCCGAAAATCTAAAGGCTGAGAAAAAACGAGGCTTGAAAATAAATAATAAACAAAGAAAGATAAAAAGGAAGAGACAAGACAGAAGTGAGTAGATTCGAACAAGAAACTTAAGGCTGAAATTAAATCGGGAAAAATGTCGTTTAATAGCCCAACTTTCAAAAAATGGCCGTTTAATACGTGAACTTCTTATATGGCCAATTTAAACATGAAGTAAACGTTGACCGGCCAATTTAAACATGAAGTATTCGTTGACCAGGCCAAAAACCACACGTCGTTATCTGTCGTTAACAGATCCGATAACAGCCGTTTACGATTCTGTTATTACCTAAAACGACGTCGTTTTAGGCTTAATCAAAATCCCTAAATCCCCAAATCGACGTCGTTTTCTTCGTTTTTGACGCCGGCCACGAGCTTTGTCTCCGACATTCGGTTGAACTAGAATTCCATCTCTGCCACCTGGCTCTGAAACGCTTCCGCCGGTGGAGCTTGAACTCCGTCTCCGACAACAATCTCAGATTCGCCTCGAGCTTCAACTCCAGCATCCACAACACTCTCTGCTTCGCCTCGAAAATCGGCCTTAAGGTTCTAATTTTGGGGATTTTTCAGAATTAGGGATTTGAAAATCAATTTGGGGATTTTCGGGGTTTAGATTAAGCCCAAAACGACGTCGTTTAGGCAATAACGGAATCGTTAACGAGAGTTAAACGGCTGTTATCGGATCTGTTAACGACAGATAACGGCGTGTGGTTTTTGGCCTGGTCAACGAATACTTCATGTTTAAATTGGCCGGTCAACGTTTACTTCATGTTTAAATTGGCCATATAAGAAGTTCACGTATTAAACGGCCATTTTTTGAAAGTTCGGCTATTAAACGACATTTTTCCCAAATTAAATCTGACATAATAAAACTTGGATTCCAAAAAATCCGAAATGGAGACGAAGAAGAAGAGAGATGAGGAAGAAACAAGAGGCCAAAGATGAAAGGGAGGAAGAAGAGGAGAACAAAAAGAGACTAGAGTTGATGAAGGCAGCTGCACAGGCTTGGCTCAGCCACTCCCAAACCTCAAAACGTACCGTTTCAGAGTTTGAAGCGCAGAGAAAGCATGCTTTTGTCAAAGGAAAGGCTTCACGTTTCAAAACGGAGGCCTTGTCCGCAAAGCATCATCCGTCGTTTTTGGATTGGGAATTCGGACAGTCGCTGTGGGATCCCTACGAGATTCTTTCGGTCTCTAAGAAACTGGAACGCGAACTCACTTTAGAAGAACAAACCTTCTCTTCTTCAGATAATGGCCTCAAGAAGAAGAAGAAGAAGAATAGGGACAGCAGAAATAGCCTTAGGAGTTTGTTTAATCGTTCTTCTTCAAAGAGATTCTAACAAACCCAAACCTATGATGTTACTACTTCAAACTTGTAAATTTTTACACGAAAAATGAATTCAATTGTGAGTGTCTTTCATTGGTCCATTGGTTGTGCTCACAGTTATATCCCGCACCACAATCACATGCCAAATACAAGCTTTAGAATGGTTTCAATGGATAGAACAACAAAGTTTTGTCCGTTGTAAATAGTTTCAGTGAAGCCGATCAACATGACTAATTGCAACTGCCATGCCTATGATTCCACCAAGTGAAAATGTCACTACGAAAGCTCTTCTATGTAGCAAAATTATGGAGAGTTGGAGACCATAAAGTGATGAATTCAATAAAAAAGACTGAACCATTCCTTAAATGGAGCAGAATAATCAGTCAAGAACGACATAAAACTAAATTGTAATAAGAAAGAAACCATCCACGTCTTAGATAAATTTTAAATAGTAACATCATCCAACACAAAGTAAAGGAACACACCCATGTGACGCAGCACGAAATCAAACTAGGGATCAGGTTTTATTTATAAAAACATAATTATTCCTGATAAGATAGATAGATAGAGAAGAGTAGCTAGAATCCAAAGAGCTCATTAAGCCTCCTTCTCCCCTGTAAGGAGATCCATTACCACGCCTTTGATGCTTCCATTGTTCTTCTTAAGCAGCCTCTTGTTCGTCACATCATCACAGAAGCCCTGCAAAATCACGATACTTTCAACATTCCAATCTGCTTATTAAATTTTTAATTCACCAAGTGCAGACAACACTTACCATTTCCTGAAGCTCCTCTAGGATAGGATCCCACTCGCTAACTCCACAAAGAGCATCAACGGACTGCTCCAAGTTGTACTCGTTATCCCTCAAGATCTCCTTGTTCAAATCTATCTCCTTGAAACCCATTTCCTCGAGCTCCTTGAGCATGGTTATCTCCACGTCATTCTTTTCTATATCCTCTTGAAGAGGAACTGGGGTGTCTTTTGTAGATGAAGAACCACCAGACACGACCTCAACAGCAGGCATATTTGGGAACTCGACCATGTTAAATGACGAAGATGAAGATGAAGGAGAATGACTCTGAGGGATAGCAAGACGAACTTCACCAATCAACGAGTTTTCTTTCTCCATGACCTGCGATTCACCAACTTCTTCTCCCTCTAGATCAGCACCTTTCACTGTCCCAGGATTGACATTGGAGCTGCCAGGTTGAGCTGACTCATAATTAATAATCCCTGGAAATTCACTTGAAAAATTTTCATCAAGGGAGGGGGAGGCATTCAGGTTGAGTCCGTGGAACTCATTCACAACAGAATTCTTGAGGGATGCATCAACCTAACCATCCAAAAAGAAAAACTGTATTAAATACATATGATAGAGAGAAACAAATAATTAAGGAAAGAAGCAGCACAGATCTGGTAAGTACATGTATCAACACCCAAACACGTTGCCCAAACTTAGCACCGTCAGATGAAGCCATCCTCCAATAAGAAATGTATCGACCAGGTAACTCTGGTGCAACAAAATCAACTTTGACATCAAGCTCACTATAGATAGGCACACCCTCCTTTGGAATCTGCCATGTGTAAAAAAAAAAAAAACAATTACTATTATATAATCAAACAGCTTTGTCACTTTGTGCAGAGAACAAGCTAACTCAAGCTATTGAGTGAAAATTCAAACAACATAATTGATCTGTTAGTGGTAAGAATCGAGCTAAAAGAGTGAAAACTAAGGGAATAGTTTCTAACCTGTAAATCAACTGACAATGAGTTGCAGAACCTGTCCCCACCGATCCAGACAATCTGTGTGCCCTGAGGCCACACCAGCGAACCACTGTTCCTCATTTTCCAAATCTTAGTAAATGGGGCGGATGGAGCAACAACAGTTCCATCAACTACATTCACATCAAGGACAAAGCGACTGTCTAGTTTAGGTCGAGTACACCTGACAGGTGAACCTCCATTGGTTGATCGCGGCACAGGGTGGCTCGACCAAGGATTAGGAAACTATACAAAAAAAAGAATGGTAAGAATTCCACATAGCTAGCAGAGAAAGACACATAGAATAAGCAAGAAGAAAAGGAATCTTAAACTTAGAAGAAGAGCAATACTTGGGTAAACTGTCCTCTAAAAGGATGTAGATGTTGAACTGATACAGGCTTATCCATCCTTGTGTAATCCCCCTCGTTACCCATCACTGAATAGCAGATGGTGCAAAGATCATAGTCTTCTTTACTGCAAAATATTCACCAGCTAAACATATAAGCACAATAAGTTCTAGCATGTTTATAGTTCTACAGTAGTAAGTAAAAGACATCCTTACACTTTTGACTTAAATCTAGGCCCAGTAATTGGAAGAACTCCACATCCGTCACAACGGATGCCCTTATGGAATACACCCAATGAAGTCCAGTAATCACCATTGGTGCTCTTTTTGGAATGACATACACGACGACCATGCTTGTTCAGGTTAACTGGATTTGGACAGGAGTAATTCATGGTACTGCCACTAAAGGGACACTCGTTGAAATTAGCACCCAGTCCAGACGAGGTTGGTACATGACCAGAAGTCTTAGAATCAGCAAAGCCAGTTGGTACATTCAGATTAGCAGGTTTCCTTCCGGTCTGGGTCCTCTCAGAGATATCCTTCTTTTCACCAGCGGAAGGAACATCCCTGCTCAGGGAAGGGACTGAAGAACCAGGCTTAGTAACTGGTGAGCAAGGACTACTTTCCTGAGGAATTGAGAGTTGCCCTAGCTTGGAGATGCAATCAAGCATCTCACCAACTACAGGACTAGAAGTTGCAGCCTTTGATGTAAGGTCCATGTACACCTTTGATATGGTATCACGCATCGGGTTAGGTACAGCCATCAGAACGTCATTTATACCTTTCTGGATTTTGGAAACCGGGTTTTGGCTGTTAGGCATACCCGCAGGTGTAGAACTCCCACTACTCTCTGGAGTAATAGGGTTTGTGGGCATGCCAGAGTTCAACTGCACATTGATCTTCAAGAACTTAAGACGCTGATTAGTAACATCAAAGAGATCGTTGTCATCAACAAGGGCAACCACATCCCCATCCTCATCAGAGTAAGTCAGAGACAAATCAGCATCCGCAGAGAGGTTAAAGAGAGCAGCGATCTTATCCTTAAGACCAGCCATTTCAAGATCAAGCTGTCCATTGGCTTTAACAGGCACCCTGAAACGCCTAAGCACACCTCCATAGCTCACCTGGATGATCACAAACAAAAATAGTATCACTTCAATGAAATAAAAAAACTATACAACATCGGATTGCTGAGGCAAAAGAAATTCCGCCAATCAACAAAGGTGATATATTGGTCAAGTTAATTAAAAAAAAAAAAATTGTCGAAGAAAACAAGCTTTAGCGATCCGAATCAAGCACCATGATACTGATTTGAAAACCAAATTACGATTCCAATTACGATAACTTATAGTTTTAATCATCCTTAGGGTTTATGATTCTAGCAGATACTGCTAAGGAAAATTTTCGAATTACACTTAAAATTACAAGACAGAGACAGAGTCGATCGAAAGCAAAATTAAAAACGAAAGGACCGATTACAAGCAACAATAAATCAGGTAAACATAGAACAAAGACATGAAAATCAACAGAAACGACACGATCGCCCCGAAAACAAAGAATCACCGACAATTACTGAGGATTCGCAAAAAAAGAAAGAAAGGTTCTCTAACCTTGACAACGAGAGCAGTAGCAGTAGACTCCATCGCTCAAAAGGGGGATGAGATCAGCTGGAGAGAATCAAAAGGGAAGCGAGAAGAAGAAACCCTAATTGACGAAGAAGAAGAAGAGTATCGAGAGAGAAAAAAGAGAGAATCGGGGAAAGATTTATCCTAGAAGAAGCGTACCCGTAATCCGCTTTTATCGTAAACAGCCCAAGAATGTAGACGGTCGCGTTTTATATATCATCACACGGAATATTTATTAAACCCATTTAATTTAATTTTAATGGGTCCTTTTTGTTTATTTAATTAATATCTGACTTAGCCAACAAGATTTTGACTTTTCTGGTTACTACTGGCTTATCCAGTAAGACAAACCAAACTAACATCGCTAAGTTAAAGCCAAAAATATCAAGAGATATGATGATGCTTTTCTAGATTACTACTACTATTCAATAGATTTCCCTAATTTTGAAACCTATTATATAACTCGATATTTTATTTTTAATACTAACATTTAAAAATTTGACCAATTCTAATTTTAATAAAATATATTTATATTTTTAATCCAATAAATGAACATTTACTATTTTATTTTATAGTCTAACTCTCATACCGACCCAAAAAAAAAAGAAAAAAAAAAACTCTTTGAACTCTGATTTATGGAACAGCACCAATGCCAAAGTCCAAACTCTCACAAAACCAAACTCTTAATTATTCAGGACTATATAATTTGAGAGTTAGGGAAATGAATAAATTTGTAAGAAAATGTGTTTTTAAGTCAGAGAGTAGTAGAACTCGGTATTATCAAGCAGAAAATATCGGCGATACCAAACAAGCAGGGATGGCAGATTTGTGAGTGATAGATAGTTCAGTCTCAACAAAAACATATGGAATTAAACTAAGCTGGTCATGTAAGATGGTTCCCCAATCTGAGAAGAATTCATAGGAAAAAACGAAGCAATAAAAAGCAACGGCTTAACGAAACAAGGTCAGTCCAATTGCCAGCAAATGTATACAAAAGGCTACTACAGTAGATATGCATATTCAAACAAGTGACTGAAACATATAATAATAAACTCTCACGAGCAAAGACATTTTTTTTTTTATCTGCCAATACCTCCTCGGATAGGTCTGCTCTCAGCAATCCCCCAAAGCTATGTGCCTACGAATTAGCTTCCTCAATCGCCATATCTCAAAATGCAATTATCCTCAGCATCGCAGCTCTTAACTACCTAATAACAATAAGAGGCCAATCTTAGTTTCTCTCACCTGTGAATCCATGACCAGTGTTTCTCCCACTATTACCCCTTTGCTGTTGGTATCCACCCTGCCTTTGCTGCCCCTGTCCCTTCTCTCTGTATCTTGGACCTTCTGTCTGATAACTCTCTTTCGATTGTTCTCCACTACGTTCTCCATCATAATTATGAGACCCAACAGGTTTGTATTCATAATGCATATTTTGCTTCTGTCTATCTCTGTTTGAAGGTGGCCTCTGATGGTGATGGTGCAGATTTTCTTGCGCCGGTAACCCCCAACCTCCTTGTGACTCCTGCCCTCTTCCAAATCGTCGACCCTGCCCTGTGTTCTTTTGGAACATACTATTCGGATTTTGCTCAACCTGGACCTCATTATTGGTAGATCGGTTTTGCGACTGGGCTTGTGTATCAGCAGATGTCGTTTTCTGTTCTGTAGTAAACCCTTGATGCTCGTATCCAGCAACATCTTTTTTCTGAGATCCATAAGGTTTGTCCCTCGTACTTTCACGACCACCATACTTACCTGTCCTATTAGCTGTATGCCACGCATGATCTCCAGGGACACGACTTTCTTTTGAAGCAGCAGGCAAATCTGGTTGGTTAAACCCATGGCCAGAGTGCTGCATATGAGCTTTATTGAAATCCCTCTTATTGGCTTTTTTAAGGTCACCATAGTTGCTTCCTCCATCCTTGTTGCTTCTGGAAGCATGCTGCTTGCCGTGCATGCTCATTCCTTGATCTTTTCCAACAGCACTGGATTCCATTTCTTCAGCAGCAGAGTAATGCGTTTCAGGAGTCATATACCAGCCATCGTTCCATCCATCCTTATTACATGTGGTTTGATCCTTGGCAGCAATTTGTTCGGTTTGGTTACTAGAGTGATAGTTAACTGTTCCTCGAATGGGCTGATTTGAGGTTACATATTGTCCATCCTCCAAAGGTTTAGCATGTGCTCCAGAACATCTCTGGTGCCATGATCCATGTTCTCTACCATGCTTTCCCTGCCTACCATTCCCGTGTCTTGACTTTGAAGGAGACCCAGAATTTCCTGCAGTTGAACCAGAAGGTTCGACAATTCCTGTACCCTCACCTCCACGATTTTCTTTCTGGTTTACATTCTCCGACATATCTGGAGCAGAGTTTACTAGATTTTTACTGACGATTTGCTCAGCCATTTCTTTTACTATGGGCTTCGGTACATATCTTTCAATCTCCACTCTTTTGCTTTTAGAACTAGTCTGTCCATGATGCTGACTCTTTGAAGAGGTGCCAAACTCAGGGACAGTAGTCTGACTCCCTCCACCTGTGGAAACATCAGCTTTTTGCTGTGGATGTACTGGAGCCCATATAACAGCATTGTTGCCAGAAAATTTCTCACCAGGCTTATTTACCAGTGAGTTTCTTGGAGTCCTACGCAAATGTTGAGATTTCCAGTTGTTTTTTGCCCTGTTTTGAGACTCTTCATTAGTGAAGGAACTGATTTGTTCAGACGAATCACCAGACACTTTGATATCCAGGCTTGGAACTGAAACAGACCCCGACTCCATTTCAGCTGCCCTTGCTCTACCAGTCTCAATTGACTCATCTCCCGATTTTGTTTCTTTTCCAACAGCAACTCTTGTCGTATTCATCGTTGCTGTCTCCTCAGCCTTGTGCTTTTTCTTACCATTCCTGTTATTTTTTCTTTTCGGGAAAGTTGACTCAGCTGAAACGCTTGACGTTGCTGGCATGTCTGAGTTATGGCTTGAGACACCTTCATTAACAACCACAGGAGATGGAACAACATCAAACACCTCTGTAGTAGCAACAGAGCCCCCTGTCGTTTTTTTCTCAAATATTATATTTTGCTGCTTCTGCTTATAACCCAAGCGCTTCTGTTTTGAGCCACCGCCATCACGATCACGTGGAAGATTATCCTGTTGGGTAGGGCCTACATTATTTGCATATTCTGTTGAAGTCTTCGTGTTTTGCATTGTGTTTTTTCCTGATCCTCCAGTAGGTTCTACGGAATTTGCAACTGCAACAGTGTTCTTCATCTCAAGAGCAGATGAATGAGACCCAGGATCTTCTGGCATGTCAGGGGGAGAAGCATTAGATGCAGCTTCCCTGTTCTTAACTGAACCCTCCTCAGATACTTGGGAACGTCTATTCAACTCTTCTAGTTTTGCGAGAGCCTTAGCCCGCTGATCTCTTGCTCTTTCTTCCTCCTCTTTTTGCCTCTGTTGAGCACGCTGCCTGGCTAACTCTCTCATCGTAGAACGCTTTCAGGGAACATGGCAAACACTCAGTCAAACCAAAAAAGGATGACTACAAACAAGAGATACATAAAAGTATAAATAACATCGAGAATCATATGAACTAGTTTATACCTGGTTGTCGTTTGGGTCTGCTGATATTCCAGACCCAGGCCTCCTGATGGAATCGGTATCCAAAGAGTCATCCACATTAACCTCGTGAAAGCTTTCAGTGTTTGTCTTCTGCCAAGCATCATTGCCTTCACTGTTCACTATTCGTTTGGTCTGAGGATCTGCTCTGCCTTGAGTCTGTTGAGTAGATCTCCTGTAGGTACTAACATCAAAACTTTCCCGACATAAAGGATGGCATAACTGGCCGAAACACTATTGAAAAATGATAACTGACCTGAATATGGCAGTTCCACCCATAGCTGCCAGTTCAGCATTTTTGTTTGTGGCAGAATCACCTTGATTATAGTGTAATGAGTTCTTACTATCACTTGCGTGACCAGTTCGAGGATTTTTTGCTGAAACTTTATTTACAGAGTTCCCAGAATTGACTGTACGTGGTTTACTTTCCTGCTCATCTCTATTGACGACAGATGAAGCATTTTGCCAACCATCATTAGTTCTAGTTTTTGCATTTAAGCCCTCGATTTTCTGAATCAAACTAGGATCTCCGGGGGCAGCAAGTTCTGCTTTGATTGGTTGTACTTCACCACTTGCCTCATTTCGGATTTCTCTCCTCTCGTTTCTTGAAGTTTGCATCTGTTGAGCTATCTTCTCTGCATTCGGGAGCCTATTTCCTAGAAATTCTTCCCGTTTTGCTCTATCTTCCCCAAACCTCCCATCTTGGTGCTTTAGGATAACCTTGTATGGCCTTTGTGTTTCTTGAGAATGTGATGACTCGTTCCGTTCCAAAGACACTGAACTTCCAGGCGTATCATATACACCTTGACCAGAATGATTGTTATAACCATGCGGACCAGTAGGCCTACCTGCAAAAGGCATGTCTCTGTTGCTGGGACTGCCATACCCCATGGGAGGACCATAGTAGCCTTCGTGTGGCGCTGGACCAACATAAAACCCAGGCCTAGTCTGCATCCTTGGGTGAACAAAAGAGTCAAGCATCGGAGGTCTGAACATTCTTTCATTATTGGCGTGATTACCCCTAGGACCAGCCCCATGTCCAGGAGAAGGTGGAACTTGCGTAGGATAAAATGGAAAAGGATCCATGTGAAAACCCCCAGGACCCATTGGGGCACCATACGGGTGGTTCCCTCCGTACCAGCCACCACCTTGATGATTATTTACTGGAGGACCACGCCAAGCATCATACTGAGGAGGAAAATTAGCATTAGGATAAGACTGTGAACCACGTGAGTCCAATTGCCCTTCTTCTCTACAATGTCTAGGTGCATCTTCACTGTATGGTTGATTATCTCTTCTCCAGGAATCGGCATCTCCAATCCGTTCATTAGCTTCTGCGAAATAAAAGACAAGATATGGTCACATATAGTGCCCAAGAGAACATCCACTAAAAAGTGTACGGGGAATAAAGCAGTAAGAATAATTCACATGAACACCTGTGAGGGTAACATGACCCTCTCATAAGAGATGATTATAAACATAAGTAACTCTCGAAATGAATACCAACATCTGTTCTACATCCCAAAACATAGAAAAAGAGGTTTGAAAGTAAGAACCTTCTGTGCAATCTACACCTTGCCCTTCCACAGATCTTCCAGACGAAGATGGAGGACGAGCGTGAGGTCCAGCTTCTGCAAATTTGTAGTTTCTAAGAGCCATGTCTAACGTATTTACTTCATATAAGCACATCACATTCTATCTAGGTAATCCTAAAACTCTCAGTAGCACATATTAGAAGGTCATCAAAGATCGAAAAAGTGGTCAACCAACAGCAAGCCAAAAAAGTCATTCCCGAAAGTTTTAACTTTGCTGAATATCCGTGTAGATAAACTTCTCAACAGAATTACATTTAGAAGTACCAACTTTCAAAATGAACCTGTCTGTGCTAACGTCACTCCCTTGAAGGCAAGGACGACAAGTATAAGATAGAATTGAGTACAGATTGAAACAATTTCCATTTTCCTAGTTTACATGCTGATTGTTTTTTTTTTTTGAAAAGAGCACAGAGAACTATTCTTAAATCAAAGTACTGTAATGCATGGATGAGGATGACACAATAAATTTTACTGTTAATAGATTGTACCTTGTGGCCTTGTACTCTTTTCAGAAGTTTCCTTTTCAGCACCAAGGGAAGGAAAATCTCCAGAAGTCAAAGAAAACCCATCATTCTTTGATGGAGCAACTCCCTGTAGAAAACGATGAGAAGTCTTGAAGAATGAAGATAAATTTCATGGTAGATAATGCAAAGGTGGGCAAATTGTACACAACTATTCTACAAAAAAAACTTGAAGATTGAAGTTTGCCAAATAATAATGCAAACCCTTCCATCAAATTTTATTTGCCCTACCAGAATTCCAGACTTATTGGAGAACATGTGCCACTCAGTTGCCAGATTATCTTACGCACTTCAAAGCATTTCTCTAAGAGAAACAATAAGTGCCCTATAATTTGACAAATTCAGCATCCTAATCTTGTTCCCATAGCAAACACGAATTATGTATCCAGATATTAATGTTCTATCCAGATTGAATATCAATCATTAATCCCAAAAAGTAATTACCATTCACAGTCCCAAAAACATAAGAACTTGCTGTGTGTTTGTTGTAAACTAATCACAAGTGAAGTAAGAGAAGAGTGACATGGAGCTTAACAGATGCAAGGATAAAAAGAAGATGCTTAGCAGAGTCACGATAAATAATAGAGACTAATTTAAAGGGAAGAACCATACCAACTTCTCTGCCGCCACATGTTGGCCCCATGTTGCAGAAGTCTCTGACACGGGTTCAGCAAATCGGGATAACTGGGAACTTCCTGGTCTTGTGTCTGCACTATGTGGACGCTGTAGTGCAACTGATGCCTGATTAGATGGAAACACCCCAGATGCTGATGAAGGCCGAGAGTTTGAATCCCATGCAACAGAAGAAGAAGAGTCATGTGCTTTGTTACTATCAGCAGTTGAAGGTCGAGTGACACTTCCACCAGAAGAAGGTCGATTACTGAGGTGGCTTGGTGAACCAGGGCCACTTTCAGTTCGTGGTGACAAGGATGATGTCCCCCAAGCATTCAGTGATGATTTACTGCCCCAACTAAGGGTCCCCCTACAATAGATGTCCAGAAGAAAATTAAACCATCTAAAATTTGAGGACGAAAAAGAATGAGGGAAGTAGCATCTCAAACAGGTACAAACTTACTTTGGAACAATTTCTACATTTGGGTCAAGGCCTTGGTTCTCTAACCTTAAATTCAGAAGAGAAGTGTTCAGGGAACGAGATTACATATATATATTAAGTCTAAATGTGATCATGCGCTCATCAAATACCTTTGGCTTGGTAAGTTAATCGGTTTTGGAACAGCAACCTTTCCCAATATAGTCATGCCACTTCTTCTTGTAGTACCCCATCTGCTAATATCCAGCAAATGTAATTTCTCATCACCACCACAGAGGATACAAAGCTCTTTAAGTGTAAATGAGAAAAGTATAAATGATTATACAATAATAAAATTATTAATAAAAAACGATTAGCCCTTAAAATATGTTTTCCATACACATTATAAAACTTTTCTCTTCTCTTAAACTAAATGTTGATGTTGCAAATCAATAATAATGTTGAATAAAATTATTACACACTTTTCGTGCAAGTAATATGAAATAAAAAGTCTTAAAACTCTCCTTCCATACATGGTGAATGTCTATCATGCAAGCAAGCTCTTTCAAAGAAAGAAAAACCAAACACTGAGTTTCCTTCTATACCCCAGGCACATATAGTGATTCAATATTTTAACAGCAGTGGGAATATACAGCGCACTTTAAACAAGTAATTCATATTAAGAAAAGACCGCATCAAAAGAAAAATCATGCAAGCATCGTGATAAGAGGCCAATATATAACTTATAACCCAGTAGTAAAACATAGAAAAGTTCATGATAAAGATAAACATGAAAGAAGAGAAACCTTCGATCTCCTGTCGTGCTAGAGGTCATTATAAAGCAGCTACAATATCCAATTACACCCCTTGAAACCTGTAAGGCACATACAGAATCAGATTGACAAATAAAATTTGAAGCTCAAATCCCAAAGAATCAAACTAGACCGACACTGAAGAACTATTGCTACCGTGAAATGAGTTGTAGAATCAGACTGCCTATAGAAAGTTCCCCAACATGAATTGAAAGTCTATCTACTTGAAGAATCCGGAACAATGAATTACATAAATCGATACTTTCTAAACTTTACCATCATAACAGAAAGGCAATGTTCGAAAATCAAATTGCTACAGAAACCTAAAAGTATCAAAGATCGTCTAACTGCGAATCAAAAATCGTTCCAGGCTAAATGACCGCATTACTAAAAAAAACAATTTACGAATTCTCAGAATGTTGAAAATTTTCACCAGTATTCCGTCAATCAACAAGCTTTAGAAAAAGGAGAGCTTTAAAACATACAAATGTATTTAGCAATGTCAATCAAGCTCTACAAAAGGACCCAAATTACTTAACAAGGCTTTGGAGTCGGTAATTCTATAAACTCATCACTCGATTCCTCTGGAACACAAAGGGTAGAGAAAAAACTGACCAAAGGTGGATTATAGAGAAAATCTGCGTTTTTGAATAGAGGGGGTCCTCGGAAACCCTAGATATTAATTGTGAGAATCGAGCAAGAGGATGCAGATCGGATGTGTTCCTGGGCGATGATGGAAAAGGAAGAAGGGAAGATGAAGGAGAAAAGGAAGGATCTATGGGAGAAAGAAGAAAGTGATGATGATGATGAAGCTTACGACGACGTTCAACGGATTGGCTGAAAGCGTCGAAGTTCAGGGCTGCACGGTTTTACTCAGCTTTTCCTCTCTTTTTTTTTTTTTTCTTTTTAATTTATTTATTTTCTTCTTCCTGTAAATTTAAAATGAAAGCTGATTAAAATAAAATAGAGCGAATAAAGGATCACCTATCTCAAAAAAAAAGAAAAAAAAAATTTAAAGACTAGTACTATTCATTAACATCATTTATAAATTTACCTACCCATTTTAAAATATAGCAATTAAAAAATATTTTCCTTTCTTTTACATTTTACTATTTTAAACAAAATTTTGTTTTGATATATTTATATCGTAATTTTTAAATAATAATCTTTCTAGTAAAAAAAAAGTATGTTAAAAATGTGGAGAAATTGAATTATGTGGTAGGTTCACTTCGTCATTTTAAGGGCTTGTTTAGGGAAGTAGGACAATGGCAGGCATGATCCAATGGATATGGTTTTTGGGTAATGCCTATGTTTTACTATCTTCCAAACCTCTCATGTTTCTTTTTGGATTACACTCGTTTTAAAAGAAGATCATACATGAATCCGGTGTTTCGTAATCGAGGGCTGGAGGTATTTGTGGTGCTGGAGGATGATCTTGAGCTGATTTGAACTCAACACTAGCTAAAGTTTTTCCATACGTTTACCACGTATAATAATTAGGCTTGAATTCTCTATCAAACAAATGCTTTTAGAGGCGGAAAAAAAATGCTTTTAGATGCTTTCGAAATGAGGTATATCGTTTAATCTTTTTGAATTTATTACAAGCAAGCATATCACATTTTTTACTTTCGTAGTTGCTAAGTAAGCTTTACTCCAAATCGAACTTAATATTTATAGAGAGTGAGCCATCGAACTTAAGAAAGTTTTTTTTTTTTTTTTTGATAGTAAACTTAAGAAAGTTAGAGAATGAGACACTTGAATTGCTTGAATGCTTACAAATAATGATCCCACCCCTTATATACAAACCGATCTTTAATAAGATGGTCGTAATACTCATATTCAATAAACGGAAAAAAATGTATGTAAAGAAAAATCTTGAATAATTTATCAAAAAAAGATTGAAGAATGACCAAATATAATAAACCTCTTGGGTCCAGCCCATATGATCTTTGATAAACCCTTAGACAATCTGGGCTGTGGTAATATGTAGATTTTGGCCCATGGATCATTTATCTATTTTACCCTTCCATAGATTAATCATTATTTTCTCTTTGTTACTTTCACAATCAACACCCCAAATATATGTTATTACAACAATTCACCCTTTGTTCAAAAAATAAAAACAATTTACCCTAAATCGTTTTGTCCAAATGTGTAAATTACACTAAACATGTCTAGGGCAAAATATTACATATTCAATGAGCCTTAGCTAATCTAATTAGATGTGAAAACAGAGAAGTGACGTAAATCTAGAAAACAGAGATCCTGTAAAGCATAAAGCATAAAGCATTCACCAGTCTCTTGTACTAGTAAACAGAGATCCTGAATAAATTCAGTGTCTCACTCGGTTCATGTACTGTCGTTTCCAAGGTCTGCCATTGACAAACCAAAAAGCTGAAACTCTTCACGCCACAGCCAAAAACAATAACTTTTTCCCAATGGGAAATATCTCTTATCGTGGAGAGAAACAAACAAAGAGCTTCGACCTAATTACACATTCTTCTTTTTCAGCTTACATATAAAAAGCCTTCTAGCGATCCTTTCACTGTGGCCAATTTGTTCTGTGACCTTTTAATCCTCTGTCTGCAATTCTACGGGTACTTTGTCTCTGGCTTTGATATTTTGATAGCTAGTCTCAGTTTGGAATTTGTCTGCCAGGATAAAGATTTATAAAATTTAATAGTTTTGAGTTTGAGTTTAAGTACATGAATTATTAGGTTAATAATTCAATATAAACACATGGTAACACATGTTACACACCTTTATCTCTTGAGATTCTTCAAGGGTTATTTTAATCTCTTTCAAAATTCTTAACTTCGAATTTAGCAGCCAAAAAAAGGTTCAGTCTCGTTGGACACCACTTGTTTCCTTTTAAAAGAGGTCTTTTTCCAGCTATCCCACTCTGCTCTTCTTCTCTAAGCATTTGCATTCTTGTGTCTTGGTTTTGCGTTTTAGTTTGGAGAGAAAATGGGAAAGATTCTGAGGGTTCTGTCTTGGAGGAATATGTTGGTCCTCTCATTGGCCATCAACTTTAGCTTGGTTCTAAAGATTTTGAAGGGTGACAGAGAACGAGGAGATTCATGGGACAGAACGGCGTATGTTAGCATATGGCCCGTGGTATCGACCACGGCTTCAGGTTCCTCTTCGTTGTCTTCAGCATCTTGCAACTATAGCAAGATCGAAGAAGACGATGATAGAATTATCAACCTCAAATTGTAAGTTTCTACTTACTCTTCCATGTTCTAAATTACAATTTCTCTGAAGAAAGTTAGTTATGTTCTTGTCACTTTGGTGGAATTTGTTTTTTTTCCCTGACTGCTTGTTTATTATTTCTTGATGTTTACAGAATAATAAATGTGTATTAATGGCGTATCCTATAGAATCTGTAGACAAATTTCTCCCTTATCCCATACTTGATTGCTTTGAAAGTCACTGATTATATAACAAGGAATCTAAGATTATCCTTTAAGCACGCAAGTGAAGCTCCAAGCTTTAATGCCATGATCACCATTCGATTTTAAATGCAAACATCGAAAATGGGACAAAATCACAAAATTGTCGATCTAAAAGTTGTGGTTGATTTTTTTCCTGATGGTCTTCCATTGACTTGCCTATATTTTCTAACAATTTACTATAGTTCTGCGTATGCTTGTGTTCCTTAACGTACGCCGCTAGTTTGAATATTTGGTTCTGTTATTTACTTTGTTATGACTCGTCAAACACAAAAAAAAAATCTTTGCATATTGATCATGGTGGTCCATTTGTTTTCTTTTTAAGGGAATTTGTATATATTGATCATAAATGTCAACTGTTAAAGTATTAAAAATTAAATTGGAAATGGGCCATTCTTCTTGTTAATGAAAGTAAAGAAGAGAGTGACTTTTTTTTTTTAAATAAGGATTTGGTATGTGGAATGTTGTGAGAGGAAAGGAGGTTAGTTAGTGATGTTCCTTTTTGGATGCTCGCAATTAATCTAGTTAGTGATAGCCAATGGATTCAAAGTTTGAAAATTTTAGGTTGAGGAGACACTTGGTACATTTGAATATCAAACTCTTTTGATTCTTTCGAATTCCATTGTCAAAGAAAAACTTATAAATAGGAAAAAGAGAAAAGTAAAGAGAGCCCACATTTAGGTGGACATGATTCTCAATACATTAATATTTCATGTCCTTTGAGGGAATCTAAAGGACTAGTTTGGTGATATCCAGTACTTGACCATGTTTTTCACTGTTTCAGAAATAAGAAGGTGATGTTTTATGTTCTCCATTAAAGAAAAAGACCCACAAATTTTTTACCTCTATGCTCAGCTCTCGTTGACTCAAAGATTAATTCTTGTCACACTGTAGATAATACATAATGTATGCTAACTTTGTTGTGGTTATTCGTAGTGGCGATCCAACGGTGTATGAGACATATTGGCAGGAAATGGGAGAGGTGACAACAATGGTGATACCTGGATGGCAATCTCTTAGCTATTTTTCAGATGAAAACAACCTTTGTTGGTTTCTCGAGCCAGAGCTTGGCAAAGAGATTGTGAGGGTGCATAAGGTTGTTGGAAATGCTGTAACTCAAGACCGCTACATCGTTGTTGGCACTGGCTCAACACAGTTGTATCAGGCTGCCCTCTATGCTCTCTCCCCACATGATGAATCTGGTCCTATTAATGTCGTCTCAACTGCACCTTATTATAGTGTGAGTCATATTTATTGCCATCTCAAACTATTTAATTTGTATGTCTTGTTAGACACACCATTTTGCTGGATACTAGGTTTCTTTTAGGACATGTATGTGTCAATCTAACATGTATAACCGGTTTGGTTGTAGTCATACCCCTTGATTACAGACTACCTCAAATCGGGTTTATATCGATGGGGCGGAGATGCAAAGACATACAAAGAAGATGGTCCATACATTGAACTTGTTACATCTCCAAACAACCCTGATGGGTTCTTGAGAGAATCAGTAGTGAACAGTAGTAAAGGTATATTGATCCATGATTTAGCTTACTACTGGCCACAGTATACACCGATAACATCAGCAGCTGATCACGATGTAATGCTCTTCACTGCTTCAAAGAGCACCGGCCATGCAGGGATGCGCATTGGGTAAGTACATTCTTGCTACATCTTGCTTTTGTGGGAGCAAAACAGAGAACAAGTCTCTTAAAACGTTACATTCTTTTCATTTTGCAGATGGGCTTTGGTGAAAGACAGAGAGACGGCTAGGAAAATGATAGAGTACATTGAACTTAACACGATTGGGGTTTCAAAGGACTCGCAGCTTAGAGTAGCCAAGGTTCTAAAGGTTGTGTCAGACAGTTGTGGGAATGAAACGGCCAAATCCTTCTTTGACCACAGTTATGATGCTATGTATGAGAGGTGGAAGCTATTGAAACAAGTGGCGAAGGATACTAAACGTTTCAGCGTTCCTGATTTTGCCTCTCAACGCTGCAATTTCTTTGGCAGGGTCTTTGAGCCACAACCAGGTATGTATATAGAAAAACAAAGTATAAATGATTATAAAACCACTTCTTTTTTTTCTTCATTTGGTTTTGGTGTATTTTGTGCAGCTTTTGCATGGTTTAAGTGTGGAGAAGAGATTGTGGATTGTGAGAAGTTTCTTAGAGAGGAGAAGAAGATTCTAACTAAAAGTGGAAAGCACTTTGGAGATGAGCTAAGTTATGTGAGGATAAGCATGTTGGATAGAGATACTAACTTTAATATTTTCCTTCACAGGATTTCATCTTCCTCTAATTCAACTTTGTAAGTGCATGTGCATGTGATTAATTATGATCGATTTTCATAACTAATATTGCAACAAGTGTTTTCTCCATATATATTATCGGAAATTTGAATAAGAAGATCAATCAAAAGACCAATTCATCTAACCATCTCGGATAAATGAACGAACATTCATTCCCTACCGAGGTTTGTTCAAGTGTCGTCGGCATGTTGGTCTAGAAAATTTTAATTGTTATCTCTTGAAGAATCACTGAATCAGTTCCAACATTTCATAGCTTTTTTCAATGTTCAACTCCAACCTTAGGTAATCCTTCAGAGTCATATCAACAATGCTACGGAAAGATCATTGTCGCTACCTTCCATTTTACATTTGTGTCAGCTTTATTCAGTACACTACAAGAAATATGCACATTGTTAGCGCGAAAAATCTGCTATCATACATATTCCATAGCGAATTCACAAATGCTATGACATCGGCAGCTATGATAGGTGTCACACATACGATAGCGTTTTCGGACATGCTATTATAAGTCGTTCAATTATAGCGATAATAGAGTGCTCTAATATACTATATTATAGCACACTTTTAATGCTATTTTATATTGTATTATAGCAATTTTATATTTTCTATATAAATTTAATTGGATTTATATACAATTATTATATTTGTATCATGTTTTGCAAAATAAATTTAATTGGATTTATAAAATAAATTTTAAATTTCATAAATAATCACATACATAACCATATTATTACATTATCCATTTTTACATAACAACATCATACAAGTTTTAAGCAAAAAGAAAGCTAACATTATGAAGACAAACTTCAATCTCATCTCCTCTATGTCTTTCGCCTTCCCGTTAGCATTCTCGTGCATAAGCCTTGTAAGCATGTGTATGACAAATTAAAAAGAATTTGCAAATGCAAGAGTCTCAATCAATGAAACATAACCATGGAAACTAAATAAACACAATCTGGTCAAACACTTGAACAAAACTCCAAGAATGTGTTATAGAGGGCACAAAGCAATCACAAGAAAACCACTTACTGAACTTCCACTGGACTTGTGAACAACTTCACTACGTCTATTGACCAACCGCTTGCCTGTACATAAGAAATGGAAAATTTATTATAGAATTGTTTGAGCTAGCTCCACCATTACGACAAAAAAAGGAACTTGGGTAAGCAAATGAGAGCAACGTGAAAAGAAATTCCTGAACCATGATCAGATTCTTTGCGACCTTTCTGCAAAAGCTTTGTATTTAAAATATTGTGTTAGTATTCAAAAATCTGTTCACCAGATCAACCAAGTAGAAGCACTAACATTAGTGGTAAACTTAGAAGATCCAACAATAAGAATTATTATTCACAGTTAACAATTGCAAGAGATCACATCTTTACAAATCTTAATAGATTAAACATGAGTGCTAATAGAGGAAACCATGTTTTACATTAACATTAGGGAAAGCTTGAGAAAAAGAGAAAAGTAACGACTAAATCACAAAAACTCACCTCTTTACAATCTCTGAAACTTTGTCACCCAATTTTCTTGGATCATCAAATCACATCTCACTGACCCGACCCAAAACTGGGGTCACCATGAAGCTGAGGCAACTACAACTCAAACTATACACAATAAAAACAATGACCCTAAAGAGAATAGAACAATAATTGTAATCGAAGAGATAGAGAAATCGAAAGAAGTACGCACAGTCAAGTTTGTCGTGCATAACTTTGATTCTTCAAGCTTCTTGGCGTTTCCAGTCACAAACGTCACCGCCGTGGCAAATCCACAGCTAAAGAACCTAAAGCTCAAAACTTCACACAAGTTCAAGAGTTGTTATCTACACCTAAAAGCAATGTACAAAGGTTCAAAGTCTTCCTCAAAAGAATAATTCTCTAAAGAACTAAAGCCTTAAACTCAAATAAACTGAGAAGAATGGTTCATACTTGCTATCAAGGTTCCACAATCTTCATTGTTATAGATATGGCAGCTTTGAAACCAGCTCTCTGTGCTTTTCTCACTTTTTCCTCAAAACTACAGCTATCAAAGCAATTTAGCAATAAACATGATTAAAAATCTCTTCTTTTTCTGCGTTAACCCAAATTACAGATTCAAAAAAACCTCTAATTTGAATCGAAAAGATAGGAGTAAGAGCAACACCAAGTTAACTTTCTTTTATTCTAAAGACGAAGGAGATCTAAAATTTGAAGAACCTATATGATGCAAAGAAGAGAAGAGAGAATGGTTGTAAACCAAAACTGAAAACCTATACCAAAAACCGAAACCAAAATTGAAAACTCAAGACCAACGTCGGTGAGCTAGAGGTCGGAATGAGACCAACGTCGAACGACACCAAGCTCAGAAGGAAACCGTAGAGATTCTGGCTGGCGATGGAATTCGCGGTGGAGATGGAGAGATTTTGGCAGAAGATGGAATTCACGGTGGAGATAGCGAGATTGTGGCCGGCAACGGATTCATTGTGGAGACTATGGCCTACGGAGAGAAAAAGAGAAAAATTAGGTTTTGAGTGGGTTTTATGATTTTGGCTAAGTGAAGGAGGTAAAAAGTATAATATTTGGCTGAATTTTTGGCGGTCATAAAAATTTTAGATTTTTATTCTAATTTTTTGACTAGGTGATTGAGCGGTTAGTGTAAAATTTGTGATTTTAACGTTTCGCTTTGCTATCATAGGGATTAGCGTTTATAAAATGCTATGATATAGTTACCAAATCTGAAATACTATCTTTAATAGCATTTGTGAAATCCGTGCTATCCCATTATGCTATCAATGTACATTTTTTTTGTAGTGGTACTGCACCGTTTTTAAACCGCGTCTGACTTTTTTCTCTGTATAATTCAAAAGGATATAAAATCAGCAAAAATCATTTATATTTCACAACAAAAATGTTAAAAAAAAAGTTGAACAAACCAAAAAAAATTCCAAAACACCAACTAACTCTCAATAATACCGAATTGTGAAAATTCTCAAAATATAATCTCTTGTCACTCATTCATACTCTAAAAGTTCTACTTTCATGGTTGTAATGTGAAAAAAATGAAAGATAAAAACTTGTAGAAACCAAATGTATCCACAATATCCATATGGATGAGGACAATGGTGGAGGTGAGACACAACCACAGAAATTAAACCATTCACGTGATGTATCTGCAAAATTCATCATCAACTTTCTCCTGACTACGCCACATCATATTTGTTTGTGGAACTATTCCATCGTCAAAACGGCCGTTCGTCTTTTGTCTTTTTCCACAAATCTACTAGCTCCCTTCTTTATCAACTTGATCGTCTACATAACTACACTTGTCTTTTTCCCTATTCACAAATTAGTCTTTTTCTTGAGAAAAGTAATTATTATTTTGATGCCAACTTGATCCGAATCTGAGTTTGAGTTCCAATTATACCCATTCTTGAATCTTGATAGCATTTTGTATTTGTTTCCATACCTATTCATCCTTACTCAAATCACCATGTTCGTTGTTTTGTTTGATGCATATATAGCTCATAAACCAAGATGTGTTTCAAACCTTCACCATAAGCAAGAAGCCCAACAACTTATATAAATTGTTTTCTAATTTTGTACTAACTAGTGATAGAGACATAATAAGAGAGAAAACATGATTAAGAGTTGGAATTAATGATAAGCTATAAATATATCTCACAGAAAACGTGTTTGAATTCCATTTTAAGGATAAATGATAGTACTTCAGATCTTTAATAAAGTTGTAGCAACTTGCATCATGATTTCTTTTAAACCAGAAAACAGGACTAGACCGGTTGGTCCACAGATTTTTGGCTCACAGGAATATTCCTACATATAAGACTGCAACATATATATAGAGCAGTAAATAGTAAATTATACAAAATCCAAAAATATAGTTACATTTTCACACGAATTGTTAGAACAACGGTTAGATGTTATGCCATATACTTAAATTAGCTGTACAAACTTTATTAGGCAAGTTTTAGATTTCAAACAACTGTTATATATATACACTATTAAGAAACTATATTTAGCTCTCTGTTATATCAAAATATAAGTAAAATCATCAAGAATTACAAAGTGAACAGCATGGATATAACATGCTCGTTTCTGAAAGAAAATTTGATGTACTGCTGGATGAATTTGGGTCTAAATAATGGTCAGGCTATATTTTGAGCATTAAATTTTGATATGGGAAAGGAAAAGGCTTTTCTAATTATAGCCGGACTGAATTACTATACGAGTCGTGGATTTACCGATCCGAGGGTGAACAACTATTGGTTTACCGTTTAGAGAATGGTCGATTTCTTTATGTTCAGAATTTTGTGAGTACGGATTTATATATTTACTGTCAATTGTTAAAGAGCTGATTTAAGAAATTTGTTTGATAATGAACACAAAACAAAAAAGATCAAAATTATGGCCGGATTAATATACATGACACGTTATCTCTACGTCCCATGCTCTTGCCGTTTTGCTGTGATCAGTAAGTTCCCAAAGACACTTTTGCTTTCACCACAGTTCCACTTTGATCCTTTTTTGACAGTAAAGCCAGACGTACCTTGAACAAAACCCTAAGCACCTTTTTAATGTCATTAATCAATCTCAAACCACCATTTAATTAATACTTTGTTTATTATTGTTAATTCTATAAACTGTACTTTTCATCAAACTCTAAAAAGGTTATGACTTATGGGTCTTCTTTTGGATGAAACTATATATCTATATATGAAAATTATTCTTAAAAAAAAAAAAAACACGTAAAAAAGTTGAGGCTCCCTTTTATTAAGCGGCAGGCTTGGGAATTGTTGACCACACTCTCATCATCTATCTCTTTCTTATCTTCACTGTTTTATCTTTTCATTCAGATTAAATTAAAATATATTCTTTCTCCATAATTTCTACTCTTAACTCTCATGAATTATTGGTCTCTCTATAATAGTTTTTTAAGTAACAATCTAATTGTACGGATGTCTCTTGAGATGTTGAAGAATTAAGCATAAAGAAAGAGGGAGAGAGAGGGAGAGAGAGGGAGAATGAATTTTGAGGATCAAGAAGAAGATATGGAGATGTCAGGTGTCAATCCCCCCGGCGGTTACGACTCTCTGAGCGGCGAGGGAGCCACGTCGAGCGGCGGTGGTGGAGGAGGAGGAAGGAATAAAGGAGTTGGAGGGAAGTTGAGGTATAGAGAGTGCTTGAAGAATCATGCTGTTAACATCGGCGGCCACGCCGTGGACGGTTGCTGTGAGTTCATGCCTTCCGGTGAAGATGGTACGCTCGACGCTCTCAAGTGTGCAGCTTGTGGCTGCCACCGCAACTTCCACCGTAAGGAAACCGAAAGCATCGGCGGTAGAGCCCATAGAGTTCCCACGTACTACAACCGCCCGCCTCAGCCGCCTGGATATCTTCATCTAACATCTCCCACGGCCACAGGGCAGCCTTATAGGCCACCCGTGGCGTCGGCGGACGAGGAGGATACATCGAATCCGAGCAGCAGCGGCGGGACCACTGCAAAGAGGTTTAGAACGAAGTTCACGGCGGAGCAGAAGGAGAAGATGTTAGCCTTTGCGGAGCGGTTGGGGTGGAGAATTCAGAAGCATGATGACGTGGCGGTTGAGCAGTTCTGTGCGGAGACTGGTGTTAGGAGACAAGTTCTTAAAATCTGGATGCATAACAACAAAAACTCTCTTGGTAAGAAACCCTAATTTTGCTCAAGACATGATTTAAAACACTAGAGGATCATAATTGTTTCTTTTTTGGTATGACTCTTCTGTAACTACTTCTCTTTATTAGTTATGTTCTTTTTTCCTGGACAATAGTTTCTTCTTTTAGTTCATAATCGTATCTAGTCGTTTGGGACAGTTTAGGACACATTGTGATTAATCTTCATTAACTTTGGTTCGACTGGTTAATTATATTTGCGGATGTTACAATTGAATGATGGACCAAACTATCCAAATTTAAAAGTACGGTGATTCTAGAGTTGTAGACCGATGAGTTTCACCCTCAGCTGTCTTTAGCTGTTTATTGTGTCTTTGTAAACACAATTAAACCAACTTTGGTAAACAATAGAGAAGCATATATACTCTTTACTACTTTCCTATATTAGTATTGTCATATTCATATAGTTAGATGATACAAGGAGCCGTTGATCAAGATTTGTAGCTATGTAATTTGTGATAGTGTTGTGTTAGACATAAAATCCAGTTTTTGCAAGGGTCTCATTTGACCCACTTTTTTCTCATTTACTGAATATTTTCTTAGTTCATTTAACTTATTTTGATTTTGTTCAAAAAGACTTTGAAACGTAAAATCAGGAACTTATTTGTTTATTAAAGGTACTTTATCTCATGTGACAGAAGTAAAATTACCTCTTGAACCAAGACAAGTATATTTTTTTTTTTGCCAATCCAAGACAAGTATATTGAAAGGCTTGAAATTGAATAATTAAATCAATGATTTCCGATGGAGATGATAGATTTCCATCTTGATGAAGAAAATGACGAATTCACATTTGTCACATTCCTCTCGCTATCTTACCAAGACTCACCGCTTAATTATCACATTTACTCTCTCCTCTCTTTTTCTTCTTATACATTATATTGCTTTTGTCTTGAGATAGCTTGCTTCGAAACTTCTCACTCTTTTGTCTCTTTTTCACTGCACGACACAAACCCAATTAAATTAACCATCATTTAATTGCCGTAACGGTTTTATGTAAACTTATCAGGTTACTACTTTTCCACCTCAATCTTGTATAAAACAATTTATTATAGTAATCAAATGTGTACCGGTTTAATATTGGTTAATATTGGTTTAGTCATTGTAAAATCATTTGTATCGGTTATATATGTAACAAGATTGGATGAAGAAGAATAACACAAATTCACGACTTCTTCTTCGTTTATCACTTCTAACATAATTAGCAAACAATCAATTAATGTAGAAAACATAGTGAAAAATATATACTACCACAAGTTTGTTGAGTTATATATCAATCTGAAAGAACATACCTCTTTCTTTGCTTTTTTTTTTTTTTTGGTCAAAACCTCTTTCTTTGCTATAAATTTGATTTTCACAACTTTTTTCAATCGCCAGCGTCACCCAAAAGTATAAAATCCTTGATTGCATAATATTATTTGATCAAATGCTTTACGTTCATTTTTTGCTGACACATAAGCCACGTGTGTGTGTTTTTGGAGTTATTGGGCCGAATATTGATGGGCTTAACAAAATGAAGAAAGAGTTACGAACCCAACACCTCAGTTTCTCCCTTAAAATAACAAACTTCCATGCATTTTCCTCCTCTCGTCGATAAAGCAGGAAATCAAATCAAACTTTTCTAATCCTTTGTTGTGAATTTTTTCTCCAAGGAAGGTTAATTCGTATCGATTCGATTGCTAAACCCTAGTTTCTTTCGCTTTAAGATTTGAGAATTAATGAAAATCTATTGTTGGTGTTTAGGTTGCGGAATCATAGATATTGAAAATCGTAAATGTGACAGTCGATATTTTCTATTAATCAAGCTCGAATTCTAATGCTGATTAAACCCTAGTTAATTTTGTTCTTAGATTCGAGAAATGGAAATTTATTGTGGTTGCAAAACCTAGATGTTGATAATTGCACCGTCTACAAACCCTAATTTTGAGGAATCGGCCTTGTCTAAGTTATTATTGTGTTCATGACTTTATTAAAGCAGTAAACATTGACAGTAATTAGGATTACGATTTTTATTTATTCAGATGGGTCTAGGGTTTAATCAGCAAAATTATTCAGATGATACCGAGCGACTTCAGATCATTGACAGCATTAGAGAAGCTCCTGTTGGAGCTCAAATCAAGCGTGTCATTGATCTTCTCATTGAGGTTTGTGTTTGGTTGTGTCCCCTCTTTTTGTTCTTCATATGAGAGCTATAGCTATAAATCATTGTTTATATTATGAAGCTGATATGTTTGTTATTTAACTTCAATCTTACAGAGAAGGCTAGCCTTAACAACGGAGCAAATAAATGAAGAGTGTTATGTTGATATGCATTCCAATAAGGCTGTTTTTGATAGTTTAAGCGAGAACCCAAAAGTGAATTATGACGGAACATGGTTCTCTTACAAGGTAACTAATTAAATATTTCATTTAAGGTGGATATTTTTGTCGTTTCTCATTTTCTCTTTGAAAAAAGTTTCACGTGTTTACAATTTTGCTTTGCCGTTACAGGCTACGTAAGATGTCAAGGACAAGAGCCAGCTTCTTTCGTTGGTGTGTGAATACCCTGATGGGATTCCGGTGGTTGATCTCAAAGACACTTACCCGAATGTCATGGAGGATTTGCAGGTATGCATTGTTATAATTAGCGAGACACAAAGATGACAGTTTTGGAAATATAACTCCATATAAATATACTTTATTAATGTATCGCATATGTAGCAAATCTGAGATCAATGGTGACATGAGAGATGAATTTCTAAGCATTGGTCGCCTTGAATCCCCTAGGCTTTTAAACAACTTATTTCTACGTTGAGTATGATTGAAAACAAAACCAGTTCCAATCTTATATTGTGTTTTCTACGGCGTCATGCTGTAGGATCTATCTACTGTTAGCAGATGGGAAAAATATATGTTGGTTCTTGATTCCAAGAAGGTAATTGATGATGTCTATTATTTTGCAGGCTCTGCAGGCTTCAAGAGACATCTGGTTGTTATCAAATTCACAAGAGGTAATTGCCTACCCAAATGATTTCAAGAGTGAGAACCCTGTCCCGTTTTGGATTTTAATTGATTTTAAGCAATATATTATATATCTAAATTTAAATTTCTCTAAATTATTTGTACATAAACATCCACATATATATCTTTAAACCATGCATGTTTTACGTACACATTCATAAATGCGTACGTAAATTTTAAATCTACGATATTATTTTTACTATTTTGCGAAGGAACAAGTCCTAATTAAAACCAAAAATACAATTTACTATCATTAAATATATATTATATTAATATATATATAAAGCTGATAATTTATGATATTTTTTTCGCGGGGATGAGTCCTAGTTAAGACTTAAGAATCTTTTTATCAAACAAAAATAATAATAATAATAGTTGACCGGCTTGTCCAAGTGGCTCTTGACAATCTTCACACACGGTTCCAACACTTCCTTGTTCCATATCTTTCTCTGCATCTCGGCTACACCTTCACCTTCCTTGGCTGCCCTAATTGCCTCTCGAAACGATGCTGTAGCATCCACCTTCTTTATGTCCCACCCGGCATTTCTCAACTTGTTGATCTTCATGATTTGATCCTTTGTGAGCTGAAACGTGTTTTCTTTGATCGCTCTCACCGCCTTCTCATAAGCCTCCTTT
Source organism: Arabidopsis thaliana x Arabidopsis arenosa (assembly GCA_019202795.1). Lineage (NCBI taxonomy): Eukaryota > Viridiplantae > Streptophyta > Magnoliopsida > Brassicales > Brassicaceae > Arabidopsis > Arabidopsis thaliana x Arabidopsis arenosa. The sequence continues at coordinate 6,643,568 of CM032924.1, forward strand.
CTCATAGGGTCCCATTTATCCATGTCATTGTCCCACTTGTACTTTTTGAGGTAGTCATCAAACTCTTGCACTCCTATAGCCTTCCATATCCCCAATGGCTCTTTCGGGGCCTTCTTAGCACGGTGGAACTCAGCGATCTCCTCGAACATACCTGACTTCATCATCACATCCAAACGCAAAGAAAGATACTCGAATAAGACAGGCTGGTCCACATCTATCCAAATGAAACAACAATCATATTTCAACTCCGAGCAGATTGAGCCCTTGTGATCAGAAAACGGATAGTTTTCAGGATCATAAGATTTTGCAAGGAGAGCATGAATGTAGGAGTTGGATCCACCAGCAAGGATTGGGAGCTTTTTACGTTCAGTAATCTCGGAGATGGTTTTAGCCGCCATAACACGAAATTCTGCAGCTGTGACTTCTCCAGCCTCAGGGTTTAGCTCCCCGAGAAGGTGATGTGGCACTCCACGTCGATCGGCAATGGTAGATTGATTCGTGGTGATCTTCAAGCCATCATAGAACTGCATTTTGTCAGAGTTGATGATCTCGGCTTTGAAATGTAAAGCGAGATCAACCGAGAGTGATGACTTGCCAGAACCGGTGGCACCCATGATCACAACCATTTTGTCTTTACAATTCATGTCGTAAATTGAGACTGATAAACACGAATATACAAACAATGTTGCTATGCTAATATCACATTTTGGTTACCCCATACACATATATATTGTATGAATGTGTTTATGAATGAAAGGAAAGTTTACAATTGATCACATAAATCATTTTAAATTTAATTCTATAACTCTATATTAAAGTTTTATGGATTCGTTATTTTTGTTCATTCATTATTTTGTAAAATGCTAAATTAACATTTTTGAAGATATTTTTATCTAAAATAAGAATGAAAATATTTAATATTTTTTTGGTAGGGATGAAAATATTCAATATTACTAACATAGAAATAAACATAAATTTAAGAGATTTGGTCTAGTAACATCTTTTCACATCATTTTTGGAATTCTTCTTCTTGATAGCTAGGTGTTTACTTGCCAAAAAAATTTAATAACTCCTATATAATTTTAAAAGACACAAGTCCACTCATTCAAAAATAGATACATTGATAAAAATTAAATATTTTAGTCTATGTTTAAATAATATTTATAACTAGTCATAAGTTTTAGTTTGTTAGAGTAAAATTTATAACTAGTCATAAGTTTTAGTTTTAGTCTATGTAATGAAGAAAAAAAAATAAAGTTGTAGTCTATGTTTAAAGTGACATTCTTCTGATTCTTCGAATATATAGGGCTCGATTACACGTGCATAATTTTAAGTCAATTAGAACACTTGTAAATCTTCTTAATTCGTTGCTCTCGTCTTTTTTTTTGTTAACAATTGACACCGAAAATTCGTGAGTCATTTTTCTGTTCCAGAAAATTAGATTGATATAAAATTAGTAAGAGATGCAAAACTTGACCACATTATTTCAAAAACTGAATTACTAATTTATCATAACACAGTTTGTATGTAATGTATACATATTCATTTATTTATTTCCATTTGTATTGTGAACAAAAAAAAGACTAAACCCGCTCGGTTTAACATCCATTAGACGCGAAGGCGAATGTTCTCATCGTCGTCGTCAACGGCATCGGCGGCACCAGCTGCAAGATCAAGGAGTTTCTCCATCTGCACAGTCATTTCCTTGAGCGTGGTTGAGGCCTTGTCAGTGTTTTTCCCAACCAATTCATTCACGCGCCTCATGTTGTCGCTTGAAGCCCTGACGTCGTAGTTAGCCGTGTCCGGGGATGCCTTGAGCTTCACATTTGCACTCTTGAGATCAGCTGCCACGGCCAAGTAGGCCTTGTGGCACTCTGTAAACGCAGTCTTCACCGTTGGATCTTTCTTCGCAGTCTCATCTACGAAAATCGCTGTCTTCTCCGCGTGTGATGTGGCCAAGTTGATCACAGCCTCCGACAATGGAAGCTGTTTAAGATATCATTTTAAAGCATTTTATTAGCATAAACTAATATAATGATCATTCCCATTAACGATTGAGATGTCAAAGGAAAAAACAATTTGTTTACAATAAACAACATGTTTTTAGAGATGTTAATGTTTGTATTGTTTCAAACCGTTTTAAGTTTTTTGGCTTCCAACTAAAAATAAACTGGTAATAAGTGGATTAGCAAATATTTCTTATACGTTATTCTAAGTATCTTTTATTTCCGATGTATGATTCTAAACACGTCAATTTCTGTTTTAAGTGAAATATATTAACCTAAACAAAAAGCATTTCAACTTTTTCATATATAGAAATATTTGTTTGGTTGATTTGAAGACAAGGAAAAAGAAAATGCAAACGAAGAATCGAGGTCGTCGTACCAGGCCAATGGGAGCAGCAGTAGGGGGATTGGTAGTCAAAGTTTTAACGCAGAAAGCTTGGTCATGGGCACGATCACAGATGGCGTCAATGTATTTCATGTGAGGGGAAGCTGAAGCAGAAGATAAGAGTAGTTGCAACGTAATTGCCGTCGCGGCGAAGGTGGACAGAACAAAGGACGTTGCCATTTCTCTTAGCGTCGGAAGTTTTCTTGCTCAAGTTTTTGGGTTGTTATTCAGTTTTATATTGTTTGGCTTTAGTTTAAGGCGGATATATATATGTACACTTAGGGTTTCATCTAGGTCTGGATAACTTTAGAATGTGCTATATTATAATTGGTATCAGATGAAGTTAAATTTACTTAAACGTTTTTCCTATTTTTGCTAAATTTGGAGAATAAATGTTAATTCGTGGTTTGTATAAATCTAGTCAAAGAACAACGTCCGCTATCATCTTTCTTTGTTTAGAAAATGGATATGCCGTGATCATAAATGTTCAGCAAAAATAGAAAAGTAAATGCACTGAGGATTGCTTTTAAATTTATTTATTCAGAGTTATAGATTTAAATAGGTCATAGTATTAAAAAGAAGTTATTTTACTCATAAAATACAGAAATTTGTTAGATTGATGATATTTCCTTTAATCCCAGTGCTAATTGCATGTAAGAGAAGATGATAACTTGGATTTTGGCTGAGCTAAACAGAGACAATTTATAAGGTAGATATTATGGACGCAGATACAGAATGGAATATCCACATAATATTAACAAAATAGCACAATACACATTGAGAAAACGAAAAGAAGTTAGAACTACTACTCTTGGTATTGTATATACTCGAGATTACATTAACTGATTCGCAAATCCCCGAAACCAAATCACATCTACCGACTTCTGTCCTAAAAGAGAGCTTCCACCCACCCTCATCCCCTTCCTTCCTTTGCTGTTGCGTAGCTTCGGCTTTCCCTCACATCTGTTGCTGCTGCTACATCCCAGCTCCCACTTCTTCTTCCCCAGCTTCCATGCCTTGCTTCTGTCCTTATCGAGCCTGTTCTCTCATGGTCAATCTCCAATGTGTGATGAGGCTGATTGTTGTTGGCCTCTTCTGCACTACAACGCTGTGAGAGATTGATAAGATCTTCTGCAATGTCTAGGTCGTCTTCCACTTTCTGTCGCCGAGGCCCATTTTCATCCTGTGCTTCCCCTGATTCCCTGGTGGTGCTAGGCAGGGTAACAACTCTTGGAGGTTCTTCTTCGATGAAGGCTCTAAAGTTGTTCCTCGAGGGCTTCACCTTTGAGCAAAATACTTCCAGGAAATTGTTTGGACAGCCACGGTTATAGACAATGCTCCTGCTGTGCGATGATCTGTACCGGAGTTTCTCATAGGTTGTCTGAAAAACTTGCACGGTGTTGCTATTAGTTGACTCACAATTTGCATACAATACTAATACCAGAAAACAATAACAGTGATTGCAAGTAGAAAACAGAATTCTAAAACAATAGGGACCAACAGACCTGGTTTGTACTTATGAGGTACAAGTGAAACGCTGTGAGCCCTCCAACAAACCATAGGGCAATAAAGCAATATATCATCAGCACAACTGACCAAGGTGATTCTTTCATTGCCCTCCACACAGTTCCTTGTTGATCATTCATCAGAATCTTGATGTATATAGCCGACATCGAGAAAATATAGATGCAGAGAAGTGTTGACGAAGAAACAAACATAAAGAAATACCTATAGTTTCTCTGCCAATGGACACAACTTTCTAAGTCAGAATCTACATTTACAAACTATCTATTTATGTCAATATGCTTTTGATTGAGCTTACCAGTCCAATGCATTGACCCACCCATGGGCAATGATGATCAAACCGCTCAACACAGTTGTTGCATATGGAACAATGAGAGCAGCGGGGAGGCCTGTAAAGCATGCATGTATCACAGTATTTCACTCTAACAGAAACGCCATTAACCATGACTTCTTTCGTCCTGGGAATTTGAACACTTGGTGTTTGTCTTCCATCAGCTGATACTGTTGTCTCATAGCGTAGTTCTTCCTCTGGTGGATGCAAATTTCGAGGAACAATACCAGGATCTCGTGCAGATGTGAAGAAGAGGAGGATCAATACCTATCAAAACCAACTTCGTGATTCAGAAAAGCCAAAACTAACAACGCCTGAATGCCACACAACAGGGGACAGAACAGGTAGACAGGGTTTAAGCTTCTAAGCCGGTAAAAAACAAACAAGAAACATCGTATGCTACATGATCGCGGAGTAGTCAAGTCATTTTTCAATTTAAATAATTTAAACCAATCATGGTCCATCCCAGTGATCAAACTTTGATGCTTCATTAACATGATAACATTTAACCACCAAAAAACAGCTGACAAATATTGTTGATAAAATCAGAAATCAGAAATCAATATTTACAAGAATGAGATATATAGGACCATCAGATGGGTATCGGAGAAGACTTACATAAATAGTGAAAAGAATTGCTACCACCAAGATAGCATATCCCGCATTGTAGGGAGAGAACTCATGGCGAAGGTGCCTTGCTACAAATACACAGAACAAAATAACCGGAACTATGATCAATAGCAAGGTAAGAGGCAGTGACCTAGCATCTGGCCCAAATATCAATCTCCCACCAAGGATGAATTTCTGCAAAAGAGAAAGGGAAGAGCAAATAAAGTTTATATAGACCATTTATTGGTATCACCACACTGATTTTTAAACATGTGAAGAGTCAAGCATTCAGGATACTTGCAATTTTTTTATAAATTTCCAAGGAGCATTCAACTTGATACAAGGTTTTGCAAAAATGCATGGTCACGCTTTGAGAGTGAATCAAGAGACACAATGATGTATAATAAGTTCTTCAAAGATTCAGCTCAACAACATTAGTTTACACGTACCTACGTGAACCAATTTCGTAACCAAGACTATGCTACACTGTGAACTCGAGAAAAACCAAATTCCAAATCATTTTTCATCTTCCAACAAGAGAAAACACACAAAAACAAAAAAAAATTCCAGGCTCAATCATTCGATGAAGAATAAAAAAAAGACTTACATTGCTTCCTTTCCAGACTTGGAATACCCGTTTTGTCATGGGGAGAAGAAGAATAAAGCGACAGAATCAGAAACTCCTAAGCTACCCAGCGACGGAATTCGAAGGATAGCTGTATAATTCTCGCCGTGTTCTCTATTCCAGCCAAAATTCGCCAGCCAAAATCCTCCGGCGAAGAAGAGGATTTATTCCGACGAAGAAAGCGACGGAAACCTAACAGTACCAGAGATCGCTAGCAGAACCCTAAGGATTACGCAATTAAAAAGGCTCGCGAGCGACTTCTGGTCTGACCTCCCTCAATGGTCGACGAAGACGAACGAACGAATAACCTTTTTTTTTTTTTTTGCTCTTTACGATTTTTTCTCCCTTTCTTCTGTTTATAAATATGACGTCATCATGTTTATCTCCTAAACCACAAATTAGAATTAGTGTCCTCAATTTATCTGCGCATTTTTGTGTCAGATTCATTCCTCGTGCAAACTATACAAATTTCAGTTGTAGATTTTTGTTTTTTATGATTTAAGCGGAATACATATATTAAACTTATGTCAGAAAACAACAAAATACCATTTGAGTCATTTGTGTATTTTTGTCTTTTTAATTGAATCTCAATTACAATTGATTTGATTGCAAAGTTTTGACTAATTCCATTGAATTGTTTGAACCAATAACATTTCTTCTCAATGAGCCAATAAATTGAGATGTTTGAATGCACATCTCATGAAACAACCTAACCAAATCAGCGTGCTCCATGGATAACTCTTTTGTTTTATGAGAGTGATGATCTCATTTGTTCTCTACATGTCGAATTCTTTTGTCAGGAGTCCCACAAACTAAATAGTTTAGCAACACATACCATTCATCCTATAGTGTAGACTAGTTTTTGTTCTTCAACTAAAAAGAGTGGTAGTTATTCTGAATAGAGAACAAAACATCTGAAAAATGGCGGGCCATGTGAAATAAAATAGAATATGATGCCAATTGAGACAATAATACTGATATATAGTCGTAAGAAGAGTGATAAAAAGCTTTGTGAATCCTCTACCTAATCTAAGCAGGGCCGTTCGCTCCCACCAAAGGACAAATCTCTCTCCCGCACTCATCTCTGTTCATTGGTTCCTCCCAAAAAATATCAATCAAATCGGAATAAACTAAACGAACCCTCGAATATAAAGCTCCACCCTTTCTCTTTCTATCTCTCTCCCTCCATTGTTGACTGACTCTCTTCCCTCGTAAACATCGCTGTCTCTAATGATGGCCTCTCTCTCAGGCCTCTACTCTTCTTCTCCATCTCTCAAACCTTCCAAAAACCTTTCCTTTAAAGCATTGCCGGCGCTATCCCGCGATTCCTTCTCTTTCCCACATACATCTAGACCCACCAATTTACCGTTGACTCTCTCCTCGGCTCGTTCCGTGGCACGCGACATTTCTCATGCGGATTCGAAGAAAGAGCTTCTCAAGGATCCGGATGCGTTGTGGAAGCGATACCTCGATTGGTTCTATCAGCAGAAAGAGCTCGGGTTGTATCTGGATATTAGTCGGGTCGGATTCACCGATGAGTTTGTGGCCGAAATGGAGCCCCGGTTTCAGGCTGCGTTTAAGGCTATGGAGGATCTTGAAAAGGGGTCTATAGCGAATCCGGATGAAGGAAGAATGGTTGGGCATTACTGGCTTAGGAACTCCAAGCTCGCACCTAAGCCCACTTTAAAGACCTTGATCGAGAACACACTTGATTCTATCTGCGCTTTCTCCGACGACATAATCTCTGGAAAGGTTAGTTTTTGATCCCACCTTGTTTGGCATTTTGATCGCAATGGGAAATATAGCTCTATGCAGTGTGTCTTACTTAGATCACCTTCTGAATTTTGTTTGGAAAGTTGATTGTTTGGAATTTCTGATACTAGAAAGATAGTTGTATGCAGAATCTTACTTAGCTCACCTTTTTGAATCTTGTTTGTTTGTTATTCCCCCTCAATTTTGTTTGTACATTGCAGATAAAGCCACCATCTTCTCCTGAGGGTCGTTTTACTCAGATACTTTCTGTTGGCATTGGTGGGTCGGCTCTTGGACCTCAATTTGTCGCTGAGGCCTTGGCTCCTGATAATCCTCCCTTGAAGGTATCACATACTGTTCTATTTGCAGTCAACATTACATTCCCTTGCTGTTAACACTCTTGGCCATCCCCTTTAACAAATGGGTGTTCTTTTCTCTTTGCCTCGTGAAAGGATCTACTCTCTTAGTTTTCTGAAAGAGTTTAATTTGTTGTCTACTCGTTTTTTGACTTTATGTTCTTCCTTTGGCTGTTGACAGATAAGATTCATTGACAACACCGACCCTGCTGGAATCGATCATCAGATTGCACAACTTGGGCCAGAGCTTGCATCAACTTTAGTAATTGTCATCTCAAAGGTGTGTCCAATATTCAGGTGTGTTTATATGATGGTTGGTCCTGATATTGGCAAGCATGATTAAGTTTCTTATGTATATCCCAGAGTGGAGGTACTCCTGAAACTAGAAATGGACTATTGGAAGTGCAGAAAGCATTCCGTGAAGCTGGTCTGAATTTCGCAAAACAGGTGTTAATCTCAGGTTTTTGTTTCCGCTTTTTACTGAAATCCATGTCCCTACGAACATGGGAAGAATGCTGTAGTATAATGGCCAAACTGGTTTACACGGCTGGAAGTAATCTGAGAAAAGTGGACTAATTTTTCATCTCATTAACAAAAAAAAAAAGGCTTCTCATGGATCACTAGACAGTAGACACCTTCAGATGTATTGGATATAATTTAGCTTCAACTTCTGCCCAACTGTAGTTCCTCATCAGCAATTTCGCGCTGTATGCTTATGCAGGGTGTTGCAATAACCCAAGAAAACTCATTGCTGGATAATACGGCAAGAATTGAAGGTTGGCTAGCTAGATTTCCTATGTACGACTGGGTGGGTGGAAGAACATCAATAATGTCTGCAGTTGGTCTGCTTCCAGCAGCACTACAGGTAATTGGTACATAAACTTAAACTTTGTATGACCATTCATTGCTTTTATTTATACTAAAGCATTGTCATCGTATAGGGGATTAACGTTAGGGAGATGCTTACTGGTGCTGCTTTAATGGATGAGGCTACTAGGACAACTTCGGTAAGTCGTACTTATTGCAGCTTGTTTTGAAGATGAGTTTACTTACCAGGGTTTTAGTAGAATGTCATATCATTCGGTTGGGTTTCCTGACTCATACACTTTAGATAGTCTCTACCATGACTCACTTTTAGCCTGTAAATTTCTTTCTTCTTTCAGATCAAGAATAACCCTGCAGCGCTCTTAGCTATGTGTTGGTACTGGGCTTCCAATGGCGTTGGTTCCAAGGTGTTTTTCCTCAACTTTTTCGAGAGTTCTAAGACTATTAAGGAGATTGAGTTCTTATTGACCTTTTTACGCTTTTCTTGCTTTCTTTTACAGGATATGGTTGTCCTTCCTTACAAGGATAGCTTATTACTATTTAGTCGGTATCTGCAGCAGCTGGTCATGGAATCACTAGGAAAGGAGTTTGATCTTGACGGTAACACTGTAAGCATACTCTTCAATTTTCTTCGTAGTACCCCAAATCAAAGTTCATGAGCATTTACTGAGAACTGAGAAGTGTAAATTGGTTGCAATAAATGCCCACTCTTATAAATCAGAAGACCTTGGTTACTTAATTATTTGTGCACATGATTGAGTTCAGTTTGTTACCACTCCTTCATGGAGGAATTGAAACCTGTGTACTGTTTCCTCAACCCTGTTATTACGAGTTTGATTCCAATGAGCGGTTATTTGAATTTGCAGGTTAATCAAGGGTTAACTGTGTATGGAAATAAGGGGAGCACAGATCAGCACGCGTGAGTTTCCTTTATTCATATAGTTTTACTATTGAGAGACATAGCAAATAAAGAGCTCTTTATGCAACAGTATTTTTTTTTTCTTCATTAGCTACATTCAACAGCTGAGAGATGGTGTGCACAATTTCTTTGCAACCTTCATAGAAGTGTTACGGGACAGACCCCCAGGTCACGATTGGGAGCTTGAGCCAGGTGTCACTTGTGGAGACTACCTCTTTGGGATGCTACAGGTCTGATTTATGAATCTCGTTTCGCACAACTTAGTCAAAGATAATATCCACTCTTTAGCAACGCTTTATTTGGACTATTTTCCCCGCTGATAAGCTAGTTTGAATTTGTTCAGGGAACTAGATCTGCTTTATATGCAAACGGTAGAGAATCCATCAGTGTTACTATCGAGGAAGTGACACCAAGATCTGTTGGGGCTCTTATAGCTCTTTATGAAAGAGCGGTTGGATTATATGCCTCAATTGTGAACATAAATGCTTACCACCAACCCGGTAGAGATATTCCGCCCATATCTGGAAACCGATGTTCTGTAATTGCCTAATTGATATTTGTTTACTAAATCTGGATAAAACAACGATTTTAGGTGTGGAAGCCGGGAAAAAGGCAGCAGCAGAAGTTCTGGCCCTGCAAAAGCGGGTATTGTCAGTTCTTAATGAAGCCACGTAAGAATCAGACCAAGTCCGCTTCTCTGTCAAATCTTGTCAAGACTCAAGAGAGACCACTTATATACTAATCCTTCTTTCTGTGCCTGCAGTTGTAAAGATCCGGTAGAACCATTGACACTGGAAGAGATAGCTGATCGTTGCCATGCTCCTGAGGAAGTAACGTCCAAATCCTTGAAGTTTATTTATTTATTTTGATTCGTAACTTTTCGAGTGCACGTATCAAGAAGTCTTTATCTTTGAATTTGCAGATAGAAATGATATACAAGATCATAGCGCACATGTCTGCAAACGACAGAGTTCTGATAGCTGAAGGAAACTGTGGATCGCCGCGAAGTATCAAAGTGTATCTGGGCGAGTGCAATGTGGATGACCTGTACGCATAATAAACCCAAAACTTTCTCAAACTCCAAACTCTCATTCACTCCATTCCTTATTTATTTCTGCCATGTCTATGATTTTGAAAAAGAAAAGGATTGCAATAAGAGCCAGGAAACACTTGTCTACTTGTTTTGAAATAAAGATAATTTCAGAATGTTGCAAATGTTGATTGTAATGATAACATTGGTGAGGATTCATGAATCAATCAGGCTCATGTGAAACAACAAACAATGATCTCAACACTCTTCTGCTTGTTTTTTGGTTAGGTGTTCTTTTGTTGCATCTCTATAACCAAACAAAAGCTTAAGCAAATCAGCAGGTTAGAGATGCTCAACAACTTCCTCCCATGTGGTTAGATAGTATTAATATTGCAACTTAAGCAATACAATCCACTTCTGAATTTACGTAGTAAACCCCGTTCAGTTCTAACAAAGATAACACTAAACATTTAAGTAAACTTTATAAACAAAAAGCTCATAATTTTCCATAATAACTTTCACTTGCCACTTTCGAAATTCGAATGGAATATGTTGACAAAAAATGGTAGATCCACCGTAAGAAAACAAGACACAAGTCGAGTCGATTGTCCCCACCACCACCTATTTAGTAGCCTACCATAACAACAACAAATTATAACGTTACAAACTCCTTTTTCCAATTTTCAAAACCATTTCTAAATTAGAAGATGTTGAATCGCTTTTCCACGTCATCACTACCCGTTATGCCACAGCTCCTATCAAGCTGGTGCGCGTACTAAACGACACCGTATTTGAGATGTCTTACCAACTAGATTGCTTTTCCTCTCTACCCTTTCCCAAATTTGAATTCCCAATTTTTTCAAAATTAAAAAGGAGAATTAAAAGTAAATTTAAAATAAAAGCAAAAATATCAAAAAAAAAAGAAACAAAGAAAAATCATTTTGAAGTGCACAGATTTCAATCGTCTCTCTCCCTCTCTCTCTGAGAAAGCTTTCTGATTAAGCTTTCGTCGTCTCCTCCATTGCAAAATCTAGCTCGATCTGTGAAGGTTTCTCTAAGTTCTTCAAATATCTCTTCTAAAGCAAGACTTCATTAGCTCAATTTAGCAATTCCCTTCACCTCCATTAACTCACACTGTGCTTCGATTTCAACTTCACATTTCACAATGATCCCCAACGGAGAATTGAGATTGCCAGCTCCCAAGGTCCGTGATGACCGCGTGTCGCCCTCAGCTCCTATTCCGGTCATCAGAACCCTAGTGGCCGATACTGACGCTACTTCCGATGACGACGATATGAGTACAAATTCCGAGGATGTCTCTCTCGATTCGTCTCCCGAGAACAGTAGAGTGTCCAGTGCCGTTGGTCGCAACTACGGAAGAAATTCTTCTTATTATACATACTCCGAGGTGAGTTCATCAAGAGAGACTTTGGTCGGTGCACGCGAACAGACGGGACCTAGATTTGATGGTGATACGGAGGAGGATGAATCCACCGATTCAGCTTCTAGCTCGCAATTTTCTCCGCCGGCGGCAGCTGGGAGGATTAATGGCGGCGTACCTCAGGTGGAACAAACTCAATTCCCTAAGACGGACGGGCGAGCAACTGTCGAGAAGGTTTGAACCTTAACCTTTTGTGTTAAGATCTCTGATATTAGAAACAGTTTAGTGTGATGGATGATTTTAGGCGTTCTTAGAGCTAGGGTGACCAATAAAATGACAGATTTGGAAAGATATGCAATCGCGTTTTGTTCTCATCTGTTTTGATTTGTGGTCTGAAGATTTGGATTTTGTGATCATCCAGTCATAACAATGTCGAAATATGATCAGGGGCTTCTCCTTTAGCTGATGCTCTAGGTCTCTATGTTAATCCAGAAAAGAGTTGCTTTTCTTGTTTCAGTTTTACATGTGGCTGTATTCTCTTGTATAATGGTGGAACAACTAGGATGTCTAAAGGATTTGCTTCTTTATTGATCTTCTAAAAGCTTTAGTTCATATGGCAGGAGTTTGATGAGACGTTTTCTTCTGAAGAAGTAAGCGATATTCCCAGTGCCCCTCCATTTTCCGGGGCAGCAGAGGAATCTGAAGAAATTAAACCAGCAACTTCAAGCGTTCAAGTTTCAGAAGTCAAAACAGAAGATTGTGTAGAAAGTAGAAAGACTGGCCACTTTACTAGGTATTCTATTTTTAGCTCTTTATATGAATTGAGTTCTCATTTTGGTAAACCAATTGAGTTTTTGCTTCTGTTCCTATAGACATAGTGCAGCTTCTGAGTCATCTGGGCCACCTGATCAACATCCAGCTCGGCTTCCAACTTTTCATGCAAGGTACGTAGTTCTGATCTGATTAGTTTATTCACTGCTTCAGAAAGTGGATATGAACACATAGAAAACGTCAGTGTTATCTTCCATCTGTTCAGTATACAAGTTGGATTCTTTTTAATCACTCTGTCACCTTTTTTAATGAACGCTGATACAGTTCTCGTGGACCATGGCATGCTGTGGTTTCCTATGATGCATGTGTACGACTTTGTCTGCATGCATGGTCAACGGGTTGCATGGAGGCTCCCATGTTTTTGGAAAACGAGTGTGCTCTTCTACGAGAAGCATTTGGGTGAGTTTATTACAGCCCCTTTCTTAGTTTTCATATGTATTCCTTCAATTTCTCTATATTTATTGCCGTGAATAGAATGTTTTATTTCTTTATGCAAACTGAAGTTGAAAGATAGTTTTTCGTCCACATGCATCCAAAATATTACTGAATAACAGATTTGTATATGGGTTAATACTTACTAACAGGTTGCAGCAACTCCTTTTGCAATCGGAGGAGGAGCTTCTGGCAAAACGATCTTCTCAAGCTCCGCACGAAGGAGTTGCACCAAAACCCAAGAAAAACATTGGCAAAATGAAGGTGCAAGGTAAACTTGATTTCTGTGTTTCATTTGCTATCTGGCTACCCCTCTTATAATCAATAGTCGTAAAATATATGTGTCTGCTTTTGCAGTACGACGTGTTAAAACAGTTATGGATGGTCCAACCGGCTGTAGTATATCATCTTTGAAGCCATCGTTGATAAAGTTTGAGAAAATCCGGATTCACTTTTCCAATATGTCAACACGCTTATTTTCTGGATGGCGTGCTCTAAGGAAGATCCATGTCCGTGTACCAGCCAATGGTTCTTCTCTTCCTCGTCAAAGTATGGCATATGTACATGCCAGTACACAGTACTTAAAACAAGTTTCTGGTCTCCTGAAAACTGGTGTCACAAGTCTACGTAATAATTCAACGTCATATGATGTTGTACAAGGTATGTGAAAGTTATTAACTACTTGCCTATTTGGGGAGAATTAACTCTACTTAACATCTGAGTTTTAAAATGATAATATGGCACTTACATGTATTTATATCAGTATGTGTGGGCAAAGTTAGAAAGAAATTGTATTTCCATGTTTCCCAGTTCACTACACTCTCTTTTGTACAATAAATTTTATAATATCGATTGACCCGTTTGGTTCTGTCATTCAGAAACATACTCGTGTAAGTTAAGATTGAAAAGCTTAGCTGAAGATGACGCCATTCTGATGCAACCCGGATCTGGTGAAAGCCATGTTTTGTATGTTCCTATGTTCCCAACTCTTCTTTTTACTCTCTCAAATCTACTTGGGGTAGCTTTCCCTTTTTGTGATGTGTGACAAAGTAAATGGAATTTCAACAGCTTTCCTGATAGTCATGGAGATGATCTGATTGTTGAGATCCTTGATCCAATGGGGAAGGATTTTGGGCGTGTGCTTGTGCAACTAGCTAATATTTCTGAAGATTCAGTAAGTCATTTTTACTTGCCTTTTTTATATGTTAGTACGTTTCAAATGATTCTAATGAAGAAACCATACAGGCTGAGAAACTTCGCTGGTGGTCTGTTTTTCATGAGCCAGAGCATCAACTTGTGGGAAAACTCCAGCTCTATATTGACTATTCAGCAAGTTTTGATGATAACAGCCATTTGAAGGTGTGTTAACTATCTATCACTCATTATATTTGGTACCTTTGGTGATCTCTTTTTTTTTTCTCCGCTCTCTATAAGTGGATTGGCGTTTCTTTTTAGTATACTGAAAGACAGTCCAGCAGTCCATTTCCTTTAGCAACTTTTAAACTTTATCTCGTACAACAATAGCCTCTTCCCTTGGTCATAGTAACTGGGTTGTTTGAACCTGAAAATATATTATCTTACAATAGTTGTTAATTTTGGACTTGTTATTAGCATTTTTACTAAAAAGATGGACCTTTATGGCTTTCTAAGAGCTCATGCACGTATATTCAATTTCACATTCAATTCGTTCAATTCTAAGTTCTTTAATTGAAACGTAATCTATATGCTACCCTGTGAAGATTATGTCTCTGAACACAGACAAAACTCATTGTATTGTGTTTAGAATATGTTTGTGTATTGATTTTCTAATTCATCTTCCCTTTAGTGTGCTTCTGTTGCGGAAACAGTCGCATATGACCTAGTCCTGGAAGTGGCCTTGAAAATGCAGCGGTTTCAGCAAAGAAACTTGTTGTTATATGGTTCATGGAAATGGCTTTTGGAAGAATTTGCCACCTACTATGGGATTTCAGATGTCTACACCAAGCTCAGGTATACCGTACTCATTATTTTTAATTCTTATCATTAAAGGGATATGCTATAACTCCATTTTCTCTATCTTTCTTGTATTGTTGCTTTTAGATACTTGTCCTATGTAATGGATGTCGCTACACCGACTTCCGACTGTCTCCATTTGGTACATGACTTGTTAACACCTGTCATCATGAAGGGAAATGGCAAGAGCGCCTTGAGTCATCAAGAGGTACATATGCAGTTGTCTATCATTAAACTTTCTGTGCGGTTTCCTGTTTTTGTGTGGGTTTCGGAGTTATGTGATTCTTATCTCAAATTAAGCGCCAGATAGGATATGACCCTATATTCTTTGATCATGATACTTGACTCAGAGCACAACATTAGAATACAATGGTGAATATCAGAGTTAGACTTCACGCAGTTGCTCACATGGCAATTTTAAGCATCAGACAATACCTCATATCACCCAAGTTAATCTTGTTTGTTGTTGGTTTTTTTTCTTGTGGAAGCATAATAGTCCTTTCTGCTTCTGAACTGCTTATGGAGCTCTATTTTTATTTTTGCTTTCAACAGAATCGGATTTTGAATGAAATCAAGGACCAGATCGAGCAGATTCTGAAACTGGTCTTTGAGAACTACAAATCTCTTGACGAGTCTTCATTTTCTGGAATGATTGATGTGGTCAGTTCTGCATCAGGAGTTCCAGCGCCAGCACTCACTCCTGCTGTGAAATTGTACACGCTTCTGCACGATGTCTTATCACCCGAGGATCAGACTAATCTTTGTCATTATTTCCAGGTATATCATACAGCCTCTCAATTGCCTTACCTTAGTCTTGAGTCTTGATCAGTCATTTTTCTCATCTATCCGGTATCAATGCATTTATAGGCAGCAGCAAAGAAGAGATCTAGAAGGCACATGGGTGAGACAGATGAGTTTGTTGCAAACAACAGCGAGCCCAATTTTTGGGATACGTCTGCAATGTCGACTGCTTACCAGAAAATGACAATGGTCTGCAAGAATGTAAAGAATGAGGTCTATACTGATATTGAGATCCAAAATGAAGATATACTTCCCAGGTTAGTATACAAGTGAAAAATAGTTATGTTCAACTATTATTCTGTTCAATTATTCCGAATAATTTATGTAAGAGATAACTGAATGCTACTCTTGTCCAAAATATGCAACGTCAAGTAGATCTTCAACCAAAATATTATTTGCTGACCAACCCTAGTCAACTGTAGTGGATACTGTTTTTGGGTTGTGTTGGTGACAAGTTCTAAAGTTTCAAAGTAGTGGCCATATTATTTTCATCTTACAATAGACAGACTCTTGAACTTGTTAGCTAGATGGCCAAATTCTTTTCAGAAATTTGATAACAACTTCTTTTCCTTCCCTTAGTTTCTCTTTGAATCTATGGTTAAACCTAGCTTACATCACCCATACTATTGCCCTTATGTGTCATCTACTATCTGTGAACCACTGTTGTGTCATTATGGTATCAAATTTTATGTGATTGAGATGTTTAGATGTGTGACTGCACCTAAGGCTCTTGTAGCATCTTCCTGCAGCTGTTAATTTCCCCTGTGTTTGTTATATTGTTTTATGCAGCTTTCTTGACCTTCCAAACCTGTCAGCGTCTATATATAGCACTGATCTCTGTAATAGACTTCGAGCATTCCTCGTTGCATGTCCGCCCTCTGGCCCTTCACCAACAGTTGCAGAGCTTGTGATTGCAACTGCAGACTTTCAACGTGATCTTTCCAGCTGGAACATTAGGTAGGTCGTTTGATTATTTGGTTTGTTGATTGTCTGTTATTTTTGATTGGTATCATATTTCAATTTACAGTCCTATCCAAGGTGGTGTTGATGCAAAAGAGTTGTTTCATCTATATATCATGATTTGGATTCAAGATAAACGCCTTTCATTACTTGAGTCCTGCAAACTTGATAAGGTATGTATACTGAAATTTCGGTGTGGTTTTCTTCAGATATTTTTTTTTCTATATTTTCCCTTGCTCTCTTTTCTTCTCAGCCTATGTCGCATCATTAAACCTGACTTCTTTGTATCATTACAAAACCTGTCATTCAAGCAGGTAAAATGGTCTGGAGTCAGGACACAGCATTCAACAACTCCATTTGTTGATGAAATGTACAAGAGGCTGAACGAAACTATTCAAGACTATCAAGTTATCATTTCCAGATGGCCAGAATATATCTTTGTTCTGGAGAGTGTAAGTTTAGCTGTTCCTTGATGCCTTTTGATTTTGATATTGGGATTGTGAAAATATTGCTTGTACATTCCATTGCATATTATCAGCGTACAACTTAATTAAATTTATGGTGTGAATTTGGAATGAAAAGGCTGACAATGATTGTGTTTCATTTAGGCCATTGCTGATGTTGAAAAAGCAACTGTGGAAGCTCTGGAGAAGCAGTATGCAGATGTCTTATCACCTCTCAAAGAAAACTTGGCTCCAAAAAAACTAAGCTTCAAGTATGTCCAAAAACTGACCAAAAGATCTGTGATTCCATATGTAGTCCCAGATGAGGTGAGCATAACTTTCCTGCATTTTTTCCCTTAACTTCTATAAAAAAAATAGATTTGTTTTCCTGAGAAGTTTCTGTATCTGTTTGGTGCAGCTGGGCATTCTTTTAAACTCCATGAAGAGGATGCTTGATGTTCTACGGCCTAATATAGAGGCTAAATTTAAAGCATGGTCTTCATGCATTCCTGATGGTGGGAATGCAGCTCCTGGTGATCGTCTTTCTGAGGTGACAGTGATGCTCAGAGCCAAGTTTCGTAGTTACCTTCAGGCTGTAGTCGAAAAGCTTGTAGAAAATGTGAGTTTCCCTGAACTCTTTTATTTCCTAGCTATTCCTATGTTATAGGGCTGGAATCTTATAAAAGAAATAAGCTGATGAAAATATGTTGTCAACAGCAAAAGTAAGAATGATATGTAGTGCATTCCTATTGCCATTTCTGCTGTTTTGGTGTTTCTTGTGTAACGTTTGTCCATGTTTTAGCATGTTTTGAGATCTTTCCCTTTATGATATGCTTGTGTTGTAATCGGTTATTTTGTTTCTTTTCAGAGCAAGCTACAAAAGACGACAATGTTGAAGAAGATTCTTCAGGACTCTAAAGAAAGTGTTGGAGAATCAGACATCAGAAGCAAAATGAATAACCTCAAGGAGCAGCTCACCAACACAGTGAATCATCTACACTCGGTTTGTGAGACGCATGTCTTCATCGCATTGTCTAGAGGATATTGGGATCGTATGGGGCAGGTAACTATTTTTTATGACCTCTCCTGTCCTGACTTTCTGTTTTGCGGTGTTGGAGAGCTAATTATTCTCGTGTGCGTGATAGATCGTTTTAAGCTTTTTGGAGAACAGGAAAGAGAATAGAGCTTGGTACAAGGGTTCTAGAGTTGCTGTCTCGGTAAGTCCCAATAAAAAACTGCTCTTACTTAGATTGTGTATGAGTCACCTGATCTTACATGGAATGATGCGTATTTTCAGATATTAGACGATACATTTGCAGCACAGATGCAACAGCTGCTTGGCAACTCGTTAAGAGAGCAAGACCTGGAGCCTCCTAGATCGATCATGGAGGTTCGGTCGATTCTTTGCAAGGACACTGCAGATAATAAAGCCAAGTCGTTCTACTACTGAGCATCTTAACAGCTAAAAATGCTTGAAAGATTTCAGATCTCATTTGCTCGTCTGCTTGAAGCTGCAAGTATTTTTACTTGGTGGAGCAAATCATCGAAACCTTGAGAAAGCTTTAGATGTATAATAAAGTACAATGGTTACCACATCTTTCTTTAGTGCTAATGAATGTCAATATATTACAATAAGACTGGCATCACATCTGATACGAATTGTGATAAGAGTTAACAACAGGAGGAAGTCAAAGTTTACTACAAAACTCTTTATTAAATTTGAATCAACGTGACAGAGTATTAAATTTTAAAACTTCATCTGTAAATCTTTGGCAAAGCTGATAAGAATAGATCTCTCTCAAAGCTGATAAATCGTTTGTTACTTATGTTTGAACTGAACCATTACATATGAAGCATTTACGCTCTCAATAGGGTGTATCGATCAAACGGAAACCTTGTCTATGTAGAGACGTTTTATTCTCCTTGATAAAGTCGAGATTTTCATGTCCCACTAGAACCTTCTCTTTAACAAGATAATATCTTGCGTCAGCAGTTCTCAGATCGCTTCAATGTTGGTTATCAAGTCATCTACCTGATCAACCTTAACAGGGGTGTTTTCACCATGTTTTCACCATCCCACAAGAGAGAGACTGCAAAAACTGGATAACATTTTTTGTATCTTCATTGCAAAGTTAGTGTTCTAAAAACTGGTGAAGTTATCCTTTGATGTATCTATCTCCATAGTTACCGATCGAAGCTTTTGATGGTGGAAAACTGGTGAAGATGATGTTCTAAAAAGCGGTCTAGGCGGTCGCCTAGGCTCCGCTTAGGCGCTAGACGCTCAGGTGATGCCTAGACGACCGCTTCGGCGCCCAAAATCGCATAAATTTTGTTTCAGTGTATTAATATCTAGTGGTAATTATAAGTATATCATCAGTTTTCAAAAACATCAAAGTAACTTAAAAGATTGCTAAATTAACTACAACTATCATAATTATTAAAAAATTAAACAAAAACGAAGAAACTATATTGACAAAAAAAATCAAGTAAAAATAAGCAAAATATAAGCAAAAACTTCAATTTTTAATACATTATTAGAAAAGAATTATATATTAAATCTATATAATTTATATAATTAATTGGACGCTCATAACTTCATTGACATGTAAATTTGTTTGTTTCTAAAACTTTCAATGTTTAAATCAAACACTTTGATAAATAGAACATTCTTTAAATTAATATATATTTTTGTTTTAGAATTACTAATTTGAATAATTTCTTTACAAAAATATTTTTACAATATTAGTTATCAATTGTATAATTTCCTTAATTATATAAGTATATCTTTTTAAAAACATAATTCTTTTTCTTGCACGTTATAATAATCTTTTTACGAAATTAGTAATTAATTGTATAATTTCTTTGGTTATAGAAATATATATTTATTTTTCTAAAATAATCCTTATAATATGTTTACACATGACAAAATCTCTAATCAATATTGTATAATTTCCTTACAATGTTTTTGCACATGTCAATATCTCTCATCAATAGACACTGATTATGTTAGTTAGCAACTTTAAAAATCAAACTTTATATAATAAGATATCATATTTATAATGTGTTATGTTGTAAACGTTTAAACCGCCTAAAATCGCCTAAATTCTGATTAGGCGTTCCAAGCGCTAGACGCCAGGTCACCGACCGCTTAGCGCCTAACGCTTACTTGAACATTTATCAGATTGCAACCAATACTTGCTATTTATAATTCTTTCGAAGAGTATAAGCTTATCACACTGACTTCAGAACATGCTGGCATATCAAATTCAGATCAAATCAATCACTAAAATTGCATGTTGAGAATACAATGGAAAAGAGAGGAGCATAACACACAGAGAAGAGGCAACAAATGGCATTTGTACAGAGATAAATTAATTGATATAAAACATTGCCAAGGCTTGTTGTAGACTTATATGATCATCATGTGAGATTTGTTCAGACAAGCTTTGATATAGCCTGGCACGACATCCAGAATGCTTTGGATGCAATACTCAGTATCATTGGGTTTTGATATATCCTGTTGCCAAAAGAATTAAAAGGGAAATTAGCTAAGCGAGAAAATGAGAAACATTCAGTACATACAAACTAAAGATTCGATGTGTTAAAGAGGATGTTTTTGCGTGATATACCCTATCGCGGTTGCGCTCCATGATGCTACGTTGTAAATAACTTTACTTCCCTCCCATGCCTTACGAAGCTTCCCCTTCCTCTTCTTCACTGAAAACATCGTGCTAAGTGCTACATCACAGTTCATAAGCAAACTCTTAGTATCTGCTAGACATAAAAGTCACCCTAAGTTGGTTTGTCAAGTATTTGGTTGATTTGGGGCCTTAGGGAAGACAGAGTTTTGGGGTTCTCTACAACAAAAACCTAGGCTACTATCTAAACTTGAGGGAGAGTATTAAAGCTGAAATCTTTTCTAATTGTAACACATGGAAGTTGAAGATTTACCTTTCTGAAGCTGATCAGGTGATATATCCTACACAAAGATAGCACTCAGAATAAGTTCCAAATGAAAAGTCGATGAGACATAAAACGAGCAAGGACAAGATGGGCGTTACATATATACCTTTGTCTGCTTAAGGGATGATAAATATGTAGCCATGAAACAAGCAATACCGTCTGCTATATCTTCTTCCCTAACAACAACATAATCATCTTCCGTTTGACCCATACATTCCTCATCCCATAAATCATCTTCACTAACTACATCCCAAGAGCTACTATCTTCTGCAAATTCAACAGCTTATTATCTCTACAACCAAATTACACATACATTGGCGATCAAATTGGGTAAATAAACAAAGCTGAAACATCTTACCAGCAAGATCTTGGGGAACTGAAACTTGAGCTAATTCTATCTTTTCACGAAAGTCATGACATTCAACTCTAGATTTGATGAGATCATAAAACTGCACATAAGAAAACAAAATCATGAAATCGAGTCACAAAGCTTCTATATTCAAACTTGAGCTATCCTCGATCACAATCCTACGAAGCAGAGAGATTAAGGTTATTACTTTATCAGCTTCAGGATCTCCTGGATCGGAAGAAGACGACTCTTCCCTGTCCGATTCTTCCTCCTCCTCCTCCGGTGATTCACTCTGTTCGCCACCGTTTTCATCGCCCGGAAGTTCTAGCAGCTCAAGAGCTCTCTGGCAATCCTCGAGCAGATTCTGCAACGTCTTCCGCTTGACACGGATACTATCCAAATCGATGCGGTTTCCTTTGCTGTCGGCATCATGAGTCGAGCAAGAGACTTCGATTTCCATGGAATCGGAAAGTTTTGCAGAAATTTGTGAAAGAGAAGAAGACGAATTGATTGTTCTCCTCCACAATTCTGCGACCTATTTGTTTGTTTTATTTCCACCGGAAAAAGGGAAAAGAGAGTCGTGGCGAGTAAGACAACAAGCAACTAAATTTGCTGAAATTAGAATCTATTGAATCTTAGCGAGAAAAATTGCTTTATATATATCTTAAAGAAATTTATATATTTTTTATAATCTGAGTATTTGATTTTAAAAACGTATATATTAAATTGAAGATAATTATATTGAATAGATTATTGATTTAAAATTTTAAACCCACCCAGCAGCAAATCATACTTAACCAACATTCAATCAGAAAGCAATTGATTACTTATTAAAATCTCGATTAGTGTTATGGAATACATACGGCATATTCCAACGGTGACGGTGACGGTGACAAACACAACGAAGACGTCAAAATTTTTACATACATCACAACTTTATGCAAGTAACAAGTTGTTACTATTTTTTATGACAACGATCTTCTGTTGTTTTCACTTTTCACTCACAGTTACCAAAAAGACATGTTTATGCTAATTAGCACCATCATTATAAGTCTTCTGCTAATTAGCATAAACATGTCTTGCATAAACGTTCTACTTGAAGTTATGTGCAATTGCATTTAAGTAAACTTTGCCAAGCAGTGCCGGCCCAAAGTTGTGGACTGTCTAAAGCAACCCATCAGTATTTAAAAGAATTAGTATAAGCTGATGTGAGAGAGTTTGAATACACAATCTTCTTAGCTGAATTAATATGACATAAACTGCTCCAGTATAAAGAGTTTTCATAATTATAATGCCCCCTAACATGGTAATACATTTGTGATGCTTAAAGCTCTTGCTTGTTGAGTTTCATCCCAGATTCAAGCACATCAATCTAATTATAAAAGAAGTCGTTTTAAGCTGTCCCTGAAATAGTTAAACCAAGAATAAAGAGCCATACCTTTCGTTTATCATATATGAATGTGAAAGTCCAATTGTAGAAATTTCGAACGAGCCATTATCATGATTTTATTTTTCACAACAGTCCATGATATAGGGTAAATCTTATTACATGCAACCTTACCAACAAGTAATTGAATTCCTCCCTTAAATTTCCACCTAAACAAATATTATCTAGGCTAATTATAGGTTGGCAACTTTTATTTCATGTATGTATTCTGTATAGGGCTTCAAAGAAGATGTAAAATTCTCACCATCTTTAAGAACAGTCTAAATTTGTGTCATTTGATATTTGTTAGTTTGCAACAAGGATCAAATTCTCTCAATTTCTCACCATCTTCCAGAATGGTCCAAATTTATGTCATTCGATAATCGTTAGTTTTTGTTAGTTTGCAACAACTTGTCTGCGTAATCTCACAGTTTCGTAAATCATCGTTTCTAAGGCTATATCTCTTGCTTTTTGCATTTGAATATCGAGACTGAATTTTGAACATGTGCATTAACTTCTCTCTAAGCTCTCTTATATGAAACTCTTTATCTTAAGCATTCTTCTTACTTACTTTTTTTTGTTTTCAATAACGGGATTCGGTTTTGGTGCGTCTAAGCCAAATCACACTTGTTACTTGCAAGGTAACATAATCTAATTTAACTGATGATCACACTATTAGTTACATATGACTAGTCCTACTGCTGAGGTCGCATGTACATCCAAACCGCACTGCTAAGTGTTGCGCTCGGACATCCAACAAACAAGATCGATGTTATATCAAAATCTAGATTTCATAAGTTAATGAATTACATAGTACTACTTGAAATGAAGAAGAAGAGGGTCTCTAGGAACGAGATGAATATTCAATTACAACCATCAAACAAAAAAAAATCAAAATTAATCGAAAAGCAGACCAATGAACGAATCCCCATGCACGCAGCAGCATTATCCAAATAAAGATAAACAAATGAATCACGTAGATTTATTAAAATTATTCAAACCAATAGATGCATAAGCAAAACAACCTAGACAAAATAAAAAAAGAGAGAGTGGTGGAGGGTCGTGCTTGGCACGACGATTCAGTATATTACTGAGAGGTCAGAGGGTCAAATCAATGCAAGGTGTACTAAGGTTGTCATTTCCATTTACCATTTTTTATTACAAAGAGGAGAAGAGAGGTTCTTATTTATCTAATATTCCAAAATTAATGATGTCTTAAAAAAATGTAGCCAAGACTATAAACATAGTAAGTAGCATATAATCCATATATAAACTATAGAGTAGAGAGTAATTAATCATAAGAGTGTAAATACATATATAAATGTTAGAGAAATAATGGTTGGGAAAGAGAGAAGAGGTCAAAAAAGAGTAAAGAGGGAAATTTTCCCTCCAAGAAGGGAGGGGATGATGATGACGTGTACAACTGCCAAAATAAAAGCAGGATTCCTCTCTTTTCGCCCATTTTTTTCGCTCCTCCTCAAACACCGTTGAACTCATCAATCAATCTCTCACCATTTCTCTATTCTCACCCCAAAAAAAAACAACCAAAATCGGTAATTTTATTTTTTAATTAATAATTACTAATTATCATCATCATCGTCCCCTAGATCAAATCAAATCGAGGTTTGTTTCTCGAAATTCATGCATCGTCAGATCAATCAATTAATCCGATTGCGTTTTCCTCCTCAAATTTGATCGGACATTCTTTTTGTTTCCTGGGTTTATTTATAGTGCTGCACGTCAATGGCGTGAACCGCGGTCATGGCTAACAAAAACGCAGAATCATCTTCACAGCCTCCTCCTCCTCAGGTGCAGCCTAATCAACAACATCAACAACAACAGCAGCAACCGATTGCTAATGAACAAGAGCAGGAGCCTCATGTACGTCTCTCTCTTTTTCCGATTTTGAATATTCATCTCCTTTTCTTCCGATTCTGGCTCAAAATGGGATATGAAATTTTGTGTTTGTTATTCTTCCGATCTCAGGGTGACACCTGTAGCATTCCTCCTGCGCAGTATGGAAACACAGACTCGCGTTCCCGTGCTGGCAACACGGTAATTACTTTGGTTTATGAGAGATTTATTTTGTTTTTGATCGAATAATGGAACCCGAAGGAGGTGAAATGCTTGTTCAGAATCCCATTTTTGATCGTGTTTCTTTGCGTATTTGGTGTAAATTACCTGCAAACTACACTCCTATCCCGAGGATCCGTATATGCTCGAATGGAATTGGATTACATCATTGACTTATGCTTGCTTTTAGTTTTTGTTTTCATACACAAAGCAACCAGTATCTTCTCCCTCTGTTTGCGTTAAAATTTGCAAAGCATGTTTTTTAAAAGAAGCTAAAAATTTGTTGCTTCTTTTCATTGAAAATGCAATTTCCAATCATGTAAATGCAAATAAAAATAAAAAGTGAATTTGTTTGTGCTGTTGATTTCATGATAGATATCTCTGACTCATGGAATTTGGTTTTATCTGACTTTAACTACCTACTTTGTAGGTTTTCAAGAGTGGACCGCTATCTATATCTTCAAAAGGTATGTTTTATTTCTTAGGATGATATACTAAGTTCAGTGTGTAGCCTTTCTTAGGATCATGAGAGTTGTTCTTAGGATGGGATGTTTTCTTATTTCTGACTGGGGAAAACTGTTACTGGCAGATAGTAAGGACATATATCACGTGATGTGGGTTTTGTAGGCGGGTTGAACCCAGATAGTGATACAACTGCATCACTAGCACAAATCACTAGGCTACATGTCCTGGTCAGTGCCTATATCTTAAAATTGTCTCTCACCACTTTCTATTTCGTTTTATACAGGGATTGGGTGGACATCATGGAAGAAAAGATGGTTTATTTTGACTCGTACTTCACTGGTTTTCTTTCGAAGTGACCCGGTAAGCCTTCATTTACTGATGAATGGTGCTTTGAAATGTTACTTTCTTGTGTGCTTCCTAGAGCAGTAATGAGTCTACTATTTGTTTCTCTGGGAATATGAGATTGCCATCCAACACTTTCTTTTATCTTTTTTAAAAAAAAATTTGATTCACATGGGCACTAGAATAGGGCTCCAAGGTATAATTGCAAGAAATCTTTACTGGATAATGGAGGATGTAAATAGTGTCAGCTGCTTCTGTCAACTTCTGACATCTCTAGCCATTGGATTTCTAGCTTACATTATATATATCAGTGAGAAAGTACGAGATACTTCAATGAATAGCACGTTTTTCTTATAAGAGATTGGTGAAAATCCTATATCAGATATATTTTGTATGAGGCATGAACCTGTTATAACAGAGGATGGGTATCTCAAACTTTTCTGTTTTATTTTCAGAGTGCAGTCCAACAGAAGGGCAGTGAGGTCAATTTGACCCTTGGGGGAATTGATCTCAACAATTCAGGCAGGTTGGCTTATTGTTTGAATCTTTAAAATCTTTTTCTATATAGTCTTTAGCCGCCGACATATTATGTTATTATCTGATTCGGT
Organism: Arabidopsis thaliana x Arabidopsis arenosa; assembly: GCA_019202795.1. Taxonomy (NCBI): domain Eukaryota; kingdom Viridiplantae; phylum Streptophyta; class Magnoliopsida; order Brassicales; family Brassicaceae; genus Arabidopsis; species Arabidopsis thaliana x Arabidopsis arenosa. Next base: position 6,669,996 of record CM032924.1, read on the forward strand.
GTTACTAACGTCAGATAACTTCGAACTATTTTTTAGTGTGGTTGTTAAGGCCGACAAGAAGCTATTGACTGTTCTCTTCCCCGATGGTCGTGATGGACGGGCCTTTACACTCAAGGTTTTTCTCAAAAATTTAGTTTTCTGTTGTTAGTGTACTTAATCTTGTTTTTATCAGGTGCATCCACCTCATCCTGCATCTTAATGTACGCTCTGAACATTTCTTATGATTTTATGACTTAATTTTTTTGCAGGCTGACACTATGGAGGATCTACACGAGTGGAAAGCTGCTCTGGAAAACGCTCTGACACAAGCACCTAGTGCTTCCCATGTTATGGGTCAAAATGGTATTTTCAGGAATGATCATGCAGATCCTGCTGTTGGTGTTGATGAAAAGAGTATGTTTGCCACCTTTCCAATGGTTTAGTGACTTTAGTCTTTACATGTATAACAAGATATGTCTTGAGTGTTGTGAGATTGTCAAAGTTTCGTTTTCTCTAGAAAATAAGCTGCATAATAATATTATCATGTTAACATATGTCCCCTTCGTCTGAAGTATAAGCTGACCAGTTAAGTGTTGAATGGCTCACAAGAATATGGGCATTCCTTATATAGTCGGTGACATCTCAAGATTTGTTTCTTTTTCAATTCACTAGACAATGATGCATTTTTTGATATTCTTACAGAAGATGAGACATCAACAAAATCAACTGTCCTTGGAAGACCAGTATTACTTGCTCTAGAAGATGTTGATGGAGCTCCATCTTTCTTGGAAAAGGCCCTTAGATTTGTTGAAAATCATGGTATTAGTTCAGGCTTTCAGCTTGTTTTGCTGCTTTGTTTTACTCACTCTGAGCTGAAAAAGACAACAAAATCTTGCAGGAGTCAGGATAGAAGGAATTTTGAGACAAGCTGCTGATGTTGATGATGTTGAACACCGGATTCGCGAATATGAGAAAGGTTTGAGTTTTAATGTATATGTACATGATTACGTATATTTATTCTTCTTTTCTTGATTTCCTGCTTTGTGGAAAGTATTAATACGTAGTCACTTGGTTCAGGAAAAAATGAGTTCAGTCCTGAGGAGGATGCTCATGTTATTGCTGATTGCCTTAAGGTACCTGCTTCTGTTAACTACAATGCTGAGTTAGCCTTTCACTCTTAAACCTCTCTAACTGTATCCATAAATGCGCAGTATTTTCTCAGAGAGTTGCCTTCCTCTCCAGTGCCTGCATCTTGTTGCAACGCCCTTCTGGAAGCTTGCCGTAAGTTTATCATTCTCTTTCTGTTTCCTTTATTGTGTGCGTGTGTGTGTCCCCTTGTGCTCCATCGGAGCTAGATACCATCGTTTTCCAGTAAGCATTTATCTTCCTTGGGGTTTACTGTGATCATTATATTTTTTCCTCTAAGGACAATCAGATATCTCTATTTTCAAATTTGCGGAACATCTCTTTTTGGACATACAGATCCATTTTGCTGTGTTTTTTTTTTGTTTTGTACAATAACTAGACAGTAGTCAGCATTGAGAAATCTAGATGATGAACTAGAGCGAAATTTAAGTCTCCATTGAGTTCCTTTTCAATAACAAAATATGAGTGGAATGAAGCTTTAAACAAATTTCTTTCTGTTTTTTTTCCTAACTTCTCTCTGGTTGTTTACTATATCGACATCTGAACATGTTCATATATGTTATAAAAATGGATTTTGCTCTCCTATCTCCTTGCAACATACCGTTTTCCCAGTTTTCTGACGTGTAACTTTACCAGGTACTGACCGTGGCAATAGGGTCAATGCTATGCGGGCAGCAATCTGTGAATCATTCCCTGAACCAAATCGTCGCCTATTGCAAAGGTAGTCTCTTTTTTGTTTCCTCGTTTTACGAAAGTTATTTAACATGCCTAGGGATTAAATAACTTCTGTCATTAATTCTGTTTATTTTCCCTCTTGCAGAATCCTGATGATGATGCAGACAGTAGCCTCTAACAAAACTGTGAACCGGATGAACACAAACGCCGTTGCAGCTTGTATGGCACCTTTACTTCTTCGACCCCTTCTGGCTGGTGACTGTGAAATTGAAAATGATTTTGATGTCGGCGGTGATGGATCTATGCAACTTCTGCAAGCAGCTGCTGCAGCGAATCATGCCCAGGCTATAGTGATAACATTATTAGAAGAATATGAAAGTATATTTGGAGTAAGATTCTACTTCTCTTATTGATTAAGAGCCTTCTTAGTCACATGATCATAATTGATGAAGTGGTTACCTCTCTGCATAGTAATCCGCTCTTTATTACAGTAGTATAGTGACAACCTTGGAGGCAGTGTGAAAGGACAACTTCGGTTCTTATCATAGTTGTACCTGTGTGCTTATTTTCAGACACTGACTTCTAGCTTCATAAATGGTCTATGTCTGCAGGAAGGTTCCTTGTCACCCGGCTTATACTCTGACTCAGAAGAGAGTGGTAGTGGGACAGAGGAGGGATCTGATGATGAAGAGTATGATGATGACGAAGATGATGGCACACAGGGATCTGATGACTACACGGATGAGGAAGAGGACCTTGAAATTGAATCTAATGGATCATACAGTGAGAGTGCCGCCTCAGAAGACAAATATGCAGACAGCATTGATCCTGACGACCATAAGGCACGGTCCTATACTAACCTTCAATACTTAATCCAGTTCTTGAAAAGAAAATCTTATGATTACGAGAACTTTTGATTATAATCGAGAATTGCATATTTGGATCCTTGAATTTCATTCAAAGTTTACACTGATGATACAAGTTCCTTGGTCCTCATTCGTTTTACCTGATGACTGTGTTTGCAAGAATATAGACATTCCTTTTGTTCATATAATTATTTTCTGCAGATAAATGATAATCTAAGCCCTGAACCAAAATCCCCAAAAGGAAGTAAGGAGCCTAAGAAGCTTTTATCTGGCTCCAGACGATCTTCTCTACCACGACATGATGACGGTAAAAAGGATGAGGATATTGTGGTTAGGGGAACTGATAATACAGAGGTAAAGGATGTTGTAGAGGTCTCGACAACTGAGGATAAGAATTCGTCAACATCAGATGTGGCATCTGACACTCAGAAACCGTCAAAGTTATCTGATGCACCGGGAGGAAGTAAAAGGCACTGGGGCCGTACCCCTGTAAGTATATTTTTCTTCTGCCTTTATTACCCGAGGGAGCAGCTCTATCTCTTAAGGGATCCAGACATTAAATACAAGTTTGGTGTTTTATGTGCTCAGGGGAAGAAAAACCTGTCGATGGAATCTATTGATTTCTCAGCGGAAGTGGACGAGGACAAGTAAGTATCATCATCTCTACAAATGATTTACATCTTTATGTTTCTTACAAAACTTCAAATTTGTTTGGACTAGAACTAATGTGGTGTCTACATGGTACTTCATCTGACAATGTTAATATCCTGCAGTGCTGACATTGAGAGACTCGAGTCAACCAAATTAGACCTGCAAAACAGAATTACAGAAGAGGTCATGATAAGTCCTATTGAGTATTTTTGTTTTTGCGAACTCAGGTGGGCTTTACAAGTGGTATGTGATCTCTAACAACCTCCATGTTTGGTACAACAGGTTAAAAGCAATGCAGTTCTACAGGCTAGTTTGGAGCTACGGAAGAAGGCTTTGTATGGGCGGCGCCAGGCTCTAGAGCAAGATGTAAGTGTAAAATAAAACCTATCTTAGCTATGTGAATGTTTTTTATTATTGAGTGTTGAGATTTAGTAATATGAATGTGCTTTTACCTTCCTCTAGGTGGGAAGACTACAAGAACAGTTGCAGCAAGAGAGAGATAGGAAATTAGCTCTGGAAACAGGACTGAACATGTCAAAAGGGAATCAACCTATTCCAGAATCAATCGATGAAAATGTTGCTCCTCTTCATCTTTATCTAGCAACTAGTTGATTTTTGTCTGGTTAAAAGTACATATATCTAACTTGGAAGACATGTTAACAGCTGAAGAAAGATCTGCAAGACGTAGCTCAGGCGGAGGCTGATATTGCCAATTTAGAACATAAGGTTGATGATCTTGAAAATAGGCTTGGTCAACATGACGGAAAAGCCTCTGGTTCCACGCATGGTGCCAGCAAAGACTCTCGGAAAATGCCAGAGCACAATGCAAAGATGTACGGATTCATCAACAGATTCACATTTAACCTCACAACCTATGGTTTAAATAATATCAAAGCTAATTATTAGTCTTCTTTCAACTTTGTAACACAGGAAGGAGAAACAAAAAGATACTGAAGCAGCCTCTACTCACATTTCTGAAAGGTCAACGTCCAAGGTAACCACTGTGAACATCTGATATATGTCTATCGATTTTGTGTTTTCTTCCTCTGTATTTATCCTCTACAGACGGGTAACATATTGCAGGATGGGCAAGGGGCTGCAAGAGAAAATGATACAGAGAAGCAACATGATTCACGGAGCAAAAGCGCGCAACACGAAACATCACGTGGCAGCTCAAAACTGGTGGGCATGTCGAAGAGGTCTGGCACAAAGGGAGAGGTAAGTTTCCATATTGAAACCATTAAATTTCATCCAAATATCAACGATAACTAGAAGCTGAGTGCAAAAAACAGGGAAGCACGACAACAACTTCTGCGCTTTCCAAATTGACAATGCGACTCAACTTCCTAAAGGAGAGACGGAGTCAGATCGCAAACGAGCTCCAAAACATGGACAAAGGCAAAACCCTAGGGCAATCCAGTCCATCTTCGGGGCAAAACCGTGTATCAGAGGAAACTGAAAAAGGATCAGGGTCGAACCAGGATTCAGACAGCAGCAAACTACAGAGCCCTCACATTCTTGACAGAGGAAGATCCGAGAACGGAGGAGGAGACAGAGGCAGAGGATCATCTGGAGGAAGCCATCCCAACACTACACCAAGGACCTTCTCCAGATGATGTTCTTTATCGGCAACCCCTTCCCTCAGATGTACAGCCGCCATTTAACTACACCTCCCAGTTATGCTTATTCTTCACCCCAACAACCAAATAACAGATTCTTTCTTCTTTTTAGTCTCTGTCTTATCTTGCTTCAGCTTTACCAAATAAACTACACTTTTGTCTGTTGTGTTTTAACTGCGCGTTGGATCTGTTGTTTTGGTAGTGACATTTCATATCAGTATAGAAACAAAAATTGAATTGTATTTAACAAACAATGCTTGAACAAAAATATATATTGAATCCCTCTTCCTTCTTATGATCACTAATTCAAAAATGAATAAATCAATATAAATAGTCGTCATCATCATCATCAATAAAAGAATTGTATCAAAAATCTCGAAGCAGCTTCCTGACTTGCTCCAACGTAACGAAGAGAACAACAGTGAAAGGACCTTGCCTACAAACAGTAGGAACAAAGCCTTTATATAAAGCCATTGCTCCTTCTGCTCTAACCGTCTTCACCGCACAATCCCACGCGCCGTCGTACGCTCCCACCTTCATATTCATCACTCTCGTCTTTATCACATCCACCGGATTAGACGCCACCGAAGCAACAAACCCAGCCGCGAAACTCGCAACCACGTGAGTCCCTAGCCCATCTTTCATCAAACCATTCTCCAATATCCCTTCCTTGAACTGATCGTACGACGCTAGCTGAGCCGCCGTCACAATCATGGCTCGGTTAATCGTCAACGCTGAGCCACGCCACAAGCTCGTTACGCCTTCTCCCTTAACCATGCTCCTGATTGCGTCTCCTACTCCGGCGTAGTTACGACGCTGCGCTAAAGGAAGTCTCCCGTCAGCTTGCATCCTAACCATCGCCACGTCAGCTGGATTTCCAACGGCGGCTCCGATTCCACCAGCGACTAGCCCTGCACCGATCTTCCTACTCAGATTCAGCTTCCCTGACTCAGGATCAGTCCATTTGTTCTTAAGCACTTCGTATAGACCCATCCTGGTGGTGGAATATAACGTCTGTCGGAGAAGTGTAGCGGAGACGCCGGAGAATAACGCGGCGGCGCCTTCCGATTTGACGATGTTGATTCCGAGTGAGATCGGTCCAACTTTGGGAACAGACGAAGTAGTCTCGGCAAGAAAAGCTGCAGGAGAAGAATTGGGGAAAGCGAGAGCTGGACGGAGGAGAGTGACGGTGGTGGTGGAAGGAGTTTCGCCGTGAAGCTGAAGACGAACCTTGATGAGATCGAGAGGGTGAGTGGAGCAACCGGCGATTACAGAAGCAATCCCACCTTCTACGAAACTTTTGACGCCCATGGTTGTGAAATTGAAGAGAGAAGAGAGAATGAAATTGAGATGTTGTTGAGTGAAGGAGAAGAAGAGGGAAACAAAGGTATTTATTTGTAGTGAGTATTTTTGTGACGCGGTTTTGTCTGTGTTCAATGTTGACGAACGAGTGAGAGAGTGTGTCTGATTATTAAAGTAAAACCCTAATTAAGTCAGACTCGCCGGTTATAAAAATAGTCAAAAAAGTAGGAAAACGTGTGGGTGAGTTAGAGACAGCCCATTGTTCGCTCTATGGGTTTACGAGTGAGACGTGTTAATTGGGCTTTTTCCATCTATGAATAGTAAAAAGAAACGTCGCCTGAGAGATTCGAACTCTCGCGGGCAGAGCCCATGTACTTAGCAGGCACACGCCTTAACCACTCGGCCAAAGCGACTTGTTGATATCATTTCAACAAAATTATTAAAATTTCTATTATGATTTCTCATAGTGTGTGGTTATTGACTTATTGTGGATCTAGTTAAATTTCTTTGTTATTATTACGTTAGTTTATTATAACTTTATTTTGTGAATTAGTTTGATATAGGTAAGTAGAAATTTTAGTCTATTATTTACTCAAAAAAATATTAAATTGATTTGATATAGTTTTTCCTTTGGTATAGACGTATAGTTATTGAAAAATTCATTAGATTATAATTTTCCACGAGGTGGACTCTTGGTTGATCCAGTCTTTACGTTAGACATCGACCCCTACATACATTTGCCTTTCTCTATCAACATGGCGGGTAAAAATCTTCATTCAACCGAACCAATCCAAGTCTCTTCCCAATAATATTCAAGCCATCTTTTGGGACACTCGTACATACTATACAGTCTACACTCTTTCATTTTCTTTCTAAGCTCAACTTAACATATGATAGTCTAGTTGTCAATTACATGTTTTAGTGTTTTCACATCAAATTTTGGGTTTGATATTTGATGATTATTTTCGGAAACATGTCAATGTGCCGCAAATACAATCGTGTGTCATAATCTCGTACGTTGTAGTCTTATAGATAGAATAATACAGTATGTCATGATCTTTATAATATAACATATAGAATCGTGTAGATTTTTTTGTTTTTAATGTCGTGTAGATTGCAAAATACTAATATATGGTATATATATACCCATTTTATAATAACTTAAAAATTTAAACGATGATACATCAGAATTCAGAAGATGTCGAAAGTATATATCAAATTTTTTTAACAAAAAAAAATATAACAAATTGTAAAGAAAAATAAAATTGAAGACATGGTGTGACACGAAAATGGCACTAAATATACATTTATTACGTAGATAACTACAAGTTCCCATCATATACAGTTTTTTAATTGACTAATACAAAACTTTTTATCATTTTGTCAACAGGCTAATTTATTTCCGTTGAACTATATTATTATTAAAAAAATGAAATCCAAATGACGTTAGAAAAAAAGGTTCTCTCTGGTAATGAAAAAGCAAAGCGTCTTGGTTTAGAAAAGTAATATCCTCCTCTCCTATTTTCTTCCTCCTTGTACCGAAGAATCTCTCCACTCCTGCCCTCTTTCGAAACCCTAAACCAGAAGAAGCACCAGAATTTTTCAACTTTTTCCAGAGAACAATAGAAAACCCAACTTGTGCTCTCGAGGGTTTTCTTTATTCCTCTCATCTTTGGATTTTCGTGGGTCATCATTTTGGAAGCTTACCCACCAGCGAAATTATAACTTCGAAACGATCTCTGGGTTCTCTCTCTGCATGTGCTAAATCGCCGGACTGATCCTCACTGTCACCTCTGTTCCCGGCTAATTCGCCGGTGAAATCTATGGTTGGTGGTCAGATTTATTTCCAATTGTTTGTGCATCTGGTGGAGGATAAATGCTCCTTGTTTTGGATCTAGGGATTTCTAGTCTAGTCCTTGTGATCTCTCTTGTTCTACCTTTGATCGGCCTCTTTGTTCGTCACAAATGGAGGGTCGCTGCCCAAAGAAGGGAGGAGATTAGGAGACTTCTTATTCATGCGTCTGAAGAGGCTGCTAGGGCTGAGCTAGAGGCCTCTGTTGAGTTCTCTTCTGTTGCCGTATCTAATGTCTTCCATTGTCCGGTGTGCTATTGTCTTGCCACGACTCGCTGCTCTCGCTGCAAATCCGTTCGATATTGGTATGCAAAAATCCTGTAACTTTTTCCATGTCCAAATTAAGTTGTATGATCTTATGATTGCATCTCCTCTCTCTGCTGTGACGTGATGAATTGGAGTGATTAGTAGGGAAAGAATGTGAGGTAGCTCTGTAACTTTAGCAATACTGGATCAGAGATTTAAGAAAAGTGACTTCTTTTTCTATGTTAACAAAATTATGGGTAATTAGTTAGCTTGGTTGGAAGTGTAGTATTTGATTCATGGCTTATCTGTGGGTAACAATGTGCTGCTGAGGAATTTATTTCAATTAGATAGCTTAAGAAATGTACTATAATGTCTGTCAAATTTTCAACCTTTTTCCCCTTAGGGCATGTGAAATTTCGTTCCCAGCATGTCTTAGTGATAGTTATTTCATTAAGACTTATTTTGTTATTTTTTTCCAGTTCCGGGAAATGTCAAATCATTCACTGGCGGCAAGGTCACAAAGATGAATGTCATCCTGCTTCCATTGTATATGATAGTGAAGATGAGAAAAGTGATTCTGATTTGAGATTCAGAGAAGAAAATGAACGGAATACTCTTGTGGAAACTTCACTACTGGATCCAGAGCCAGTTACTATACCAATAGGGGAAGCAATATTATCTAATCCTGCAAGATCTCCTGAAGATGGGAATGGAGATATTGCAGATAACAAAGATGACCTTATAGATAAGGAAGAAGCTGTTTCTGTTGCTGAAACAACTGGATCCTCGTTTTCTGGCTTCTCCTCCTCCCCCCGTAATGACTCTGGTGATGAGATTTCTCTTTGTGAGAGCTTCAGTTCTTCTGAATCCGAGAGATCTGAGTCCCTACTTGATGCTCATGTTTCTGTTGAGCCAGAGGACACCTGTTTCAGCACCATTGATGTTGCTCCATCCAAACTGTTGTCTCCTAAATTTGTGCACTTGGTTGAATCTGTAGATAACCTCGCTAATCTGCCTAAATTAAGTGTACATAAACCTGGGGGTGATGCTAGGCAGAACCAGAGCCAATCTAGGAGCTTACACTCATTAGTTACGGATAGACATCCAGTATCCGCTGACCCATCTCTTAAGTCATCTGATTTTTGGGGCACGGCTCTTGGATCAGCAGAACGTGTAAGTGAGTCTTGTGATAAATCTAAATCTGGTCGACCTGGTAACTCCTCTCTGCATTACTCTTTTGGCTCCTCTAGAGACACCTCAGCTGTTAAAGTTTCTGAGCACAAGAGTAGCATTTTAAAAGAAGGTACTAATCCTGCATTAGGGACTGGTAATATTTCTGATGGAGTAAATCTAAAAGAAAGAAATGCTAAAAGATTTGTTGAAGCTGAAATTGCATTACCAACTTCCTCTTCTACTGATGCGCTGAGTTCTTTGGACACTTCTAATTTGTCCCCTGTGACCCTTCCAAAGTTAAAGAGCGCCAGTAGTGAAAATGGCTGTATGTTGGCCCCTTTGAAGGTTGGGGAAGTCCAACCTTTGGCATCCAAGGCATCGAATACCAAGGATTGTGCTGATCTTATGAAACATTCTCCTCTAGGTGCAAAATCTGTAAGAGTTCTTGATCATCAGAAACAGAATGGTACTGCCGTCCACCGTATAAATTCTCTACATGGAAAAAGTGGTTTGAAAGCATCAGTACTGAAAGTTGTAGACCAGTGGACTAGACCGAAGTCTGAAAATGAGATGGCGGGAAGACATGGTCATAAGGTAATCACTGAGTTCTAGGATGTTATCATCATTATGCAAACACTTACTTCCTACATTAACAAATCAGCACAGCTATTTTTCTTATCAATCTTTTGTGACATACAGGGGCTCTTTCCATATGAAGTCTTCGCTAAGCTGTATACAAATAAAATTGAGTTCCAGCCTTGTGGCCTCATCAACGTTGGCAATAGGTAATCTCAGTTTCCTCTTTTTCTAGTCTTTTTTTGTTCTGGGGATTATGCTTTCTGAAGAAATGCATGTTTTTTAGCTGTTATAATCTTCAGCTTGTGGTGTAAAAAATATTAATAATGTGTAGCTCACACTCGCTGATGGAAGAATATACTCTGTTTCTTGCAGCTGCTTTGCTAATGTTGTCTTCCAATGCCTGATGTTCACTCCTCCTCTGACGACATACTTCATCCAGCAATTTCATTCTAGAGCATGTGCGTCACTGGTTCTAAATTTTTTTTCCTTTTTTATGTGATAGATGCTGCTTATTTTGGTAGGTTATTTTTTATTATCATTGTTATATCAAGCCTTTAATAGGTCGTTTAACTATAGGTACAAAAAAAGAACAGTGCTTCACCTGTGGGTTTGAGAAGCTGGTCTTAAAGGCAAAAGAAGGGAAGTCTCCACTGTCCCCTAATGGCTTGCTATCTCAGCTACATAATATTGGAATCTTTCTTGGGAATGGCAAGGAAGAAGATGCGCATGAATTCCTTAGGTGAACTGACATTTCGGAAATCGAGCAAATCCTGATGCATATATCTATATTATAACTGGAAGATCTTGTGTTAATTTCATTTTCCTTACCATTTTTTTCTTGCAATTTGCAGGTTTGTTGTCGATACAATGCAGTCTGTGTGCATTAAGGCATCTGAATATGATATGCCCAAGAGTAGCAAATTAGAAGATACAACTCTTATTGGTTTGACATTTGGGGGATACCTCCGATCAAAGGTATCATTACCTACTACATTTCTACTTTACTCATTTTACATTGTTTTGGAGGGAGTTGTAATCCTGTTACTTATGATCTCTGCCAGATTAAATGCATGAAATGTCAAGTAAAATCTGAGCTGCGTGAGAAAATGATGGATCTAACGGTTGAGATTGATGGAGATATTAGCACCCTGGATGATGCTTTGCGTCGATTTACAAGGACTGAGATATTGGATGGAGAAAACAAATACAGATGTGGCAGGTTGGTCAGAATTTCCTTTCCATGTGTTGAACTTCGTGTGGTTCTTTGATATTTCCAATCCTCTTTTCATAGTTCTGGGGATAGAGTTTTACATTAGCTTTATATGGTTCTGAGGTGGGTAGGATACCGATTGATTTAAATTTCATGGGTAGCTGAAATAGAATTTCTGGCCAGCTGAAATTGAGTTTATGGCCAGCCAAAGTATTCCCTTTCATATACTTCAATTACAATACCTAGATTCCACGACCAGCTGCAATAAAGTTCCCCTTTAGCTTATGAAGACAGAATTTTTTTGTAGTACCATTATGGTCTTTCATTTGCTTAGTTCTAACCAGTCACATGTAACCTATTATGTAACTACATTTGATCCTGGCAGCGCGAGTTTACATTCGCTGGTTGATGGGTGCTTACTCAAATTTTTTTTCCTGTGAGCAGCTGTAAATCCTATGAGAGAGCCAAAAAGAAGCTAAAAATAACAGAGCCTCCGAATGTCCTTACCATTGCACTAAAACGATTCCAGGTAATCTATATCTTCAATGATTCCCGGTTTGTTTCTGTTGAGTTCCATCTGTGTTTTCTTGTTTCTCACAATTTTGCGACACTTAATTCTTAAAGGCAGGGAAATTCGGGAAGCTCAATAAGTTGATCAGGTTTCCAGAAACTCTAGATTTGGCTCCATATGTCAGCGGGGGAAGTGAAAAGTCACATGACTACAAACTCTATGGAGTTATTGTTCACTTGGATATAATGAATGCAGCATTTTCTGGCCACTATGTCTGCTATATTAGAAATCAGAATAAGTGGTACAAGGCTGATGATAGCACGGTAAGTTTCTCATATATTATCAATGGAAAGTTGGTTGTGAATTAGTTTCTAAGGAAGCTCTATTTTTTGTTCCCTTTTTACTTGAGTTTGTTATATGTTGATCTTTGGAATTAACTAGGAGTTTCTTACTTCTGTTACAGCATTTTAGGTTTACATTATGCTTCGTCCTTTTCAATGATGAGTTTCTTAGTTTGAATGGATAAGTATTATAAAATTTTGAAGAAAATTTCGATGTTTAATTCCTCTGTTGTGCATTGATTATTTGCAGGTAGTAACTTCGGATGTTGAAAGGATCTTGACAAAGGGAGCGTATATGTTGTTCTACGCAAGGTAAAGAATATTATAATGCATCTCTCACACTCTTAAGATTTCGGATTATGCTAGATCTGGTTACTTATAGTACATATCGAATGAATTGACTGCAGGTGCACTCCAATGCCTCCAAAATTAGCAGTATGTACCAAAACTGAAGCATCCAACAAAAAAAGCAGAGTGCCAGTACCTAAGGCTAAAGAGAAAAGTACCATATCCATGTCACGGTCTGTGTCTACTTCAAGTCCTGTTTTGTCTTCCAACACGCCCGGTGGTGGTCGGTCCGGCAATATACAGTCATTTTATTCCAGTTTCCAAAGGCTGCAGAAAATTTTAGAAGATGACTCGGCGAGTGACAGTTCATCTCTCTTTGACAGCAACTCAGATGAATGCTCTTGTAGCACAGACAGTACAAGCATGGACGACTTTGCTGATTTCATTTTTGGAGATCATCAGGGACGGGCACACGGACAGTCTGAGGCTCCCTCACCAACATCATCGTCTTCCTCGTCTTCTCCTCCCTTCACAAGGCATTCGCCGCTCAGTCGTTCTTCTCTAGAAACTTACGGAACCTCAAGACATCAGTTGCCCTTGGGAGGAGAAAGGTAAGGGAAACAACGATGGTTTTTTGTCCACTGGCCCCAACTAAGTCAAAGTAGTAGAAGAAAGTAGATTTGATTACACGTAGATGGAGTGGTTTTATTAACAACCCGTATTTAGGCTTGGTGAAAGTGGTTAATGAGAGAAGTGGTGGTATATAGTAGTGTATAGTGGGGAAGAGAGATTTTGCCCATGAAATTGTATCACGTAATGGAACGGAATTTACCTTTGTTAATAAGTTGTTTTGACTTTTATTATAATCAATCAATAAAGCTAATCTGATATTGTCTCATCGTTGCACCTTTATTTCTTTGCAATTGCATAACTTTAAATCCTGGATTCAGACCTTAGAGATTCAAGCATAAATCCCCATTAGAGGAGATCATATGATGTTTTCAGGGGCAAACAAAATAAAAGCATATGTTGATAGTACCAAAACAAGAAAATATCCAAAGAGAAGACACAACATTTAACACAGTACTGTGAAGCAAGTGTGATCCGAAAATGAAAAGAGGAAGTACTTAAACATACAAGTGAGGGACAAACATCATCTGAACCAGGTCTATATCCTAGCCACGTATGAATTGGCCTGTGTCACATATCTCACCCAACGATATGGATTATAACTACTTGATTTCTTTGCTATCTGCAAGTATTTGACCTGCATCACTCAATTCATTAGCGATGATTGAAGAGGACGGTTAATGGTAATACAAGAATCGGTATATTACTTACCTGAAGTTTAGAAACATTGTACATAGGTATCGTGAACGTCATGCTGACTGGCCCTGCTTCCTTTGTAATATTACCTAAAACGAAATTTGAGAATTATCAGTGATGCTTTATTTTTCCCTGAGAGAACAAAGATGAAAAACTTCTGTCTTAGAGGGTCACCATGAAATTCCTGTGAAAATGTCAGCTTTGCACGCAGTGTATGCTCACCCCCGCCAACAATCTGGAACACCACAGTTAGCTCATCGAAGCAAAATACAGTCCAATATACCTAAACTAACAAACCACGTGAGAGATTCAACGCTTGCCTTCTTTAAATTCCATTCAAGCATTTTGCTGGATTCCTTGAAATCTGTCCTCTGTCCAGCCGCACCGGGTTCTAACTCAAAACTAGCCCTGTCACAACAAACATAACCCGTTGATTCTATTTCTTGTGTAATTCAGAATTTGATTTTATCACTATAGCTGGAATTTAATAAATTCATCTTATTCTCTTCCTCATGTACAATATCTCAGTAATGCACTTGTACAAACCAATCAAAAAGTTATGTACCTGGAAGTATAATTTGGCAATGGCATCTGAACAGTAATTGTGTTTGCGATTATGTCTGAAGGGAACTCAGCGCGTATTTTAATAATCACTTCAGCCTACATTTCAGCAAGCAAATAATATACGACTTAAGCACTGGGATAAAGATTTATAGAGCAATTAAGAAATTTCTATAGTTTTTCATCTGACTCAGAAAACGTGTACGCATGAAATTTCACCTTAAGGCGCCCGGCCTCTTCAATTAAGGTATTAACATGAAAAGGAGGCTTGAACTCCTGGGTCATACGGTAATTCATTACTGGAAATTCACCATCTGGTGGAACCTGAAAACAGAACGCAAGTTAGAGAGCAAAATAATATGCTACAAGATGTTTTCTGTAGTAAATTTCTTGAAGCTTACCAGGGACAAAGTTCTATCTGAATCAAAGCTATCCAGACGAACAGACTCATGAAAGTTACAATCATCAAGTATCACCCCTGAACCTGAAGAACTCCTATAATCTGCAACATTTCAAGTGTGATGTTACCAAGGGTTAGACTGTATTACTAGATCGATTCCCAGTTGATGATGGTGTGCCTCAAAGAGGCAGAAAAATGCTACAGGAGTAGCTACATATAATAAAGAATCAGGTTATGACTTATTAGCGAAGCTTGCAAGTGGAGACATGCAGCTTAGTTGACATTTCAAGCATTCTCAACGCCGAATGTCACAGAAATAGGCACCAAGATTTCAAAGAGAGAGACAAAATAGAATATGAAGTTGATTCCTTCCAAATATTATAAGGTTGATTTAAAGGGATGAAACCAGAAGTACTGGAGACATGCAGCTTAGTTGACATTTCAAGCATTCTCAACGCCGAATGTCACAGAAATAGGCACCAAGATTTCAAAGAGAGAGACAAAATAGAATATGAAGTTGATTCCTTCCAAATATTATAAGGTTGATTTAAAGGGATGAAACCAGAAGTACCATATACTGATCTCCCTCCTCTTCCTATGTTTAGGTCTTCATTAAGAGCTAAACGGATTTCTGGATTACCAGAAAGATAGCTCTTCATTTGAATGGTGCCATCAATCTCAGAAGTCAGTATATAGCCCTGTTCAGAAATCAGATAAATTATGGATAATTTCCATCAAGAAAACTAACATTAAGATGCAACTATATATAATAGGACATAACACACAGCATTGATTGGGTGGTTTGATATGGCAAGAAGAAAACATGCCAAGACTTCTGTACTTTTGATATAATAAACTAGAAAAAAGTAACTACTCACGCTTGAACTAAAAGTAACACTGATTTTCTCGATAATGTCCACAAAAATTTCCTCTCTTCTCCGACCCCCAGGATCATTAGCTACAACCGATTTTGTAACTGCAGTTCCAGGCATTCTTTTGTTTCCTTGCTGCATAGCATTATTTCAAGGGGTCAGTCACATATACCAGGAGGGGGAGAAATAAAATCAAGCTTACTGTGAAAATGGCAGCAGGATCGATAGGCTGAAGGCGGGCAGGAGCAACCACAATTGGCTCATTGAATATATAGGATTTCAAAACCTCGGTAGATGTAGTTTGCACGTAACCAAAATCCTAATCAAAAGTGCACGAGTCATATTTAATAAAAAATCAAAATAGGGAAAAGAAACAAAAATAGCTACTATATAGAAGTATACATGCTAATAATGAGAAATAAATCAAGACGAGACTTACAATAACTTCGTCAAGCAACTCATACACGAGCACAAAATTTTTCCTGAATGAATCTTCGTTCAAAACACCAAGATAATCCTTAATAACACGAGCAATCCTTTGTAGAAGCTCCAAAACAAGAGAGGGTGACACATTAACTCTCGTTGTCGCAACAAAATATAGACCAACAACCTTGACATGGAAGTAGTTCACGCCATCCACATTCTATAATCACACAAAACAAGAGTTAGATGAAACCATTACAGCTCAGAACCAAACAGAAAGAATAATACCTACAAAGATAGGTGGCGCCTCTGCATTGCCATCCTCCTTCCAGAACTTGACTTTACGGAAGAAAGTCTCTGTACTACCTTTCGGTACCTCAGCCCGGTCTGCAGCAATAAAACGTTACACGACTTGAAATTTCTAGCGGATTCAACCAAATCGCATAAGCTCAATTCTTCTACTACATTACATACAGAGACTCTAATGGGATTTCTCCGGAAAATTAAAAAACTACGAATTCCAGATATCTAGTGAACAGCAGGATTGCAGAAAATTCATCTTCCCCAACCAATTGAACAGTTCTGTTATATTGTACAGTCTGATTTGGAAATTCAGCTCAACATAAATGTTATCGGATAAGAAATGCTGGAAGATCAAACAGATCAATGAGCATAGAGCAGATTTCAATTGAAAAATCTCACGAAACAGTGACAATAAGTCTCGGCTCTGAAGGAAAAAAGCAAAACAGGAAGAAGCAGAGAGGATCAGATCGAGAGAAAGAGAAATGGAGCTTACAGTCACGGAAGACGATGTTATCTCCTCGCTGAGATAAGACGAAGAATTGGGAAATCATCATCGTCCCTTAGCGGTGGATTCCGACTGTTTCACCGCGAGTTTGGTTGAGTCTACTGATCGCCGATCGGTCTCGTCTGTGTGTAATCTGGTGGTGAGGTGGTTCACGTTTTACCAATTGCCGTCGTTACCGTGAAGCTTCTTCATGAGATGGAAGGTTCTGTGATTTATGATTTCGTGTTCTACTATGGGCCTATATTCGGGCATCAATATGGCCCAAACTGTTGATTTTTATTTGGAACTTTTTTTTAAAGCCGCACAAAATTAAATGTTCAATTTCAATCTGATCAATTTATCAAATTTTACATCACCGCAAATTAAAATATGTATTATAAGCTTTATTTTATTTTTATATATGTATTATGTTATACTGTTTGGATATAAATTATCTTTTCAACAAATTGTGAAATTTTATGTCGCTAAAAATTTCTAACCATTATGTGTTTAAAAGGAATAGAGAGTAGTACTATAGATGATGGTTCCATCTTGGAGGAGAAAGATAAGATCACTGTTTACGATAAATCACAATGTGAGTTCATTTGAAGGGTACACACATAATTTATTTTTGGATAAAACTTTGAGGATTAACCCCACAAGCGACAACGAAGGTCATCTGAAAATAAATTAGCAGTAAAAACTTTCTGAATCGAACAATCGGGAGATCTGCATGAGCGTAGAGGGCTGACAAGATGACCAAGAATGCCAAATAAAAGGTCTAAGAGCTTTCTTTGTCTAAACTCGAGTAGGAAACACAAGATATAACAAATTCTAACAAGCTTCGACAACAAGCCTAAGCTTTTAAACGTGTTAGAAATATATACTTCCTGAACAAAATTACAATTAGTGTTTACATTTATACGACCTTGGGAATCTCTGAGCTCGTCCCCAATCTCTTTTAAACTTTACTATAAGATCCTAAAGACGAAGAACATTGATCTACACCAAAAACTCCCACTTTATGATTTTACACTCACTTTTTACCACCTAACTAATTCTGTCTCTATCACATTCTAAATGCTTATTTGTTTTAGTCTTAGATATCTTAATCTTATACAGATTTTTTGTGCCCAAAACGAATTATCTATATTACTTTCACATGTATCATATATTCATATTATGAGCTGGTAGGTTTTTTTTTTTCTTTTTCTTTTTGACATCATTATGAGATGGTACGTAGCCAACGTATTTTCTCTTTTTAATGTAATTTTTAGTAGCACTTTTGGAAAAATAATAATACAAGATCGGCCATTGATATCACCCTAGTGTAACTGGGGATCATCTCTAGTTAGGGTTAAAACTTAAAAGGGTATAAAAGGCTGATCTAACCCAAAAATAAAAGATAATGATGATGGTGGGATACGAGTGATCTTATCAGGTGTCGCATCTAGCTTAGGTGAAAGACTAAAAAAAAGGGATGAAATATTTAATAGACACCATTTACTGTATATATGTGATAAATCAAAACCAAAAAGGTAGATGAATAGCATCTTACGAATAACAAAGTAACCAAACTTTCCTTCCCATTAGAATTGGTAATTCCTTGTCTATTGAGATTTCTATCATTTATTTTTATTTTTAATATTGGGTCATTTGTATCATTTTATTTGACCTAGCTATAGATAAATATATTAAACTTATACGGAGTAGTATTCACTATTCACGTCATTTAATCTTTATTATGTTTTTTTAATAAATACAAACTAGACTAAAACAGTAAAACTAGGAAACCCGCTACTGTAAATTTACAATTCCACATTATTCCATGACCAAATACAGTACTGGCAGACTAATTGAATTAGAAGGTTAGGTGAATTATTAAAATCACAACGTACTGTAGCAGTCTATTCGCCTGGCAGCTCAGTCAGACAAAACACAAAGTGGGTTTATGTGTATATTTAATGATTTTAGTTTGGGAAAATGACATAAACAAAACAAAAGATATGGCCCATTGATAAGTATAGATCACTGTTTAGCTAAAAAAAAGTAGACTCGTCTTTCCAATCTTGAACACACATACACAGTCACCATCTCTCTCTCTCTTTCTCTCTCACTCACACATTAGGGGATAAAAAAGCTACCAGAAAAACCTTTTTTTATCTTCTCACGAATTTAAAAAGTGGGTGCTGAGATTGCAAAACCTAATCCAAGATCCTCCTACTCAAAGAAAGGTAAAAGCTGTGAATCTGTGTTCTTTCTTCTTAAGCAAAGTGTTTGATGGATTCATCTAGTCCTGCTCATTCGTTTGCTTCTCATGGTTTCTGGATCTGATCTCTCTTTCTCCCTCTCTCTCTACCCAGCTAGGGTTTCTTGAGAATATCATATAAACCCTCTTTAGCTAACCAATGTTCCACTTGGTTTCTTTCTTTGTTCTTTGTCTAAATGGTGTTATGGGTAGGCAAGATTCAAGAACAGTAGTGAAAGAGATCTGGTAAAATGGCGAGAGAGAAGATAAGGATAAAGAAGATTGATAACATAACAGCGAGACAAGTTACTTTCTCTAAGAGAAGAAGAGGAATCTTTAAGAAAGCCGATGAACTTTCAGTTCTTTGCGATGCTGATGTTGCTCTCATCATCTTCTCTGCCACTGGAAAGCTCTTCGAGTTCTCTAGCTCAAGGTATCTACTTTCTTTTTATTAGTAGTCGTCTTAATTTTTTCAATACATGTTTGTATTATAGAGAATATGGTTGGGGATAATATATTAAGATATGTATTTAAATTTCTTGTTTACTTTCTAAAGTTAATTATCCTTAGGCTTGGAGATCTTATGTACGAAATCGACTCAGCTTTTCTGCATAATGTGAAGACATAAATTATTGTACTAGCTCTCATTCCTTTTTTTGTCCCGAATAAAATATAGGATTTATGTTTCTGTTTATCACTTATGTTCTAACACATTATGTAATTAATTGCGTTTAACATTTCTGAAATAATTATGGGTTATTAACTTTGAATTTGTCAATCATTTTCATTTAGACTCATGGTTAAGATTTCTATACTCGGAGAGATGAGAGCAGAATATTATAGTGTGATTTTTGTTAATTATGGAAGCATATGTATATATGGATACATAGTACTTACCACAATTAGAATGAATTTCTTTTCCTTTTTTAATATTTGACTTTATGTATTACAAATGTCTTTGACACTGTCACTTAGGTATGATTGGGGATTAAGTCTTAACCACTCGTTTATAGTAGTAGTTTTTCTTGGGGAGCATTACCATAATTGGGAACGGAGTCATCTAATAAATATTGTCTGCATCATGATGGGTACTTATGATTACTTTTTCTTTATTATGACAAAAACAAAAGGCTTCTAGTGTATCACTTAATTAATAAATTTACAAATGTATATATGGACGAAGGAAAGGTTCATATGAAAGATGGATTGTTTGTTGAAACGTGTAGAATGAGAGACATATTGGGAAGGTATAGTCTTCATGCAAGTAACATCAACAAATTGATGGATCCACCTTCTACTCATCTCCAGGTATTCTCAAAATCACTCACTCTTCTCCTTTTTTTTTTTTTTTAATAGAATGTAAAATTTATTCAAAATGATACTTCTTTACAATGAATGCAGCTTGTTTAAAGAATTTCTATGACTATTTTTTGAAAGATAGAGAGGTTTACAAGAATAGTTGATTATCTCGTGGCTAACCATCCCACTTTTTTCTTTTGACCAAACCCTTCTCTTTTTATCAAACCCTGTTCTCTATAATATTCTCCACTATTCACTTGTTAGGCGTTTTTGTTCTATTTTTTTTAGGTGTACGTCTAAATATAGAAACATAACGTGGCATAGAATCATTAATCTTGAAGCATCTAGTTAATTAGTTTTACATATCAATAGCAGAATCCTGAAAATGTTGACTTTGCATCTAGCAGCTTGAGAATTGTAACCTCTCCAGACTAAGTAAGGAAGTCGAAGACAAAACCAAGCAGCTACGGTATGGCTCCATTTATATGTAATTTTTATATAGCTGTAAGAGATATACTATTTCATGTTTGTGGTTTTTATGTTTTGACAATGATGTGTGAATGTTTTTTTTTTTTTTCACCAAATGATGTGTGAATGTTATTTATATAGGTTATAGAATCTGTATCATGGAAAAAGGTCATTTCATCATGTGTAGGTTCGTCTTGTTCTGGTGTGTGTCTTGGAAATTGATGTTTTGTTTGTAGATTTTAATTAAGAGCTACTTCTAAAGTTTACAAGAGTTTTGTAGTTTTCAAATATGGTCATTATTCTCATTTTTATTTAATTATCAACATTATCTAGCATAGGTAGATAATATTTTTGTTTGGTAATTATTTCTTAAAGCTGGGTCCAAAACAAGTCTGTAAGTTATTTTGGTAGAAATGAGTGTACGTATATGATGAAGTATTCTCATAAATTTGAAGTGATTATTATGTTGTATTAATTAAACGTAAAACAGGAAACTGAGAGGAGAGGATCTTGATGGATTGAACTTAGAAGAATTGCAGCGGCTAGAGAAACTGCTTGAATCCGGACTTAGCCGTGTCTCTGAAAAGAAGGTTTACTACTATACATAAACTAATTAATATCATGCATATTTCCATAACGTGGCATGTAATATATAAAGTTTGACACTAGTTGTTTTTGGTAATTATTAATAGGGCGAGTGTGTGATGAGCCAGATTTCTTCACTTGAGAAACGGGTTAGTACAT
Source organism: Arabidopsis thaliana x Arabidopsis arenosa (assembly GCA_019202795.1). Lineage (NCBI taxonomy): Eukaryota > Viridiplantae > Streptophyta > Magnoliopsida > Brassicales > Brassicaceae > Arabidopsis > Arabidopsis thaliana x Arabidopsis arenosa. Next base: position 6,691,562 of record CM032924.1, read on the forward strand.
ACAATTCGTATAACTAATGGAAATGATAAGCCTATCTATAGCTTGTGACTCTTTCTTAATAAGTGAAACAGGGATCGGAATTGGTTGATGAAAATAAGAGACTGAGGGATAAAGTATGTCTCTAAACCCTTATAGAAATCATGTAATAACCTTAATCTGTTTTTTTGTTCTTCTATATAAAATAAAATATGATGAGGGAACGTATATTATATATCGGCAGCTAGAGACGTTGGAAAGGGCTAAACTGATTACGTTTAAGGAGGCTTTGGAGACAGAGTCGGTGACCACAAATGTGTCAAGCTACGACAGTGGAGCTCCCCTTGAGGATGACTCCGACACTTCCCTGAAGCTTGGGTATAATTTATTTAACTGAACATATTTCAAACTTTTTATTGACATTTTGTATGTGGATGTTACTAATTTTTTGTTGGTTAGGCTTCCATATTGGGAATGAATCTGAGAGAGAGAAAGATCCAGCAGAGTTGACTTCGATGGAAGCCCACAAAATATTAAGTCTACCTTTTCCCTTTCTTTCCTTTGAAATAAGTGTTGAAAAAAAATTGAGATGGGAAGAATGAATTCTCATTGCATTGCAGAGAAGCAAGTTTCAGACATTGTACGTGTTATTGGTTTTTATAACTGTTTTGCACCAAAGGGAAAACAATGGATCTTATATTGTTCGTATTCTTTTTTTTTATCCCCATTTTTGTTTTCATTCATAATGTAGGAAGCAAAATATTTTTCAATGTTGCACTAATTTTATCTACAGTTTTACATTTTACACTCCATGATTTCCATATATCTGATCCTAGGAATGATACATATATATATTTTAATGTCTCTCGAAATGTAACATGCGTTGGCTTAGTTTTTCAGGGTGAAGAAATAAGGAAAGTAATTAAGAGATTAAAAGTTGTAAAAACTAGAGCCCTGAAATGCTTGAGCAAACGAGAAAAGAGTTTGAGGAAATAAGCAAAAAACTGGATTGGAGCACAAATCATCCGTGCCCTACATCATGGAATCAGTCAGTCAATCAGACATAATTTCTTTGGTGAAGAGCCAAGAGGATGCTACTTCACGCAATCACACAATACGAATATCAAGTTATCAACATACATAAATTCTAGATTTTCTATCTATATTAATATTCCTTTGAACAATCACGCGAGCAAGGAAAAAAATCCGGTTAAAATTTTCTCGTCATATATATGCAATGGAACGTTAAGATTTGAAACTGCCAAGTGCCAAATATAGGTCCGCTTAACATGCAAAGTATTACCGACTGCATGAAAACTAATCAAATTATGTATAGATAATCCAATCAATGATTCAGTGGCAATGAATATGAAAGCGCATAATAAAAAAAAAGGATAGGTCCAACTATGTGATTCTTTTCATTAACTACAAATCTACAATGAAACATATAATTAAGATCATATGTATTTGGTTAATTACTTGGTTCATCTTACATAGTGAAATACCCAATCCGGTTTATCGGTTTTGACAAAATTTACTCGGTTTACTTAACAGGATACATATGATCTTATAAAACAATTAATATAATATTAGAGAGGGGAACAAAGCTGTAGATTTCTACAACTATGTTTTCGTCAAATCTCGATTCGTATAAACCTAAGAGTTTCCATTTCTGATATAGCCGAAAAGAAAACTCCTTAGCTTCACTCTTTAGAAAACTTTTTTGCGTGGCCAGAAATATGTATTCACGTTCAAGGAAACACACATTTATGCCTAAGCAAATGGGTAACGTCCTGTCTGCCACTTTTGAGAAACCTTACAAATCACCAAAAAAGTTTTTCATGTGCATTTTACTAAACTATATATAGAGTTGTGTAAGAAGCAATTACTAAAAACTCAATGAAATAAGGTGATCTATATTGTGAAATTATTAAGTTTTCCCAAACCTTTTCTTATGCACTACAAAATTTCAAAAGGTTTTCAAGTCGGATTAGGATTTTTTAACCTAAAAATATTCCTGTGTCGTCGGTTTTCTCACTTTTCGATGTACATGCATAATTGATCTATTAGAATTGTTTGTCCCACATCGAAACTTGAGAGATTTATAGACTATTATATAAGTGTTTAGCAATCCTTTACTTTTTTTAGAATTTGAGAAGGAGTTAGTCCAAACTTTCTAACATTGCTTTTGATTCCATATTAGAAAGTGTGAGTCCATCTCCTCCCAAAACCCTAGAACAATAGGGGAGATCATTATAACACATTATATACTAATTCACAAATCTCTCAAATTTCGATGTGGGACAACAATTCTAATATCCCGTCTCTCGCTACGACCTCATCCTTAGGATCAAAGGTATACATATGAGATGTGAGATTAGCGGGTGAATCCTACATTTGAGAAATTAGAACCTAGGATTTGCTACCATATTAGAAGATTTTAATCTGAATATAACTTTTTTTTCTTCCAAATATTTGTTTTTGCAAAAAGAAAAAAATGAATATTTGGAATTGCTGACGTCACATCTCCCTCAGGAGACTCCCCCGGAAGTATCAACTGTCGTTGTGTTCCGTAGATCTCTGTTACCAGTTTCCATCAGATTTCAACAAAGTGGAGTTTCGGATCAAAAACATGCTCTGTATGAAGAGATACGCGGACAAAGTTTGGTCCTTTATTCGTTCGTCGCTGAGTTTAGAATAAGGGTTGTCTTCATCGTTCGACTCTTATTGTTGAAATCGATGCTCCAAATGAAGCAGCCATTACAGAACCTTAATCAGTCGCAGAGGACAGCCTTAGCTGGTGTTTTCGTGCTCCTTCTCCCGATTCTCTCTCCGAATCTCTTCCGCCCTCTTGGTCGCGCCTCTCCTTCCCTCTTCTCCGTCAGTTTTCTCTCTCTCTGTCTCCGATGATTTATTTGGGGAACCAATATTACTCTGTTGGTGTCTTCGATTTCATATAATTGAGATTGTGAAGCTGAAGAATTAGTGTGGCATTTGCAGGAATGGAATGCCCCAAGGCCTAGACATTTGCGCCTACTCCAAGGCGCTCTTGATCGACAAATTGTAAGCGGCTTTAGCTCTGTTTATTGGATGTATCTACTATGTTCCTCTAAACCTTTTCTTCTCCCTCGAACCAATGTGTAGTCGATCAGACAACAGGTTGAGTTATGGTCTCCCTTGGCAGATCAAGGTTGGAAGCCTTGCACTGAATCCTATAGAGGCGTTCGTAAGTTTCCAAAGATAAAGCTTTTTCCTTCTTTCATCGTTTACTTTTCATGTGCCCTGAAAAGTTTGTATTTTGATTGATGGGTTTGTCACTCTTACAGCCTTGCCGGAGAAGTCTCATGGATTTCTTCAGGTGTTCCTTGACGGCGGACTAAATCAACAAAGAATGGGAGTGAGTAGAAATCTTGTTTGTTATAAGAATTTCCGTCAATTTTTATAGATTTTTATGGTGGTTTCGCTTCTGACTCTTCTGGTTGTTTCTGCAGATATGTGATGCTGTTGCTGTTGCTAAGATAATGAACGTTACACTCGTGATTCCACGCCTTGAAGTAAATCCTGTTTGGCAAGATTCAAGGTACTCTACTATGAAACTTAAGTTACCGGTTGCTTGATGAATTTGGTGATTCATGCTTTGGCATTTCTTTGCAGTGCCTTCACAGATATATTTGATTTGGATCACTTTATAAGTGTCCTTAAAGACGAGGTTCAGATTGTTCGGGAGCTTCCAATACAGTATGCCTGGAGCACTCGTGATTATTACGCCACAGGTATTCGAGCTACTAGGATAAAGACTGCTCCTGTTCACGCTTCAGCAGAGTGGTATTTGGAGAATGTCTTACCTGTTATACAGAGGTTTGTGCTTTCTTAACCCAGTGATCGTTTCAGATAAACAACTGCATTGTAAAGTCCTGGAAATTTTGATACTACATATGATTTGAAATGCTTTATAGACAAAATTAAGGGGTGTTCGATGTAGATGTTTTTCTGTCAAGTCACGATTTTTTGTTTTGGCTATCTGAGGAACTAGATGTTTCTGTAGTTCAGTGCATTGTTACTCATATGAATCATCCACTCCGTTCTGCAGTTATGGCATTGCTGCTGTTGCTCCATTCTCTCACCGTTTGGCATTTGACAATTTGCCTGAAAGTATACAGCGGTTACGCTGTAAAGTAAATTTTGAAGCATTAAATTTTGTTCCGCATATTCGGGAGCTAGGGGACGCTCTTGTGCATCGGCTCAGATATCTTCCTTCCAGCTCTCAAACATCAGGAACTATGGATCCGACAGACGGAATAAACACCATTGTAAAAGCTGGTGCTGGAAAGTTTGCCGTGCTTCATCTTCGTTTCGATAAGGTGTGGTCTTGATTCTCAAAATGTGCCCATTTTTTGGCAGTAATTTCTAGTTCTGACATAGCTTTGTACTTTCTTTCAGGATATGGCTGCTCATTCAGGCTGTGACTTTGAAGGTGGCAAAGCAGAAAAACTGGCGCTTGCAAAATACCGCCAGGTGATCTGGCAAGGACGGGTCTTAAATTCCCAGTTCACAGATGAGGAGCTAAGAAACAAAGGGCGCTGCCCGTTGACACCAGAAGAGATTGGTTTACTGCTTTCAGCTTTGGGTTTCAGTAACAATACCCGTCTCTATCTAGCTTCACACCAGGTTTACGGAGGAGAGGCAAGAATCTCGACCCTGCGTAAACTGTTCCCTGGGATTGAAAACAAGAAAAGCCTAGCCTCCACAGAGGAACTAGCTGATGTAGAAGGGAAAGCTTCTCTAATGGCTGCAGTCGATTATTACGTGAGTATGAAGAGCGACATCTTCATCTCAGCATCTCCCGGGAACATGCACAACGCATTGCTGGCACATAGAGCCTACTTGAATCTTAAAACCATAAGACCCAACATGATACTGTTAGGACAGGTTTTCGTGAACAAGAGCTTAGATTGGTCAGAGTTTGAAGGCGCAGTAGTGAATGGGCACAAGAACAGGCAAGGCCAGCTTCGTCTACGCAAACAGAAACAGTCTATTTACACTTATCCAGCTCCTGATTGCATGTGTAAAGCAGCTTAGTTTTCCCCTTTTTATTGTCCCAAATCTTTTGTTGATTCATTTTTTTTTTTAATATACAGTTTTCATGTACTCGATGATTAGTAAATTAATAGTTGCGGAAATCATATTGTATATCCAGTTAACTCCAGTTTAGTAGTCTTCAAAAAAGCTAATCTTGTAAAATGTTGAATTTTATGAAGAGAAAAAAAAAACTTTGTTATAAGATTTTTTCTGATTTGATTAAAATTGAATTTACTTATTGACAAACGGCCAATTCCCCCCCCCAAACTTAGTTACTTTATCGGATTCATACACATAACTTTGAGTTGTGCTTATAACTACGTGAACTTAACTAAATTTTGAATTTTCTACACGAACATTCCAAATCCGGTCAAAACCATCAAATCGATAAACGGGGTTAGTATTCCGTTACCTGATGCTGACTAGGATGCCACGTAAGCGTTTCATTTAAATTATAAAAAAAAATCCATGGGACGAGATTCGAACCCAGGACCCTTGCTAAGGGGTAGGCTCAATACCAGTTATGCTATCACAATTTTCGTCGTAGACATAACAGACGCAGATATATATATATATATAACGCATACAGATCTCAAAAACTAATATGTTCAATTTTACTCAACTCATATTATTCATCCAATTCATCGTTTCCGAATCAATTTAATGTAAATTTGATCGTAAAAAAAAAAAAAAAAAAAAAAACAAAGTAATATTAGCAAACGAACCAAATTAATTTAGCAAACCCTAAAAAAGAAAAAGAAGTAAAGAAATATCATCTTGTTCTTCGGCGACTCAATTAATAACTTGAAAGTAAACCCAGAATTTACCCACAAAATTAGATGAGAAAGCCCAGAAAATAGAGATTGCGGCGGAATTGATTAAGGAGTTGATGATGGTTTGAGAACAAATTGGTGAAGGAGTCTAAGAGACAAATTAGGTGAATTTCAGAAATCTAATTCAAAATTATGAAGGAGATTGTTTTCAAATTCAAAATCATCATTCGTTGGAGAGATGAATCTTCTATATGACAGAAGAAGAATGAAACAATGCTTAAATTGAACGTAGGTGAATGGAAGACAGAAGACAAATTGACCTTTTTTGTTTGGGTATATATATATATATATACATGTTTTATTGTATGACGAAAATTGTGTTAGCGTAAATGGTTATGAGCTTACTTATCCTTAGCAAAGGTCATGGGTTCAAATCCCGTCCCATGGATTTTTTTTAATAATTTAAATGTAACGACGCTTACGTGGCATCCTAGTCAGCATCAGTTAACGGAATACTTAACACCGTTTGTCGATTTGATGGTTTTTACTGGATTTGGAATGTTCGTGTAGGAAATTCAAAATTTAGGTAAGTTCACGTAGTTATAAGCACAACTTATGTGTATGAATCCGATAAAGTAACTAAGTTTGGGGGGAATTGGCCGTTTTCCCGGTAAAATAAAAGTCAAATAAGAAAAGGAGAGAAGGACCCACTCAGATTCAATGCCCCACCACCGATAACTCAATTACCCCTCTCTTTGGTTCTGCAACTCTGAGAGAGAGCCAAGCCATCGTCCTCTTCCTCTTCTTCGATCTCTCCTGAATCCTCAAACCCTGGAGAGAGAGTGTGACGGGGAAGAAGATGACCTCTGCTTTGTATGCTTCCGATTTGTTTAAGCAGCTCAAGTCAATCATAGGGACCGATTCGATATCGGACGATGTTGTACTTGTGATTGCAACCACGTCTTTGGCACTAGTAGCTGGGTTTGTGGTGTTGTTATGGAGGAAAACGACGGCGGATCGGAGCCAGGAGCTGAAGCCTTTGATGATCCCTAAGTCTCTTATGGCTAAAGATGAGGACGATGATTTGGATTTGGGATCCGGGAAGACCAGAGTCTCTATCTTCTTCGGTACACAGACTGGAACAGCTGAGGGATTTGCTAAGGTACTGTGACCACTCTAAAAAATTTGAATTTGAAGTATGGATCCATGTTCTCGTGATTATTCAAAGATTGGTCTTTTATGAGTCGGGTCATTTCAGAATCAATTTCATTTTCTTTTATAGGCATTATCAGAAGAAATCAAAGCTAGATATGAAAAAGCAGCAGTCAAAGTCATTGACTTGGTATGATTAAACTACTTTACATTATGATTCTATTCACTATTTGTAGTTTAAACTTTAAACTACTTTTATTGAATTTTTCGTTTGCTGGTTATTGGTTTACTTAGGATGACTATGCTGCTGATGATGACCAATATGAAGAGAAACTGAAGAAGGAAACTTTGGCATTTTTTTGTGTTGCTACGTAAGAACTATCCGATTTAATTATGATTTCGTTTACTTTTTGCCCTTCAATAGTATGTTGGATTCATTTATTTGATAACATGTTTAGTTATGGAGACGGAGAGCCTACTGACAATGCTGCCAGATTTTACAAATGGTTTACGGAGGTTTGTAGTCTCAATGCGATATATCAAATCAAAATGTTGTTTTCCTTTGATTTGATATGCTCTGTGTAGCTTTTTTTTACTGAGGTTTGTAGTGGATCAATTCTCTGTGTTTTATGTTTCCAGGAAAATGAACGGGAGATAAGGCTTCAACAACTAGCATATGGTGTGTTTGCTCTTGGTAATCGCCAATATGAACATTTTAATAAGGTAGTTTGATGAGAAATTGTTTCTGTCTATCTTATTCATTTTCTTCTGACCTTATCTGATGGTAATTTTCTTGGAGCAGATCGGGATTGTTCTTGATGAAGAGCTTTGTAAGAAAGGTACATGAGTATGTTTACATAACTTGTAAGTCCTAGGCAATGCTAGATACTGGAAAGAGATGACCGTCAGAGATATTTGCTCTATGATAATGCTGAATGTTTTCTCTTTCCTGTTTGGCAACATGGATGCGATTTCCTAGTCACTTTGATGCATGAGAGAAAACGTAACTGGTATTATCACATTCGATGCAGGTGCAAAGCGTCTTATTCAAGTCGGTCTAGGAGATGATGATCAGAGCATTGAGGATGATTTTAATGCCTGGTTTGTTTCTGATTCTCTGTCTTTTGTTGGCTCCTTTGGTAGACTTTCTCTAGTCCTTCTACTCTATTGCTATAGAAAGGGAAGCTACAGAGTTGATTTGGTTAATTTTGTTTTCTGCATGGGTCTCCATGCTGTATTATTCATGCTTTTTTGTGGTTTGCAGGAAAGATTCGCTATGGTCTGAGCTAGACAAGCTCCTCAAAGACGAGGATGATAAAAGTGTGGCAACTCCTTATACAGCTGTTATTCCTGAATACCGGCTGGTGATTCATGATCCTAGTTTTACAACTGAAAAATCAATGGACTTAAATGTGGCCAACGGAAATAGTGCTATTGACATTCATCATCCCTGCAGGTATATGAAGATGCATGTAATAAATACTGGAGCATAGTATTACGGTTTCGGTTGCATTCTAAAAATTGTTTGTTTTTCCAAACAGAGTTGATGTTGCTGTGCAGAAGGAGCTTCACACACATGAATCTGATCGGTCTTGCATTCATCTCGAGTTCGACATATCCAGGACGGGTATTACGTAAGCATCCAACTCTAACTTAATTTATTACCTCCTGCCCTTGGATTAGTTACATGGCAGTCCAGTTATCTCAACTTACATAGAGTCTTTGTTTTTATATGATTATTAGAGAGAACTGGGAAATTTTGCTATAAATTCATATTTTCTTACAGCTAGTAGATCTTTCTCTTCAGTTTTATTACAAAGATTATAGGTGATTAAATATCAGTCACATTGGGTCATGTGAAAGAAAACCTTCACATTGAATATTTTTAGTATTGGTTTCTGCGATAATATTCGTTTCTGTGTGTGCTTCTATATTGACATGTTGATTTTGATGGTTTAGTCAACAGTTGATTGTCCTGTAAAAGGTTCATCGTTAGAAAACCGTGTATAAAAACTGTGGCATTTCTTTGCAGATATGAAACAGGTGACCATGTAGGTGTATATGCTGAAAATCATGTTGAAATAGTTGAAGAAGCTGGAAAATTGCTTGGCCACTCTCTAGATTTAGTATTTTCCATACATGCTGACAAGGAAGATGGCTCCCCATTGGGAAGCGCAGTGCCGCCTCCATTCCCTGGTCCATGCACACTTGGGACTGGTTTGGCAAGATACGCAGACCTTTTGAACCCTCCTCGGAAGGTGAACATCTTTTTGTTTTGAGATTAGCCTCACATAGTTTTTTCTGGTTGCTTTGGTCTTTGCTTGTTCCCAAATATCTAACTTGTTTTTTTTTTGGTTTCAGTCTGCGTTAGTTGCCTTGGCGGCCTATGCCACTGAACCAAGTGAAGCCACAAAACTTAAACATCTGACATCACCTGATGGAAAGGTTCTGAAATCATTGGTGTATGTATTTTTTTCGTGATTTTAAGTTTTCATTAGTTAACACCATAGGTTTCTTTATTGTAGGATGAATACTCACAGTGGATTGTTGCAAGTCAGAGAAGTCTTTTAGAGGTGATGGCTGCTTTTCCATCTGCAAAACCCCCACTAGGTGTATTTTTTGCTGCAATAGCTCCTCGTCTACAACCTCGCTACTACTCCATCTCATCCTCGCCAAGGTGATTTATTTCTTTTTGAGATATATGTTGTGGCAGAAGGAAAACTATTCTTGAGCGTCTCTGTCATTCAAAATCTCTCTTTTATCTTTTTTTACAATACAGATTGGCGCCAAGTAGAGTTCATGTTACATCCGCACTAGTATATGGTCCAACTCCTACTGGTAGAATCCACAAGGGTGTGTGTTCGACGTGGATGAAGGTATTTCTTACCTTCTTTTTTACTATCTGCCAATTCACTGTTTCTTTTCTTTCTTTTTAATAGTTTTAAAAAATTCAGAATGCAGTTCCTGCGGAGAAAAGTAATGAATGTAGTGGAGCTCCAATCTTTATTCGAGCATCTAATTTCAAATTACCATCCAACCCTTCAACTCCAATCGTTATGGTGGGACCTGGGACTGGCCTGGCACCTTTTAGAGGGTTTCTGCAGGAAAGGATGGCACTAAAAGAAGATGGAGAAGAACTCGGTTCATCTTTGCTCTTCTTTGGGTGTAGAAATCGACGGATGGTAAGACTTTTACAATTGATGCAACTTCTTCATTTGCAGTGTCACCATATTGAGCTGCTTATATGTATGTTGCAGGATTTTATATACGAGGATGAGCTCAATAATTTTGTTGATCAAGGCGTAATATCTGAGCTCATCGTGGCATTCTCCCGTGAAGGAGCTCAGAAGGAGTATGTTCAACATAAGATGATGGAGAAGGTAAGTATATCGAGGGATGCATCATGCTTTGGGAAAAGGAATGTCACATAATCTCCTTAATTTTGCATTTCATCTGTGTTCAGGCAGCACAAGTTTGGAATCTAATAAAGGAAGAAGGATATCTCTATGTATGTGGTGATGCTAAAGGCATGGCGAGGGATGTCCACCGAACTCTACATACCATTGTTCAGGAGCAGGTATGACTGAGCATTGAGATGAAATTTAGGTATTAACTTTGGTTTACTTCCTTAGAAGTTCGATATCCAACTATTTTTATCTTTACAAATTTTCAGGAAGGTGTGAGTTCGTCAGAGGCAGAGGCTATAGTTAAGAAACTTCAAACTGAAGGAAGATACCTCAGAGATGTCTGGTGATTGATGATGATTTATTGGTATTCTCTACTTTTTAAAGCTTTCTTGGTACGAAGACTGTTCTTACCATTTAGATATTTATTTGTTTATTTTCCTTCGTCTCCCTTCTTTTCTTGCTTATTATAGTCAAACATGAATGGTTTGTCAAAGTTGTCTTTGTATGAACAAAAGTATAAACTATCAAATAAATCTGGAGAGTTATAAAATTGAGAGAAGATTTCAGCATCATGCTTTCTATTGTCAATGGTGGAGCATTGTGAATCAGTGACACCAAACAAGAACGATCTCAAGGTAGCCTCGACCTTTTTATTAACTAATGGTTTGGCTAAGAACTAAATGTATATATCATTCTATAAAAAATGTTGTCTTGAGTAGTGATGTCAATAGTCATCGATTCACACTAATTTTTTTGTTGGGATTCCCATCAAAATCAATCTAAGAGACTATTAATTGCATTGCAAATCAATATCAACTTTTTAATGTGATTCATAGAGCAAATCAGACATGCCCAAAACTACAAATTTAATGAGTGTTTGGTAAACCATTAATTTTTCACTCGATCCATGCAAATGATTCAAGCCTTGCCATGCTAATCTTCTTTGTATCGTTCCAATTTTATCAGATGGACCCAATGGGACAAATGATCCAATCTTGATAGTTGTAAACTTTATTAAGGAGTAGAAAATAGAAGAATCCATCACATTGTAAGCTTTGGATCGATGGTTTGATGCGATAAAAAGTGACAGGAAAAGTAAATAATCATAACACTTTATTGATTGGCTTACCAACAATTCGATAATGAAAACCATCACCGGTACAAGAAGGGTCAAAGAGAATCGAATATGCAAATGAAATTACAAAGATTAAATAGCAGCATTTATGAATAGAAGTTGTACCACAAGAACAAGATACAACAAAGTTACATAATCATATTAGTCACCTCCTCCTTGAGTTTTGCAAGGCCTTCTTCGGGCATCACTACACTTACAATCCTTGCAAAGTTTTGTTTGGGATAAACCAAAACAACACCTTTGTCCCCAACCCCATGAATCGTGTAGTTTACGAAATCTGGCTTCCCCCCTTTGATCTCAATTTCATACATATCTATCATGTCAAGATTCACAAACGTTAAATTTGCACCGTACGTGAAAAAATCTGAAGACCCTTTATCTTCTTCTATCATCCTCTTGATCACACCGTTTTCTTCTCTTTTTTCACCTGCGATCAGGGCAGCTAGTTCGGATATCCCAATCATTTCGTCATTCTTTTCCACTATGCTTATTACCAAGTCGTCATTCCAACAGGTTGAAGACTTTTTACGGTCACAAATTGTTATAACATTCGTGTTTGTTTTGCCGCGGATATTCAGTAGGGCCTTCCATATCAATGCATACAAAATATCAACCTCCGAGAAAGGTTGGTCTCGCGTGGTGTACTTGGCCATCAAACGATCAATCTGGTTGACGCTAAAATTAAAAATGTATCTTCCCATCTTGCATTTATTGGTAAGTAACCAATACTGACCAACCGATTCTATCTTTTCAATGGAAATAGCTTCACCATTATGAGCATGAGAGATCAGTTCGGGGGTTTCCGGGTAAACCAGTTTTGTTGGGCCATGACCCGACACCAGCTGTCCAAGTGTTTTCATGAAAGTTGCTGCTGAAAACAAATCTCCTAGAACATGGGCCCAACTCAACCCAATAGAGAGACCACCACATTTAAACTGAGTTATCTGTAAAACGAATTTCAAAGGAAAAATATTTAAGCATTTTAAGTGATTTATGTTAAAATAGCAAATCCTAGGCATTCAATCATATAGTTTAGCTTGATATGAACAACAACAAAAAAAAATGAAAAAAAAAACTTCTAGCCTGATTATATAGCAAAGAATCAATTTCACGTGTAAAAGAGATTTTTTTCCCTCAAGTTCCACAATTATATCAATTATTCATTTCATAACTGAAAGACTTTGAAATGAATGATTGATAGTAACTACGAAAGATTTGCTTATTATATATTCTCCTGCATGTGAACTTAAATGATCCATTAAACTAAAATTTGTGTATGTATATACCTGGATGAAAACAAGTGGAGAGAAGGTAAGATCAGGACCAAGAACGTGATCGTAGACAAGGAACCGGTGGTCAATGGAACGGTCGTCCAAGTCGAGCCACTTCTCCACTGTGAACTCTTCGACGTTGGCCTCGACGATGCGCATGCCACTGTCATTGCAGCGAATGTAAGGTATGGCAGGAGCTGAAGGATCGTTGTCGGACATCCGGATCCGACCTGAGACGTGGTGATAAGACTGTAGTAGAGTAAACATGGTGTTCTTCAAGTCGGCGACGGTGAAGTCACGTGTACCCTTGAAGAAGTAGACAGCTCGGACGTAGTGGAGCTTCATGGCTAAGTCCATGGGTGTGAACAGTCGTGGCTTGTTCTCGCCTACCACAGAAGCAGGCACTACCGAAGATAGTCTGACACTAGTCACTGGGCTTCCCTCCATTTTTTCTTTCTGAGGGAGCTGATATGTGTAGCTTATAGGCTTAAATGGGATGTGTTATATAAGAATTGAGTTTCGAAAGAAAGCTGAGTTCAGAATAGGTATGGGTATCACTGAATTAAGACAGTTGGGACAACAGTTTTTGTGACGGCAACATTAATTGTAGGTGGGATTTGGGTGTTTAGCAACTATAGGGTTGGACAGTTGAATGATCAGATTCAGATCCATCCAACAACAAGCACCCTTTATTACATCCACGGATCCACCTGGTCCTATTGGCTTCAAGCAATAAACGCACATGTACGTGTCGTAGCCAACTAGAATTGTTCAATTCGGATTCACAACATACTGGAGTATCATATTACTTTTACTTAAGAAGTTACTCGAATCAAAGAAAAAACAGATACGGTTTCCTGGTAACATTGTTTCTAGTTCTACCGGCCAAAATAATATAAATATGAATGCGGTTCATTTCCATCTCAAACACAATCACGAAACAAAATTTTCTGATAATAATTTTACAAAATTGTAGAATAACTAAATCTTGAACCAAAAAAAAAAAACACTAAATATTTTAGTGGAGAACACCTCTACTGGCAACCATTCTATTACAAATCTGGCCCTCCAAGATGATCATCATTCGCTGTTGTGTCTTGTTAAGAAAATAAACACTAGTCATTGAACAATACCTTGTTTGAAATTGTAACCAATGATCTTTCCGGATATCCTGATCGTACTCCAGATGCTTGGATTTGGTGTATATCACTAGGCCAATTGTCTTGATCATCTGCTTGACTCATCACATGTAGCCTCATCTAGAGATGCAGCGAGGTACTCAGCAAGGCTCTGCTGATTATTGCTAGGTTTGTGGGAAGCTTCTGAGGTCACAGATGTTTTTGGTGCTATAGAATTGGGAAGCCAGGCTTGACCTGTTGAGTTGCTGCTGGAAGCATCTGAGCAACTCTTCCATATGACTGGCTTAAGATGCTTCCATGGATCATCAGCCATGGAATTGGAGTAATATCGTTCTGCCCCTAGTTCCATAGGTCTTCTTCCTCCATCTCTACCAAAGCTTGTGTTCATACCGCGTCCTCGACTTCTGCCTCTTCCTGAGTTAGGATATGTGTTTCCAACCCAGTTAGAATTTTGTCGTCCGTAGTGGGAAAATTGTGGAGCGGTATTGTTGTAGCTGCCTCGACCACCAAATCTATTATTCCCCATGTCTGGAGTTTCTTGAGAGAATGGAAAAGGGCGAGGTACCCATTGAGGTGGACCTAAATGGTTAACTGGTGGAGGCCTTAAGTTGTTATTCCAACCGGCAGGTGAACCTCTGTATGAGGGTGAAAGATGTGACATCCCTCTTGGTTCATAATGAGCTGCTTGAAAGCCGCCCTGATTGGTATGTGCCTGATACTCACTACCTAACGACCCTGTTTAAAATTATATACATTAATGCAAGGATCAGAACAGGATTACTGTTCATTGCAAGACGCAGGACACAAACATAAACGAAATCCATAAGTGATGTGATTATAATACTGCCAATTCCTAGAAGGAGATACATAAAAAGATATATCAAATTAAGGTAGCTAAAGCTAATAAGTTCAGAGCCTAATCCCTGCTAGAACAGAGGCAAATTTCTTCCTTCATTGATCTTGATTTATCGATTATCATCAAGAACACATGACTAAACACCAAACAAAGAACAAAAATATCCTATAGATTTGTTGAAGAGATCCACCTAACTCTCGGAAAGCTCAACAACCAAATACCAAAAGTTAATTCCTAAATATGTTCAATCCTATACTTATACTCACCAAGGACCAACTAACACACTGTAAGTTAAACTGACATGGTATCAGGCAATTCAGTGGACTACTTTCTTTGGCCTCACAAGAATATAGCCAAACTGAAAATTAAGACAGAATCATTGACTATCAAGGCAGAAACAAGCACCTGGAGGAACTGATGGCGGAAACTGCGGCGGTACAGGAGAGCTTGCTTGATGACTAGGAGATGAGATGTATTGTTGCTTAGGGGTCTTGTTTTTCTTGAAACTAGAATAAGCAGACATTGGGTCGGTATAATAATCAAACCTTGATGTTTCAAATGAATCCTGGTGGTGAGTGGATGTCTCTGCCAAGGGATTGGAGAGGTGACCTGTGCTCATAGATGTTTCAGGACCTGTAGTAGAATCATCATTATCATTCTGTGCAGCAGCTTCCATTCGCATTGCTTTTAACATTTGTTTTCTTTTCTCTGAATCTTCCATTGTGGCTTAGGTCTAAAGCTAAATAACTACACAAGATCACAAGGAATTTCAGAAATCAATCCATCAAATCCAAAAGACAAGCTACAACAACGTAAAAGCATTAGAAACAGAAACAATCTGACCCTAAACCCCAGATTCTTATAATTATCGGATACCCAAATTGGAAAAAAGAAATTGAGAGTGATGCAAACCTTCACAAGGTACTTTTTCCCCCAAAAATCTTCACTTTCTCGTCGCCAAAGGTAGAGGTCGAATAAAAACCCTCAACTATGAAACAACGATGATGACGAAAGCCTTTCATAAACGAAGACTTCCAAAACCCGGTTCGTGTTCGACCGTATTTTTCAATTAAACCCGGTTTTACTGGTTCATGGAGATTGAAATCATTAAACCGTCCCGGAAAATTTCCTATAAAACTTGCTCGCAGTCTCTCAATTGCACGAAAACAAAGTCTCTCCCGATCGACGCCGCTACGTGCTCCTTTCAGGTGATCTACTTCTTCTTCTCCTTTTCTTCATATCTGTTGTTTTATTTCTAGATTTTGATCACGCTTTTTCTTTGCTCGATCTAGTGTTTGTCTTAGCTGTATTCGGAATTTCTGATCAGATTTAACCGGAAAAGTTGAATCCCACTCTCACATTCGTCGGAGAAGAATGCACGGTCGTCCAAGGAAGGCTTCTAAGCCAGAAGAGGAAGCTGCTTCAGCTGCTAAAGCGGTTAAGCTTCGGTCTCTCCAGTCTCAGTTTATGAAGAATCATCACGATAAAATGTACAATCTTCTCTTTCATTTCCATCCGATCAGTTTAGTTTTTCCAGAATTTTAATATGATTTACAGGATCCGTTGATTTATGGATGTTCTGGGATTTTTGTTGTGTAGTTATACCGAGGAAGCTATTGAGTTAAGTACGAAGCTTCTCGAAATCAATCCGGAGGCGTACACGGCTTGGAACTACCGGAAGCTTGCTGTGGAGGATTGCCTTTCCAGAATTGATTCTGATCCAAACTTGGTCAACTCAATTTTTGATGAAGAACTCAGAGTGGTGAGTTTTCCTGTCAATAAAGAGAAAAAAGAAACAAATTTGCTCTTTATGAACGTAGTTGCTTAGTGATTACTGTGAATTCTGTTCTAAATTCAGGTAGAAAGTGCTCTGAGGCAGAATTTCAAGTCCTATGGTGCTTGGCATCATCGAAAGTGGGTTTTGAGTAAAGGGCATTCCTCCATAGCGCATGAATTGAAACTTTTGGATAAATTCCAGAGGCTGGATTCCAGAAATTTTCATGCTTGGAACTATCGCAGGTGAAAATTAGGGGATGTCAACACTTTTTGTAAGGCGCATGCATTGTGTATGTTAATCAAGCTTGCATATTAATGTGTTGTCCCTTTCCAGGTTTGTTGTAGAGCTAACCAAGAGGTCAGAACAGGATGAGTTGCAGTATACAGATGATATGATCAATAACAATTTCAGCAACTATTCAGCATGGCATAATCGTAGGTATGTATATTCTTTAGTAAATAGTATCTGTATACTTTGCTGATTTACATGTTCAGAAATACTTTTTTTTGTTTTGTTTTTTAAGAAACGGAAGCATTTGTGGACTAGATTGATAGGCACATGACCGAACCAAAGTAATTAATAGTACAACTATGGATGTCATTCATGGAGGGATGCAATTTGCTCATGAACTATAAGAAGTTTTCTTCTATGGAACATTTTCATTTTTTGGGTTGTATGGCTTCTTTACTATTTGGTTGATATCAGCACCACATATTTATAGATATTAACAAAAGCTAAGGTTTAGTTAAGCTATACCTTCTAGATTCAGTCAACATTGTTACATCGCAGAGGAGTTTCTCTGCACATCAGCATATATAAATGTCTGAATCGTTGAAAAAAAAAATGTCTGAATCAGTGGCTCTATTAACTAACAATATGTCTTTGTTTATTGTTCAAATTCTGCAGTGTACTTCTATCAAGTTTGCTTGCACAAAATGCTGATGGGTTTATGCCAAATGAAAGGATTCCTGACGAATATGACCTTGTACATTCAGCTATTTTTACGGACCCAGATGACCAAAGTGGCTGGTTTTATCATCTTTGGCTTCTTGATCAAACTCTTAATGTGGAGACTCCTCTTCTCACTTCCTCATGGCCTTCCCATGGTTCAACTATCATTCTATCTGGAGCTGGGTGCTTGAATGGCTCTTCCTCTAAGTTCACTACTTTTTGTTCTGAGTCGGGTTCTTTTCCACTGATTCTCTACTTTGACCAAGCTGTTGGTGGAGTAAGCTCATCTACTGTTACAATTGATTCTGAACTAAAAGGAAACGAGGACCTGGTTTGGGAACCAATTTCGTATAAAAATTCTCAGGTGTCCTGTGTATGGGTCACTCATCTAAAATATGTCAGTACAGATCTTTGCGAATACAAAGTGAAGATCAGAGTTGGGAACTCTCCAGGAATCGTTTCTTCCAGAGGACATAACTTCAGAGCACCTTATGAGTTTGTCTTTACAGCCCATGTTCATGATACCGTCAAAGATTCTCAAGAAGGCATTGTTTCATGGACGGATGGTTTTGATATTTGGGATGCGAAGTCAAAGGATTTGAACTCTCTTATCACCTTGGATCAGTTACAGGCTGAGATAGATTTTAAATGGCGTCAGGAAGCTATAGATTCTGAGGTTGAATGTTTCGGTATACTGTCTGACAGGTATATCCTATGTACTTTCTCTCTTTGATTGGAAAGAGAAATTGTAGTCTTGAACGTTGTGTTCTTTTTTCCTTTATAGCAAAATTGGAAAGCTCACTCTTGCAAGGCTTTTGATGGCTCGTGAAGCTATGGTATCGGATGATGCTGTTAAGGGTGTTCGCTATGAAGAAATCCTCCAGCTGTATAACGATTTGATGGCGCTGGATTCTTCACATTACCAGTACTACAAGGATGAGCACAGCGTAGCTTTTCTCCACAAGGTACTTAGCCTTCCTTTTTGCTGTGAATCTCAAGTTGAACTTCTGCTCTTAAAAATTTTATCGGATTTATGATTTTCCCCAATTCTCGTCTACAGTATAAGATTGATTGTTTGATTCTAGATTTTTTTTCTTAATTCTGTTTCACCATGCCTACTACTCATAAAGAGAATGTTCATGCAGATGACTTCAAGCAGTGAATCCTTGTCAAGACACCTCTTTCGATATAGGGGTATGAACAATCTTGTGTGTCTACGGCTAAATAACTTATCACTATCTCGGATAGCCTCTGTTGAGAAGTTGCTGTTTGTCCAAATGTTAGACCTTAGTCACAATGAGCTTCATTCAACTGAAGGTAAGTTTCTCGATTTCAGTTGTTGCATCTGTGTGGTAGATGTGACTAAATGGTGTATGTGGGTCTTGCAGGATTAGAGGCAATGCAACTTCTCTCTTGCCTAAATCTGAGTCACAACAGAATCCGGAGTTTTTCAGCGCTGGACTCTCTAAGACATGTGAAGCAGCTGAAAGTGTTGGATGTTTCACACAACCACATTGGCAAGCACTCAGTGGACACAACACGGTACCTTTGTTCTTCACCGCTCTCTAATTCAGAGTGGAGTCAGGATGATGTAGGAAGACAGAATCCTGGGTTGGTCACCAAATACTGGGATGCGTATTTCGTCCTAAGAGATTTGAATCTGAAACAGTTAGATATAGCAGGAAATGAAATTTCAGGGAACGAATTCAGCTCTTTTGTCCTCCAGGTTGTGCCAAAGCTTGTATGGCTCGATGGCCAGAAACTGGGGAATTAGATCATAGGTCAAACTTTTGTTTACTTTATCTTTAGATCATCAAATGCCCAAAGCAATTTGGGTTCTCTTGATGATGTTTGTTGTTGTGATATGTTTCTTAACAATCTTATTGATTCCTTGTTTAATTGATTCTGCACCCCTTTTTTACCAAATTCGGATTGATGTTTCCTAAAAATCTGAATCTTTTTGTCGAGACTGAATCTACCCAAATAAATTTTGGTTATGGTTCGATAAAAACATTTTGAAACCGAACGAACACAAATTAGCAACATGTTAAGGTTTTTTTTTTTCTCTGTTCCTTTTCTTTTACCAATCAACTTTTAATTAAATAACTTTTGATGACATACAAGGATTGCAAATTTACAACAAATGCAAATTTACAATAAATAACGGTCTCCAACCGCAAGAAACCAAATCTCATAATTTTTTTTATTCATTGTCTCGCAAGTAAAGAGTATATAAAAACTATACTAAACAAACAAAACCAAAAAAAAAAAAAAAAAAAAGCCTTCCATTCTTCCAGGCAAGGCCTCTCTCGTCTCATTGATTTTTCTAATTTAAAATCAAATTCAGGAGCTAATCAACGCAAAGCACCTACAGTGTTTCTGTTAGCACCGTAAAAGTTAAGTATTTTAACTATAGAATGGGAGCTCATTTAGTTGGAATTACCCCTTTGTCTCCGCCCATTTGGATCAGCTGCACTGGAGACTTTAGTAGCTTCTTCAATGTGTCCACTATGCCGCTAAATGCTGGCCGCTTAGCCGGTTCATCTGCCCAGCAAGCTTCCATTAGAGATACCAAAACCGGAGAGGTATTGGGAGGAATTATAAGCCGCCTGTTTTGGAATGCAACTGCTCCAACCACCTACTCACCAGACCAAGACTCAAATTATATACTATAACTAAAACTCTAATACTAATGGTATCTAAGTTAACTCATGTGTGAACACCAGTTTTGAAGAGGGGAGAGAAAGTAGGTTACCTGAGCAGGACTGAGTCCATTCCAAGGCTGTTGCAAAGTAATTAACTCCCATAGAACTACTCCGAAACTGTAAACATCTGATTTCTCATTTGTTGGCTCCCCTCTAAGAAACTCTGGAGCCATCCACTCAGGCTGTTAAAACAGACCAAAGAGAAGAAGTTTCACATGTCAGAACATACTTTTCCATATCCACAGTAATTAAATCTTAAGAGTGCTTACTGTTCCTGCAACAGATTTTGATGGTATGAAAGTGTTTGCCTTGAATCTTGAAAGTCCAAAATCGCAAACCTGAGACATGAGCAAGGTCAAGTTTGATATGTTACAGAAACAGACGATGGGAGGCTTTTGTATCAATACAGTTTTTATTTTTGGTTTAACATCATTACCTTCACTGTCCAGTTCTTATCAACCAGTAGATTTGGAGATTTCAGGTCCCAATGCACTACAGGAGGATTAAGACAGTGTAGGTAGTTGAGCCCCTTGGCCTGTTCCGAGAAAAGACACTTATTTTTTGATATGTTTAACTTAGAATAATATATCAAAACATTAGCATAATGGGAAAGACCACAAACCACATCCAATGCCATACGTAGCCTCCTCCTCTGATCTAGCAACTCCCCAGAAGCTGGCCTATGGATAAGGCGAAAAAGACTGCCCCTGTCTCAAGTAGTAAAGATGGAAACATAAGCTACTTGGTAATGTAAGCGTTCAAAAAAAAAAAAAATCTATGTAGATGGGTCTACCTTGGCAAATATTCTGTTATTATTGATAACCGGGGTCGCTCTGTCACAGCACCCATGAAGAGAACAACATTTGGGTGACGAACACGTTTCATTATTGCAACCTTCAATCAAAATCACAGGATTGAGAATTTTCAGAAAGGTTCCTAGTGATCACATGAATTTGGTTATAAAAAGAGAGAAACCACTTGCTTACATACCTCTCTCAGAAATTCTCTGAATTGGTCATCATGGAAATCTTGAATAGACAAAATCTTGACGGCAACATCCTTCACCATAAACAAAAACGAAATTAGCATCTTGTACTGAAAAATCTACTCCAAGTTAAATGATGAACTTTTTTAGAGTTGAAACCTACTGATCCATGCCACTCAGCACGATGAACAGTTCCAAATGATCCTGAAAAAAATGTAGAGATAATTTTAAAAGAGACTTTGTTATTATGGAGCTACATCAGGAAATCTTTTTGTACACTCAAATATCATAGAAGGACATACCAGCACCAACACGCTCTTTGATATGCAATTCATTCCATGAGACCTCCAGCCAATCCGATGCCAACGAAGGCTCAATAATCAAGTAAGGTGAGATGGCGTCAACAGGTAACCTTCCTTTTTTATCTTTTCGAGTGTCAGCCTCTACTATCTCTGGTTCAACTGATAAGTTTGGCTGCTTGATAGCTGTTTTTTCAATTGGATCTTCTAATAGAACGGTTTCTTCTTTGCAGGTTTCTTGTGGAGGAATCTTGTCTTCACTAAGGTTTGGTATATCAAGTGGTAGAGCTCGAAGAACAGATTCTGTCAAAACCATTGATGATGCTTTTGCGCAGCAAGTTTGATCAACATGAGCACAACATATTGTCGCTGCATTATCAGGCAACTCAAATTCTTTGTGTACATGGCCTTGACTTCCTACAAGAATTCAGTTAGCGGATTGTATTACAAACTTCTTCCATCTTTACCTCAACTATATATAGACCGACAATTTTGTATAATAATTGCAGTACATATTTTGCTAAGTGCAGCCTACCTAAACGTTGAATATTCTCAGAAAGAGCACGAGAAGCCTTTGACTCTACAGTATGAGAAGGAGATGTACTATGCACACAAGGCCTGGGAAAATCTGTAAGATGACTCATTTGAAGGGGTGAAGGAATCTGACACTGTGTTTCACCGTTGATAGAGGAATCCGGATCATGGACATTTCCTGGTTCCCCGATGAGGTCAACTACATATTCCCTGTTGAGAAAGAATATCAAGTATTACTCAAAATGTGAAACATAAGCTCAAAACAACTCAATGGTACTCCAGAGCTAGCAACTATTTGTAAGCACAGAATCAAGGACATACACAAGTAGACCCCCAGGAGGTAGAGACCCATCTGTTAGTAAAACATTAAGTATCAATAGGTATTTTAAATAGAAGCAGGTAGAAACTTCCTAAATACCATGCCCTGAAAGTCTACAAGTGGAGGCATCAAATAGTAAACCCACTGAGCAATCTGGCTGTAGTTAAGTAGACAGAGATATGGAAACAAAAAGAGGCAAATGGGGAGGCTTAAAAGCTTTAACGCTATCAAACCTTGAAAGCTTTCTGTCATCGTCAATCTTGACAAGGCAAGAAGATTGGTGGCTCTCTTTACAGTACCTGCAACCTCGAGCTATCCGACATGGTAAACCTATGTAGTCAGCCAATTTCTGCATATTCATGATAAACAAGTCAACATCCAATATTTTAGACAAAATTTTCTGTTTTTCAATACAGTCTAGCTTTCTCTATTACTATGCAAGTCCATGGCTCACCTTAAATAAAATGGCACGATGGCGGCAAAGGCCCATTGTTAGACTACCTATAGGAAGAATGATACATTTCCGAAATTCCTTGAGTCTATTGCTAACCAATTTCCATCGTTTCTGAAGATCACCTTGCTCCACCTGGAAATTCCCCCTAAAAGCTTTATAACCTCAGCACACACATCTTATATATGCACAACTATGAAGAAAACTGAAAAAAAAAAGAACAAAAAGTACTGTACCCCATATAAACGGCAACAAGTCTGCCAAGTTTCTCCACGAGCACTAACATGTTGTCTGAAGAACAATACAGCTCATGTGCCTTGTCCTCTAGTTCTTTAAGACGTGAGTCCTCACGTCTGTCTATCAAAACCACTTCCATTGATGTATCATTCGGCTCTGTCTCCTTTAGTAACAAAAGAGAAGGAATTCGTTTTCCTTCCTCCGAATTGTTACACATCAACCAAAGATACGGATCCATACCTAGTATACTGTAAAATCCATCTGATATCTTGTCACTGTATGATAAACAACCACTTACCTGAAACAAACAAAATGGAGAAAACAAAAATCAACAATTCGACCTAAATATCACCAGCTATAGAATTGAGACAAAAGTTAAAAGGGACATACGACTTCATACCCAAAAACGGTAGGAGATAGTTTCTGTGCTCTGTATATGAACAGAGTCACAGGCTAGGTTTGCTTGAGAACTTAGCCTCTTAGCAAGCGTGACTTGCAAGTAATATCCTTCTTTTGATTTCTGCGCTAAGCTTTGCTCTTTGCCCTCTTCCCTAACCTCAAATTCTTCTTCCTCCTTGGTGACAGAGACACGCGTGGTGGTCGAAGTTTCCCTTGCGTCCGTATGACTTGAGAAATTGGAGAAATTCCCGTCCACCGTCGTCCCGGAGAAGAAACTTCCAGCGTAGCTGCTCTCACTCGACATTCGAGGAAGCGAAACCTCCCTGTCAAAGCTCCGATCAATGTTTCGTTCATTGATGTTAACCGTCCGAGCCGAAGAAGAAGACGCGGCGATGACAGAATCCGGCGAAGAAGTAGCAGGAAGCGAAGCCGGATCAGCCGGAGACAACAGAAGGTGCTCTCTCTCCTCATCGGCGTCACTAGACATAGAGAAGCGCGTGGGCTTCACGGCGCGTCCATGAGTAGTAGTAGTAGAAGACCTAGAGAGATTAGCCTTCTTCTCCGCCAACCACTCATAGAAAGCCGCTAGTTGCTGCTGATGCTTCTTCTCCGACTTGCGATCATCAACGCCACCGCTAAAGAGATCTGAAACGGCGGAGCTTTTAGAAAGCAGAGAATTAGATGAGAACACAGTCGTCTCCTTCTCCTTATTCGAATCTTCGCCGACTCCATTAGATTTATTCTCTCTTTGAAATCCAAAATTCTCTCCAACGTTGGAAGACGATTTCTTCTTCTCGTGATCATTCTTAAGCGACAACGAATCGAATCCACGATCAGGAAACTGCCTAGGGAAGAAGTAAGTAGTCCGGTGAGGCATTTCGTTAAAATCTCACTCTGAAATCAAAACCTTGGCAAAATATTTATAGATGCGATCGAACAATAGAGAAATGAATCTTGTTCGTTTAACCAAATCCCGTCATTGAATCCAGAAATAAACAAAAACAGACGATCAAGAGAGGAAAATTAAAGTCTCAATAGGTGAATTCGTCAAGAGAGATTTGCTTGCTCCGTTTAAAAATATTGAAGTAGTCAATCGTCAACGTAAACCACCGGAGAAAAGAAAAAGCTTATCTAAACGTATCACCGGAAAACAAAAACTACGGTGGTTTATGTGTGAGAGATGAGGAAGAGAAAGGGTTTTGTTGTTGGATGAACAAAGTGTTGGAGATTGCACGGGAAAAGGAAGGAAGAAGAAGAAGAAGAAAAGGAAAGACAAGAGCAAATGGGGAATTAAATATTTGAAATTTTTATTAATTATTTATAGGAAAGTTAAAAAAATGGCCAATTAAAAACTATGAAAAGGAAGAGGGAAGAAGAAGGGAGAAACTTTATGTGAGGAGCTTACACGTATACTCTTTATGCAATAAGATAATGACACGTGGATTTTCATCCTACTCGTGCATTTCTTGGCTCTCTCTCTCTCTTTCTCTCATGATCTCAGTTTTTATAGTTTTACTTTATAAGGAAGTGATGACTAATGACTAAGGAGGATGCATTCTCTCCTAGATCTAAGGGGTGTGTCTAGGTGCTAATTGGTTTTGTAATTATCTCTTAATTATCGAAATAAGAACATTTTTTGTTACTAAACTGGATTGAATATCTTATTACTAATCAAACTACATAAATTAAATTTATGTTTTTGACTCCATATCATTATGGTAATCAAAGTCAGCATATGTTGGTTAAATGTAAATTGAATTGGCTTGATGGGTTTATCTTTATCTCTTAGCTCTAATATGGTCAATTATTTGATAAAAATATATAGTTAGTTGATTGTGTTTAGATTAATTACTTTTTGTATTTTGTTTATCATAAGGTTTAACATTTTGATTGTCTAATTATCATTTATGATATTATTGTTGTTGTTTTAGTTTTGATATTTCTTCTCATCTTCTCCTCTGCCATGACTTGAACTCATGAGGTGGAGCTTAGCCCTCTAACCAAATGAGCTACAAGATCAGGCTTTGATATTTATAATACTTTTTTCTTTCTAGTTTATTATAAAGCTTTGATTAATTTTGGGATTAAGAAGCTTTAAAATTTTATTCGTTATGAATCATGCATGATATTTCACATGTTGGATATATATTGTTTTAAGGGATTGTTTTAACTTATAAACATCAAATTGTTGCACTCTAGTTTAGTGTTATAAGCACTAAGCGTTTGGATTGCTGACGCTTCTCATATTGAGAAATCAAACTTATTTAACCAAATATTTTATTTGTCTCCTAGATACGACCCACGCACACAAAGAAGATAAAAGCTAATGCATATATATCCACTGATTTTGTGGAAACGGAACATGAACTAACAAGTGATCTTTTTTTGTTTGACCAACAAGTGATCTTCACTTGCTTTTATCGCATGAAACCAAATTTCGCTTCTATGTGAGCGATTTTAAATTCTCCTTAATTTCTTACAAAGTTATCATCCCACCACGAAACTCTATCTATTAATGTATAAAAAGGTTTCAGTTAGTTCTCAACACGAGAAATGTATAATTGTTTCTATATCTACGTTCAAATGTTTTCATTTTTATTAAAACGAAACTTGAAGTTTTGAAAAGCTAGCACAACAAAAGCAATCCCACAATAATAATAATACAGGGATGATATCACAAGAGAGTTTAGCTGTTTTGATACCTTTAGATTTAGGTTTGGTGAAGCCTTCAGATTTAACTCGTGACTCATACACTAATTACAATTGCAAAATAACATAATTATTATAGACTATTTATTAATTTAATACATAATAGGATGATATGGTACATGCATGGACCTCTTTTTAGTACAGAAACAGACCACCCATTAATTTATTCGTCTCAGATACTTTTAATTTGTTTGAACAAACTAAAATAAAGAAAGAGCAACGAGTCGTCACGAGGATCGAGTCACTTAAAGCGACACCTTCTCGAATAATCTCATCATAAATTCCTTCATAAACTATTGTATCTATATTTTTGACAGGAAAAAAACATTATCTTCGACTCTTCGTTGATTATCATCAAACTGGTTCCATGGTCCTCTTTCTTCGATACATTTTTGTGTGATTTATATATGTATTATTCTATTGTTATGTACACAATAATGTGATTAATAAATAATCTTATCTAGTTTGTGGTCCCGAGCCGGATTTAGTAATCCACATGGTTTTGGTATATGATATGCGTATCATTCTATAAAATAATCTTGTAAACTAGGATTGTGAGATCTAAGATGCATTGTCCCATTCGAACACAACTTTAAAATGTTTTCGGATATTTAGTTAACGGGAAACAAAACTGTCACTTCTAATAAGTAGTTATTTCGAAGCGTAGTGTTCGTTGGGCAATACAACCAAAAAAAAGAAGAAGAAAACAGCCTTAAAGTGTTGAGTAGATTAGTGGATGCACTAGACAAATCAATACGTCTCTTCTATCTGATCAAATCTTTTGCGGATGCAACGCAATAAGTAAGTTTTTTTTTACTTTCCTCAGAATCGACTTTACCGTTTAACCACACCATTGTCAATGGTTAATTGGTTCCAAGCAAAGTAACAACACTATTCCAATTAACAAACTCTGAAACCAAAGACATCTGATATGGTATTTGATTTGAGGTTCGGTTATGGTTTCTATAATACATGTGATGGTGAAAAGATAAGTTCATAGAGATGACCAACTGATTCTACAAGGATTTTCTATCTTCTGAATCTTATCACAGTATTTAGTGATCACCTAAGAGATGAGAATTGTCCCCATTGGCAAGAGAAACCATGGAAGTGTGTTCTTCAACAGTTGCAGCTTCAGAGTTTAAGTTGTTAGCAGCATCAGCAACACTCACACCCTCGTCCTACAGTAAGTAATGATGATTCAAGCTCTGCCTTATGTGTGTAAACCAATCAGAAACACAGGGTGATAATTATAAGGGCTTACCGGTTTTATTAAAGCCAACTGATTCTCTTCTGTTTTCTTTGAGAGATCCCTCAATGTACCCTACAAGAATTGAGCAATTCTAAATGTCAAACATATTGGCTATATCAGTTTCTTATCACCTGAGCATAGTGAGAATATAATATATGTGAAAATAGAATGAGTAGGTGATGTATTTATATCAATTTGTGGATATCCAGGATATGCATACGCACCCTGTTAGCCCAAAAAAGTCCACAGGCATTGCAGAGAGTCCTGGGGCCGGAAGGGCCACGTCGCATCATTGGTGTACATTTGGAACTAATGCCACAATGAGTACACCTACATAAGACACACTCACGATTAAAATAAGAACAAATTTTTTCCCGCACATTAGTGCAAAACACAAATTGCAGGAACAGTTAACTGGCAGAGAAAGAACGCACGATATTTCTGGATGGCCATCATCTTGGGCAGAATCTTGATCTGTGCCCGAGTTATAAGCCCCATCTGTCATCTTTGAAGAGGTGAATTGACCTTTATTACGTGCCATTCTGGTAAAGATTAACAAAGGTCAGAGAGGCAGAAATGGTGACAAATCCTATCCCTTGTAGATGAAATAGACATATCGATTATTCCCAGTTAAAGCTAATTATCACACTAACCAAGACTCAGATATATCCTACTCAACTACAAACATATACTCATATACTATAGCAAGTCATGGACACTAAGCCTGAGTCACTACATAAGCACCTACATAAACTTATTGAAACAAATATAAGAAAAGTAGGAAGATAATAAACTAGTTGAATATGAGCATACTTTCTTTCAATCCGTAGCACACAAAAATGAAGAAGTTTTTAACAAAGCAGAGCATAGCCAAAAGAGAAGTAAATTTCTAGCTTAGCTATATAAGATTACAATGTTTTTGATCCCAGGAAATGTGGAAGAAATATGTCCAGCCTCTTCAAAGAGTAACCATCACATAATCCATTTTCCTGACAGATGTGACATTTACAAAACTAACTACTCATGGATTTTGTTAAGATCCAACTTAACAAAAGCTAGCTCAATACTAATGGTTCCGTAGGCCTAAGAAACTGGTTAAAATCTTCTGCTAACTAATTTGGGATTGTAACAGCTTTTGGAATAAATTGGTAAAACTCAAGACTGATGATACACTGACCTTAAGGCCACTTCTTGGCGAACACCGTATCTTACTTTCTTCTCGAAACATCTAGAATTCCTCTTCTTCCGAAACCTATCCAAGGATTGTGCCCGTTGCGGAAGATTACAGCGGTTCTGGTATTCTACAACAGGCTAAAAATAACACCAAAATGACAAAGGTGGAATCGAGATGATTTAAGCAGAATTTGAACACAAATAACAAAGTTACCATATGATTCTGCTGAGCTAGTTCCATAACCTGCGGACCAGGAGCAAGCTCAGTAGAACCACCCAACAGCGACAACACAGCATCCACCTACGAAATCAATTTCCAAAAGTTTGGTAAGACTAGGTGAAGCAAAAAAGTGCCCAGAATTATGCGTTCACTTGAAAAAAGAGGCAATTTTTACGTGCCCTAAGCCATCAGATGCATTCCATCGAGACATCACAGAAACAGCAAAAAGTAGAATTACCTTGTCAGGACCAACAGCATCAAAAACGTAAACTTGTCCACGGAACGAGATCGTGAGCTGATTAGCCCCTTCCGGTGGCCGAGAAACTAGTAATTCAGAGCCATCGGAACGGTGAGCAACCAATTGAGAGCCATCGGGAATCAAATCGGAGGCAGCACCATAGATGGAGTCAGGATGAGGGATTTCGTCCATATCGTCGTAAGGAATGTGACCAGACGTTGCGGAGGCAGAGACATGGTCTTCACCAGCGGAAGCAGAGGCGGTACCAATCTGGTTATTGGGGATAATCACCGATTGAGAATGGCGACCAAACATCGGAAACTGCCAAAAAGGAGAGCCTTTTTCACATTGATTGAAGGAGATGGAGAAAAAAAAAACCTAACCCTAAGAGCAAAGGAAGAAGGAAATAGTTGACATCGAGAAGAGCAATTACAGAGAGAGAGATGGTGGTCGGCGCGTGTGGAGGAGGGGAGATTAGAACCGTCGTCGAATTCACCCGACGGTAAAAAAGGTGACTTTAGGTAAAATCGCAGCACTTCTTCCGAGACGACCCGACGACTCCACTTAACTGGATTTTAACCAATCACAAATTTCTCCCCTTCTTTTTTCTTTTTTATTCTTACAAAAAATTGTGAAATTTCCATTTTTTTTTTCTTTTTTTCTTTTTTCTTTAGGCTAGCTTTCACGTTTAAAAATAAAAATATCTTTGACCAAAAAAATAAAAATAAAAATATCTGAGAATATTCTATGTATCTTTAATGGTCAAAGGATATGGAAAAATTTTGGGAAATTACACGAATCCGATTATACGTCAGTTTGGTTTATCAACAAAAAAAAAAAAAGTATGCACGAAAGAATGAATGGAGAGGGAGAGTGTGTTAGGAGGTTTTGGTGTGTTGCTTAGTTGGAGTAGTGGGAATGTTGTAGAGAAGAAGACCTAGGACCAGAACTATACACCCCATCGTGAAATTTGAACTCAAGCTTGATCCTCCCGGTAGATACGGCAGTGGTTTTGACATTATGTACACCGATAATGGCACTACAACAACACCAAAAGTATCTCGTAATTAAACTCATGTAGTCATGTGGGTTTAAGATATGTGGTGTCACTTAAGAGACTTTGCGCATGAAAGGATAGAAAAATGGACCTGAGAGCATCACAGCGAGAGAGGAAACGATTGCTGTAGATATTTTCACTAGATGGAGCAATGAGATGTTGAAAGCGAGGTTGGTGGCTATATAGAGTAGTGGGAGTATAGGGGCACCATCACAGCCTGAAATGCTCAATGGCTCACAAACAGTTTTTGCAGTGAATAAATATATCGAAGAAGAAAAGAAGCAAGTGTCGAATGGTCTCTAACCAGAAATTTTAGCTCCAGTGTTGAAGAAGCAGCCGGCACCATCTTTTAGATAAGAAGGAAGGCTGGCGAATGGAATGCCTTTCAAGTTTGAGAGAAAAGGCAACAACAGGAACACAAAAAGAGCCTGCGCAAACACAACTTCAGTGATCCGTAACACTAAACCAAAAAAACAAAAACTCTTCTCACGTAGGAGAGAGAGAATAAGTGAATGACAGAGGAAAGCAGCTTTCAAATGTTTTCTGCACAGACTCTCCAGGTAATGGATAAGCATGTCTAGGTGGAAAACCCTATTATATGGATTGTTTTGGCTGGGACAAATACATTTACATCATGGAATCATGATATTGTAGTAGATACCTGAAATCCAGATCCAAATGAATTTACCACAAATATATCCAGTGACTTTCCCTGCATCAGCGAGTTATGCCTACAGTTCAGCAAAGTTTCGAAAGAAACACATTCCATTTTGATGCAGGGGATAAGGGAGATACCTCAAGACGCTTTGCAGCATCATTGAAAACAAATTCCTGTTAACAGACAAAATACTTAACAAATTGGGTGTTGGCAATAAAATAGAAATGTTCACAAGTCATAAGAGAGAGCGACCATCACCTTTATGATAGATGCACCAGCTTGAAAAGCAGCAGATGCTACCAATACAGCAGGCCATAAGAAACCGATACCAGATAGCGTAGTATCTGCACCAGATCCACTGCAGATGAGTTAAAGTCAGCATTCACGGAAATGAAAGTAACACTATCACACAAGCTTTTCTAGAATCAGGGCCTTCTATCTGCTATGTGGATTATAAATACTGAAGTAGAGCCGTCTCCATTCATTTAGCATAGTAATTTGATAGAGGTTATTCTGGTCCATGAAAACTAGTTTTCTAGATTGTAAGAGCTGAAAGCACTTGTAAATGACTACGGATACACACATATTTCTCTACCCCAAGATCAAGCATCCAGATTCAAGAAGATAAAAGTAAATTTGGAAGAAGAGAAAAGGGAATGACTACCTTGAAACAGCCACCACAACCCCCACAGCCACAAGGAGACAACCAGCAATTTGGTTAAGCAAAAACCTCTTGCCTAAAATAAGAAGAGCAAAAAGCAGCTGCCACACCAAAAATGTCTGCCAAACATTGGGAGGCATGAGTTCAACAACACAATAAGAATAAATGAGGAAGAGGATAATCATTAAAACCAAAAGACCTGATTCAAAATGGGTATAACTGGTCCAGGAAGCATGGCTGGAACAGAGAGTGGAATCACTTTCATATGTAACCTTACAAATATGTAAAGTTAACATCATGACTATAAATGGATACCTGCTGCAGCCATGCCAGTGGCAACTCCAATAGCTTCAAGAAACCCAATGATTGCGAATCTCCATTTGGGTACATCCATCATTTCATTCGTCACAATGCCTAGACGGCGCCTCGTATACAGAATGGTGAAATAAATCAAGACGTAGCTGCCAAAAACCATTCAATTCTTATAAGCTAAGAGCTCCTTCACCACCTAATTTTTGTCATAGCCACACATCGTTTAGGTTACCCGAAAGTGGTGAGCTGAGCCATGAAAAAAGGGTACTGTTTCATGGGAACCAAAGCGAGTTTGTAGAGCACGCGATTAGCTACAGCTAAAGCAACGATGACGACGGAGTTAACCACAATAAGGTTCCGATTAGGAGAAATTGAAGACTGCTCCGTCGAAGCACTGACGGAAAAGCCATGTCTCATCGGAAAAGTAGTACTAAGGAAGCGAGATCTTAAATCGGACCGTCTGAGAAAACACGTGCTCATAGTTATCGATCGGTAGGACAACAGTCTTGAGCTACGGCAGCTGACCTGATAAATCGCCGGCGAACGAGATACCGTAGGAATCGAAGCATGAAGATATCTGATTGGTTGTGTTGTAGCCATGAGAACGGTATCCATTAGCGGGACTTTCTCGGCGTCTGTTTTTATATCCTTCTTCGCTTATACGACAGCGTTTTATATCCTTTCTTCATACGATGTTGTTTAAACGAGTTTTGGATTTTTATCACATGTTTACATACATAGAACCCACCCACACAATCGTGGTTTTGAACATATTATTATGAATCTTGAATCATGTTTGTATCAGGAGTGTGCCATGATTTAGAGATATAACAGCTTACCTTGTAATTATAAGATTTGTTTGAAAACTTAAGGAGAGAGAGCTTAAACTTGGGGTCTAGCTTGGACGATGTAGATATGTCCACCTTTGACAACACCTTCAATGTCTTGAGGACAACCATAGAGTGTCTCTATCACATTTCCAGCTTCTGCAATCGCTGAGAACAGACGCACTTGATAGGATTTGTCCATTATTAGTGGTTCTCTTGAGTAATCCACCACTACTTCCTCTGCTTCATCCATTATCACACTGCACAACTTAACCCTTTCAGCTTCCGAGTTCCCAAAAAAATGACAAAAACAGAGAAACACACAAAACGAACCTGTCGTAAAGTCCAGCGCCTGCATTTCCCTCGAGATCCTCGTTGTTTGAATCTGATCGGAATATGATTGAGGGTTTAGAATACAGACCTATCCTCTTACTTGGGTAACTGATCACCTGTACACCCCAATTTCCCACTCACTCGGTTAATTTATAACTCAAATTAAGACACGATTACAATCTGTTTGTTTCTTACCGTTGGAGATCTGAGGTTTGTTTTCTTGGTGATGAAGCTCATTGCTCGTCCAGGATATGCTCCAACCAAGGTCTCTCCCAAACCCTTCACAATCTGAGAAAGGCAGTTTCTTGATAACTGCGTTATTGAATATTTAAACTCAAAAATGCAGAAAATGGAGATAGTTCTTTTACCTCTGTGTATATTTCTGAAGAGTCACCAGAGACCGGATTGTTTGTGTGAATGACGAAAGCATAATCGCCACATATGACTTCTTGAATCAGCACCGCCATGCAGACCTCATCATGATCAAGCTTAGTTTTTTTGCAACTGACATAAGCTCTCTCGTTCCACTTTGAAGCCCAGACCTATGCAGATGTGGAGATCATGGAAGCACTTAGTTCCTTTAATTATACTTAATACACAAACCTTCAAATAGATTCTTACCTTCTTAATTGCCACCCAGGATTGGTTCCAGCCTGATTCATCACCAAGATAAGGCATTCTTTCACTTCTCAATTTTGTCATCAGTTCATTTCTCTACCAAAGAGTTCAAAACCCAACATGAGATTCAAAGAAAACATGAGCAGAGAGAAAGACAACCTATATGCCCAGTTATTACCAGAGCCATTGGAGCACACATTTGTAATATAGCTTCTTGAATCGCCTTAAGTTTTGTCAGGTCTCCTCTGTTAAGAGAATCTTTAAGGGTAGAAATCCTGCGTGCTACATCCTGAAAAGCGATAGATCCACCAAAAATATTCAAGAGACTTCTGGATCGTAAGCTCAATGAGAAGCTGTTCCTTGGATAACTTTTAGAGAGTTCCAGAAAGAAACTGATAAGGCAATATTTAAGCTTATACCTTGTTGGAATCATCTGAGAGTACATTCTCAAATGTTCCGAATGGAAGAGCAGCTGAGGTAGGTATCTTGATCCATGATGGAACTCTTTCTCGTAGAAATTTGATATTGTATGATTTTGAACCGACCTAAAAACTCATAGAAATGAAAATCCCAAAGGAAAAAATGAAAACTTTTTATCTCCAAGAATCTGATTTTTTACTTACCCTTTCATCGGTAAATTCCTTAGATGAAATCACATAGTGGCCACAAAACTTCTTCCCCTTGGAGATCACTCCCCGTGGAACAGAGGAAATATAAACATGACGAACGTAGACATCAGAGTTGTTGCCATCACTGCAAGTGATATAATTTCACAGTTATTAACAAATTCTTCTCTTAGTGTAAAGAACAGTGACAACATAAGAGTTCGGTTACCTGATAACTAAACCAGTAGACTTTGTATGAATAGATATTGCTCTCCCTTCCTTCGACTTCAGATTGCTGAGAACATTCTGATCGAAGCATGTCGCAAAGCATATCTGCATCAGAAGAACTTAAGATGAGAAGAGACATATGAGTTCCCTGATAAAATGTAAAGATCCTGGTTCTTCTTTTTGCAGCATTGTCTGATGGTATATATTGGAGCAAAAAATAGTACATGCCTTGCTGTTTCTTGCTCTAATAGAGACATGAGACAAGACATCAATCATACTAGGAGTCAGCACAGCTACAACACCAGCAGGGATCTCCTCTTCTCCTGTGACTTTACTTGCAATAATTACAGTTGGCTTCGAGTAGACTTTATTCTGAACAACAATTAACTCATTGACACAAACCAAAAACCCATATGCATCAGCCGAGCTGATAACCTGCCAACTTCTCAACCAGAACCATTTTGGTTTAGAGAAAAAATATGATAAAGGGTTCAGTAATCCTCTTCTACATGGAACAAATCTAAATGTAGTTCTTTTAGTTCAAATTCATGGTAAAACATATCTTACCAGCCTAAATTCGCGATTTTCCTGAGAGAAGGATCAAATCTGTTTATAAGAGTTGATAGAACGGCTCCTGGCCCTGATCTTATAACCTCTTCAGTGAAAACATCAATCTGAAAAATAAACAAGAAACCCAGATGGATAAATATATCAACTTTTAGACTTTCTTACACAAAGAAGAAGTTGTAGTTTAACTGCAAAGTACCCCATGCTTGTCAATACGTAACAGTTGACCAAGATATTTTGCAGAAGGCTGTATTAATGTAAAATAATGCTGACATCTATCAGCAAGTACTAGTTGTAAACGGTCAAGAACCGCTTTTGTTTGCAATGCCCACTGAACATCATGAGGTTTGTAAGCCTCGCTGACACGGTACCAATCCTGGACGCAAAAGAGAATAACATTTAATATTCATACAAGAACATTGAGAGTCAAAATTTGAAAGAGAAACGAAGGGAAAATAATGAGAAGAAATAACATGCCTTTGTACAGAAGATGATTTCTTCATTGTTAACTGTAGATAAGCACAGATTCTCAAGCACCACGCAGATGACAAATATAATTTCCTGTTCCAAAGAATGAGAAAGCAGATTAATCCATACCTTACTCTTTAGTGTAAAAATTACTATTTGGAATACAAAGGAAAGTAAATAATTTTAAACTTAGATAATAGATACCGGTGGGTTATTGAAGTTTAAAGAGATGAGTCTCTTCTCTATTGTTGTTTTAAAACACGACTCCAACGCAATGTCCAGAAATAGTAAATCTTTTGCCCTCGTACGAGGTGCTCGTAGTGCAGGGTGTAACTGAATGCGAGCATCAACTAACTTCTACACAAGTACATAAAAACAAAGCAATCATAAGGATAAAATAAATCAACAATAAGAAGAAGAAGAATACTGGCAATGTGAAGAAGATGTGCTGTTAGAACCTCTATTAGGGGCTCAGTGTTCTCTTCACGAACAAGTCTCTTAACTAAATTCAGTAGATCCTACCATACAATGGAAATGGCCGCTCTGTTAGGCTTTCTGATGTCTTTATAATGAATAATAATATAAAAAAAATATCTTATTGGAAAGATGGTATGAGGAAATTGAACCTGCAATTTTGGTGATAAACCATTGACAGCAAAGACATGATGACCCTGAAAAAGGAAATGAAAGGATGAGGTATTA
The DNA here is from genome assembly GCA_019202795.1 of Arabidopsis thaliana x Arabidopsis arenosa. Lineage (NCBI taxonomy): Eukaryota > Viridiplantae > Streptophyta > Magnoliopsida > Brassicales > Brassicaceae > Arabidopsis > Arabidopsis thaliana x Arabidopsis arenosa. The sequence goes on from CM032924.1 coordinate 6,727,635, forward strand.
CTCTTAACATAGATATAGCGTTCTTGATGAAATGTGTCCCAGAAAAATCAAAGTGACGGTTTGAAATTTGAATCATGAACTAATTACCTTAGATGGAGAAAGGAACGTATCAATAGCAGACTCAAGGTCTGCACCTGAATGAACTGCCTACAAAGGCAGGTACAAACAGTTTGTTTAGAAATTCAAGATACTGAAAATCGAGAATGGAGCTAAAGATTGTTGTGTAATGTGTATGCTCCTGATACTATGAGTCTAAACTGCAAAGCAATCATCATCTAATAGAGGCCAGAGGTATAAATATGCTCATCACGACAACAGTGTTGGGTTTAATTACTAAGCTAATTAACCATTACAGTTCTCTCCTAAGATTTCTTCAATGGATCAAGAAACGAAACTAGGCTGCAGGTGGTAGCAGAAACTAGGGATGCGATTGTTATTAGAAATACCTTTAATGTTTTCAAGTACATTGTAAGGTCACGGATGAGTCCTTCTTTAGCATCACTTCTGAAACGAGGCTCTGATACTATGGGGCGGTCATAACTTGCAAGCCTTTCTTTTGTGAGACCATTGGTCTTTAGTGTTTGCCAGTAGGCATCGATCCTGAAGTCAGATCTCACATAGTTTAAGAGAGCCTATGACAGAAGAATAAAACTCATCAGAGATTTTCCAGGTATGTAATCCTGGGAAAAAAAGGGCTGATATTTACAACAGCAAACTAAACTTCTGGACTAGCTAGTTAGTTGCTTTTTAATAAGTAGCGAGTTTTACCAATCTCAATGTGAGTATCTTACTCCAAATAGAAGTATCTTTACCTCACAAATTATCACATCATCTGCGCTACTGTTGTTGTGCAACTTTTGGTGCCACTCTTCCATCATGCCGGATTTGCAGTGGTTATTTCTCTAACAAAAGATAATAAAGACAAGAAAATGTTAAACACAGGGAAAAAAAAAAGTGAAACTACTGTAAGAAGACTAGGAAAAGTTTTAGCTGCAGAAATGTTGTACTATATACCTGAATAACAAGGATTTCGTCACGGATTCTCTGCCCAACATCACCTTGACCTCCACGACCCACAAGTGCCATAGTTAGTCTCACAATTTCTCTCTTGTTTGGTTTCTGCAAATATATTTTCTCCATCAAATTGGTGAATCTTTCTAGCGCTTCACTAATTTCCCTGCGGAAAAGGACTTAAGGCATATAAGGTCTGATCAAAAGAAAGAAGAAAAAGGATCAACTATCAAAAGTAGCCTATGGAACAATAGCTCTACCGAGGTTTCACGTTATAGTTCTTATTCCAGGTGAGATGTCTGGTGGCCATGAATCTCATCCACACCATTATACCAATACATCCACCTTCTCCTTCATCCTTACAACGATCGGTCAACTCTGTTGCAATGTTGAACCTGCCAAGTTATGCTTATAAGAAACTTCACTGACATTACTAAGAAGAAAAATCAGGTTATACAGATTCATTCACTTAACGATTCTAGATACTTTTGACTTACCTGTGCATCAATGATCTCTCAGCCTCTATCTCTCGCTCAGATATTTCATCAAGCAACCATTTGAGAATATACTTTTCATCCACGTCAAGCTGAGGAGAATAAACATGTTTAAACTTGAACTCACCTTAGTTATAAGAGAATTCCAACATTATCATTCCACTGATGGTGCGATGAAGTTTACTCACCTTATCACTGCTCGTACTGTCTGCTGATTTCAGGTTTACAATGAAGTTGGTTCCATTATTGTTTAACCAGTAGCCTCCAGACCATATTACAAATTGGATACCAACAAGACCGCCTCGTTTTAAATTTATATCAATAAACTTTTCCAATGTTAAAAACATTAGATGCGTTAGTAAATTAAGATTACATTTCTATCATTAATCTAGTATAGTCCTTTATAATATTAGGGTAAAAGTACTAATCTCTGTAAATATATTCACTGCGTGCTTCACCTGATAAGAGTGTTCTCTGCTCGACATATCGGTAAAATGTGTTTGACATGCTCCGTGAACAAATTTTGATTTCTCAGGTAACACATCAGGTGGTGGAATCTATTTTAGAGTCATAAAAATCAGGCTCTTATTGAGAAGATTCTGATAAGGAATATCTACAGAAGCAAGAACATCTTACCAACCACTCTCCTGCAGATGACTTTGCGACTCCCCAATGGAGAACTGTTGGACCTGCCATGTTTGTGGCAACCCATAAGCGACAATCTCCATTAACATTCCTCTGGAGGACCTAATAAACAAATTATATAAACCGTAAGCTATCTAGAAGTTATTGAAAACTACCAATAATAAAAATGACTGTATGAGCAATTGTATTACAAACCGTGATTTCGTAGTTTCTGACATGAAAGCTTTTTTGTGAAATTACATTTTCTTGCCCTACAGATCTCTTGGAGAGTTCAACAAGAGTTGAACTTTGAACACTTCCATTTCTGTTGATTGGTTCGGCATATTTCTGTAACCATTTCTGAACATCATGCTTACGACGATATGATTGGTTGTTCACAGTTTGATGTGGCTCATTGGTTACTTCTTTCTCCACTGGTACTGTAGAGTTAGCCTGAAGGTCGTCTAAAGATATTCCTCTAGCGAGCTCGATTTGGAGCTCTCTTACTGCATTGTCATAGTCTATCTGAAATGACACACATGCAAAAAAAGAGAGACAGCACCGCCTTCACAACTCATAAAAACAGAGATGAGCTATTATAAAGCAGGAGCTACACATTAAAGCAAGCAAAGACTTGCTAAATAAAAAAATCAGCAGATACTAAATGGACCAAGTTTACCTGTTGTTCATGTGCAGAGCTTTGCGGTCGGCCCTTCCGGTCCCATATCTTATGTGCTCTTCTTTCTATCAGATTCTTCGGTATCTGATGATGAACATGCAGATCATTCCAGGGAATCTCAACACGGAAGTTTCCATTATGCTGTTTCAACCTACAATTTCCATTAGGCAACAAGGTAGAGACGTGAATTGCAGCCCGTTCATTCCTCACAAGTCACCAAGCATGAATCAGTTATAGAAAAGAGAGAAATGCGCACCATCTGTTGTGACTACCATCTTTCAAAACAAATTCAATGGCACGTACTCTTGGATCACGCAACTCAAGGATCACTACATAAGCATTCCCACTCTGCACTGAGAAGAAACACTTTGCAGAAAAATATTGGGATTCTAGAAAAACTTTGTAGATAAACAAGAAATGTAAGGGTTATGTAGACCTTCACAAAGGGAGTCTGCAATGCACCTTGCTTCGAGGAATGTTCAGATGGGACAAACCAGTTGCTGTAGATAACATAAGTCAAAACATACAGATATTTTCCATGTAAATTCTATCTTAAAGATCATCCATCACTCACTTATTTCCTTGGTAAATACAACCCCAATGAAGAATCCATGTGCGAGGGCAGTTCTTAAGGTGAAACTCAGCTCTCACACTGCTCCCATTCGGTAACCCAGTGACAGTGATCTAATATCGATACGGATATTTAAGTCCAGAATCTGATATTGTAAATTCCAGAAGGACAGAAGAAAGAACAGACCTGAAGCTCCATCCCTTCATTTAGCTGGAATTGTTGGGCTTTAGAGGTTGCCATGGCAGCTATTCATAAAGAAGAGGTAACAAGTGAGCCTTAACTAAACTTATGAATGATCTCAGATAGTGCCAAGAAAAATTAAAGTTCTAGTTGATGGACCACTGATCATTACTGTCTTCTTGGAACAGCATCACTATTTACTGTATAACGCATTCCTATTGACATGCCTTCTTTATTAATAATAACACATCAAAAAACGACACTAAAAACAAACTTATAGACCAGCCAACTTTTTCCATAAGTTTACCTTGTTCCACTTTTAGCTATCTTCACGTAGCAAATCTACAGAAGCTCTTCAAAATTATACACAGGTAGTTTCCTGCATCAAAAAAAACTTCTTGTAAACAGCATCAATTATAGGTACAGCATAAGAGAGAACCTGAGAAAAGCAAAGACTCTGTTCCATTATCAACCAAAGGATTCTATATACTTGGCTCTCACACGACCACATAAAGGTGCCAAAAGTGCCGTGTGGCTTTGAAACAGAAGAGAGAAAAAGGGACATCAACCGCTATGCTTCAAAGTTACAGAATCATACAGGAACCTTCACAGAAAGAAACTTGCAGGAATCATATTCTCTTCTGCTTTGGTGAAGTAAGACATCTGAAAAGGCAAAAAGACATGCATACATATGATTCCAATCAGTTGTCTCCTCTTCACACCAAAAAAAAAAAGAGGAGAGTGAAGTGAGCCAAGATTAAACAATGGCTTTGACACCAATCAGTTCCATTGAGACAAAGTTATGTCCAAATATATATCAAGTGATTCGGAATTTTACAGATAAAGATCATAAGAACTCAAGATGAATCTTAAGAACTTTCTCATAGCAACAGAATGTCTCATTATGTCCTCGGGCCGAGAATTTACATATAGGCTAAATTGATGGCTGCAGATGGAGCTCAACATATAGCAAGTGCTCAACATATAGAAGTGCTGAGTTTACAAAGTGAAAAAAACTCAAAATCTATTACAAAGGAAAGCATATTCCCTGCTGAGAATAGGCATCTCACTGTGTGAGCAGCTTAGAATCACATGCCACTATCTTCACCCGGCTCACATTCTCTTGACGATCGTCACACTTGAACATTGCGTCCTGTAATATGAAGGTCCAGACGTTGTCACAGAACCTGTAAGTGTGCAGGTGCCCCTGTACGAGAAATGATAAATAAGAAACGAGATTAAGTATCTGATTGTTCATCTGCCAAAGTTTTCTCTTATTTTGAGACCCAGATATGAGAAAAATTGTCGTCGGAACAAAGAATAATTCTTGGTTTTGCACCACATTTGCTTTTGAGTGTGCTGAAAACAGACTTAACTATATGGCTATGAAAACAGTATTTTTAAACAAGCCAAATTAATCGCAGTGGTTCAGAAGATAGATAATGTCAATCATCAGAAACGCTAGAAAAAATGTAGACAAGGCTATCCAGATTAGTGAAGAACACCAAAAACAATAGATCAGTCAGCTTCCAGAAGTACATAGAATATCCAGACAATTAAACTACAACACTCGAGAGTATTCATGAAATTGCAAGTATTTCTTGAGGTAAAACAGATATAAGCTCCTAATTATGAGCCAGATAACTGAATCCATACAGCTTAATCTAAAGTTAACACTTAACTCTAGGAAATCACATATGGGAAGCTTCAACCTATTATTCATATATGGCATCCAATCAAACTATAAACTTGAAATGAATTCATGACAGTGTTAGTATTTCCTGAGCTAGCAAATATGTAAGCACCTTATCAGGCAGATAACTGAATCTACACAGCTTAATATCAAGTTGAACTTTTTAACACTAAGAAATTATTTGAGGCTCAGCTACAACCTATTACTCATATGACTCCGAAGAAACTCTAAAGATAACCGAACTAGAGCAAGATAGCTTAGAAACTATTAATCGTCTTCCACCCAATTCACAGACATAAACAGGATATTTTCTTCTACCCAATTCAGTTAACTATTATTATTCACAATTTCACGAAAATTTAATCAAAAATGATTAAAAGTGCAACAGAGCTAAGAAAATCACCTTGATAGACACCTTGGTCTTCACTTGGCTCTCCAGAGCTTCAGTCATGGACTATACAAGCATACATATATCAAAAAGGGAAAGAAACAAAAAAAAAACCACAGAAACGAATCAAGACGTCAAATAATAGTTCAATTGAAACCTTGTCAAACTGAACAAGGACTTGGATAGCTAGCTCAGGGCTCAGCGTACCGCTCTGAACCATCTCGTCCAAAGTCTCCGTCAGACACATCCCGATCGTCGATCTCCTGTACAGCTCAAACGTCGCCATTCTCTACTTCCCAACGATCTGCCGATTCAAATTCGAGTAACAAATCGTCGAATCAAATTCGCAACTAATAACAAATCGGGAATCTGAAAGTTTTGACGCCAAAAAAAAGGAGCTAGATGAATCTAAGACCTCAATATGAGATGAATACGGGATGAAAAACCGGTTTACCGATCGCCGGCGACGTTAGAAGAGAAATGGACGGTGGATGCGGGAGCTTCCGTTGGTCGATTGCGAAGGATTTGTCTCTTGGGCGGAGAAAAAATTAGGGGCTTTTATACCCTAGATTTTGCAGGTAACTGTATATATAGGCAGCGATAGATCGGGGCGGTGGAAGATTACGATTTTACCCTTTCGTTTGTAATAAAGTTATATCTGAGATTTGGAAGAAGGCCCAATACAAAGGCCCATTTAATGTTTTTTATTTATTTGTAAAGTAACCTCCAATACAAATTGCGTATATAATAATGTGACAAAGTCCTAGTGAGAGTTTGAATCTAAAGGAGGTCCTTCAAGGCGGATATAGTCGTACATGAGACCATTGAAGGCTCCAGTGGTGGTCATAGTTTGTGTCAAGAACAAAGTGTTGTCTCCTTCCACAAGCTTCTCACTTGGTACATCCACATTATAAAGCCTATAGATTCCATGTATTCCATGTCTTGCAATCGCGTTATCGTGCCCGATTACACCCGTTGTGAACAGAGGAGTACTCTTTTCAGTGTCATCATCATTCATCCTCACTTGTAATTCTGCTGCATTTGCAGTTGCTAGCGCGATCCGGATTTTGTATGTGCTGTTTTTCTGCACATTCTCTAGCTTAAACTTGATTTGCCATGTGGTTTTTTGATATGTGTCATCTCCCATTTTCCTATAATCAAAAGACATGTGAGGTTTCTTTGTTTTACTCTTTTTAGAATATGTGAAATATATGTTACCTGGTAACGTGTGCAAAGAACCAATCTTTGGTGTAATCGCTGACGCCAATGGTGAACACCAAATCTTCTTTAGGATATAATTCTGTGTATCTTTCCCATAGACCGTATTGCCTAAACCTGCTTAAGGACAATCATACTTAGACCTCTACTGCTTTTAACAATCTGAAACCTTAATGTTGTGATATCTTTAATCATGGATTACCTATCAGGATGACCAATATATAGTTTGTTGATGTATTTGGGATTTGGGTCTGGAACAAAGAACTCAGCTGCAGACCGATCAGGTATCCCTATTTCCCACACCGTTGGCCCATGTCGGGGCGGTTCATACACGATATTTCCAACGTCAATGTCGCAGCCTGGTTTTTGGGTGCAGAGTGTAGCAAATGTTAAGTTAACTTGCACTTCTTGACACAGAGCAGTATATAATCTTGATGATTACAATGTAAGTTAAAGGAAATTTAACCTGCAGTAATGTTAATCAATTGTTCATATTGATAGTCTCCAATCCATCCTGTCACATAAGCATTTAGATTATATTCGCCTTCTCGGATATCATTTATCGCGAAATAACCATCTGCATCTGCTTCTGTCCAGAACTGATATCCCTATGTATATAAGTCAAATTCATGCAAGCATAAGTTCATTGCTTACATATATATTATTATATGGTCTAAGAATATAATTTTCAGGGCTGACCTTAGATTCTAATTGCCATGATCCAACCTCTCCTGGTGGAGCCAAACCTACGAAAGCACCATTTGCCGGTAAAAGTTCATCACTAAGGAATCTGAAGGAATTAAAAAAACAAAGGAAACAACAGTGAGTGGTTGATAATAAAAAGAAGAAAGGCAGAGCAAATGGTGGAATGTGAGGCTTACTTGTCGCATACTAGCAATCTACCGCTGATGCAACCGCGCTTATCCGACACTGCAAAGTCTTCTGAAGCAGGGAAATCGTAAGGCCAGCTTTGGACTTCAGTTAACATCTAATTAAACACCACTTCCTACAAATGTTAGATAAGTTTTTATAATATGCACCAAAGGTAGAAGGTTGGTTAATGGATAAACCTGGGTTTTCGCGTCTTCCCATAGCAAAAGAGGATCAGAGGTCTTGTCAGGCAAGCAATTGAGGTAAGTAAAAACAGGACCAAAAACTTTCTTCCATGACTCCCCTGCTTTCACCTTCATCACCATGTCCTCACCCGCGTAGTGAGCGCTTATAAACATCTGTGTTTACACAATCACTAAGTAAGAACCCATTTTCATAAATAATATAACATGTTTCAAGGAGGAAGAGAGAAAAGAAACATACGGCGAGACTGATGGGACCAACATGAGAGGTTAGGTTCTGTTTCGACAAGCCACCTGATCTGAACTCATTGCTAGGAATGATTTGCCAGCAACCCAAACCCAAGTTCTGTGAGATCCATCCATGCACTTTGAGATCTTTGTTCTCGCATGAATACTCATACTTGTCATCAACCTCTCCTTTAAACTCTTCTTCAACAGGATGAACAAGAAGAACAGCTTCAGGATAAGCCAAGGGTCTTCCTCTTTTACCCAATCTATCTTCTGGAAGTGGCATTTTCCTCTGTCTGTTATCAGCAATCGCCATATATTGAAACCTGCAATTTTTCTTTCCACATAAGTATACTAATATCAGTTTTAAGGGAAATATTGATTCTGAACTTTATTTACTTGTCTTTACGAAGCTTGTACACAATCCTTGTCTGAGGCAAGTTAAAAGCAGGCCATTCCGCTAGATGCTCGAATATCGCATATGAGTAGAATCCAGTTGCATTTTTACGCATTATGAACCTGAATTATACAGTATCCAAATCAAACTCTCTGCCACTACTCTCACACATAATTACATAAATGCATGTTACATTAAAAAGAGATACCTCTTGTCAACATTAATGGGAGCAATACTGTCTTGGAGAGAAGAATCCCATTTCCTGGAGAAGGAAATCTCTACCAGTTCTTCATTTTCCACTACTACTTCAAAACTTGTACCTTTGATCCTGCCTCAACCAAATTTATAAACATTATATAATGACTTCATATCTTATATGCTCGATGGAACGATGAATACTTGCCTCTCCGATTTCCCTGTGGTTCCAGGCGCCCCTTCATCGCTCCAAACAAGGTCCCAATACCTGAGTTTTGGTCACAACATTTCATATGTTGTAATAGTAATGAATAGACTGATCCATGTATATAATGTTCTTAAAAACATTCAACATTACGTACCCTCGATTGAAATCTTCATTGTGAGTTTCTAGTAGATTGTCGACGCCCTGGTAAGAGATTCCGGTGACAAAACCATCTGGTTTTGATATGGTCACTTTCACTATACCATTGCTCATCACTACCTGCATTTGCCATATTCATATATTGACAAAAACAGATAAATGAAGCTATGTGCATATAAGAGACAGGAATATTACATGGCTTTCTTGGACATCCAACTGAACAGAATCTTGGTTCGACATCACTTTCTCTCGCTATCTTTCTTTCGTGTGTGTGTTTTCAGAGATATGAGGTTGAAGCTTTTGTAGAGAAACAATCTGTAGATAAGTTTGATTCATCTTCAATTTGTAGAGATCTTTTGATTCTTCTTCAAGATTGGACAAGTGGTATCTTTAAGCTTTGAGCTTCTTTTTAATTTACTTTTTGGGTAAGTCCAACATATTATTCCACTTGTTGTTGGATTCTCACGCAAGCAGTTACATTTGTGTACCCGTAAATATATTCCCGGCAACGTTTATTGAAAAAAAACAGGACATATAACAGTGGTCACAAACCGAATTTAAACCCCTATATTACATGTTGTTGACAAAAGTAAAAATAAAATAAATGTCATTTAAAATTGCGTTCATGTGAATCCAATTTTTGATGCTACATGTCATTGAAAACCATGGTCACACACTCACATTGTATAAAAAAGAATATCATCATTTACGCTAACTCGCATCTCACTTGTTTAATATATAATCCATGTATCATGTATGTATACAAAAAAACGTAATTGTATCCATATTTATGAAAGTACTTAAAAAGAGAGTATACATTGGCTAAAGTAGATAGATAGATACATTGACTTCATTTGTAGACAGAATCTAGTGAATTATGTTAGTAATGGAATGTATTAATTTACAAGCAACTCCTAAAGCTTGGCGTTACGTCATTCATTCCTTATGTTGTTTTCTGATGCAGCATGAAATGGATGAGTGGGAGAGAGAATGAGTGACAACAAGTCAAAAGGTACACCTTTCGTCCACTTTGCTCTTTCTACCATAAACACACACTTGGCTCTCTTTTACAACCTGTTTCGGTCTTCTTTTAGTTCTTGCAAAGACAAAACCTATTCATTCACCTTGCAACAAAATCACTGCTGCATTCACCATTTACATTAGTTTGAATAATGGGATGATATACTCAAACCCCAAAAAAAGCTCACACAAGTACATTTGGAAGCATCACCTAAGTTGCATTGGCAGATCAATTGGTCCTGAAATCTAGCAATACAACAAGCTGAAAAAACTTCTAACCTTTTTAGGAATTACCATTACGTTGGGTTCTTCACAAAATCACCATTTTTCTTTACCTCCATGAGAGTCACCTCGCACATCTAGACCATCGATGAGAAGGGAATATAACCAAACACCTCCCCACTCCCCATTTTTATTTATTAGGAAAGCTAGTGTAAAGTAAAAATTCTTAGCTACCATGACCAAGGTGTAAATGATTTCGAGAATCGGCTTGGACTAGTAAGAATACAAATGAAAAAGTTATGTATGCAATATCTGGAAAAGTCATGAATGAACTTAATCGACTTACTTCTATACCCTAACTTCTGAAGGATCAGCTTTTCATGGGGTAACTAAAACAGTAAAACCAAGACGCGAGCACAGCTCTAATAGGTGTCAGCTACAGGTAGACCTTGCTTATTGGATGGGGGTTTGGGGAACAGATCACTAATTTTAAAAAGTTTTTGGCAGCTTGGGAACCCTACGCAGCAAGAGAATATATATCTAGAGGTACACAAGAAACTAACCCTGCTGCACCATGAGAACACAAAATTACGCTATGCTAGCATCTAACATATAGGATAGTTTTCAAAAGGCTAGTGTGGTATGTTGAACTAGCTATTTTCCTTAATTGAGCATAATACTTCTTATAAATTTAGAGATTGGTGGGTATTGGTGCAAACAAAAACTCCCTTCTCACAAATGGTCTAGACATGAGAGATAACTCAAGTACACCTGTCAGTCTTCAAACGGTGATCCTCAGCTGGACTGTCAGAACCTTATCTCTGTCAACTGTAGCAGTTTTCCACTGCATTAACAAAGGCAGATGAATTTTCAGATTCATATTCATATTTAAAACAACGAACAGCATACAATTACAAAGATATGCAGATATAAACCTGAAATTTATGCATTGCTAGTTTATGCAACAGCAAAGTACTCTATTTGATTTTAATGATTTGAGACAAAATTGACTTGCACTCAATCAATAAAAAAATTCCTAATTTCCCCATAGTAAAACAAGTTTTCTTTACTTTCTCTTCTTTGAAGATATTGTGCAAATGCATTTGTGTACATTTAGAGACTGTGAATACAAATGAAACTATCCTATAACTGCTCTTTAAAAGGGGCCTATTCTCCTATCACATAGTTTTTTGATAAGTCTTATTTGACAAAGAATCAAAGTTGAATGACAAGGAACTGAAGATGACGCTTAAATTCTCAGAAGTTTCTAAATAGATCATCTCCATATCAAGAGCCAATAGTGAATGTTTAACATAAAAGGCCATGTTAAACAAAATACTCAGACAAACTTCAAAACTCTTTAGTGTTAATTTGCCGAAGAAAAAGAAAGAACAAACATGATTTGCTATATTCCATATAATTTGGGTATAGACTTTTTAGGAGTTCCTTTTACCTTAGAGTAGGTTCCAGTAACAATTTAGTGATGCTTTCAAACTCTTTTTAGGTATAACTAAAGAAGGTGCAAGAAAATGGTATCAAAAACCACCGTAGATTTGTTTTCTGTGTTTCTTTAGTCTATTATTTGCTTTTATCTTATGCTCATAACAATCAACAAATGTCAATGACAATCCCTCTAGAATGAAAAAGATCATAAGATAATGTATATGTATACAATATGCATTATTATGTGATTTTCATCTTAAGAAAAAAGAAAGAGACGAATATTATTTATACCCAAAAACAACAAAAAAGAAGTATGATTCCAAAACATTAATTAGCAAAAGCATCAAACACAAATAATGGAGATGAGAAACCAAACCTGAAAACATGAGAGACAGATCCACTTAAAGATTGAGAAAGCTCTCACCAGTCACCAATCTGCACATGCAAAACCAAATTTTGATACATTACTACATAAAAACATTCCATACATACATTAGTAAAATTGGATCCTCAGCTCAGAAATTCTACAATCTAAAAAAGCTCATGCAGCTGATCTATTATCAATGACAATTGACAAAGCCATTTCAGCGAAATTAAGTCCCACTTGTCAAACCACAAGAGAAATCTAAAGGATATCACATAAACATATATCAACAAAAAAAATGTAATATCTGTAAAATCAAATCAAATTACAGGTTAAGAGAAGAGATACACGGAATCAGACTAACCGCGGAACTAATAGAGACGCGTCAGCTCAAGAATTTCGAAAATGGCGGTTCCTCGTCACGAGATCCCACTGAAATTCGACAGAAAACAGTCGGAAAAAGCCGCCGATTCAGGAGAAGAGGTGAGCTAGGGCAAGGGAGAGAGCGAGAGTGAAAGCGAAATGGAGGAGAGAGCAAGTGAGGAGGATTAAGTGAGGGATGCGAGAGGGTTTTATATAAGTAATGTAAGCGAAGAATGAGACTAATTTAAAACTTAAGTATCGATTAGTGCGTTAATCAGATTTCATTAGATTATATAATTTTGAATTGGGGACATGTGCGGGCTTCCATTTCTCGCATAAAGCCGCTGCTCAAGCCGCTCAAATAAAATAGTTTTAAACAAAATTAACTCTTCCTACCAAAAAATAATAAATTAACTCGTGTTCTTTCTGTTTTTTTTTTTGCCGGTAATTAACTTTTGTTCTCTATGAACTGAATTGAGTTTGTTATTTTTGTTGAATATTACGTGTTAATTGTCATAAAGTAATACTCCCTCCGTTTCAGTTTAGTTGTCGTTTTAGGATTTAAATTTTGTTTCATAATAGTTGTCGTTTTAGGTTTTCAATGCAAATATTTGGTGAAAATTCCGGTTTTATCCCTACTGTTTTAATGTTTTGGCCAATAAATTTTTTTCTAAAATATAATAATAACAGAAAATTTAATGATTTTCTTAATTTGTGTGAAAAAACCTTAAACGACAACTAAAACGAAACGGAGAGAGTATTATACATGTGATTCTACCACTAAAAAGTAAAAACAAATCAAACTGGATTATTTTGATACAACTAATCAGAAAACTAATTACATGTATTAAGTATTGACACTTTGCAAATTTAACTTTTGAGAAATCCACTATGGAAGACCGAAGACCAAAGAAGAAGAAGAAGAAAAGTGTTAGGGTATGTCGGTCAAGCTGAACAAAGGGCAAGCCGTTAGCTGAACAGTGGATTCTAGTAGTATAATTTTCTATTTTTTTATGTGAACCTAAATCTTAGAGAAAGAAAAATATTTTAAAAGAAAAAAAAAATAGAAAAGAAAAGAGAAGAAGAGAAGAGTCGCGAAGGATGAAGAAAAAGAGGAATAGACACATGTCCAGCTTCCCAAATGGACCAATAAAAGTTGAGCTTTTAATTACTTGTCTCCTTGAATGAATACAAATGTGTCACGTTTCTTTTCTAGCTCTTTCTGGATCTGTCAGCCTCTTCATTTTATATATACTCGTACATTTTTCATAGTTTATTGATACCTATATATTTATTCCATAATCTTTATACAGATTTCGCTGGTTATTCTTTGAAGGACCACACGGATCATAGCTCTCATTGGTCACATTTTGGCTCGTCCAGTTTTTGTTTTCTTTCTTTTGATTTAAAAAAGACTTTTCTTCGAGATTTTTAAGAATTATTTAAACTTTAAGAGGTTCTAGAACGATAGATTTAATAATATAGTTGTTTTATATTAAAATAGTGTAGTTGAGTTGAACTAATTGACGTAAAAATGTTTAGCGGAAATGTTAACAATGATCAGTACGTAGTAAAACTAAACACATTGCACATACGTTAATGATCTGACGTGAATCTGAAAACTCAATTCAAGAGGTTATGTTAAATATATATGTCTCATATAAGGTTAATAATCCAAAATTCTCAGTTTTATATAAATAGTTGGAGATGTACATTTTTGCAATGTATGTCCTTACACTTGCATAAAGTGTAATTTTAGTAATCTTGGTCGTGTTTAAAATTCATATATGAAATTGTTTTTAGTTTTTTACTCATTATATGATCGAAAACGTTGATGTGCACAAAATAAAGGTTAAAGGCTGATATGTGGTTAGAAGAAACAGAAGTGACTAGTGTTTCTAAATGACAATGTATAGTTTGATCATCATCTAGTTTGATGTATTTTAGATCATGTAAGGAATCTCTTCGTTCGTGTGTCTCTTCGTGAACATAAGCTAAGACCATTCGGCCAAATTAAATGAATAACAAGAAATTCATTCCAATACATAACTCGACTTTACAAATTTGTTTCCAGTTTGCATGCTTCTAATGATATATAGTTCTATTAAACCAAATCCATTGCATGTGGGCACTACTAGGCCACACAATAAGCAAGCAACTTGCCATATTAATTTGTAAAGAAACTTAGTAATTGATGAAGGGCCTGATTGGCAAGTGCTTTAGAGTCTTTACAAAGCAAAAAAAATTCTAAAGATTTGAAATTCATCCAATCAAGCTTTAGAAGCTTTGGCTTTCCTTTTTTTTCTCACAGCCAAAATATTTCCTTAATTCATTTTTTTGGCTGTAGAAAGCCTTTTTCCTAAAGCACATAATTTTCAACTTTCCAAAATTTTAAATTCTACAGCCAAAATACTACGGCAATAAAATCTACAGCCACAACAAATAAACCTACAGTCATATTTCTACAGCAAAAAAAGTAAAGCTACAGCTGTTACCAATCAGGCCCGAAATATACTATTGTTAAATAATTAATAATTTTCAAAAGCAATATGGAAACTTTAGTTAAAAGAACAGAATCATAGAAAGATGTGTTGTAACTTGCACTAGTTTAAGTAATGAAAATTTTCAAACTTCTACTGATATCGAATTTCTTCGTCGTCACTAAAAAAAAAGTATAATTATATTTAGGCCTTGTTCTAAAAATCGGCCGCCTAGCCGCCTAGGCGGCCGCCTAGGCGCTGATCGGAGGAGCACCGCGGCGATTTTGTCCAAATCGGTGAGAAAAATCGGAGATCCGATTTTTTGTCCGCCTGGACCGCCTAGGCGGCCGCCTAGCCCGCCTAGACGGCGCCTAGCCCAATTTTTTTTTTTTTTTTTTTTTTCATCTAAAATTCAAAACGTCCTACTTATGTTCGTAATTTGTATAAAAATCATAAATTTGAAATTAAAATCTTGTTTTCATGTGTTTAATACAATTTTAAAAACAATATTATATAAATTTCTTAATTATAATGGATTAATATGTTTTTAAAATATTAAATAGCCCTAAAACTAATCTCCGATTAATCCCCGTGTAATCCCCGATTTTCTTCCTAGGCGCTAGGCGCACCCTCACCGCCCGACTAGCGCCTAGCGATTTTTTGAACACGGTATTTAGGTATATAATACTAAGCATGAAGTACCAAGTTGCAGCTACTTGGTTATATGTTTATGGTATTATATATGGACCAACTTGTACTCGTCTTTTTGCCATAAACAACTTTAGATTTGTGAAGTTGGAAGCGCCACGACCACTGTAGGTTTTCAAGCCGTAAAATAATACATTAAAAAAATGATGATAACGATGATGGATAATGATCACGATGATGGTATTATGATATGGTCATATTATAGTTTTAATTTTGGAAATCTCATGTAAACTATACAAATTCTCGTGTGTTATACCATTTAAAAAACATGAACAAAAACAATCTGTGAATTACTTTATAGAAGACAATATTAGATACGTGAGATATCTGTTAAATGGGATTTTCTATTTATGTTTTAATACATTGCAGTAAACTTAATAAGATGGACATATATATTTCCTGGCTAAGCAAAGATAATTCTGGAGGTATGAAATAAATGATTATTCATTCATAAATTATGAAAAAGTGTTTCATACTGAAAAAACCATTATAGGTCAACTAGATTCTAAATTCTTTAATCAAAATAATAAGAAATATATAGTTTCGATTACGATATATTTGGTTCGCATCTGATAAGCACATGTAAGACTCGGTAAGTTACATAATGAAAGATTAGATTCGAGTGTCAAAAACAGTATGCTAAAGTTAGCGAGCATTAATATTATTTCACAATAAGGAATATAATAAAATGTCAAACTCAATATCATTTTAAATCCTAATTTCAGGGTTAACGAATCATATTATTCACGCCTAAGTGAATATTACAAATATAATATTATTCTTGCAAAAAAAAAAAAAAAAAAAAAAAAAAAAAAATATTATTCTTGCATTAAGGAATAATGTGAATGTCAAACTCAATATCACTTTTGGTTCTAGAGCAAACAAACCACACATTTGTGTGGACTAAGAAAATAAAGAGTCTTAACTCTGGGAGGGATAATAGAATGACATGAAAACGTGTTTGAGATGCTGCAACGACTACTTCAAAACGTGGCAGGGAACATTTTATCAACCTTAAAGAAAGAGCAGAACCATGAAGTGATGAGAATGATGTTAGAAGCATATACGGATCATCTAGTCGAGCATCAGACCGTATTCAACTATTCAAGTCCACTTTTCCTCACAGTATCCAGCTTTAAAAAAGCTCACGGTGCCAAACAAGTATCTAATCCCCGTGTCGCGGTGTGGCTAAAGGTTTGCATAATTTTGTTGTATATTAGAGAGTGATAATGACATATACCTTAGTGGTTTGTGTTAGTGTCATCTCTGCACCATCTGAGTTCAAATATGAGAATATGCATGTTCCAAAAAAAAAAAAAGTTGAGAGATACATTAATCAGGAGACACTATCAGCAGTTTTCTCTTGGTATCGTATAAGTTTAGTACAATCTTCTATGTATTCATAAATTAAACCCAAATCAACAAGCTTGTACATATTCACTCGACTAAAGCAACACAAGAGAGTTAAATATTGTTTCTAACTGTCTTCTGTGAAAGCACTGCTTGAAATAACACACATGAATTCAACGTCTTTTACTCTTGGCCTTGGTGACTCGATTTTTCATAGATGCATCTGGCGGCTTCCAAATGATGTCATCAAGCTTACTACAAAAAGTCTTATAGAACTGCAAAACATAAACTGGTTTTACTATTCTGAGATGAGTCACACAAACCTCAAGGTGAACTTATAACACTAAGGTCTTCTTCTGGTACTAACCTTGAGGTATTCTTCTGCGTCTCCTGCTGCATTTTGAATGTCTACCATGAGAATTGATGGTGCAACTTTGAAAACCTTCAGATTTGAAAATGATTCGTGAGACTTCAGACATAAAGAGACCAAAGTAAAAAAGATGGACTGGTTTTTAAGAGAAGTTACTTCTAGAATGACGGAGAAATGAGACGTCTTATTTGCAGATAATCCTTCGACTCTCATCTGAATACGGAAATGGGTTAATAGCTGTTGGGAGTTTGAGGAGGTTGAGATGATAAAATGAAATATTAACTCCAGAGAAATGTTTAAGATACACATCATGAAAAACAATGAAGCGATTTCAACCGATAAGAGTGCCTAACCAACTCTTACTCTAGTTTCTCACCTTGTAATTACGAATGTGTGTCTTAAAGCCCATAGACTGCGACACAACTTCCATGCTTGAGAGAACCACGTTTGCTGGCTTGTGTGAGATAAACCTTGTCTGGTGCTTCATGGAGTCCTGTCAACACACTTGAAAGATTAACGCAATAGTTGTATAACATGTAGAAATGAGAAAGAACAACTGAATAAGGAATAGGAATGCACAAAGCGGGGTCACACACAGCATTGTACCTTTCCACGGTCAAAAAGAGTTGCGAGGTTCAGGCCCTGAGATAGAATAATTAGGTCAAACGCATTTAGAGTCAGTGGACCCGTGTCCCCTGTTCCATCCTGTGCATATGTATGTTCCTACAACGTATAATGTTACATAAAACATCATGCTTTATACACGATAGTCAACAGCAAACAAATAGGGGACAGAGAATTGTGCCAACTGCATCCTACCTCTGGATCATCAAAAGCAGCATATACATCATCCAGGTTTACATGTTCGTAATCGATAAGTTGTACAGGAGTGTAATCCTTTAAAAACCACTCATCTTTCCTGATTTCTGCAATTGTAATTCGCTGCCAGGAAAAAAAAAAAAAAAAAAAAAGAGCAAGGCGACATTTGTCAGACTTTGCATCTTGAGATGAAAAGAGTAACTGTGGACAACTTCACCCGACAACTATGTCATGTAATGCTTTCAATTGGCACATTATCCATATTGTATAGACCTTCCAAATGATCCAGACAATTATGAAAATGCTTAGACTTCTAGGGTCTATTCAAGTGTAGAAAAGAATGATATGATTCAAATGGAGCTGGTTATAGTGTAATCTAGATATCTGTTTTTTCAAGCTGCTGTTCTTTCAACATGTAACACATCTTTTAAATACAGTAGCCGGGATTGTAATAGATCTAAGCAAAGTTATCTGCAAGGAAACTCAAAACTTACAGTTTCAGGATTTGGATCCAAAATTCTATTAATCAAGGACTTTGCTCCCAAGGCAAAATATGAGGGGCAAGCGAACTCAGCTTTGTCGATCTGAAAATAAGAAGAAAAGGAAACCATATCAGAAAGAAAGTACATAGATGCCTTACAAGCACATAACACGTTAGGTTTACAGAAAGGGATTCTTGACTGCAGTGAAAATAATTTAGCCACAAAGATTTCTATTACAGGTTCTGCAGATATTGCTTGTTCAATCCTAATGCTTCATTGGGATAGTTAAACTAGGCAGAAACAAGAAACTTTCTAAAACGAAAAATCAAGAATCAAGAGGCAACAACAGCAGAGCTCATGCCTTACTATATAAAGTTGGTAGATCCATTTCATCAAATGGAAGATATCCTGCCATAAGAACATAAAGGATGACCCCACAGGACCAGACATCTGCCACGGCACCATTGTAACCCTTGTGACTGAGAACCTAAACCAAAACGAAGAAGAACACATAAGCTACAATAAAACTACATCATATCTCAAAGCATTATGATATGATTTTACCTCAGGAGCAACGTAATTGGGAGTTCCACATGTTGTCTTAAGGATGGTAACTCCCTTCAGATCAAAGTAAGATAATTTAGTTGATAATGATACAATAACAAACTAATAACTCAAAATTCGAAAGAAAACATGAAAATGAGAACCCCCATTACTTGCTCAGGTAATGCACTGAGGCCAAAATCAGATATCTTGAGATTTCCTTGAGAATCGAGCAAAAGATTTTCTGGCTGCAGTTGACACAAGAC
This sequence comes from Arabidopsis thaliana x Arabidopsis arenosa, assembly GCA_019202795.1. Taxonomy (NCBI): domain Eukaryota; kingdom Viridiplantae; phylum Streptophyta; class Magnoliopsida; order Brassicales; family Brassicaceae; genus Arabidopsis; species Arabidopsis thaliana x Arabidopsis arenosa. The sequence goes on from CM032924.1 coordinate 6,747,180, forward strand.
AATCATCAGATCAACAACAAATGATAGAAAAGTGTTGATTCTCTCAGCAAGAATTCACCTTTAGATCTCTGTGGTAGACACCTTGACTATGGCAGTAATCAACTCCATCAATAAGCTGTTGAAAGTATTTCCTAGCTTCGGATTCACCAAGTCGTCCATTACGAACCTATAGAATGAAACAAGTGAATCAGTGACAATATCATACAGAGAGAAACGCATAAAATCATCACCAGGAGTTGAGGTACTCACAATCTTATCAAACAGTTCACCACCAGTAATGTACTCCAGGATGATATAAATCTTTGTACGGCTTGCTAGAACCTAAAGAAGCAAAAGATCAAAATCACTTCATACATATGAAAGCAAGAATCTTTCAATAACAAAAACATTTAACTTGCCTCATAAAGACGAACAACACAAGGATGACGAACAAGCTTCATAATCGAGATCTCTCTCTTAATCTGCTAATCACAAACGGTGTCATGTCATCAATCTAATCAAAATCGAAGAGACTAGTAAGAAGAGAGATAGAGAGACAGAACCTGATCAACCATCTTGCGTTTGATGATGGTACTACGATCCACGATTTTCATGGCGACGCTCTCACCGGTCTCTGTGTTCTGAGCGAACTTGACTTTAGCGAAGGTACCTTCGCCGATTGTTCTACCTAATTCATACTTGCCCACCTTCCTTACCACCATCTCTGCTTCTACTCGATTTCAATTTCACTGCATTTCTCAAGTCTCTAGTGTAGATAGATAGAGAGAGAGAAAGAGGAAAGGCACAAACAAAAAAGTAGAGTTGATGATGGATTCGTTTTTTCGAATTTTGAAATTAAATTATAACGACAAATATACAGAGTAGATTAGAAGATTTTAATGAGGAATGTCTTAAATTTGGGAAAGAGATACGTGTTTAAATTGTCTTAATTGCAAATTGGAATTAAAGAAGCTTTATTAATCAATACAAAGCCAAAGTAATTAAGAAAATAGTTATAGATTAGTGATTTGTATTTTGATTAGAGCCAAATTAAAGTAACATGGGGTTGGGGGGTTAAGAGAAGTCAGAAAAAGAGATTTTGACGAAGGAGACGTGTTCGGCGACTACTTGCCACATTCTGATACTTGGTTGTTTGTTTACACGTCATTCTTTGTAGGAAGGTCAACATATTTATACCATAATTTCACACATATACGACTCGTAGCTTTTGAAAAATACTACTACTCACCTGTATCTTCTATATCTATAGACTTTTATGACCGATTTAGTAGTACCAAGACTACCAATAAAACGTCGTTATGACTCCTTCTATAAATTTTGACTTCGAAAATTCTTTTTCCAGGGAACTTATTTGAAATTTACCCATATTCTAATAATTGTCTTTTGAAAATTTTAAGAAACATATTTGAAAGAATCTATTTTATAACAATTATCTTCTAAAAAATTAAAAAAATATATTTGAAAAGATAATCGATAAATAATGGCAGTAAACCTACCATAACCATTAATACTGTTGTCATTTACATTAAGACCTTGAAGCCTTCTTAAGAACACAGTCGAACTTTTCATCTCACGCAACTAATAAAAAACTTTATTTTTTGATTACCAGTCTTAAGAACACAGTCGAACGCATAAACAGTTGATTGCAATATGAAAATTAATTATATCTAAAATGCATTAACAATCATAACTAATAAAAAGAATGAAAGTGACTATAGATATTATTCATTTTATGAAACAGTACAAAACACTTTTTAGTCCTTTTTAATTTTGGTTCAGATAAACAAAGAGATAAACAAAGCTACAAAAATAAATAATGTGCAAAAACAAAAATAAATTTAGACAAATACGGAGTACAAAAATATTGGGAAAATTCCCAAAAAAAACCCCAAGTAATTTTTATTTGGAAGTTTAATGCCCAATTCTTTTGCGTTGGTCTAAAAATACCTTAGTTAATTAATTGTTGTCAATTAAATCGTAAACTTATTACTGATGGTCGTTTAAGTCATTCGACTTAACAGACGTTTAATCGGCTAACGGAATCCCTAAACCGGGTTTACTGGTTAAGAAAACGTGGTTAATTGGCCTAATTAAAAGACTAAAATGCCCTCTTTACTTTCCCCCAAATCGATATATGCATATGAGACAAAGAACCCTAGATCAAAACTTCCATTTTCACAAGAATTAGAGAGATGTTGAGTCAATGTTCTGGGTCTGATGCCAATTCGGTGAGCAGAAGCTGGGGTCCTCTTTGCAACTGTGGTAGGGCGACAACGATTGTTAAAGCATGGACAAACGAGAATCCGGGAAGAAGATTCTTCAGATGTGGTGTTCATGGGTTCTTCGATTGGGCTGATCAAGAGAAGCCATATGGTTGGCAGAAGGTAAGCTTATTAGAAGCAAGAGATGAGATTCGTCAGCTTAAAGAGGAAATAAAGCTTCTTAAAGAATCTGTGAAGACGAAGAATGATCAAGGTATCAGTGGTTCGACGAATTTGGAAAGTGGTTTAGGGAATAAACACGAACAAGAGAAGGCAAAGCTTGAAAGTGAAGTTATGGGTGCTAATGAGAGAGAGAAAATGCTTCGGCAGTTCATTGTGTTGTCTTGGGGATGTTTCATTGTTGTTATTGCCATGATACTTGCAATGGGGAAGTAGTTTTCGTTATGTCTTGTTGTTGTTGTTGTTTTCTGGTTTGTTGTTGTTGTTTTCTGGTTTGTTGTTGTTGTTTTCTGGTTTGTTGTTGTTGTTGTTGTTTTATGTTTTGTTGTTGTTGTGTTATGACAAGTTTGAACTAATGGGAGTTTCATAAAAAGTTAATCCATCTTCAAGAGCCAAAAAGAGTCGTTTAGTCATAAGGATCCCACCAAAAACATACAAGGATCCCACCAAAACAAACATCATCCAACTTAAGCATCATCCTACATATCATATCATCCTACATAAGCCTAATCCTACATCAGAAAGATCCTAATAGACATCAATAAGATCAGCCTATTTCTTGCCAGGCTGCCAAACATCAAACACTTTGTCAGTCCATGGGGACATAAAGAAAACAGGCGGTTTAGGAGCTTCATCTTTGCCACCACCTTTGCCACGACCCTTGCCAGCACCTTTGCCACGACCCTTGCCTTCACCATTCTTAGTTCCTGGAGGGCGTCCACGAGCACGTCCCCTACCACTTGGATTAGCTGCTGGAGCACTTGAATGCTGAGGTACTTGTGTGGACTGACTTTGAGAACCAGATGGTGTGGACTGGCTTTGAGCTTGCTGCCACCTCTTTGGAGCATTGTTAATGCTCCATGGATCATCATTATCCTATGAATAAGACATACTTTGATCAAATCTGAATAAGACATAACTCAAAAGAGGCAATACTCAAAATGTCAGATTACTTACAAGACATTTCCTTGGTCTGCCTCTTTTGCGTGGAGCTGCTGCTTGTACACTAGCATTTTTGCATGTTCCTTTATTATGCCCTGACTGCTTACAGTTTGAACAACTCACAGTGCCTCCTTCTCTTGTAGCCTTTGTAGGATTAGTTGCTGATTCACCTGGTTCCAGTATCCTAGCAAACTTCTTAGGACGCCCTCTCTTCTTTCTTTTATCAGGCACTTCTATTGGTCCTTTTCCTGTTTTCTTCCACAACATCTCTCCATTCACAGGTGCTATGTTGTCCTTATAGTTAGCTTGCCAGACAGTTGTCAGGAAATGTTTATCAACATAACTACACAGAAAGATAAAATTAATCAGTCCACAAAAAAAAAAAAAGATCAAATGAATCAGTACAAGACTTACTTTTCTGGATCACGGTTGTGTTCTGTTATGACATAGATTGCATGTGGACAAGGTATGCCAGTGAGATTCCATTGGTTGCAAGCACAAGTCCTATCTCGAAGATTGACACTGAAGCTTCCACTACCCTCCATCACCTCATATATGTTCTCACTACTCTTGAGGACAGAACAAAACTTGGCTGATTGGCGATTTGCTTCAAGTATCCCCATTATATGCGGTGGAAACTTAGACTTACATTTGGCAGTCTTATCACGTCTCTTAGATATACGCTTCATTGCTTGTCTCCTAACATCTTCAAGCATATTTAGCACAGGCTTCTTCCTAGCATCTTTGATTGTCCTGTTGAAACTCTCTGATAAGTTGTTGCAAACATCCTCACAACTAGCATGGCCTTTGAAAAATGCTCTGCACCAAGTACTTGGCTCTGTTTTCAGCAAATCCTCATGTGCAAGTGGATCATAGCTTTTCAAAGCTGCCATGTTATAAGTGTAAACACCTTCTGTTGAACTGTAAGCAATTGCCCAGAAGTAACTCTCATGGCAATAGTCCCCATACACCTTCTTCCAATTAGCATAGATGTGTCTAGCACAATGTCTATGTTCTGCCTCAGGAAGTAAGTCAGCTACTGCATTGAGCAATCCCTTCTGCTTATCTGAGATCACAGTCAAACCACTACCTATTCCCAAATCCAAATCCTTCTTTAGTTTCTCAACAAACCAAGCCCATGAGTCATTGTCCTCCACTCTAACTACAGCCCAAGCAATAGGATAAATCCTATTATCTGCATCTCTCCCCACAGCTGCTAGAATCTCACCCTTCAATTCCCATTTCAAGAATGACCCATCTAATCCAATGATAGGCCGACAGCAACTCTTCCAAGTTTTTCTTAAAGCATCAAAACAGATGTAAAACTTGTCAAATTGTTGCTTACCAGACGCTTGAGGAATGGTCACAATCTCTGTCTTGGTATCCTTATTAGACCTCTGAAGTTAAGCCTCATAATCCCATTTTGCTGGACGCTTATGTGCAGAGCAATAGATCTTCCAATTGCAATTCTCATGACTACATATAGCTGCCAGTTTTGTTGCACCCCATCTACAAAGCTTCACATCATAATTAGTCTTCAATACATACCTCAAGAGCTGATCCTTGAACTCTTCCCCACTGTTAAATTTCTGAGCTATCCAGAGGTAAGGAGGTTTATCCTTGGAGTAGTTCTTTCTTGATGATCTTCTTTCTGCTTGGTCATACGCATCCCATTCTTCATCTGTGTCCATGGCAGGATCCGGACGGTCTGCATCAAAACATTGTCTCTCAAATTCTTCTTCATCCTCTAACTCTTCACCCATTGTTTCTTCTTGCTCTCTGTGAGTCTCTTCACCACCAGCTTCAGCAGCTGCTTCTGTACCATTGTGAACTTCTGCAAAGAAAGCTTCAAACCTAGGATCATCGTGCACACGTTCTTCTACTGGATCTTCCCCTTCATCTGGTACACCTTGTGGCTCTGCATTTGTTTCTTTTGCAGCCTCGTCAACACATTCTTCATTCCCGTCTACAGAATCTGCACCATCACCACCTGCTACTTCTTCCTCGTCATCTACATCAAGATGATATGTAGGTTCACAGACGCCGGATTCAATGTATATGTCGACTTCACCACCAACCACAGCCTCACGACACAACTCCCTAATTCCACCATCTTTGTCTGTCTTGATAACCCTTGCTGAGATTATGTCCTCATGCGGAAGCTTGTACCAAATCGCTTCGACTTCACCACTCACTCCCTTTTCTTTGCAAAAATCCTCGAAGATTGACCATGTCATCAGATCAGGATCCATCAACATGTCTTTATCCTCGAACCCTCCAATGTAATCGAACGACTGCTCCTTGATTGATACATCTCCTCGGTAGTGAATGTTGAGTTTCAAACACTCGAAATCACTACAAAATAAGAATTTCAGTTGTTAATCGTTCTAAACAAAGTAAAACAATATCGATCCAACCCAAACCCAGAAATTTTTTGAAATCGGAGAACCCTAGAAATTCTAATCGACAGAGAAAAAACGCGAATCGACATACCTCATCTCTTCGATATACAATCCACTGACTCAACACATATGCAACCGATCAAACGCTTACAATCATCGCCTCACTGAATTTCTTAGGAGATGAAACGAATGAGAGAATCGAGAGAGTTAGAGAATTAGGGTTTCTGATTTTTAGGGTTCGTCGAAATCGATTTGGGGGAAAGTAAAGAGGGCATTTTAGTCTTTTAATTAGGCCAATTAACCACGTTTTCTTAACCAGTAAACCCGGTTTAGGGATTCCGTTAGCCGATTAAACGTCTGTTAAGTCGAATGACTTAAACGACCATCAGTAATAAATTTACGATTTAATTGACAACAATTAATTAACTAAGGTATTTTTAGATCAACGCAAAAGAATTGGGCATTAAACTTCCAAATAAAAATTACTTGGGGTTTTTTTTGGGAATTTTCCCCAAAAATATTAGCTTTGTTTTTTTTTTTTTAAATGGGAAATAGTCTCACCAATAATGGAGGGTGAAGTGGAGAGAGAGAGTCCAAACTCCAAGACCAGCTCCTCCTTTTTCACTTATCTCTTCTTCATCTGAATCGTGACTTTGTATCAGAAAGATAGCTCATGAGCTGATTAAATTCTGAAAGTATCAAGTAAGAGTCTTTCTTGGAGAAATTGTTGTCATTTTTGATCTTTTACTTGTATGACAGAAGAAGATAGCTCAGCAAAAATGTCAGAGGATGTTGAGCGATATCTCAAGTTAAATCCACCTTGCTCCTCCTCCTCTTCTTCCTCCGCCGTTGCGTTCGCCAACAAGTCTGGCACTTTCAAATCTTCTTCGCCGCCATGTCCAGAACATGTCCTCGAGAACGTTTTAGAGAGCGTGCTTCAGTTCCTCACTTCCAGATGCGATCGCAACGCCGTTTCATTGGTCTGCAAATCGTGGTATCGCGTCGAGGCTCAGACCCGATTCGAGGTTTTTATCGGTAACTGTTACTCTCTTTCTCCTGCTCGGCTCACTCACCGGTTCAAGGGTCTTAGGTCTATTGTGCTTAAAGGGAAACCTAGGTTTGCTGATTTTAATCTCATGCCTCCTAATTGGGGAGCTCAATTCGCGCCTTGGGTTGCTGCAACAGCTAAGGCTTATCCTTTGCTTGAGAAGGTTCATTTGAAGCGCATGTTTGTTACGGATGATGATTTAGCGCTCCTTGCTGACTCGTTTCCTGGGTTCAAAGAGCTTACTTTGGTCTGCTGCGAAGGTTTTGGGACTAGTGGTATTGCTGTTGTTGCCAACAAATGCAGGTAATTTCTAGATCTCTTCTCTTTCTTTGCTTGAGAGATTCATATCATCAAAGTGCGGTTTTTTCATCAACTTATCAACTGGGGATTTGCTTTCAGACAGCTAAAGGTTCTTGATCTGGTGGAGTCAGAAGTCACCGATGATGAGGTGGATTGGATTTCTTGTTTTCCTGAGGGTGAATCTCATCTGGAGTCTTTGTCTTTTGACTGTGTTGAATCCCCTATCAATTTCAACGCATTGGAGGGGCTCGTGGTTAGGTCACCGTTCTTGAAGAAGCTTAGACCCAACAGGTTTGTTTCCCTTGAAGAGCTGCATCGACTAATGGTTCGAGCGCCGCAGTTAACCAGTCTTGGTACGGGATCATTTAGTCCAGACAACGCACCTCAGGGTGAACAACTACCGGATTATGCAGCTGCTTTCCTTGCTTGTAAATCCATAGTTTGTCTCTCAGGATTCAGGGAATTCAGCCCGGAATACCTCCTAGCTATCTCTCCAATTTGTGCTAATCTCACCTCTCTTAACTTCAGTTATGCTAACATCTCTCCTCACATGCTCAAGCCCATCATAAGCAACTGTCACAATATCCGAGTCTTCTGGGTATGCATCTTTCTTGATCTCATTGTATAATATAGTGTAACATCCGTTAACCGAGTACTTTGAGTTACATGCATATCTTGAAACTTTTGTAATGTAATGCAGGCTCTTGATTCGATACGCGATGAAGGACTACAGGCAGTGGCTGCCACATGCAAGGAGCTCCGTGAGCTTCGGATTTTCCCTTTCGATCCTCGTGAAGACAGCGAAGGTCCTGTCTCAGGAGTAGGCCTCCAAGCAATTTCAGAGGGATGTAGGAAACTAGAATCTATCCTGTACTTTTGCCAGCGGATGACTAATGGAGCTGTGACAGCCATGTCTGAGAACTGCCCGCAGCTTACTGTGTTTAGGCTTTGCATAATGGGTCGCCATAGGCCTGACCACGTGACAGGAAAGCCAATGGACGATGGATTTGGTGCCATTGTTAAAAACTGCAAGAAGCTAACCCGACTTGCAGTATCAGGGTTACTAACAGATGAAGCTTTTAGCTATATAGGAGAATATGGGAAATTGATCCGCACGCTATCTGTAGCTTTTGCAGGGAACAGTGACAAGGCTCTGAGATATGTTCTTGAGGGTTGTCCTAAACTACAAAAGCTTGAAATCAGGGACAGTCCCTTTGGGGATGCTGGATTGCGCTCTGGTATGCATCGGTATTGCAACATGAGATTTGTTTGGTTGTCGTCATGTGTCTTATCCCTGGGAGGCTGCAGGGATGTTGCTCAGGCTCTGCCTAATGTAGTTGTGGAAGTATTTGGATCAGATGGTGATGATGACGAGGACACTGTCACTGGGGATTATGTTGAGACATTGTACTTGTATCGGTCCCTTGATGGCCCAAGGAAGGATGCTCCAAAGTTTGTAACAATTTTATGAGGAAAAACTTTGGTTCAGATGAGGCCGTGCTTGAGGAAAAGCAAAGCTAGCAAGCAGAAGAGAATGTGTTTGTAAACTGTAAGTGCTTCAGCTACAGCTACACTGCATGATTTGTTTTGCCATTTGACTCTTCTTTGAATTCGTCTTTATACCAAGAAGAGTGTAGTGCGAAGGAAGAAAAAGTTATGAAAAGGAACGTACGAATCGTCTATTATTGTTTGTGTTGTAATAACTGTTGTTTTTTCACAAACATTGCCAGATTTTTTTTTTTTTTTTTTTTTTTTTTTTTTTTTTTTTTTTATTATCATTGCTAGATTTATTTACAGCCATTTCACGATTATTATCCAAAGAATTATTCGTTATACATATAACATTTAAAGCTTTTTCTATTTGGTTGGCTTACTATTATTTTCTTCACCTGTCTTGTCTTCCTCCATGACCAGATGCTCAATGGTATCGATGAATGCGGTAACTTTCTCCAAGCTTTTGTCATCAAGCCTCGGGACAGTATGGCCTTTGGGATGATGGACACCACCGGATTCTTGTACGATTCTATCAGCTGGGTTCCGTAAGGTTTCAAGAAATCAGTCTCTCCTGTAACAACAAACAAGCCATTTACCAGATTCATAATCATCAAATGAACAAGCTTTTGCAGAATTTACCTAATAAGTGGAGGGAGAGAGTTTCCAAGGAAGAGGAATATGCATGCTCCGCCAATTTTGTGAAGTGCAATTCCCTAGCAAAAATGTTAAATGAATCAGTAACAGAATTTGTAAAAATGAAAACGAATACTTCTATAGTATAGTATTATTCACGTACCTTAGCTTGCAGTCCTGGTAAACCCCCAGACAAAATTGCCCCCTGCAAAAGAGATCAATCAAATTTTGAGTTTCAAAGAGAGTAACCAACAAATCAGACTCTGTTTGATGCAATTTCAAATGTAGATAACCGTCTTCTGCCCAGAAGTTAGGCGTCGGGCCAATTAAAATCGAACCAATATTAAACCGGATAATCTATAGAACATAAGTCAATCCGGTTTTTAAAAATTGATTTGCGATCAACAGATTAGAGATCCGATGAGGAGAGGAAGGAAGAAGACGAAGTTGAACAGTTGCTTCAAGCGGCTCAAGATGAGATAATACTCAAGCTCTGTAGATTCTCACACATCTCGATCCTCTTCCGATTACTTAGATCTAGATCTCCACTCTAGATTTCTCGCTCTCAAATTTCAAAGTATTTCCTAGAATTTGATTAATTTCCCCAATTCACAACGTCGTTTTGTTAATTCGAAAACACAAAAAATATTACTTGCTTGGCTGAGTCCCGAAGAATATTGTGGGATCCAATGGTTATGTGCTTCATGTATACGATAGAGGTCGCGGGTTCAAAACTTGGCTTTTGCAAAAACAAAATTTTTTTAACTTCTTATAACAAAACGACGTCGTTTTGATACAGACACGTGTAATCTGACCCAGCACCGTAACAGTGATTACTTACAATGTCGATTGGAACTCTGATGAATGCCCAAATTGTCAAGTTCAAGTATAAAATCCAAATATTTTACGGTTTGGATACGAATTTACCCAACGATTTTGTTCAGGTATAAAAACACATTTTGCGAGTTCTTCAAATATGAAAATACAATTTTCCTACTCACCTGTATCTAAATATCTAAAAGACTTATATGACTGATCTGGTAGTTAGCAAGACTATGAATCAAACGTCGTTATGACTAATTCTATAAACTTGACTCCAAAAATTCTTTTAGGGTATTTTATTTGAAAATTATTCATACTCTAATAATTATCTTTTGAAAATTTTAAGAATCATTTTGAAAGGATCTATTTTACAACAATTGCCTTCTGAAAAAAAAACACATTTGAAAGAATAACAGATAATTAAATGCATTAAACCTACCATAACTATTAATCCCTTTTCATTTTGTTATAAGCCGAGATATAAAGGCACAGACAGCAAGCTCAAACTTTTTCTATTTACACCAAAATTTTGAAGCCTTTTTAAAAGCACAGTCTAACTTTTTATCTCACGCAACTAATAAAAAGCCTTTTTAAGAACACACAGTCGAACCGTTGATTGCATGATAAAAATTAAATTCAACTAAAATGCTTTAACAATCATAACTAATAAAAAAGAATGAAAGCCGTACCAAAAAAATAAAAATAATAATGACAGTGATTTGGAATATTATTCATTTTATGAAACAGTACAAAGAAAAACACTTTTAAATCATTTAAATTTTTGTTCAGATTACAACAAGTTTACATGATTACCAGTTTAAATGTCACCTATCACAACTTAAAATAGAAGGACGAATTTTTAAATGGATAAAATCATGTTTGTTTGCTCCCCTTTGTCAAAAAATACTTGATGATTCTTCTTTTCTATTTCTTCATCAATAGTGCTAGTAATGAAACCAATTATCCGGGATCTGGGTTCCGATCCGATCTGATCCGTTTCAAAAACAGGATATTCGGATGGGATGGATCCGAATCCGGATAATGAAAAAGCAGAAATCCTGATCCGAGTATCCTAAAAAATGCCGGATATCATGATCCGGTAAACAAAGCTACAAACACAAAAATAAATTTAGACAGCTACAAAAATATTAGTTTTTTTTTTAATATAATGGGAAATAGTCTCCCAAATAATGGAGGTGAAGTGGAGAGAGAGAGAGTCCAAACTCAAAGACCAGCTCCTCCTTTTTCACGTATCTCTTCTTCATCTGAATCGGATATCTTTTTGTATCAGAAAGATAGCTCATGAGCTGATAAATTCTTGAAAGATAAAGTAAGAGTCTTTCTTGGTGAAATTGTTGTTATTTTTTTGTTCTTTTACTTGTATATGACAGAAGATAGCTCAGCGAAAATGTCAGAGGATGTTGAGCAATATCTCAAGTTAAATCCACCTTGCTCCTCCTCCTCTTCTTCCTCCGCCGTTGCGTTCGCCAACAAGTCTGGCACTTTCAAATCTTCTTCGCCGCCATGTCCAGAACATGTCCTCGAGAACGTTTTAGAGAGCGTGCTTCAGTTCCTCACTTCCAGATGCGATCGCAACGCCGTTTCATTGGTCTGCAAATCGTGGTATCGCGTCGAGGCTCAGACCCGATTCGAGGTTTTTATCGGTAACTGTTACTCTCTTTCTCCTGCTCGGCTCACTCACCGGTTCAAGGGTCTTAGGTCTATTGTGCTTAAAGGGAAACCTAGGTTTGCTGATTTTAATCTCATGCCTCCTAATTGGGGAGCTCAATTCGCACCTTGGGTTGTTGCAACAGCGAAGGCTTATCCTTGGCTTGAGAAGGTTCATTTGAAGCGCATGTTTGTTACGGATGATGATTTAGCGCTTCTTGCTGACTCGTTTCCTGGGTTCAAAGAGCTTACTTTGGTCTGCTGCGAAGGTTTTGGAACTAGTGGTATTGCTGTTGTTGCCAACAAATGCAGGTAATTTCTAGATCTCTTCTCTTTCTTTGCTTGAGAGATTCATATCATCAAATTGCGGGTTTTTTCGTCAACTTATCAACTGGGGATTTGTTTTCAGACAGCTAAAGGTTCTTGATCTGGTGGAGTCAGAAGTCACCGATGATGAGGTGGATTGGATTTCTTGTTTTCCTGAGGGTGAATCTCCTCTGGAGTCTTTGTCTTTTGACTGTGTTGAATCCCCTATCAATTTCAACGCATTGGAGGGGCTCGTGGTTAGGTCACCGTTCTTGAAGAAGCTTAGAACCAACAGGTTTGTTTCCCTTGAAGAGCTGCATCGACTAATGGTTCGAGCGCCACAGTTAACCAGTCTTGGTACGGGATCATTTAGTCCAGACAACGCGCCTCAGGGTGAACAACTACCGGATTATGCAGCTGCTTTCCTTGCTTGTAAATCCATAGTTTGTCTCTCAGGATTCAGGGAATTCAGGCCTGAATATCTCCTAGCTATCTCTCCAGTTTGTGCTAATCTCACCTCTCTTAACTTCAGTTATGCTAACATTTCTCCTCACATGCTCAACCCCATCATACGCAACTGTCACAATATCCGAGTCTTCTGGGTATGCATCTTTCTTGATCTCATTGTATAATATAGTGTAACATCCCTTAACCGAGTACTTTGAGTTACATGCATATCTTGAAACTTTTGTAATGCAGGCTCTTGACTCGATACGCGATGAAGGACTACAGGCAGTGGCTGCCACATGCAAGGAGCTCCGTGAGCTTCGGATTTTCCCTTTCGATCCTCGTGAAGACAGCGAAGGTCCTGTTTCAGGAGTAGGCCTCCAAGCAATTTCAGAGGGATGTAGGAAACTAGAATCTATCCTGTACTTTTGCCAGCGGATGACTAATGAAGCTGTGACAGCCATGTCTGAGAACTGCCCGCAGCTTACTGTGTTTAGGCTTTGCATAATGGGTCGCCATAGGCCTGACCACGTGACAGGAAAGCCAATGGACGATGGATTTGGTGCCATTGTTAAAAACTGCAAGAAGCTAACCCGACTTGCAGTATCAGGGTTACTAACAGATGAAGCTTTTAGCTATATAGGAGAATATGGGAAATTGATCCGCACGCTATCTGTAGCTTTTGCGGGGAACAGTGACAAGGCTCTGAGATATGTTCTTGAGGGTTGTCCTAAACTACAAAAGCTTGAAATCAGGGACAGTCCCTTTGGGGATGCTGGATTGCGCTCTGGTATGCATCGGTATTGCAACATGAGGTTTGTTTGGTTGTCGTCATGTGTCTTATCCCTTGGAGGCTGCAGGGATGTTGCTCAGGCTCTGCCTAATGTAGTGGTGGAAGTATTTGGATCAGATGGTGATGATGACGACGACACTGTCACTGGGGATTATGTTGAGACATTGTACTTGTATCGGTCTCTTGATGGCCCAAGGAAGGATGCTCCAAAGTTTGTAACAATTTTATGAGAAAAAACTTTGGTTCAGATAAGGCCGTGCTTGAGAAAAAGCAAAGCTAGCAAGCAGAAGAGAATGTGTTTGTAAACTGTAAGTGCTTCAGCTACACTGCATGATTTGTTTTGCCATTCTACTCTTCTTTGAATTCGTCTTATACCAAGAAGAGTGTAGTGCGAAGGAAGAAAAAGTTATGAAAAGGAACGAACGAATCGTCTATTATTGTTTGTGTTGTAATAATTGTTGTTTTTCACAAACATTGCCAGATTTATTTACAGCCATTTCACGATTATTATCCAAAGAATTATTCGTTATACATATAACACTTGAAGCTTTTCTATTTTGTTGGCTTACTATTACTTTCTTCACCATTCTTGTCTTCCTCCATCACCTGATGCTCAATGGTATCGATGAATGCAGTAACTATCTCCAAGCTTTTGTCATCAAGCCTGGGGACAGTATGGCCTTTGGGATGATGGACAACCACCGGATTCTTGTACGATTCTATCAGCTGGGTTCCGTAAGGTTTCAAGAAATCAGTCTCTCCTGCAACAAACAAGCCAGTTACCAGATGCTCAATCATCAATGAACAAGCTTTAGCAGAATTTACAAATCAGGTTTTGCAGAATTTACCTAAAAAGTGGAGGGAGAGAGTTTCCAAGGAAGACGAATAAGCATTCTCCGCCAACTTGGCGGATTTGAGCTTAGCTCCTCCAATGATTATAACAAACTTAATCTTTGGTACTTTCTGAAGTGCAATTCCCTGCACAATTTTCAAATGAATTAGAAACAGCATATGTAAAAATGATCATGAATACTATAGTATATAGTAATGTTGACGTACTTTAGCTTGCAGTCCTGGTAAACCCCCAGACAAAATTGCCCCCTGCAAAAGAGAGAAACCAAATTTTGAGTTTCAAAGAGAGTAAACAACAAATCAGAGTCTGTTGATATGCATGCAATTCCAAATGTAGATTACCTGAGAAAACCCAATGAGACCATCAAAAGGACCAAGCTTGATCATGCGATCCTCTAGGTACTCCAAACATTTCTCGAAATTCGTATACTCCGTGAATTCCTGAATTCAAATTCCAACGTATAAAATACACACAAATCGAAAGAATAAAGAGAAGAAAGTGGAGAAAAAAAAAAAACAAAGCACCTTGTTGAATTGAAACCACTCGTAATAAGGAGGATCAAAGATGCCTTCAACATCAGATTTGCCTTGACAAGGAAAAGGTGCATCGAGAAACACGAGATCGAGTCTATCAATTACAGATTTAGGCCATTTATGAAGCTGTATCTTCATTATCTCTGCGCTCGTACGAAATCCATGGAGACACAAAAACCTTGGTTTCCTCACAATCGATTTTCCTTCGCTTCCCATTTCTCACAATTTGCTATCTGTTGTCTCCCTCTTGCTTCGCCTTTTTATAACGCTCTGTTGCAATCTCTTCCTTCTTCTAGGAACCATCGTGGTTCACATTTCAATCATATAATTATTTTTCATTTTCTTCCTTTTTAATTTAACTCACATGGAAAATACCAAAATAAGGTCGATGAATTGAGAAAGTCAGGTTTTCTTCCTTTTCTTATTGGGCCAACCTGATTGGTTGGCAAATGTTGGTCAGACATCGACGGTAGGTAAACAATCAGAGCTTCCAACGGACGGTGAAGATCAAATAACATCTCACGGGAATTTGGAATCTAAACCGCGTGGGAAACGACACCGTCTGCCCGCAAGTTAGGCGTCGGTCCAATTAAAATCGAACCAATATTAAACCGGATTTTGTTTATATCATAAGTCAACCCGGTTTTAAAATCGAGCGATCAACAGATTAGAGATCCGATGAGGAAAGGAGGCAAGGAAGAAGACGAAGTTGAACAATTGCTTCAAGCTGCTCAAGATGAGATGATACTCAAGCTCTCTGTTGATTCTCACACTTCTCGATCCTCTTCCGATTACTTAGATCCAGATCTCCACTCTAGATTTCTCGCTCTCAAATCTCAAAAGAAGAAGGATCAGCAGCAACAACAACATAAACGACGGCTGAGATCTCCGACGAAATCAAAGGATGTGGTTGAAGAAACGCCAGATGATCTCATGCTCAGATTCGCGGCTCTGAAGACTTCTCTCCCTTCTGCGTCTTCTTCGTCCTCTGTTTCGAAGTCTGTTATTCTTCAGGATGAAATTGGAGAAGATGGTGATGAAATCGGAGAAGATGCTGAAGTGGAGAAGCTGATTCAATGGGCTATAGACGCCGCCCGTCTTGATCCTTCTCCGCCTTCAGACGATGATCAAAGCCAGAGTTCCGATAGCGATAATGAGAATGATTCAACGAGAGTTGTTAAACCTTAATTTTAACAATTTGGCTCTTCATGTAAGGTATATATACATCCTTTTAGTTACAGTTGAGCTTTTTAAAGATTGTCACATGAATGAGTTAAAGTCTGGGAAATTGTTAATTTTTGCATTGAATTGTTACGATGAACTTGATTACAATCCAAATCATTTGTTGATATGAACTAGAGAACTAGATTTAAACATTTATGATTAATAAGGTTACACTTAGGAATTAAGACGGTGGGAGCTTCTTAATGAACTCCAAAACAGCTTTGGCAGTGTTAGTGGCAGCCAAAGATCCAAACTTATGAACAGTGTTATCTCCTCCTACTCCAGCTAAATCTGATAATCCTCTTATCACAATTACGGGATAGCCATTTGATGCGCACGTCTAGTCAAATTCAAAACACTATATCACTTAACGATCAAAACTAACTGAAATTAATGGATTTAGACATGAATATTATTACCATGGCCACTGCAGAACTCTCCATATCTGAGGAGGAAACGCCAAAAGTATCGTATAAGAAATTTCTATAGGCTGCATTATCCACAAATATGTCAGCAGTAGCTGCTTTCAGTCCAACTACCAATTTCGGTTTGATTGGAAGACACAAACTTGCATTCACACACTGCGACAGCTCCATCTTCTGCAACCGTATACCACACGAAAAACCGTCGTTAACAATGGACCAATCTTTTTTGTAATTTATAATCTAATCAGTATGTCTGGTTCTTAATAACCTCTAGATCAGCGGCAATATGAAGCCACTCTTGAGTTGTGTTGATCCAAAACACATTCTGAGGTGAATTGATGCGACCAGTGACTGAATATAGTTGCTCGTAACTGTATCCAATACTCCCTAACTCATTGTTGCCATCTCCTTTTGGAACATTATAGTTCCTGACCTCTAAGTACGCTAAATCCTCACCTCCCTTTGCTTTGTCTGGATTCTGTTTTACTCGGAACCAAAAAAGTATGGATCAGACAATATAAAGAAGAAGCAATCAAATTGTGTAACTTTTATATATAGTTACCAGCCAATCCCACAAGCCAGCATTCGTGATTTTCTTAGGGATGGTCACATCTCCTATGGACATTGAGTTGTTCATATTTCCTGCAATCCCAAAATGCACTATCCCTTTCACATTGAACACGTCTATCATCTGTTGTGTTGCTGCTGCTCCATTCACCTGCAGTTTTTATTTTTGACATTTACCATCTCCTTTTTATATAAAGTGTTGGTTTGATACTTTTCATATGGATTAAAAAGTTACTATTTAAATTTACTAATATGCATATTTAATATACTACTTATAAGTTTTATCATCATGTCAATTATTTGATACGGATCAGGATTTTTTGGTCTGCGCCTATATTTGGCATGTCCGCATGTGGCAGCCCCATTGTGTATAGTGTATACTACTTTTAGATAAGAAATGCGAGCCATATAAACTCTTTTATTTTGTTGTATTCTTTTTTTTTCTTTTTGTTTTGGATAATTTAATGTTGTGGTTACTCACCATTCCTCTCCCACATCTGACATACACAACCTTCTTTCCATGAACCTTCCCTACTCGAAAACGTCTTCCTGTATTCATATGGTCATAAAATCGGAAACTACTAACATTTTCATCTCAAAAGAACTTACTTGCATTTAACCAAAACAAAGGACTCTCTTTTAAGTTAGAAAAATTGAGAAAAAATCGATTCAAGTGGATACCAGAGAGATCCAAGAAGGGATGAGTAGGGTCGGGTCTGAATTCGACACTGCGGAGAAAAGCATTTTCTTCTGTCTCAATGACCGTCACGAGGCCGATGTACGGTCCTCTGAGGTTGAGTTTTCTAATGGTAATAGCGGATTTTAGTTTGTGTGAAGGTGTGGGTGAAACAGGCAAAACGTGGAAGGAAGAGATGATGATGATGAAGAGCAGAGGAAAAAGATATATATTGTGGTACAGGAAAGCCATCTGATTGTTTGGTTTGAGATTTAAATCCACAGCTGCATATATATCATCCAAGTCCAACCCTCTAGAAGGCTGATATGAGCAGACACCACACTAGTATCAAGTATCTTCTTTCCACGTGATTCTCGTTTCCTTAGGTTACATTCAACATGAGGCTGCTGGCTGTGCACTTAACAAAAATATCCTACAAATAGAAAGAAAAAAAGAATACAAAAATACTACTCCCTCCGTATTTTAATAATTGTCGTTTTAGAAATTTTATTTTTTTGAATTGGATGTCGTTTTCAAATTTCAATGCAAAATTTCTTACTTTTTAATGTTTTATGACATCATAAAACATTAAAAAGTAAGAAATTTTGCATTGAAATTTGAAAACGACATCCAATTCAAAAAAATAAAATTTCTAAAACGACAATTATTAAAATACGGAGGGTATATTATTTATAAACACAAACATATATTTTTGCCCTTAGTTGAATTGAGACAAGATTTGATCAAATCATTTGCTATCAACAAAGAGACCTGTAATTTTAGTTTTGAAGGCTGAGGTTAAAAAGTTCCATGCAAGAAGTTGAATACCCATTTGATTAAAGAAAAAAGAAACAGATTTTTATTAATTTTATTTTTAACATAAAAATTAGGGAAAATACATATTCAAACATTCATAATGATAGGTTACACGGGATTTATATAGAACAGTGGGAGGCTGGGAGCTTCTTAATGAACTCCAAAACAGCTTTAGCAGTGTTAGTGGCAGCCAAAGATCCAAATTTTCGAACAGTGTTATCTCCAACTCCAGCTAAATCTGATAACCCTCTTATCACAATTATCGGATACCCATTTGATGCCCACGTCTAGTCAAATCCAAAACACAAACATATATATCACTTAACGATCAAAATCAAGTGAAATTAATGGATTCAAACATGAATATTATTACCATGGCCACTGCAGAACTCTCCATATCTGAGGAGGAAACTCCAAAAGAATCGTATAAGAAATTTCTATAGGCTGCATTATCCACAAATATGTCAGCAGTGGCTGCTTTCAATCCAACTACCAATTTTGGTTTGTTTGGAAGACACAATGTTGCATTCACACACTGCAACAACTCCATCTTCTGCATTCATAGACCGATGAACAACCATCAACAATGGAATAATAATTCTTTTGTTAGAAAACTTCTAATTAATCTAATCAAATATTTCATTCTGAACAACCTCTAGATCAGCTGCGAGATGAAGCCACTCTTGAGTTGTATTGATCCAAAACACTTTCTGTGGTGAATTGATGCGACCATTGACTGAATATAATTCTTCGTGACTATATCCAATAGTCCCTAACTTATTCTTGCCTTGTGGAACATTATAGTTCCCGACATCTAAGTACGCTACATCCTCACTTCCTTTTGCTTTGTCTGGATTCTGTTCAAAACCAAAATCATCAGACAATAATAAGAAGGATAAGCAATTCTGTATCAATAACACAACTTGTGTAGCTTTATATTTACCAGCCAATCCCATAAGCCAACATTCGTGATTTGCTTAGGGATAGTCACATCTCCTATGGACATTGAGTTGTTTATATTTCCAGCAATTCCAAAATGCACAATCCCTTTCACGTTGAACACATCTATCATTTGTTGTGTTGCTGCTGCTGCATTCACCTGCACATTTTTTGTAATAATATATGCACCATCTCCTTTTTATATAAAGTGTTGGTTTGATACATATCATATGAATTTAAAAATTATTTAAATATACCAATATGCCCCAATCAAATATTTTACTATATAAAATTTATTTTTTGATTTAATATAATTTTTAGTTATCATTTCAGTTATTTTAATCTCTTTTCTTCATTCGGATCCGTGATTTGGTATATGTGCTTATCCCAGCTGTGTACAAATTTTTTAGTTAAGAAATATTAGAATAACCAAATAAACTTTTTTTCACGTTGTTTTGGGGTCAACGTATTATTACTCACCATTCCTATCCCACATCTGACACACATACACAACCTTCTTTCCATGAATCTTCCCTATCCGAAAACGTCTTCCTGCATTCATGCATTTACTCATAAACTACTTACATTTTCATCTCAAAAGGGACAAGAGAGTGGACTCTAGCTCTCTAGATAGAAAACAATTCAAGTGGTAACTATAAAGCTCAGTAGATACCAGAGAGATCGAGGAAAGGATGCATAGGATCGGGTCTGAAATCAACACTGCCGAGAAAAGCATTTTCTTCGGTCTCAAAGACTGTCACGAGACCGATGTAAGGTCCTCTACGGTTGAGTTTTCTGATGGTAATGGCGGATTTTAGTTTGTGTGAAGGTGTGGTCGAAGCAAGTAAAACGTGCAGGGAAGAGATGCTGATGATGAAGAGGAGCGGAAGAAGAAAAGGATTTTGGTCTAGGGAAGCCATATGATTAATGCTTGGTTTGAGATTTAAATGCCCTGCTCATGTCTACATATATATAGCATCCAAGTCAAACCTCTCACATGAGCCGAAACTAGTATGATGTGTGATTCTCGTTTCGTTAATTTTTTAATTTGTGATCTGAGATGATAAAGTATTTTATTCGTGAGTGCAGACCATGCATCAATATAATATATATAGCTTGATGCCTTAAAACCATCGTGTGATTAAATGCTTCTACATATTAAGATGTACTTATTAATCAAAAATGATTAATTATTAGAAGGGAGGTTTTGTCTAATTTGTGGTTGTTGCTTTATGGGCCGCTCTTAAACTTTTGGATTTTTATATGGGCTTAAAGATATCCTTAAGTGTGGATAATGGTCCAAAACACCGAAGCTAATTAAGCTTGTTTGTTTGTTGTGCAAGGAAAAGCAGAGAATGAGCATTGTCAAGAGATTCATTTGATTGGAAAATTGATGCTGGAGCTCCGCGAGAACATGATGAGCAATATCAACAGTCAAGAGTCCTCTTTATAAGTGACAAGCTCCATTTGCCTTTCTCAGCTAAAGAATTTGATTTTCTGATTGAAGATCACATATGAGCATAAATTTTACAGAATAGAGAGTGATTTTTGGAAAAAGTCTGAAGAAATCGAAGAGAAAATGTGTGATTGAAAGAAAAAGAGGTGAAAAGTTGTGCTTTCACTGCTATGATACCATGTGATAAATTGAGAAATGGAGAACTACTGAGACGTTTTAGATTAAAGAGATGAAAAACTGTTGAAACACCTCTTATATAGACAAAGGGTTAGTTAGGAGTTTAATAAACATTTGCATTTGCAATTGTGATAAAAAAAAAAAAAAAAACATAACCACCAATCCACCATACTAAACTATAGTATAAATGAATATGAATATCTGATTCCCAAGCAAACCGAATTGTGTTACTCCTTATTCATTGAATGGATTACATTCCATGATATAACTAACTTGTATCACTTTGGTAATTCTAAAACCTCTTTGTTAACAGAGCTCAAATTATCTCACTATGGGAAGTAGAAGTAGATGCACTTTTGTGTGCAAGAGGTAGACAGACGACCACTAGCATAAGGGATCTCCGCAATTCTAAATTCTTTTGTCTATTTGATAGTTCATCCTCAATCGTTTAGTTCACATCGTCCACCTATATTTGTTTGCTTTTAATTGTTACATCCTATAAATGAATTTTATGGATAGAAGATGTATTAAATTCTAATATACTTTAAAGAAACCTTAGGTTTGATTTTTGGTAGTGATCTTAATATAAACCACCATACATTTTTGAGCTATATATCCTCATTTTTATATTTAGTTTTAGTTTTTATTTTTTCTTTAAATAATTTGTCAAATGATTTTTGCGGAAAAAAAAAGATCTGGTGGTGGCCAAGGAGGCTTTAGGCTATAGCACGACGACTCAACTCGTTCCAGCTAATTTATAACATTTCTCCGGAGCTCTGAGACTTCTTCTTCTCTCCGGATCCAAACAATGAATCGTCTCGTTTCTCTCTTCTCCATCGCTCTGATCGCTTTCCTCTGCCTTCATCATCGTGTTCTCGCTTCTTCTTCCGACTTCGAAGGTTTCGATGCTGAAGACGACGATGTTTTAGACGATTCCACTGAGCTTCACCACTCTCTCCGTCCTCCTCTTCTTACTCAGTCTGAGTCAACGGTTCTGGATCTGGACCCATCTTCCGATTCCGATTCTACTCCGGCATCTAAATCGGATCCTCCCACTCAGACCGTGAAGCCTTCGTCCATCTCCTTCGATTACTGGGATGAAGATGAGTTCGAAGGATTGCCGGAGGATGAGAAATCGACGGAGTCTCCGGTTATTTCCGATGACGCCTCTCCTGCCGCCGATCCACAGACGCCAGATCTTGAGTCTGCTTCAGAGACTGTAGATACTGACATTCCGAAGAAGAAGCAATCGTACACGGTGGAGATCGTTTGCGTCTCTATATTGATTGGTTACGCAATCAATTACTTCACTGGTAAACGTGAGAATGAAAACCTCGCTTTGGCTTGGGCTTCCAAATTTGGTCTTAAAGATACCATTTTTGAGAAAAACTTCAGTTTTCTTGGAGTTGGTGAAGGAGAAGACTCTCCTTTGTTGCTCAAAGAAGCGACGAATGTGTTTAAGTTTTATGCGAGTGGGCGTAGGTATTGCCATGGGCTGTTGGCGACCTTGGAGCTTAAGAGCAGACACGATCTGATCTCAAGGCTATTCAACTATGTTGTGCCTTGTAAAGATGAGATCAGTTTCGAGGTTTACATGAACGATGAAGCCATGGATCACATTGTGTTTGCGATGGCGAGGAAGAAGGCGGCGAAAACGATGCACAAGGAGCTGAGAGATCTGCAGAGATTCGGAGGGATGGTGCCTAGTCCTGGCGGGAGGAAGTGGGTAACGGAGGAGTTAGCTGTGGTCTCTGAGTCTAAGGAGGTAGCTGGAGATATGATCACCGATGTTGTACTTGATCAGGTCAGATGCTTTTTTTTTTTATGATTGACAATGATAGCAGTTTAGTTTAGTTTCTTCTTGGACTTCAGCCTAAACATTTGATGGATGAACATGAAAGTTCATAGGAAGTTTTGAGAGAGTAACTGGTTTTAACTCCAATCCCTATATGCCATGGCCTCATTGGTGACTTGGATTTTCTGTAATCATGTTGAATTAGAAAAATGAGCTCTTTTTACTCCAAAGGGAGGCGCTTGATCAGGCAACTCCAGTGATCACTGATCAGTTAGATTAAAACTATAGCTGGGTAATTCCTTTTGCTAAGAACCTTAACATCTTATTTTGGTGTGAATCCAACTGCCTAGTCTCTCTGTCAAACTGTACACAGATGTAGGGGGAATACTTATGATGTCTGAAAAATTCCTTCGGTTCCTCTTGTCATGATATATTTTGGCTCGATGGTAGTGATTTGTTGAAGGATCGCTACTTGAGTTCGGAATGTAATAAGGGTAAAGTACTAGTGAGTATAAAGTTTCAAAAGAGCATTTGAATTCTGTGTTTGTCTCTGATGTTTGACCACTAATCAAAGAGTAGCATGCATACATGACTGTTAGCAAATGCAGTTGCTGCGGTATGGCTACTGTTTCATTCTCGTAAATTTAGAATATATATCTCAATTTTATTCGGCAATAGTGACACAGTTGCCTTGAGTGAATTGGCGCATGATTAATGTCACCCACTCGCCCTATATATGTCTGTAGATGTAGAATATGGATATCGAATATATTGGACTTAGATAGTTTTGACTTTGCTTATTGATGTGTTGTTTCCGTGTCTCCTCAGATTATAAGTTGTACTAATCAGCCTTCTATGATGCAATTGCGCTCTGTAGGTTTTTGGTGACAAGTCTTTTGAAAAATTTGGGAAGTATTTCATCTCAATGCATTTTTCGGATCAACATCCTGGCAAGCACAGGAAGATGCTGCTTTTCAAGTTTGCCCTACCTGATGCTAAACACATGGATGATATGGTTCGGTTGATAGCGCTAATTCCATATTACATTGACTTAATTGGGCGCTACAAGCTCAGCTCCCAGGTATAGGGCAAACTTATAATTACTTGCCATTTTATCGCTAAGAGTGACAGGTTGAATAAATCTAAATTCGCTACCTGTAATGCAGGCAAGGAACAAAACTGACGGTGCTAGGCAAAAGGCAGCTCAGGAAGCGTACAAGGAACTAGAGAATGTGAGACAAGAGGCATTGCAGAGAAAGAAAGCCGAAAAGAAGAAAATATTGGAGGAGGCACAGGCAAAGCTTAGCGCCGAGGCTCTAAGGAAGAAAGAAGCAAAAGAACGTGCACGCCAGATGAAAAAGTCAATGCCGAAAGTTAAGATGAGTCGAGGTCACTAGAATCAAGCATAAGGACACAGTCTCATGTCGTCCATTGGAATAGCAACTCCCTTTTTAGTCCTTTCCATTAGATATTTTTCCTACTTTCATGAATCTCTCTACTTGCAGTTGATTTTTACTTCATCACGAATTTCCCCTATAGTGGCTCCGAGGCCTTGCTTCCGATAATCCTCCGGGACCTCTTTGAATCATAAGATGAGTTTTGAAGTTATAGGCCTAGCTTCTTGTTCACTTAGTTATGCAAAACGAAGTGTTACGATTTAACTATTAATAGCAAAAGTCAAAAGAAACAAGTAATTGCATTTCAAACACTTAACTCTCAATTCCTAACTTTTCACTGAGCGCTCTAAGACCATACACATTGGGGCATGCTAGAGAATACATGTTAACTATATATTTATTATAAAATTTATTTAAGAGAGAGGGGGAGACTTGGTCGGCGGAGAGAGAGAGAGGAGAGAGAGAGATTTATTTTTTTTAATTTTTCCAGCCACTCAAGCCTCGCCACCTGGCCTTACACCCAAGGAACACAAGTTGCAAGTTTACATCCTTTTCTTGTATCATCACCCTTAATTCTATTATTTTGGTTTTTTTAAATACTCACACCCAAGCTACACATGTGCCATTGTGTATGGCCTAATGGCAGCTGCAACCACAAAGCTGGCGAGAGCTCTGCAACAAAGACGCACCTTCGTAAACGCCAGAGTCAAATGGGTCAGTGACTACTACCTCGACGAAGCAGTTCAACGAGAGAAAAACCTCAAGCAAGTTCTCTCTCTCAAGGATCGAATCGTATCGTCTCCGTCGAAATCTCTCCCTCTCTCTTCCCTTTCACTCCTCAAGCCTCTCGTCAATCTTCACATAACCGCCGCCGCGTTTTTCCAGAAATACCCTTCTGTCTTCACCACTTTTCAGCCCTCTCGTTCTCATCCTCTCCATGTTCGTCTCACTCCACAAGCTCTCACACTCCACAAAGAAGAAGAGACGATCCACCTCTCGCCGCCTCACCGCAATGTCACCGTTCAACGGTTGACCAAATTCTTGATGCTAACGGGAGCTGGAAGTCTTCCTCTCAATCTCGTCGATCGTTTCAGGTTCGATTTGGGTCTCCCTCACGATTACATTACTTCGCTGATTAGTGATTACCCGGATTACTTTGAAGTAATTGAGATCAAAGATCGGTTAACGGGTGAAAAGACGCTTGCTTTGACGATTTCTTCGCGGCTGAGCAACCTCCCTGTGTCGGAAATGGAGAGAAGAGAAGCCACCATTGATGGGTTTCGTGTGAAAAAAGGGTTGCGCATAAGGTATTCGATGAATTTCCCCAAAGGGTACGAGTTGGATAAAAGGGTGAAGAATTGGGTGGAGCAATGGCAAAATCTCCCATACATTTCGCCTTATGAAAATGCCTTTCACTTAGGGTCGAACAGTGATCAGGCTGAGAAGTGGGCGGTCGCAGTACTTCATGAGCTTTTGTGCCTCTTAGTAACTAAGAAGACTGAGACAGACAATGTGCTTTGCTTAGGTGAGTATTTGGGGTTCGGGATGAGGTTCAAGAAGGCTTTGGTCCACCACCCAGGTATATTTTACATGTCGCACAAAATTCGGACCCAGACTGTTGTTCTAAGGGAAGCTTACCACAAAGTTTTCTTGCTGGAGAAGCATCCATTGATGGGGATGAGGCATCAGTACATTTATCTTATGAGCAAATCAGGCAGAGGATTGAAACGAGACTCTGTTCATGGAATTGAGAGAAGCAACCCAAAAAAGAGGGTTTTCAAAGCTTGTGAAAATGATAAAAGTAAATGCACATAACAGCAGCAGCCAGTGATCAGAGAGGATAGTCTTAGTGTAGAATGAATGAGTTGCTATGACTGGGTCGAGTAAGGACAGCTGAATCGATAATGGAATTGATTGCTGATATGGTAGCATTGTGCAAGATTTCGTGTTTGAGTCCTTGATTAGGTTCTTGCAGACTCAGTGGGCAATTGGAGTAAACAGAACTTAAGATTTCGCATATTAGCTAGAAAAGGTTTTACAAAGATGCTGCATTTTGCGGGTCTGACAGCTATTGTCTTCGCACAGATAGGCGTAAAGCGAGTTGATGGTGTATGTGTTAAGGTAACTTAAAAAGATTAACAGGCTTGCATACTGAAGGCCATCACAAGTAAGTAAAAAGGATGCAGATAAACTTACACAGGTCTTCTTATCTAGATTGGGGAGAGGCATGTATGTCTCGAATAAGCATGGGAAGAGATTAAAGTCAGAGTAAACAACATGACAAGTATGAGTCCCCTTATTCCCAGCAATATCTTACAAGAATTTTGTTGCGCACATGCCCTTGATTATCAGAACCGGAGCAATGGGGTCTTTTGAAAGGTCCCAACCTGGATTTGCAGTCCGCAGATGGCCCTATCAGCCACTTCCTGACCAAACATATAACCAGGTTTTTTTATAGCTTTCAGTTTATTATTATTATTTTAGACAAGCTATTTTAAACATTTCATACCTCTAGAGTGTATTATAAGTTTATGACCAAGTAGAACGTATTATAAGATTGCTTGCGTAAATAATTGTCCACTCAACAAAGGACAAATTAAAATCATTATCAGAATAGGAAGTAGATGAGAAGAAGGCATACACATACAAATTAACACGAAATGATCACATGCACAAATGAATTAGTCAACGATAATTAAAAGAATCAATTGTTTATCTGTAATTGGACAAAATAAATAACAAATCTAACGGCGACCTCCGTCTCCGGTAACCGGATATCCGATACCGTGCCTTCTGGCCGGGAAAACCAAAAACAACAAGCCGCAAATAACCCCAACACCCATCGGAACAATATCCAAAACCTTCTTGGTTCCTTGCTCCGGAGCTGGATAAAAACAGCTCACGGCGTTCTTGTCCCTCAGAGCCACCGCACCGAACACAAGAACCGACAAAACGGCGTGGATCCAGTCGATAATCCTTATGCGGTATTTACTAAGATCGGGTAAACCCAAACCATCAGGGTCAGGGTAGTCGAAAATCCACATGCCCTTACGAGTAGCAAAACCGTAATAAACGTTACCGTCTTCAGCCTTGACGCTGTCTGTGAAGGAGCTGAGGAAGCAGGAGATGGAGAGAAGCGTTAGGAGCCCAGCGGTTAAAACGCGGGTCGGGTAATCGCATGAACCATTGGATGTAAAGACGGGTATGAGGAGCGTGAAAGCTAAGAGCGTTCCGGTTGGAAGGAGATTTGCCAAGTTTGCAGCTGAGGTTAGCGTCTGTGACATGGCGGCATGTTGAGATGTCTGCCTCCTTAGCTGTGGAACAGACTCCGATTGCTCTTGCGAACTAGTTGGGTTTCTCTGCGTTAGGGAAGATGATGAAGACATTCTTTCGTTTTTTTTCTCTCTATTTCGTTTTCTTATTTGTTTGGAGAATTCATGGATGATTATGATCATATTATATACCAACTATAACGTGCTTGAACATGGTGGTTGACGTGATCAATGTTTTGAGAAGTCAAAGAGGCGAGAGGGCGGGTCTCTTTTGATACATTCTTTTTCTAAGCCTCCCTTAAGACTTTCAAACGTGTTTCAAAGTTGACTATTACTCTCTTTCTTTACTTGTGTTCCTCGGCTCCAACTTCTTAGACTATACAACACTTTTCCCACTTTGTTCCAAATAAAAAATAAACCTAATTCCACTTTGCTATCACTCATGTAGATAAACAAAAAAAAGGAAAAAAAAAATCTTTTAAATCTATTTGCCTGTTTTGTTAAATTTGCACTCTTTCAAAATTTGGTGGGAACTAAAAATTAAAATAAACCTAATTCCACCAGAGAGGAATAATGATTTCAGACACTGAGATTCAGATTTTATCTCTAATGGAGTCGGCCTCCTCCGACGCCGGAGAAGTTTTATCCTCCCTCTCAGGGTACCTCCGACCGTTCTCAGACCTATTGACATGCCGGGAAGAGGACAGAGCCCTAGCCGTTGGATCCATCACGAAGCAATTCATCCCCTTCATCATCAAATCCGTCTGTTTCCTACATAAACGCCTCTCAGTCGTCACCCACGAATCCCCTAGGGATTTGTTCCGCGCGTATGATTTCTGTTTGGAATGCTGCGAACTGGTCTCCTACGATCCTCTCGCCGTCCAGCTTCAGAGAATCGGGCTGATTCACTGTTACCAGACCTGGGGTTGGTTCACTCACGCCTACAACGATGGTTTTAGAGTCCTTGACCACCTTAAAGGACCCGCCTACGACGATGGTTTTAGATTCCTTGAGCAGCTTAGAGGACCCGAGTCCAAAGGTGTACCGTTTTTAGCAGATCCCAAATTTGGAGGAGCTAAACTGGCAAGAATCCACCTCATGGTCTGTAGCAAAATCGCGGGATATGGACGATCTCCACTACTTGAGGGGCACTTCGCTTCTACATGGGCTAAAACCGTGGCTCAGGTAAATAAAACCGTGAGAGTTATGCTTCCCTTGCTGGACAAGTCAACAAGTTTCACTTCTTTTTTTTTAGGTATTTGGATGCCAATGAACACCAAAAGTTTTTCAAGCTGCTCTTGTCAGATATGGGAGAGTGTGCTCTCTCGGTAATTAGAGAAGCAGAGCGTTTCAATGAGTCTTTTGTGCATTCTTTCTGCATCTCTACACTGGAGAAATATTCTGTTTCCCCGTTGCCAAAATGTCATTTATATAAGGTGACTTGTCCAATTTTACATCTCCATGTGTGTGTCTCTCTCTCCCGCTTTAATTGTTCTGTTTTGTATCCAGTTCTCCCGTGAGGTACTTTCTTTACTGTTTCTGTCCAAGGAGGCAAAAACATCATTAACCGTTGGACTTGTGATGTCTGTGTTGAGAACTGTGGCATGTGAAAACCAGGTATGTGCACAAGTCTCATGTCCAGATTTTATGTTTCTTGTGGCACTGACTGCTCTGCTATGTTGAAACCCTCACACCCCACTTCTCATTCTTTCGTAGGTTGAACCTAAAGAAAATTGGTCGGAGCTTCTTGACTTAGTCACCTATTGTGCTCATAAGTCTCAGTTAACAGGAGATGTAGTATGGTGTGCAGGAGTTGCGAAACAGTTGAGTGAGATAGCAGATGTTTTCTCTGAGGTATCTTTTTGCCTCCTTAACATGTACTTCTGTCTCATACTGGTTATAGGATATATTGATAGCTCGACTTCTTGGCAGGCTATACCACAAGCTAATGTGATTCTAAGAATTTATTCAGCTGGACTGTCCGTCAGTGTAGTTGATCTTAAGTTGAGAGAAAATGGTAAAGAAAGTTTAGGACTTCGAGCTTTACTTGGTGACAAAGATATATGGGAAAGCTTAGTTTCTTTATTTGGTATGACTAACCAATACGCTGGTGAGAAGACCACATCTAGTGGTAGAAAGAAGAATACTAAAGTCCAAACTAAACACAAAGCCGCGATTGAATACACGCTACCTAACCTTGATGCTCTGAAATTTTTGTGCCAACCGCTTGCCAGCTTGATAAATTTTGAGTACAAAAAGATGCTGCCGGAAAGAGAATTTGCTTGTTATACTGGTCATCTATCTGTTATACAGGATATGTTTCTCCAATTTTCCTATGGTTTTCGCTTCCTTCAGAGGTACATATGTTTTCCTCTAGTGTAGGTCTAAGAAATATCAAATGGATTCTGTCCTCAAATACGGTTTGGATCGGGTAATATCCGATGTTTAGTAGGCTGGATATATTTTATTAGTAACATGAAAATATGTAATTATTTGGTAGAATCATGTATTCTGAGTTGAATGTTTGCTTACCTTTCATTTCCCTTTTGCGAGATGGACCCCTGACAAGGAACGCCTTGGGACTGACTTTCACAAGACTCTGCTAAACGTGGCTATGGCTGCTTTTATTATTTCCATGAGAACCCAACGTAAAGTAGAGGTCAAACGCTTACTTGCAATTCTCACAAATCAGTGGAAGTTTTGTTCAGACTCTTGTTTTTGCAAACTAATTGCCTCAAGGTTTCCTTTTTTCAGATCACTAACCGTCTAGTTGAGGATGTAATTGCTAGTCCGTGGATTTCACCTCCAGAGCTCAAATATCTATCTGCTTCATTTCACGATATCGGTGTAGATTTCTACAAGATTAAGCACCTAAAAATGGTAGAGCATATCTTAGTGCTAAAAGTTTTTGTTCGGGCCTATCTTTTGGCCTTTAATTCTGTTTGCCTTGCATAATAATCCTTCCATGTGAAGTTTGTCTTTAGAAGATTTTGCAGCCTTGTTTTTTTTTATTATCACGCATTGATTGGTGTACTTGGCAGGCTTCCATGGCGTTCAAGATATGTATCAGAACAGTGTGGACTTGTGTTAGACTCCTCTGTCAGATATATGTAAATAAGTCTGACCTATCTGAGGATTGTCTTCCCGAAGAAGCAATTGTTGATTTCGTGAGTGAAGCATGTAGCAAATCTGCATTTTATCTGGATGTTCTCCAGCAACATGGTGCACAAGAAATCGACAAGTTGCTTGTGTTTATTCTAGAAAATTGGTCTGCAGCTGAAGACCTCATCAAAAAGTTGTCAGACCCTACGCCGATAATAAAACAATGGGTTAAGGTACCTGTTTTGGTTCTCTCCATATCTTAAACTAATAAGTATCTGCTTTTGAATGCTTCTGATTGCGTCTTATCATCAGATACAACGCATACATCATGAGACTCAGGATCTGGCTGGCTCTTGTACACCTTTAGACTCCTTGCTATCATCCCTCAGAAAAAAAGTTCGGAAAGAGAGACTAGAAAAGTTTTAGAGCAGGATCTTTGAATTGGTGCTTATGCAGGCCTAAGAAGTGACATGTACCATGCATTCTAAGTTTACACCAGAGACAGAGAGTTGGAACGTTAAATGCAGCGATGCTTACACTATGTTACGCCGGTGTGTTAAGGTGTCCCGACTGCTATCACAAAGAAGAAGAAAAATACTTGCAGCAAAATATACTCAGGAAGCTGAATAATATCCATTTTTCCGAAAATTTTGATGTTTTTTTTTGTTATAGATATCATATCATAGGAGGCTCGGTTGTTTAAGTTATGAGAATGAAACCTAAGGAAACAATTGTCGATCCAACAATTCTTTATTCTTTCATTATTAGCTCACAAAGAATTCAGTAGTTTGAATTCTTGGTATTATTCAATGCTATTTAACATGTTTGAAATTCTAAAACATTCCTTTCTTCCTTTTTCGTCAAGTTACTTATTATTAACCTTATGAAGTGGGTGTTAAACGTTATTACAGTGCTACTATGAGTTACTATTGTTATAGCAGATTTAGCTAGTACATCAGCTGGTACATTTGCTTTTCTTGGGATGTATGTGCATAAAGGTGTAGGTATGATCTCCCTTTACCATGTTCTTGATGTCCAACGAAGCTTGATTCTCAAGGTTGTTTTGAAGTGGCTTATATATATTTTTTGACAATTCAATTAGAGAAGCCATTTTTATCATTTTTTTATGTAAAATAAGTTATATGACCAAGTAGAACATATTATAAGATCGCTTGCATAATAATTGTCCACTCAACAGTCAACGTTAGACAAAACTAAAATCATTATCAAAATAGCAAGTAGGTGAAAAGAAGGAAAATACATATAGAAACAAACACGAAATGATGACACTGTACTCAACCACCTTAATAAAGGTACTATCGGTGAAGGAGCTGGAGAGATGAAGCATTGGTACACGGTGGAGATAGTATGCGTCTCTGTCTTGGCAGGTTACGCAATCAACTACTTCATTGGAAAACGTGAGAATGATAACCTTGCTTTGGCTTGGGCCTCGAAATTCTGTGTTAAAGACTCGGTATTTGAGAAAAACTTCAGTTTACTGGGAGTTGTTGAAGGAGAGGACTCGCCGTTGTTGCTGAAAGAAGCGACGAACGTGTTCAAGTTCTACGCGAGCGGGCGGAGGTATTACCATGGGCTGTTGGCGACCATGGAGCTTAAGAGCAGACACGATCTGATCTCGAGGCTCTTCAACTCGGTTTGGTCTTGTAAAGATGAGATCAGTTTCGAGGTTTACATGAAAGATGAAGCCATGGATCACATCGTGTTTGCGATGGCGAGGAAGAAGGCTGTGAAAACGATGCACAAGGAGCTGAGGGATCTGCAGAGATTTGGAGGGATGGTGCCAATTCCTGGCGGGAGGAAGTGGGTATCGGAGGAGTTAGCTGTGATGTCTGAGTCTAAGGAGGTAGCTAGAGATATGATCACAGATCTTGTACTTGATAAGGTCAGACGCTGAATCTTTTTGTGTTTTTTCTAGCTAGTTGTTTTCTGATTGACAATTGTAGCAGTTTACTTTCTTCTTGGACTTGAGCCTTAAACATTTAAGGGAAGTTTTTGGTGACTAGCAATTACGCTCTGTAGGTTTTTGGTGACAAGGCATTCGAAAAGTTTGGGAAGTATTTCATATCAATGCATTTTTCGGACCAACATCCTGGCAAACAGAGGAAGATGCTGCTTTTCAAGTTTGCCCTACCTGATGCTCAACACATGGATGATATGGTTCGGTTGGTAGCGCTAATTCCGTATTACATTGACTTAGTTGGAAGCTACAAGCTCAGCTCCCAGGTCTAGGGGTAAACTTATTTCCAGTAGCCGTTTTATTGTTATGTTTGACATGTTGAATAAACTAGATTGATGTATCAGGCTGATGCGTGCGACTATACACGAGCTGAGGAAGCAAGGCACAAACGCACCAGTAGGCTCAATCCTAAGTTCCGACAAGACTAAGTCATTTGACTAAATCTTCTCTTCTTCTTTTTTTGCAAATAATAGAGTGGAATTATCCACCTTTTCCTTTCCATCTATGTCTCGAATAAACAACATGGTAAGTATGTCTCCTATACCCACCAATTTCTTATATGATTTGTGTTGTGCTTAATTATCAGAGTTATCAGCTGTTTTTTATATGAAGATTAATTTCACAACATGAGTGGCAATTGCAAAACATCATTTTGGTAAATTTATACATGCCTTTATTGTTTTATTTTATGGAATGAACAAGTGTTTCTGCGTTAATCAATAACACATCTGGAACTGGAAGACAGCATGAGAAGACTAATAGAGTGAGTGATACTTGACCAGATTCAGTTGACTAATTTTCCTGTGTTAACTCAATCAGACATGAGACAAGCCATTTAAAGGCACCTCTGAGTATGTGTTCAATTAAGTTTATGACCTACCGGTACATATTATAAGACTGATTGCTTGCGTAAATAACTCTCAATCATTTTCCACTAACCGAAGGACAAAATTTAAAATTATTATCAAAATAGGTAGTAGATGAGAAGAAGGAATTTTCAAATAGATACAAATTAACATGAAATGATCATCACGCAAACGAATTAGTCAACCATTTTTTTTTTTGTATTATTAGTCAACCATAATTAGAACAAGGAATCAATTGTTTATAGGGTGAGTTAAAAAAATGTACAAATGCCTTGTGACCGGATGTAACGGCGACCTTCGTCTCCGGTGACGGGATATCCGATACCGTGCCTTGTGGCCAGAGCCGTAGTGGAATAGAAGCGGATGAGGCAAGGGCTGCGGCCCTTGTTATGTTTAAAACAATTTTCGGCCCTCAAAACAACAAGAATTACTTTAGCCTAGTGGCTTTGCTAGGTATCTTCTAGTAAATAAACCTGAGTTCGAGTCTCTATTAGTGCGTTATGTAACTTTTTTTTTTTTTTAATGTTTAACTTAAAAAAATAATTAAAATACGTGACCCAAAATAATTAGAGCGGCCTTTTTTTTTTTTGCTCGTGTGTGGCCCTCAAAATCGTTGCTACGGCTCTGCTTGTGGCCGGGAAAACCAAAAACAACAAGCCGCATATAACCCCAACACCTATGGGAACAATATCCAAAACCTCCTTGGTTCCTTTCTCCGGAGCCGGATAAAAACAGCTCACGGCGTTCTTGTCCCTCAGAGCCACCGCACCAAACACAAGAACCGACAAAACGGCGTGGATCCAGTCGACAATCCTTATCCGGTATTTACTAAGATCAGGTAAACCCAAACCGTTAGGGTCAGGGTAGTTGAAAACCCACATGCCCTTACGAGTGGCAAAACCGTAATAAACGTTATCGTCAACCTTGACGCTATCGCTGAAGGAGCTGAGGAAGCAGGAGATGGAAAGGAGCGTTAACAGCACTGTGGTTAAAATGTGAGTCGGGTAATCGCATGAGCCGTTGGATGTGAAGACGGGTATGAGGAGCGTGAAAGCTAAGAGCGTTCCGGTGGGAAGAAGATTGGCTAAGTCGGCAGCTGTCGTTAGCGTGTGTGACATGGCACGTTCAGATAGCGAATGTTGCCTCTTTGGCCGTGGAGCAGTCTCCAATTGCTCTTGCTCGCCATCTGGTTGCGAACTAGTTGGGTTTCTCTGCGTCAAGGAAGATGAAGCCATTTTTTTCGTTTTCTTGTTTGCGTTGAGAATTAACGGATGATTATGATCTTCTTATATACACAATAGAACGTGCGATTAAATGGTTGACGTGATCAATGTTTTGAGAACGTCAAGAGGCGAGAGAGCGGCCGGGTCTCTTTAGATTCGTACTTATTCTAAGCCTCCCTTTAGACACTTTCAAACGTGTTTCAAAGTTGATCATTACTCTCTGTCATACTTGAGACCCTCCAACTTCTTAGAAACTGCCCAACATTTTTTCCTATTTTTTTCATGCAAGTAGAGTATTTAACTTTACTTCGACTCCCAAACCCAAAATCATGTGTTATTGGGTTTTTGATTTATCTGGTGTAATAGTTCATATAAGTATTGTCAGAAGTTGCTAAATAGACAATAATCCTAGCTGCTATATATCTACATTCTACAATGCTATGTACCACAACTTGTGAATGTCATTATTCAAACACTAAATTAGATATATATCCATGATTTTAAGTGGAGCAGTATCTATGCTCGCGGGTTTAGGACTGTGAGTTTGCTTCTCTATGCGAACGAAAAATCTCTCTTCCAAAGATATGAAATGTACAAGACATGCATTCCTATCACACCCACACACACCGTTACATTACAAATGACAAAAGGCTTAAGAATGTACACACACATACACAAACATACCACCATCCTATTTTCTGTCATCCTCTTTAACCCTTTGAGCCAGCCACACAACCACCATTTTCTCTTAACCTTCATAGGGTTCCTCAATCACTTCATCTCCTAATATTGGAGTAAATAGAGAATACTTCACCTTCAATGATATTTTGCCTTTCTCCACCAGTAATCTTGCACCTGATACAACCCAATACCCGGGTGATTCTTGCGGTCCTCTTGTCATCTCACTTGTATCCACAAATTTCAAAAGTTTGGGAGCTTGTGTGGGTACTGGTGGTCCGCCAGGGTAGATAGCCGAGTTTATATTCACATCTGCAGGTCTTGGTGGTGGTTTCTGTGCTGCAGTGAAGTGATGGCTTATTAGCGTTGAGATGAGTCCTGATTTTGGAGCAAAGCCTACCGCTTCATCCCATTCAGAATTCTTTACAAGTGTTGCTCCCACAACTCTAGAGAAACAAAGGCGCAAGAAGAGCACGTTCTTGAATCCGTGGCTTTCTACATGAAGCTGCGCACCTGTTACTACAGAAAGATCATCATCTGATTCGACAGGTTCTGTGCAGACGTGAGAGTAGTTCTTCCAGTTTACTTTCTCATAGTATCGACGATCATGCGCCTCTTGCCGAACACTTTTATTTAGATCGTCTTCGAGCTGATATATCTTGGGAAGAGAGGAAAGGTGTTGCAAATGAATTGCCAAACGGTTGCTTCTTCTACCCTCTAGGTAAAGCCGCATGCCAGTGATTGGCCTCTTACCAACATCAACCTGAAACCATATAAACGAGAACAAGTATCTCAGGGCTTGAGGACTTTAAACAAAATCTAACCGCACTGCCTGCAGAATCATCCATGCAGGGTTAATGAGATCGGACTTGACTAAGAAATAAACCCGCAACCTGCATCAGCAAGCTATATATTTAGGGATGAAACAAACTCATACCGGAGTGGTATTCACATATAGCTTAGGTCCGAAGAAACTGAATTGCAGAGATGCACAACTTTGTTGCTTCCGTTGCGGACCAAGAGGAAGTTCACTAAACACGGGTGCCCACTGCCTTGGTAGCTGAAACTCTAGAAACTGATGTAGCTCTTCAATCGGTGGCTTATCTACAAATACAAATATCAATTAATGTTGGTCTGTTAACCCAAGGCTTTTCGTTTATAGTATGTTTCATTTTATGCAAATCATATAACAAATGGCAAGTAATGCTCCTATTTATCAACCTATCTACCCAGCTGGACTTGGAGATTACACAACATTTGGGATTATACTGTTCGTACCTATATCAAACTTCTAGTCCAAAGGTAAAAGAAACCTCTACTATGAAGAATAATTCAATAAAGAAATGCACATTAGCGCAAATGATTTGTAGGCTTACATCTTAGATACAGATTTATGGCATGGCTTAAGAATCCACTTCCTGGAACTCCATTGAGCAAAGACGTAATTGGAATAAAGGACATTGAGATAACATCAGGCTCCATCTGAACTGTTTGCAGCCATTCATTATGCATTAGATTTCTATTGTCGTTTCCACCTCGCCTTTTGCACATGAAGACAATGTCCTACAAATACATGAAAATTCATGAGAAAAGAAGCTAACACACACGATAACATGTCTTTATGATCAGTTATGGTACCAATAGAAATTACCTCCTTATTTGCATAAGAGCCCAACGAACTGGTATCTGCAAATCTCAGTCGTTGCTCCTTTGTTTCCACCTGAAACAAGGGATGAAAGACAGGAATTACAGACTTGAGAGTTGAAACACTAGATTTTTAGTAGTAATTCTTTTATATGTCAAAACGCCACAACATATCTGACATGCACAAATAAGAAAGTTTTGAGTGATGGGGAACAAAAATAATAATAACGGTTTCACAGACCTTACTACTTGCTTGTACTCTTTCTGAAGCCATACTATGCACTGCGCTAGCTTCCACGAACCTCTTATCTGCCACCTCTTTTAACCTCTTCTGCAGATCCTCAGGCTGAAGTTTTGAGGAGTGTTGTTGTTTTGCATAAATCACATCTTTTCCTCCCATCTTAACACTAACAATTATATGCGTCCCATAAATATCTATAAACCTGGTAAAGAAACATTTGACTAAGTGTTAGTCACAGACGCTTGCCCTCCAATTAATAAAGAAATGTTACTAATGAAACAATGCCTGCAACAAGTAAGAAGTGATTCTTATAAGTCATACAAAAACAATTTCACCCAATACAAAGAAACTGAGGCAATGAAATGAATTGCTGAAAGCCTGAAAGAATCTGGACTTATATATATATATATATATATATATATATATAACTATTGCAGAAAAATCTTCTCAAGTTAAAGATTCTTCTCATGTTATTGCGAAACTATCGAACAATTTCACAGAAAAATATGCAGATGTAAGAAACTTCCCATATATACATCCATGAATATTACAATCCTATTATGAAGACAGCAATCACCTTGCCAATGCAGCAGGGTCCCATGTTGATGGAACAGCCTGCTTAACATGCTCACGTAGTAACACTTGAGATTTGTCCAAAGCAACCGTGTATAATGAGATGAATACCCCATCAAAAGCAAGGTTTTTGGTGTAGGCTGCATCTTTCTGCCAACAGCTAGAGAATTCAAACATAGCATTGAAGAGACCTGACGGGATTTTACCAGCCAAAGATAGTTCCTGGTTGAACTGCTCTGCCATCTAGAAAACCATAAGAAAAGGAAACAAAATATAAATAAGTATCCAAAATGCTATGTAGGAAATTTACTCTCTAGAGCATTGCAGTGTGGACTGATATCAAAAAATTCACAACCAATGTACAAGGAAACTACTACCTAAAGGTTGCAATATATGCCACTCTTATCCACTCAAAGCCTACAAATTCAAACAAGGGTATACAGATATGAAATATACCTGTTGGAAAGGAAGAATATCGGACCTAAACCGCATACGCTCTCCTTTATCGCATTTAATAGACTTGGAAACATTAGGAATGGAGATTCCACCAGGTAAAATAATCTCACAATTGTCATCACCTTCTTTGATATCAAGTAATCTTGAATCTTTGGAACCTCCTTTGCAATACTTCAACCTTACATCAATAGCTAGATCATAACCACAGCCAATCGATCCAATCGCAACTTCAGCTGCTTTAGAAGCTGGTAGCCGAAGTGCCATGATTCAGTACAAGACTTCTGTTAGCCAAAACCAAAAACAAAGAAACAGAATTAGAGCCCAGAATCAACAAGGCACAAAACAATCAAAAGCCGCCACTTTAGATATATTTCTGAGACAAGTTTAAAACTTTCTCCATTTGGTGTCAAATCTGACCAATAAGAAGATATCACCGAAATCATAATTTCTAAATATAGACCAAAAACTGAAGCTGGATGATGATGACCTAGAATCTTGAAGAGACGACCAAGTCCAAATGTCTCAAAAAGCAATTCAATTCAATAAAAGCGCAAAAGTCAAGTAGAAAGACTGCAAAACCTTAAAGACTTTGAAAGAAGAATAAGAGAAACAAATAAAGTAAAAAAAGAAGAAGTAGGAGCTCAAAGTACGTTTTCAAGCATATGTCTTCAACAGAATCTTCAACAGAGCTCAAAAACGACGATCTAAACGAATCCAAAATCGACGGACTAGGATTGCAGAGCCATGGAGCTCAATCACAGACAGATTTAGCAGCAAGGAGGTTGAAGAAGATGAAGAAGAA
Organism: Arabidopsis thaliana x Arabidopsis arenosa; assembly: GCA_019202795.1. NCBI lineage: Eukaryota > Viridiplantae > Streptophyta > Magnoliopsida > Brassicales > Brassicaceae > Arabidopsis > Arabidopsis thaliana x Arabidopsis arenosa. The sequence continues at coordinate 6,786,169 of CM032924.1, forward strand.
AACCCTCAATCGAGGAGCAGTAAATAATTTATTTATTTGTAAGTTTTGTTAATCAAAAGTGATTAAGAGATAATATAAGAAGGTAGATGGTAACAGGTGAGGTGAGTTAAAAAGACTTGAGGAAGAAAAGTCAACTTTCGGTCAAAGAATTGGGAATTGTGTGTGGCCCATTGATCTTCCCACTTTACTCTTCCTCCGTTGCTATTTTTTTATATACAGTATATATATAACTACGGAAAAAACCCGAAAAAATCCTCATCTATTTTTATTTTGGCCGTTTAATACTTCTAGTTTTAAAATTGGAATAAAAATACCTCTTTTATTAAATGTTGTCTTAAAAAATATTCATTTATAAATAGTTGGTGGAATCTTAGCTACGAGTTAACAGCCGTTAACATGGGTAACGGAATAGCTAACCAGAGTTAAAAGTTAACCCCACGGATTTAAATATATATATATCACATGTTTGAGTATATTAACAGATTTATTACTGTGGTCTAGTGGTGACAGGTGGGTTTTGAATTCAACAGATCCAGGTTCGATTGTTACCAGTTACGATTTTTTTTTTTCTTCCCTTCCGGTCAACTTTGAAGGTCTGCAGATCCGGTGACGACGGCGGATGAGGAGGACGAGGATTTTGCTTATCGATGTCTTCAGATCCGATATTACCTTCCCCCTTGAAGAACCCAAAAATTCATACTGAAAAACCTAGATTTTTCCTTCGTTTTCTCGATTTCTCATTTTTCCCATTCTCTTCTCTTTGATTTCTTCGTTGTTGCAGAAGAAGAAATCTGTTCAGATTTTGCTTTCAAAATTGTTGAGATAGTTAGACTCGTCTTCTTGTGTGGCCTTTTGGTGTCCTAAATCTACGGAGGCATAGAAGCGGAAGAAGAGGTGGAGGGAAGGCTGAGGCGGCTAGGGTTCCCAAGGATTAGGGTATCCTGTGAAGGAGAGACAAAAAAGGGAAAAAAAAAATTAAGAACCGTGGGATTCGAACCATGGTAGCGTGGGTATCAAAACTCACATGTGACCACCAGACAACGATAACAAGTCTGTAGTTATATTCAAACATGTTGTATATATCTATTATTAAATACGTGGGTTAACTTTTAACTCTGGTTAGCGTTTCCGTTACCTGTGTTAACGGCTGTTAACTCGTAGGTAAGATTCCACCAATTATTTATAAATGAATATTTTTTAAGACAATATTTAATAAAAGAGGTATTTTTATTCCAATTTTAAAACTAGAGGTATTAAACGGCCAAAATAAAAATAGATGAGGGTTTTTTTGGGTTTTTTCCCTATATAACTAGGACAGCCTGTTGTTACATTATTACATATGCTTCGCTGGGATTTTTGTCTTAAGGGATTTTTTAGTAGCTTCTCATATTTTTACCTGGGAACAGGGGAAACCTTAACTATTGGCCAGATTTCGTTTTGGTTTTTGTTTCTATATACCTAAATAGATTTTTAAAACCTTCATTAGAAAGAAAAAAAATGAAACTATGTCTATGTGGGGATTTTGAGTATACTTACAATTTTTCATAGATTTCTATGATTTAATATGGATTTCAAAATTACCATAATAGATTCTACGATTTTTCTTCTAGTATTTCAAACTTAAACCCTCATATTTTTTTTGTTCAAATCCGTTTTCTTGTATTTAAAAACTAGATCATCACCCGTACTAAAGTACGGGTTGAATTTTATTTATTACAAAATTTATATAATATATATATAAGAACTAAGTTTTAATATATTATAATAGTAAGTGAAAAAATATTAATTTTTTTTGTCAGTCCCTATATACAATATTAGAATAAATATAGAAGTTTTTCTATAATACTCAATTATGGATAATTTTTTTTTTAAGATATGAAAACGGAAAATAATTTTATTTTTTAAAAAGTAATATTTTTTGAACAATGAGTTAATTTATGTTAACAACCACAAAATAGGATTGCATATATTTCAGTTAGATCAAAAATTAAAATATCATAAATGAATCGCATATAAAACATAGATTATTTTGAATTAATTAAGAAAATTAGCTATTATTTTGAATTAGTTTAGAAAATTCTTTTTCAATTTATAATTCTTTGGTTGTTGAAATAGAAATTTGTTTGAGCTAATCTAATTACAGAATTTGTTTGAGATTTATAATTACGGAATTTACCAATTATTCGCATAATCGAATATGTTATAAACATATATTTAGTATATAATAATACCAAAATCAACCCGTGCGTGGAGTCTATATTTTTATTTTAGAATCTCAATATTTCATTTTAAAATATTGCATGCACAATCTATTATTCGTTAATTCTAAAATTGCTTGCGGAATCAAATTTTCAAATATTTAGAGGTGTCAAAGCATATTTAAATGTTCTACACTATTTTTAAATATTCCAAATTAAAATCTTTAAATTTTTTTTGTAGTTTATAAAATTATGAATTTCAAAAAACAAATTATATGAAATTAAATATAACTATTCAAATAGTTATAAGGATCAAAACTCATTTCATCGTATAATATATTATATTTAACCCGCTACCTATTATAAATATTTTTAAAATAATCAAATTAGAGTATTTATAATTTTAAACTTTTTGAACTATTAAGTATTGATGATATTCTCTAAAAATATCAAGTAAAACTTATTTTAAATGTTGCAAATTAAAATATTTAAATTTTTATTGTAGTATATAAAATTATACATTTCAAAAAAATAAATGTATGAAATCGAATATAAATATTCAAATTCTGACCCGTTGCTCAGTCGGAATTTTTGTTGACTTTATTTTTGTGTAAAAGAAATATATTACTCAACTCTGAATTTTTGACCCGTTTAATTGTTTCCTTTATAGATTGAACAGTTTATATGCGTTTTTAAAAATTCAAATCTTGGCATATGCAGAAAAAAAATTACTTTTTTTTTATTATGTAGATGATATGATTATTTATTTGTTTCATATTAATATAATCATATTAAGATGAGAGGTGAAGTTTAATGATTAATAACAAATTAATATGGTAAGTTAGATATCAAATCTTATATGTTCATTTTGATTGGTCATTTTTTAAAAAATAATAACAGATTTTCGTTTTATAATTTAATTAAATTAAGGGAGACTCACAAAAATGCCCCTTTTTCAATACCCCTTTTCAAAAATACCCCCTTTGGCTGTCCATTTTTAAAAATACCCCTTTTTATGTACAAAATGACTAAATTACCCTTCTTTTAATAAAAGATATCACAAATATATAAGGAAATATAACAAAATTAGGTCCACAAAATACAAAATATTTTTTGGCGGGAAAAGTGATCCCGCAATTTTTCCCGCCAAAACACTTGTAAAAACTTGTAAAAAACCTTTAAAATACCTTGTAAAATTTTCCCGTAAAATTTTTTCCCGCCAAAAAATTTTCCCGCCAAAAAATTTTTTTTGCGGGAAAAGTGATTCCGCAATTTTTTTGGCGGGAAAATTTTTCCCGCCAAAAATTTACAAGGTATTTTAAAGGTTTTTTACAAGGTATTTATAAGGTTTTACAATGTATTTTAAAAGGTTTTACAACGTATTTACAAGGTATTTATAAGATATTATAAGATTTTACAAGCTATTTTATAAGGTTTTTACAAGTTATAAGGTTTTACAAGTTTTTTATAAGGTTTTACAAGTTATAAATACCTTATAAAACCTTATAAGTACCTTGTAAAACCTTTTAAAATACATTGTAAAACCTTACAAAACACTTGTAAATACTCTGTAAAACCTTTAAAATACCTTGTAAATTTTTCCCGCAAAAAAAAAAAATTGCGGAATCACTTTTCCCGCAAAAAAATTTTTTTGGCAGGAAAATTTTACAAGGTATTTTAAAGGTTTTTTACAAGTGTTTTGGCGGGAAAATTGCGGGATCACTTTTCCCGCCAAAAAATATTTTGTATTTTGTGGACCTAATTTTGTTTCAAATAAGGGTAAAATGGTCATTAAAAATTAAAAGAGGGCAAACTTAAAAATGGACTCTCAAAGGGGGCATTTTTGAAAAGGGGTATTGAAAAAGGGGCATTTTTAACAATTTCTCTTAAATTAATTAAATGACATAAATTAGTATTTTACTTGTTTATCCTTAATAAATTGAATGAAATTTGTTCTAAAAGAAGATTTTTGTAATGGCATTCTTAAGTAAATTCTTACAAAAGAGAAGGTTAGTTAAGGGTATCTTATAAAGTGTACTCCCCAAATAATAGTATAGGATTGTTGAGTAAATAACAACATATTTTAGTTAGAATTTAGAAAAGATAACTATACAGTCAACTTATTTTTTGATAAAGATTCCAATTTGTTAGATAAAGCGTACGATGTTATGCATTGGATACTAAAATTGCAGTGGATAGCCTTAAGATTGAGGTTGATTGGGTCGCTATAATTCAAAAGTACAAAGCTAATGACCAAAACCATTTTAAGGTTTGAGTAGCTATAATTGCGGGGAATTGCCTCAAAGAGCCCCACTTCGTACTAGTAGATTTTATGCATTGTCACAAGTACCGTGTAAGAGAAGGCTTGCATATTATTATGTATTAAACATCATCCACTGTAACCACACTGCTTCCTCCTAACGACAAATAGATGTTGTTCACAAGCATTGCTTAAATTCATTTGTGTTCTCAAATCCAACCTACAAAATCATGTGTCCCACTACATCCCATGTATGAATTCCAAAGCCGTCCTAGTTTGCTTTCTCATTTGCTGTCTGTGAAGTCAGCATCGATCACATCATCACCATCTCCTCCTTTACTTGAAGATGAATCTGCTGATGAAGCACCTTCGCCTCCCGGGGAAGGACCTGCACCCGGAGCTCCAGCTCCAGGCTGATTGTATAGAGACTGACCAATCTGCATCACTTCTTGGTTAAGAGCTGCCATGGCATCTTTGATTTCTTGAGTTGATCCACTTCCTATCTTGTCTTTCAGCTCTTGTAGCTTAGCCTCCACCTTCTCTTTCACTTCACCTGGAATTTTCTCTCCAAGTTCTTTCAGTTGCTTCTCTGTCTGGTACACCACCGAATCTGCCTGATTCTTTGTGTCAATTGCGTCTCTCTTCTCCTTGTCATCCTTTGCAAATCTTTCTGCCTCCTGGACCATTTGGTCAACCTGTAACATTCATCAACACCAACTTTTGTTACCATCATTATGAATATTAGCGAGAAAGTACTATGATAATGAAGTAGCTACAGCCATTAAGTGATACCAACAACAAGGAATGCTACCAGTTAACATCAGGTATGGCTACCACTTTCATAATCAGTAGAAAATCACTAAAGCCTTAAGGATGGAACTGACAAAAACAAGTTATTAATGAAGCAATGTGGTTTGATTCCTAAAGTGAACGCACCTCATCCTTGGGCAATGTACTTGCGCCAGTAATGGTGATGTCTTGTTTCTTTCCCGTGCCCTTGTCAACAGCACTGACAGATAGAATTCCATTGGCATCAATGTCAAATTTAACTTCGATTTGTGGAACTCCACGTGGTGCTGGTGGAATTCCATCTAGACGGAAGCTACCAAGAGACTTGTTATCCCGAACAAACTCCCTCTCACCCTGCAACACATTAATCTCAACACTTGTCTGCCCATCAGCAGCAGTTGAAAAGACTTCTGATTTAGAAGTAGGTAGTGTAGTGTTCCTTGGAATAATCTTAGTCATAACACCACCAAGGGTCTCCAAACCAATCGAAAGGGGTGTCACATCAAGAAGCACAATGTCGCTCACATCTCCAGCAAGAACACCAGCCTGGAATCAAAAGAGAATGACACTTGATAAGAACTCAATGCAGTAGGCCACGGCTTCTTTGTCAGAAGGTTATCAAGGGCATGATGCCTTGATTGTTAAAATCAATAACTAAAAAGGGTGAAGTAACAAGTTTCACGAGAACACACCTGGACTGCAGCACCTAAAGCGACAACCTCGTCAGGATTTACTGTGACATTAGGTTCTTTCCCAGTCACTTTCCTCACGAGTTCCTGAACAGCAGGAATACGTGTGGATCCACCGACAAGGATTACTTCATCAATATCTTTGAAGCTGAGCTTTGCATCCCTCAGGGAATTCTCAACAGGAGTCTTGACCCTATAAGATAGATACATGGTAAGAATCTTAAGCCCCACTATTAATCAAAAGCTATAGAATGAACATATTGAAATCTGTTTACTTGACGGGCTATGAATATTAGTCATAAGAACTGTAACTAAAATTACCTGTCAAGTAAATCTGAACACAATTCTTCGAACTTGGCACGAGTCAGGGTGGTTTCTATGTGTTTAGGTCCATCAGCTGTGGCCGTGATAAATGGTAAGCTGGGTACAGAATTCACATCAATCAGAAGCCAGATGCTTGTGAAAATACTAAGTCAAAAAATTTGAACGGGAAAAAATAATTGTACCTCATATTTGTCTGAGTCAGTGAGGAAAGCTCAATTTTAGCTTTTTCTGCTGCCTCTGTTAACCTCTGAAGAGCTTGCTTGTCTTTCAGAAGATCTATCCCTTCATCTTTCTTGAATTCTGCAGCAAGCCAATCAACAACTCTCTGCATTGCAAAAGTTGGATCTGTCAAGTAAAGCACAGAAGAAAGAGTAAACAGATTCAAAGCTCTTTGACTAAGGACTTTAAAATTAATGTGAGCATTTAACTCACCTTGTCAAAGTCATCACCACCCAAATGTGTGTCGCCAGAAGTGGAAAGCACTTCAAACACACCATCACCAACCTCAAGCACTGCATAATAAGAAACATAACAGAATACATATTACATGGTGCTATTACATCAAAAGACGTACTATAGCAGCCAAAAAGAACATTCTCAAGAAGATATATAAAGAATTTAAGCAAATCTTTATTGTTAAGTACCTGACACATCAAAGGTACCACCACCAAGATCAAACACTAGAATAGTTTCATTGCTTTTTCTGTCAAACCCATAAGCCAATGACGCAGCTGTGGGCTCGTTGATAATACGCAGAACTTCCAACCCAGCAATTCGACCAGCATCTTTTGTAGCTGTCCTCTGTGAGTCGTTGAAGTAAGCAGGCACAGTAATGACAGCCTTGGTTACTTTGTCATTCAAGAATCTTGAGGCATCATCCACAAGTTTCCTCAAAACCTACAACAGACACAAACCCATAAGAAATAAGCAATACACAAACAAGTGATTAACAACAGTAGAACAACTACAAACACTATCAACTCACAATTAGAAATTCCGGAAAGACAAGACTAAGATGACCAAACTTAAGAAAGAGAGTAAAATTCCAATGTTTAATACAATCGCAGATATCAGTAGACAGAAATGAGACTCGAATTACAGAACCATGAAGAGCAGTGAAATATCCACCATCCAAGATAAGAAGCAAATTCATCACAGCTACTAAATACACAATACCTACATCGAAAATTGTCATCTAAAGGGATAAAATTCAATACCTGAGCTGAAATCTCCTCAGCAGCAAATGGTTTGTTAATGGCAGGACACTCAAGCTTAACATTTCCGTTCTCATCTCTAACAACTCTATAAGAAACCTGCTTAGACTCCTCATCAACCTCATTCATCTTCCTACCAATAAACCTCTTCACGGAGAAGAAAGTATTCTCGGGATTAACAACAGCTTGCCTCTTCGCAATCTGCCCAACAAGCCTATCACCGCTCTTCGTGTAAGCCACCACAGACGGCGTCGTCCTCTGACCTTCAGCGTTAGTCACAATCGTAGGCTTACCTCCTTCCATAGCAGCTACTGCGGAGTTAGTCGTACCCAAATCGATTCCAACAACCTTTTCGCTAACTACACGAACCGGACCAACCGCGTATCTAGAAGCGCCGCCGCCATTTCTGGTGCCCATTCTGAGAAAAGCAGAAGTGGGTGTTGAGAAAGGACCGGTGGTTCTTGTACCGAAAAAGGCACTTCTCGGCATAAAGGTACCTCCTTTACCATTGAGATTTCTCTTAGAAGAAGAAGAAGAAGCGAATCCAATTCCGCCAAGAACGTGAATTTGGGCGGCGGAAGATGCCATTTTTTCGAGCTAAGTGATTGAGTAAGCAATAAACGGAGACTGAAACGAGGGTTTGAAGTTGAAGAACCCTAAGGGAGAGTAGGAGGAAGAGATATAGAAGGAAGAGAAGATAAGAGGAAGGTGGGAGAGAAAATGTGGACCCAGTTGAAGTTTCGAGAAGAGAAGATGAATGGGCTTCGATAGGCCAACAAGTGTTTGTATAGTAAAGATATCTCCAGACTTTGTGATGAGAAACATCTAGACTTTTCACAAAAGCCCACCATCTCTTAAACTTCTCAAACGCCACGGATCACTTAGAGCATGATTATGTTGATCAAACTTGATAAAAACATAAAGGCTTGAGGCCCAAGAAACTTATAAGCAAGTCGGTTTATAAGTAAGACGGTGTAATTGTGATCTTATCTCAACATGTTTAGGTCTATGTTTTAGTATAAATAGAGGTGCCAAGGTTGTGGCTAACCCTATGAGTTGTGAGATTAAGAGAGATTGTGTAACCTTTGTTTTGAGTTAGTTTCAAAGGTAATAAGAAGAGTTGTTCTTATATACACAAAGTCTTGATCATTAGGGTTTAGATTCTTAGTTCTTAATTCAATAATTGGTATCAGAGCGCTTTACTATTGGATTAGGTAACCTAGGATCGAAGGAAAAGCTTTACACGTTGCGAAACAGAGTTCGTCACAGGGTAAAGCATGGCTGAGATAGTTCCGGTTCCAGCTAGGAACAAGGAAAGTAGTTCTTCTATACAGTGTCCGATGCTTAATGCATCCAACTACACAGTATGGAACATGCGTATGAAAGGGGTACTTAGGGTTCATAAGGTTTGGGATACAATAGAACCAGGGAACAACGATGTTGAAAAGAATGACTTAGCTAGGGTTCTGTTATTTCAATCCATATCAGAAGCAATGATTCTCCAAGTTGGAGAACATGAAACTGCGAAAGAAGTTTGGGAAGCAATCAAAACAAGAAATCTAGGTGCGGACAGAGTAAAAGAAGCAAGATTACAAACCTTAATGGCTGAATTCGATAGGCTTAAGATGAAAGAAACTGAAACAATTGATGAGTTTGCAGGGAAACTCTCTGAAATAGCAACAAAGTCAGTTGCATTAGGAGAAAACATCGAGGAACCAAAACTTGTCAAGAAGTTTCTTAAAAGTGTACCTAGAAAGAAATATATCCACATAGTTGCTTCTCTTGAACAAGTACTTGATCTAAAGAAAACAAGTTTTGAGGAAATAGTCGGAAGACTAAAAGTATATGAAGATAGAGTTTGTGATGAAGAAGATAAACATGATGACCAAGGAAAGCTCATGTATGCTAATTCAGAATCACAGACCTATCAAGAAAATTATGGTTCAGGAAGAGGCAGAGGATCTAGTTTCAGAGGCAGAGGTAGAGGACGTTTTGGTGTTCAACAGAATGGTTTTATCAGACAAGGAAAAGATAAATCTAAAGTCATATGTTACAGGTGTGACAAAAGTGGACACTATGCTTCAAATTGCCCTGATAGACTGCTAAAACTCCAAGAAACACTTGAGAATGATGAAGAAGAAACTCAAGAAGCTGATAGACTAATGATGCATGAAATTGTCTACTTAAATGAAAAAAATGTAAAGCCAAACAAGTTTGAGATTCAGAAGGATGGTGACAATATCTGGTATTTAGATAATGGTGCAAGCAACCACATGACAGGAAACAGAGACTATTTCTCAAAGCTTGATGAAACAGTCACAGGAAAGGTGAGATTTGGAGATGATTCATGCATAGATATTAAAGGAAAAGGATCAATTCTCTTTGTAAGCAAGGACGGTGAGAGAAAAATACTTGCAGATGTATACTATATACCTGATCTAAGAAGTAGTATCATAAGTCTCGGACAGGCCACAGAAGCAGGCTGTGATATTAGGATGAAAGATGAGCAGTTAACAGTACATGACCAACAAGGTAGGTTATTGGTAAATGCTAAAAGATCAAAGAATAGACTATACAAGGTTCTTATGGAAGTTGAACCAACAAAAGTTTTACAAGTGGAAGAAGTCAGTGACTCAGCTAAGTGGCATGCAAGATTAGGACACATAGGGTCAGATACTATGAAGTCTATGATAAATAAAGAATTAGTCATTGGTTTACCTAGTATAACAGTTGAAAAAGAAACATGTTCTTCATGCTTATTAGGGAAACAGGTAAAGAAAAGCTTTCCTCAGGCTACATCATACCGAGCTTCACATGTATTAGAACTCATACATGGAGACTTGTGTGGACCGATTACACCCTCCACAGCTGCACAAAACAAGTATATTTTCGTGCTAATAGATGATTACTCTAGGTATATGTGGTCATTACTTCTGAAGGAGAAAAGTGAAACATTCGAAAAGTTTAAGAAATTCAAAGCTCTAGTCGAGCAGGAAACTGGAGCAAAGATAAAGACTTTCAGAACTGATAGAGGTGGAGAGTTTACCTCTCATGAATTTCAAAATTTCTGTGAAAATTCAGGTATTCAGAGACATTTAACAGCTCCATACTCACCACAACAGAATGGTGTAGTAGAGAGAAGGAATAGAACTTTACTTGAGATGACTAGGAGCATTTTGAAACATATGAAAGTGCCAAATTACCTATGGGGAGAAGCAGTGAGACATGCTACCTATCTCATAAACAGAGTGGCAACAAGAATATTAGAGGATAAAACTCCATATGAAGCATTTAAGGGAAAGAAACCAAACATTGTACACTTGAAAGTATTCGGATGCATTGGTTATGCAAAGACTGAGACTCAGCATTTAAAAAAGCTTGATGACAGGTCAAAAGCTTTAGTCCACCTTGGAACAGAACCCGGATCCAAAGCATATAGATTGTTAGATCCAGCAAGAAGAAGAATTGTAGTAAGTAGAGACGTAGTTTTTGATGAGAAAAGAAGTTGGAATTGGAATCATTCAGGAAAAGATGAGAATGATAATGCTCCTGGAATGTTCAAATTCAGACTTGGAGAATTCGGAAACCATGGTCTAAGAGAAGAAACTTCAGAAACACAAAACAGAACAGAAGAAATAAGAGAAGAAAATGAAAACAATGATGAAACCTTGGATGATGAGAATGATGTCTCAGAAAATACTTCAGAAATATCTTCAGAAGAAACTGAAAACCAAGAACAGGCTTCAATACAGCCAACCCTAAGAAGATCTGAGAGACAGAGTCATAAACCAGGATACCTAAATGACTATGTACTTTTAGCTGAAGCTGAATATGAAATAATTGAGCATCTGTTGCTAACATTGAATGAGGAACCGTGGGATTTTAAAGAAGCAAAGGAGCTAAAAGAATGGAGAGATGCTTGTGATGAAGAAATCAGTTCAATAAACAAGAACAAGACTTGGAGTCTAGTAGATCTTCCAAAAGGAGCTAAAGCAATTGGTCTGAAATGGGTTTTTAAAATAAAACGCAACTCTGATGGAAGCATAAACAAGTACAAGGCACGTCTTGTGGCAAAAGGATATGTTCAAAGATATGGGGTTGATTTTGAAGAAGTATTTGCACCAGTAGCACGCATTGAGACTATTAGGTTTATCCTTGCTTTAGCTGCATCAAATGGATGGGAGGTTCATCATTTAGATGTAAAGACTGCATTTCTCCATGGAGAACTGAAAGAAGTTGTGTTTGTTGGACAGCCAGAGGGATTTGAGATAAAAGGTAGTGAAACCAAGGTTTACAAGTTGCACAAAGCACTATATGGTTTAAAACAAGCTCCGAGAGCTTGGAACAACAAACTAAACTCTATTCTTAAAGAATTGAAGTTTATCAAATGTTCTAAAGAACCATCCTTATACCGGAAGCAGGATAAAGATCACCTTCTCATTATTGTTGTGTATGTAGATGATCTGCTAGTCACTGGTTCAAACCTAGATATGATACTTGAGTTTAAAAGGGGCATGGCAACAAAATTTGAGATGAGTGATTTGGGAAAATTGACTTATTATTTGGGTATAGAAGTACATCAGTATGCAGGAGGCATTACTTTGAAGCAAGAAAGGTATGCATCTAAAATACTAAGTGAAACCAGAATGGAAAGCTGTAATGCAGTTCACTCACCAATGAATACAAATCTGAAGTTGAGTAAAGCATCAGAAGAAAAGAATATTGATGAGACAGAGTATAGGAGAAGTATTGGATGTCTAAGATACCTATTACATACCAGGCCAGATCTCTCCTTTTGTGTTGGTGTTTTAAGCAGATACATGCATGAGCCCAAGGAGTCTCATGGTGCAGCACTTAAGCAAATTCTCAGGTATTTGAAAGGAACAACAGGTTATGGTTTAACGTTTGCTAGAAAAACAGGACCAAAACTTGAGACAAGACTCTTAGGCTACAGTGATAGCAGCCACAATGTAGATGAGGATGATGGTAGAAGTACTACAGGCCACATTTTCTATCTACATGATTGTCCTATTACATGGTGTACACAGAAACAGAACACAGTAGCCTTGTCATCTTGCGAGGCCGAGTTCATGGCTGCAACAGAGGCAGCAAAACAGGCGATATGGTTGCAGGATCTTCTAAGTGAAGTTGTAGGAGAAGCAGGTGACAAAGTGTTACTCCGGATAGACAATAAATCTGCTATTGCACTTGCAAAGAACCCTGTGTTTCACGGCAGAAGCAAACATATTCATAAGAGGTATCATTTTATTAGGGAATGTGTTGAGAATGATCAAGTCGAGTTAGAACATGTTCCCGGAGATGAACAAAAGGCAGACATTCTGACCAAAGCATTAGGACGGATCAAGTTCAAGGAAATGAGGGAGCTTGTAGGGGTTCAAGATGTGAAGGTTAGAGATATCAAGTTTGAAGGGGAGAATGTTGATCAAACTTGATAAAAACATAAAGGCTTGAGGCCCAAGAAACTTATAAGCAAGTCGGTTTATAAGTAAGACGGTGTAATTGTGATCTTATCTCAACATGTTTAGGTCTATGTTTTAGTATAAATAGAGGTGCCAAGGTTGTGGCTAACCCTATGAGTTGTGAGATTAAGAGAGATTGTGTAACCTTTGTTTTGAGTTAGTTTCAAAGGTAATAAGAAGAGTTGTTCTTATATACACAAAGTCTTGATCATTAGGGTTTAGATTCTTAGTTCTTAATTCAATAGATTATTGGTAGTATCTTAGAAATAAATCTTAGGAATATTTAAGTAATATATTTATAAAAGTGATAGGTAAGAGATAGTATTTTTGGGTTAAGATTTTTGTGTGATTAATGGTAGGTTCTTAACATGTGGTTCTTAAAAAAAAAATATTAATATAAAAATAAAATTTATACGTATCAACATATCACTTTTATCAAACAGAGAAGACGTAGAAAAAAAATATTAATATAAAAATAAAATTTATACGTATCAAAACATATCACCAATTTGTGGATGTCGGATTCGCACACTTGAATATTTGTTTAGTTTGTGGGATCGAATACTCTTGAGGACAAAAATACGACGTAAAAGCTATGAATTGAAATGAAAAATGGTTATAGTGTATTTGCTAGAAAAATTGCGTCTCCTTTACATGGCTACTAGCCCTCTTATTTATATTGACAAACGACATTTAACTCTCAATTAAACACAATTATTCTCTCTTAAATGCGTCCGTTTTGGTCTTCAAGTTTTAATGCCCAACGTTTAAATTTGAATTGACTCCGATCTTCATGGGCTTCGCCTTTTGGCCCAAGTCACCCGACTTCGATTCCGAGTCATATCCCGAGGTGTGACCACTCCGAGCTCTCTCTTTATGGTGATGCCCACTTCGATTATATCTTGTGATCCATGGGCTTAATGGGCCTTATCCTTTGCGGGCCTTCATCTTGACTATGTGGCAATCTTTGGTTGGTCCCGGTCCACTGGTGCGGGATCCGACACCAACAATTAGCCCCCCAAGTCTTTCGAAATGCTTATTCCAATTCGGAAGGCTTAACCGTCTTAATGCCCAAAGATTGCGCCCGTGGGATCTTCTAATTTTCCCGCCAAGATTTCGTCAATCCTTTAATTTCGGTATTACCCATATTTGATCGCGTGACATCTGTCACCATCATGACCGTATCTTAATTATTTACTATTAAAACGGGGAAAAACCTTTCCACTTCCCCCACGACTACCGAGGCGGTTCCATCATTACCACTTAGTTTGCGTGAGGTAACCTTTTTCATCTTTATCTTCTAGTAAAAATTTGTTTTTCCCTGCCAAGTCTTTCTGTCTCTTTCGTCAAACTTTCTCTTCTGGAACTTGAGTTTTCCCATTTCCTTCGATGTCTTCCGATTCTGATAGACCTGAGTCTCCGTCTTATGACGGGAAACGTTCTAGCCTTGACGATTGCACTCGTCCTAACGATATCGCCGGACCTCACTACAGATCTACTTGTACCATTCAATCCCTTCAACGATTGAAAGAACTCTGCCGACTTCCGCCTGACGTGATGGCGGAGTCGAAGATGGCCGATCCAACGGAGTCCCCGGAAGATCACCGTGATGGTTACTTTTGTGTTTATGAAATTTACTTCAAGGGCTGTGGATTGACCTTCCCTCTTCCCGAAGCCTTAGTTCGGTATTTGGCGGCCCTTGAAATTGCTTTGCCTCAGCTAACCCCCAACCTCCTCCGAACCATCCTTGGAATCATAACTGTTGCGGCGGAAGCTGGTTACATTATTGGGGTTCCCGAACTGAATGAACTTCTAAGTGTGAGAAGTTCGTCTAAAAAGGCAGGGTACTTCTCGGCGTACCCGAACGCTAATAGGAACATCATCTCGCATCTCCCGAACAAAGATGAGAACTGGCACCATCCCTGGTTTCTGATTAAGAAAACTCCCGCTTCGATTGGAAGTCTTTCCGATGTACTTCCATCGAAGTGGTCTGCAAAGCCTGGTAGAAAAATAGGTTACAGACATTTTCTTAATCCTCCTATTCCTTTACTAACCAAATCTGTTGTTTCATTTTTGCAGCCTTTATTGCTCCAATTCTCCCAACTGAAGAATTCATCAACTTCTTCAAGACAATCCTTAGAGGGGAAACCCTTTGGAATTCCTTTACTCTCGATCGGTTCATTGAAGCCAATCGAAAACTCAGGATGAGTCCACCAAATCTCCTTCATCGTCTTCCGCCTCCTCCTTCAAATCAAGGATTGTCAGCTCGGGCCCTTACCGCCCAGCGTAAGAAACTTTCTACTCCGATCACAAAGGCTTGTGATGAGAACAAGGCGTTGCTCGCGGCTGCCTTTGACAAAAAAGATTACAGTCGGTCATTGTTAGTCGACGACGGTACCGCTGAAGGGGCCAGATCTACGGGTGCCTACAGGCTAACGCCTCGCCGTGAACGCCATGGTGACCGTTCTCCTCGAAGAGCCCGGTCTCCTCGTCATGATTCTTCTCGACCTCCCCGAGATGACTTTAGCAACGAACCGCTCAAGAATTTAATTCGCAGGAAGAGAGACAAATCTTCTCGCAGCGACTCTTCTCCACAAAGAGAGAAGTCGAGGGCCCGAACTGAGCGTTCTCCTCGTTCGTCCCCTCCTTCTGAACCGATGGGTCATCCTCTTCCAGTTGACATGTCTTCCCAACATAGTGGTGAGAAGACTGCTCGGAACGTATCTCCTCAGAAAGAAAGTTCTGAATCTCAAGATGCTCCCCCGAAGTCAAGACCTGCTCTTGTCCCACAGATCAAATCTCTTACAGGTAATGGTTTAGGCAACCTTAAGGGTTTTCACTTCATCTTGAGTCAAAATATTACAATTCCTTCTTCTTCCTTTACAGCTATGGAGAAAGAAGGTAGCGTCTTTCGATGCTTTAAGACTCGGTCGGGTCTAATTCTGCCGGAGTTCGACAAGTGGCGTCCTGCAATTCGCGAACGCTATTTGCTTCATGCGCATCACTCATCTCGGGTTAGTCTTACTTCATTCTCCCTTCTATGTTAACTTTCCACCTGGTTCATCATTTCGAGTTTATACAAAATGCCAGGCGAATAGCGAACTCAACGACATGATCGAACATTATGAAGGGTTGCTACTCAGTCAGCAACAGGAGACTGAATTATGGAGAGGCAAGTTTACTACTCTTGAGTCCGACCTTCAATCATCTTCGGGCTCTAAGCAACAACTGGAAGATCAAGTAGACGGCCTCAAATCCGAGCTTGAGAAGATAAAGGGGGATCTGAAGGACCAGTATGACCAGAATTACCAACTACAGAATGAGCTGTCTGGCGTCCAGGGTAGGCTTCACGAATCTGAATCATCCGCCGACGCCCTGAATAACCAACTCATTGAACTTCGCGCGAAGTACAACGTGATTACCAAGCTGCGTGATTCCGAATTGGCAAGGTCGGCGTCGAAGGCCAGAAAAGAGGTAAAGGGACGAGGGATGGAGTTGATTCAAGGAGCCATTCGCTTTATTCAAACTGAGAAGGTTAAATCAGATCTGGAGTCAGACATTAAAAAGCACGAGAGCAACCTAATCTTGCTGGATCAAATTCACGACGATGATTTCTCCGAAGCAAAAGAGAGATCCGAACTGGCGTCTAGTTTATCTGAAAAGAAGAGTCGTCTGGCAGCTCTTCCCGCTTCGTCCTTCAATCCTCAGGATTTTGCGGAGTTTTTTACTGAATCACCTCCCCTAAGTGAATCAGGTCTAGACTGGGCAGGTAAACACTAGTTCCTGATGCTTACTACCTTCTTCTTCCCCTTTTGTTTGACCCGAACTGTCTTCTATAGGTTCAAGTGAAACGGAGGGCATTGTCTCACCCGAAGTCCCTGCTGCACCGAAGGTCACCTCAGGAGATGTTTGTACTGAAGGGAATGAGCAAGGAATTTCTTCTGATCAAGTCCCGGCCAAGGAGGTGGGTGAAAACCTGCCAACCGAAATGGAGGCCGAAGCGTCTGTTGATCCGTAGTGGCTGCGTCCACTCCGAATTGGGGCTTGTCCCATTATTATACATTTTTTGAGACTTAAATCTTTATGTTTTTGTTTTTGCCCCAGGAGGCTTTACTATCAGTTTCCTTTGAACAAGATATTTGCCTGAGGAGGCTTTTAAACCCTTTTTTTTTTAAGGTTATGATCCCGAGGGGGTTTTTGTTAAAAATTATATGCGGGTTTGCAAAGTCCGCTTTTTTAACATCTCTTGGCCTTGTGGCTATGTTTTTCGAGATTTTTAGGTTGATCAGGCCTTTCTCTTAGAATGCGAGAACTGAGCTCGGCTTAACACGAGTTCCCCACTTCGGGTTTAGTTAACTCGGTGGATTTGTTGGGCTTGGGCCCCGAAAACTTTTGTAATTAATGCGACGGTTGCTTTTTCCCTTCTTATTTCTCAAAAGTAGGGAAAACGGCTCGTCTTTAACGCATTAACTGTCTTTTCTCGATTTTCCAAAAATGGTTTAAATCACTCGGGCACGCTACCATTATTGGATTTATGGTTCCAAGACAAACCCTAAATCGTCATTATAAATAAAGGCTTACCTACCTCCAAGCTTTATTTAAACACGATTTTAGAATCTTACTTGAGAAATATTTTGAGAATGGAAAACGAAAAGGTAGTCCCCGTTGATCCCGGCAGTCCTCTGTTCCTGTCCGGTGACGGCTTCGAACCGGCCGGCGTTCTCTTTCCTCATGCTGTGTTCCACTTCCCTTCGAGGGAAAAGAAAGAGGCTTACGACTTCATGGACAAGGTTTAAAATTCGACTCTCTTGACCAAAATCTTATGCCTTTCATCTTAATTTATTCTTTTATTGATAGGTTGTCGACAAACACCGCCGCTTGTGCGACGAGAGGCAGCGGCTGGGACTAAAGAGGCAAACACTCGAGGCTCGTATTGCTCGAGTAGAGAGGAAAGTGAGAGCCTTGGAAAGTGACCCCTTTCAATGGGAGTGGAGGAACTTCGATTGTATCGCGGAGATCCCGCGAATGCTCCGGATGTACCTCCGTGCCAAGGGTCAAGTTCAGGGACCGGTGAATGCCCCGACTGAAGCAGCTCTTGTTGATAGTGAAGAGGAAGACGAGGAAAATGATGACAATCCTTGGAAACGTGTCCCGAATGAACCCGAAGTTGAGGGTGGGAACGGTGCTTCCACTTCGAATTCCACATCGGCGATGAGGGAGCCTGTTCCTGAGCCCCTTCCATAAATGTTCCTTCACTCTGTTTTCTTTTCTTTCCTTTTTTTTTTTCTTTTCTTTGAACTCGTAATGGGCCTCGGCCCCTTTTTATTTATGGAAATACTTTAATTTTCATACCATTCTTGGAGATACGTTTTTTAATGCAGGATCGGGTTGAGAACATAAATCTCTCCGCGAATCACTCCATTCCTAGGATGGAGTTCGCAGCTTATCAGGGACATGACGTTCCTATAAATTGTAGTCTCAATTTCCCTTTACTCCTCACTATTCTTCTCACTCCTGCATATATGGATTTTAACCTTCGATGTTCAGAATCTATGCCGGACTTCTCCAGGGTCGGAATGATAGATGAAGATGTTCCAGATGTTCCAAGTAGACGATCTCCTCCACCTCGCGGCTTCTTTAGATCTCAGATCCGAGCTCCATGTGCTTTGATCAGGAATCTCCCAATCAGGGACCAAGGAACAGCGATGGCTTTCATAGAGACGCTTGCGCTTCAACACCGGAAGCTTACGTTGGAAAAGAAGAGGCTTCGGAAAAGGATTAACCGAATGCAACGCAGGCTTACTACGGTATCAAGAGATCTTCACATTCTTGGCTCTCACCCCGGAGATTGGATCGAACTCGGGATCCCTGACTTTGCTCGAATCCCGGATTGTATGATGCCAGTTCTGGACCTCGCAGGTCAAGGGGTTCAAGTGTTCTGCTCTCCAGGAGGGTTTTCCTAACTCGAAGTGTGCGAAGATCGACACTTTGTCTTGCTCGTTTGAATAATGTTTTACTTTTCGATTTCTTGTATGTTCGCATAGCCGAACTTCTTCATCTTGTATGTTCGCATAGTCGAACTCTTTTCCTAAGAAATAAAACGAATTTTTATTATTAGTAGCTGAACTCTTTTTCGAGCTGCCTACGTACCCATTTCGGGATCAAGCCACACCGTAGTTCATGTACATAACAAAATGCGTATTAAACATAAAACTTTTTTAGATTGATCACGTTCCAAGGTCGCTGGACTGGACTGCCTTCTAAGTCCTTTAACCTATAAACGCCATTTCGAACCACTTCGGTAACAATATAAGGTCCTTCCCAATTAATGCCGAGTTTACCCGCGCCTTCTTCTTTTTTATTATCAAAAACTCGCCTTAGCACGTAATCGCCTACAAAGAATGGTCTGCTTTTGACTTTGGAATTGTAGTATCGAGCTGCTGCTTGCTGGTAATTTTGTATTCGAATTAAGGCTTGATCTCGTCTTTCATTAATGGTATCCAGCGAGTCATCGAGCATTTCTGAATTTTCCTCTTCGTTCAATGGTGCTTCTGTTCGGCGAAGACCGGGTACATTGAGTTCAGCCGGTACTACTGCTTCCATGCCATAAACTAGGGAAAACGGAGTTTCTCCGGTAGGTCGCCTAGGGGTTGTTCGATAAGCCCATAGGACGGGTTGGAGTTCATCATACCATCCTCCTTTTAGGTGACTCAAGCGTTTTTTGAGATTGCTCAAAATTGTTTTGTTCGCAGCTTCAGCTTGGCCATTTCCTTGTGGATACCGTGGAGTGGAATAACTGACTTTGATCCCCCATTCTGAGCAAAAAGCTTCAAATTCGTGCGAAATGAATGTGGCCCATTATCAGTAACTATCTCGTATGGAACCCCATGTCGGCATATGATATTCTTCCAAATAAAAGTATTCACCGCCGAATCTTTGATGCTAGCATACGCTTCAGCTTCGATCCACTTTGAAAAATAATCCGTTAAGACCAATAGGTATTGTGCCCCTCGAGTTGATCTGTGCAATGGTCCAATGATGTCCATCGACCACCTCATAAATGGGTACGGGGCAGAAATGGAGGAGAATAACTCCGAAGGTTGATGGATCATCGGTGCATGGAGTTGACAGCGTTTGCACTTTTGAGCGAACTTGACACAATCCGTGATCATAGTGGGCCAATAATAGCCCATCCTTTTTATTTTAAAAGCCATGGCCCTTCCAGACGCATGACTTCCACATAGACCTTCGTGTACTTCTCTTACGACGATCTCGACTTCGGGCCCAAAGATGCACAATAAGTAAGGGTCGCTAACACCTCGCTTATATAATACATCCTTTGACAGACAAAATTTCGCGCTAACGATTCTCATTTTTCTGGCTTGCCATTTGTTTTTCGGGAGCTCGCCTGTCACGATGTAGCGCTTTATTGGCTCCCTCCAATCAGCCCCCCAATCTTTAGCCGGAATTTGGTCAATCTCATGAAATACTCGCGGTTCCGGTTCGGGATGCTCATTTGGTTCAAGGTCTGGTTCGGTATGGTCGTCCTCGATTATCGGTTCCATCTCTATAATAGTTTCCGGAAGTACATCTGGCTCTTTGTTGTGCTCTTTCGACTTCCTCCGTTTAACAGGTGGCAGCTCGACTTCGGGCTCGCCACGTTCACGCGCTGCTGCTCGAGATCTTGTAACAGCGAGGACTTCTTTGTCAGTTTTAATGCTTCGCTCCGCGATACACTCAACTGGAATGATTCTTTTTAGTTCAGGATCTGATGTTGACGCTAATGCGGCAAGTGCATCCGCGGTTGTATTTTCTCCTCGAGGTATGCGAATTAGTTCGAATTTCTTGAAGTCCTTGGAAAGACCCTTCACTACTTCGAGGATATGCTTCCATTCTTAGGATCTTTCGCTTCATAATCGCCATTGAACTGATTAACTACCTACTGTGAATCAGCAATAAGCAACCACTTCTTCAGCTCCAACCCCTTGTGCCTAGTCGAAGTCCGGCAATTAGTGCTTCATATTCTGCTTCATTGTTAGAAGCATTAAACAGTAGCCGGAATGATTGTTCAAGAATTTCCGACGTTGGAGATTCCAACTTGATCCTACTCCAGATCCCTTGTTTTGATGAAGATCCGTCTACATATAGTTTCCAAGTCTGATTCTCTGGTTGCTCCGGTGTGCCCAGTACTGGTAGTTCGGTTAGGAAATCTGCCAAAACCTGAGCCTTCATGCTGACCCGGCTTTTATATTCTATATCATATTCACTTAGTTCCACTGCCCACTTCGCCAATCGTCCGGATTGATTTGGACTATGAAGTATTGTTCGGAGTGGCTGGTTGGTTAATACTTCGATTGGATGAGACTGGAAGTATGGGCGCAGCTTCCGGGCTGAAGTTACTACTGCAAGTGCGAGTTTTTCCATCATTGTGTACCTTGTCTCTGGATCTGTCATTGACTTACTTATGTAGTAAATCGGTTTTTGCTCCCCGCGGTCCTCCCGGACCAAGACTCCACTAACTGCATGTTTTGACACTGAAACATACAAATAGAGCTTCTCGTCCACTTCGGGTTTAGACAACACTGGTGGAGTAGTGAGGTATGCTTTAAGTTGTCCGAATGCTTCTTCACACTTCTCATCCCAAAGGAACCCTTTATTTCCCTTCAGAATTTGATAAAAAGGCAGAGACTTGTCCGTTGATCTTGAAATAAATCTGTTTAGGGCTGCAATTCGACCAGTCAGACGCTGTACTTCCTTGAAGTTCTTCGGGGATGGCATATTTAGAAAGGCATTAATTTGGTTTGGATTAGCTTCGATTCCTCTTTTTGTCACGATATAACCAAGGAACTCTCCGGATGGAACTCCTGAAAGTGCACTTCGCCGGGTTCAGCTTCATTTGATATCGGTTGAGAATTTCGAAACACTCTTCCAAATGCTTAATGTGATCCTCTTTCTTCAAAGACTTAACCAACATATCGTCTATGTAGACTTCCATTGTCTTCCCGAGATGCTCATGGAACATTTTGTTGACCAATCGTTGATAAGTGGCTACCTGCGTTTTTTAAACCAAAAGGCATTACCTTATAACAGTAGGTACCTCTGTCTGTGATGAATGACGTCTTTTCTTGGTCTTCTGGATCCATCATTATTTGATTATAACCCGAGAAAGCATCCATGAAAGTTAATAACTCATTCCCAGCGGTAGATTCTACGAGCCGGTCTATATGCGGGAGCGGAAAACTATCTTTCGGACATGCCTTATTGAGATCGGTGAAGTCGATACACACCCTGTCCTTTCCATTTTTCTTTTTGACCACGACAGTGTTTGCTACCCACTCCGGGTATTGTACTTCCCTTATAGATCCTATTTTTAGTAGTTTGTCCACTTCATCATTTACTGCCTTTGCTCGCTCTACTCCGAGTTTCCTTCTCTTTTGTTTTACGGGCTTAAAACTTGGATCTACGTTCAATTTGTGGCAGATTATGCTTGGATCTATGCCAGGCATATCGGCTGCTGACCATGCAAATGACGTCTTGTTTTTCCTTAGAAGTTCAATCAAAGCTTCTTTTATTTCGCCAGTCAAAGTGACTCCAATTCGGACTTTCCGATCTGGTTTATCTTCTTCCAATACTTACTTCGATTACCACATCGTCTTCTTTTTGCCCACTAGGAAATCTTGGAATTTCCTTCTTCGCAGGTTTCGTTAATTGCTATTGGATCTTTAGTCGATGACTGGTCAGATAGCACGTTCGTGAAGCTTCTTGACTTCCTCGAATTGTTCCCACTCCACTAGGAGTTGGAAATTTGATGCATTGATGATACGTCGAGGGAACTGCCTTCATTTGATAAATCCATGGAGTCCCAAGGATGATGTTGTAAGCTGCCGGTTTATCGAAAACAACAAAATCTACTATCTTTGACACGTTTTAGGCAAGAACTGGTAGCTTGATCGTCCTGAGAGACATGGCCGATTCGCTTGTGAATGCCACCAAAGGAGACGGCGGTCCTACTATATCTGCCCGACTGATTCCCATTCTTTCCAGGGTACCTAAAAAGATTAAGTCGACCGAACTGCCCGTATCAACGAGAATTCTCGAAACTTCGAAGTTGGCAACGTCTAAGGTAATGACTAGGGCGTCATCATGAGGCCTTTCGAGGTGACATGTTTCTTCTTCGTCAAATGATATTGACGTGCCTTGAAAGTCCATTTCTTCACCTAAATTTGCTTTAAATAAAACATTTCGCCTATGCTTCTTTATGGCATTGATCGTATCCCGACAAAGCTTGGAACCTCCAATGATCACGTTGATTTTTCCTTTAGAACTTCTAGGTTCTTCTTCGTTGGTTTGCCTAGGTCTTTTTAAATTCTGATCTTTAGGGGTATCTTTTGCCTCGTGATATTCTTTCACGAAATCTTCTATCTTGAATTTAGAAAGATCTCCACTGGCCCACAGCTCTGCGAGGTGCTTTTTGAGGACACTACAATCTTTGGTTAAGTGTCCGGTTACCTTATGGATGTCACAATGCAAACTTTCGTCACGGACCCAAGTGTTCGACCTTCCTTTTCCTTGAAATTGTTTCCCGACGGTATTGTTGAGGGGTTGCGATCCGAACTTTTTAGGTCCTTGGTTCTCTCTGGGCTCAAACTTTTTGGTAGGGAAAGTGACCGCTGGTTTTGCTTGCTTGTTCCTTTTCGCAAAACTCTCTTTTTCGTCTTCTACTTCCATCCAGTTATTTGCACGGAAAAGTGCGTCTTGAATTGTGTCCGGTTTGTGAAGTATCAGATCTTCTTTGAACCTTGAGTCATGCCATAAGCCTTTTCGTAGGGCAGATAAAGCTGACTGCTGCGAGATTCTTGGGAGTTTTGACAGCACCCCCTTGAATTTGGTGATGAAAGTTCTAAGTGACTCATTTGGCCCTTGTGTTAGATTCCAGAGGTCAGCATCCGAAACGCTTTTATCCATGAGGATAGAATATTGTTTCAGGAAAACAGCCGACAACTCGTCGAAGTTATTGATTGAGCCTGGTTCCAGCTGAGTGAACCACATTAGTGCTTGACCGCAAAGATTTTCCGAAAAGAGTTTGCAGTATCCTGCATCCTCATCAGCTTCATCCAATTCGACTCTTCCAGCGGCAATCAGAAAAGCTGCGAGATAGCTTTTTGGGTCTTCTAATCCACTGTACGGATCCAGTTTGAGTTTTCGAGAATCCTTGATTCTCAAATTTGCAATTCGCGGAATGAAAGGAGTTCGCCTAGCTTCCTCGATGACTCGGTTGATGTCCGGCTCCGAACTGGTGGCCTGGTGGAACTTTGACTTCATTTCTTTTAGTTCCTGGCTCACCTTCCTCATGGTTTCGAGCTGATCGAAGCTATCTTGATCATACTGATCTACAAGCTGATCTTCATCTCCGAGCTGCGTCTCTTCTTCCACATCCGGTTGGATTGTTGGGTTAGAAGTTGTTTGTTCGTTGGTCTCACTTCGCACACGGGAGTTTGGCGTACTGAACATGCTTCTTCGGACTCCCACGGTACTTCCTGCACCTAAAGAACGAACACGAGATTGAATAGTATTGATGTTTTGACCAAGAGATACCTGGGTTGTTTTAAGCGTGTCCACAGCTTTTTCCACATCCGAGAACTTCTGCGACATTTCTGTTATGGCTTGCTGCATGGTCTTGAGAGCCTCGGCTACTGTCGAATCAGGGATGCTTGCTCCAGACATTGCTGCTTATATCGGAAATGAGAGAAATCTGACAACTCAAGAATCTTCTAGATCCCCACAGGCGGCGCCAAAATGTGGATGTCGGATTCGCACACTTGAATATTTGTTTAATTAGTGGGAATGATTATTCTTGAGGACAAAAATATGATGAAAAAGCTATGAATTGAAATGGAAAATGATTATAGTGTATTTGCTAGAAAAATTGCGTCCCCTTTACATGGCTCTTAGCCCTCTTATTTATATTGACAAACGACATTTAACTCTCAATTAAACACAATTATTCTCTCTTAAATGTGTCCGTTTTGGTCTTTGAGTTTTAATGCCCAACGTTTGAATTTGAATTGACTCCGATCTTCATGGGCTTCGCCCTTTGGCCCAAGTCATTCGACTTCGATTCCGAATCATATCCCGAGGTGTGACCACTCCGAGCTCTCTCTTTATGGTGATGCCCACTTCGATTATATCTTGTGATCCATGGGCTTAATGGGCCTTATCCTTTGCGGGCCTTCATCTTGATTACGTGGCAATCTTTGGTTGGTCCCGGTCCACTGGTGCGGGATCCGACACCAACAGTTATTAATTTGATTTGATATTTGATTCTTATGTGTTGAATGGTTTAGTTAATTTAGCTTTGATGTTTTTTTTTTTGTTGGAGATACAATCCAAGTCCCACATCGGAAGTTTGATGGGACAATCAATAATATATAAAGGGTTAGGGTCAATCTACTAATTGACAATTGGTTTTGAGTTGGAAGCCCATGTTAAAGCCTAAATCTATCATGGTATCAGAGCCCGATCCATACGCTGACCCATTAATCCGGCCCGGAAAGTGGCCCGATCACCCCCACTAATTGATGGCCCAAAGGAAGGCTCAATTCTGTCGAGATAGCTAGAAGAGCATTATCACGATGGGGCGTGATGGATTCTGTCGAGATTAATGGCTAGAAGAGCTATTATCTCGAGGGGACGTGTGGAGAAAGATCCCACATTGGAAAGATGGGAAGGTGTGGATGTCGGATTCGCACACTTGAATATTTGTTTAATTAGTGGGAATGATTATTCTTGAGGACAAAAATATGATGAAAAAGCTATGAATTGAAATGGAAAATGATTATAGTGTATTTGCTAGAAAAATTGCGTCCCCTTTACATGGCTATTCGCCCTCTTATTTATATTGACAAACGACATTTAACTCTCAATTAAACACAATTATTCCCTCTTAAATGTGTCCGTTTTGGTCTTCGAGTTTTAATGCCCAACGTTTGAATTTGAATTGACGCCGATCTTCATGGGCTTCGCCTTTTGGCCCAAGTCATCCGACTTCGATTCCGAGTCATATCCCGAGGTGTGATCACTCCGGGCTCTCTTTATGGTGATGCCCACTTCGATTATATCTTGTGATCCATGGGCTTAATGGGCCTTATCCTTTGCGGGCCTTCATCTTGATTACGTGGCAATCTTTGGTTGGTCCCGGTCCACTGGTGCGGGATCCGACACCAACAATTAGCCCCCCAAGTCTTTCGAAGTGCTTATTCCAATTCGGAAGGCTTAATCGTCTTAATGACCAAAGATTGCGCCCGTGGGATCTTCTGGTTTTCCCGCCAAGATTTTGTCAATCCTTTAATTTCGGTATTACCCATATTCGATCGCGTGACATCTGTCACCATCATGACCGTATCTTAATTATTTACTATTAAAACGGGGAAAAACCTTTCCACTTCCCCCACGACTACCGAGGCGGTTCCATCATTACCACTTAGTTTGCGTGAGGTAACCTTTTTCATCTTTATCTTCTAGTAAAAATTTTCTTTGTTTTTCCCTGCCAAGTCTTTCTGTTTCTTTCATCGAACTTTCTTTTCCGGAACTTGAGTTTTCCCATTTCCTTCGATGTCTTCCGACTCCGATAGACCTGAGTCTCCGTCTTATGACGGGAAACGTTCTAGCCTTGACGATTGCACTCGTCCTAACGATATCGCCGGACCTCACTACAGATCTACTTGTACCATTCAATCCCTTCAACGATTGAAAGAACTCTGCCGACTTCCACCTGACGTGATGGCGGAATCGAAGATGGCCGATCCTACGGAGTCCCCGGAGGATCACCGTGATGGTTACTTTTGCGTTTATGAAATCTACTTCAAGGGATGTGGATTGACCTTCCCTCTTCCCGAAGCCTTAGTCCGGTATTTAGCGGCTCTAGAAATTTCTCTTCCTCAGCTGACCCCCAATCTCCTTCGAACCATTCTCGGGATCATAACCGTTGCGGCGGAGGCTGGATATATCATCGGAGTCCCCGAGCTGAACGAACTTCTAAGCGTGAGGAGTTCATCAAAGAAAGCGGGGTATTTTTCGGCGTACCCGAACGCCACTAGGAACATCATTTCGCATCTCCCGAACAAGGATGAAAACTGGCACCATCCTTGGTTCCTGATTAAGAAAACTCCTGCTTCGATCGGAAATCTCTCCGATGTACTTCCATCAAAGTGGTCTGCGAAGCCCGGTAGAAATTAGGTTGCAGATAGTTCTTTTATTCACCTTGTTGTTTTACTAATTAAATTCGTTGTTTCATTGTGCAGCCTTCATCGCTCCAACTCTCCCAACTGAGGACTTCGTCAGATTCTTCAAAATCCTCCTCGAAGGGGAAACCCTTTGGAATTCTTTCACCCTTGACCGATTCATAGAAGCTAATCGAAAACTCAGGATGAGCCCTCCTGGTCAACTTCAACGCCTTCCGCCCCCTCCCCCGTCTCAGGGTATGTCAGCTCGGGCCCTTGCTGCCCAACGCAAGAAGCTTTCTACTCCGATCACAAAGGCTTGTGATGAGAACAAGGCGTTGCTCGCGGCTGCCTTTGACAAAAAAGATTACAGTCGGTCATTGTTAGTCGACGACGGTACTGCTGAAGGGGCCAGATCTACGGGTGCCTACAGGCTAACGCCTCGTCGTGAACGCCATGGTGACCGTTCTCCTCGAAGAGCCCGGTCTCCTCGTCATGATTCTTCTCGACCCCCCCGAGATGACTTTAGCAACGAACCGCTTAAGAATTTGATTCGCAGGAAGAGAGACAAATCTTCTCGCAGTGACTCTTCTCCACAAAGAGAGAAGTCGAGGGCCCGAACTGAGCGTTCTCCTCGTTCGTCCCCTCCTACTGAACCGATGGGTCCTCCTCCTCCAGTTGACATGTCTACCCAACATAGTGGTGAGAAGACTGCTCGGAACGTATCTCCTCAGAAAGAAAGTTCTGAACCTCAAGATGCTCCCCCGAAGTCAAGACCTGCTCTTGTCCCACAGATCAAATCGCTTACAGGTAATGGTTTAGGCAACCTTAAGGGTTTTCACTTCATCTTGATTCAAAATATTACAATTCCTTCTTCTTCCTTCACAGCTATCACAGCTATGGAGAAAGAAGGTAGCGTCTTTCGATGCTTTAAGACTCGGTCGGGTCTAATTCTGCCGGAGTTCGACAAGTGGCGTCCTGCAATTCGCGAACGCTATTTGCTTCATGCGCATCACTCATCTCGGGTTAGTCTTACTTCATTCTCCCTTTTATGTTAACTTTCCACCTGGTTCATCATTTCGAGTTTATACAAAATGCCAGGCGAACAGCGAACTCAACGATATGATCGAACACTATGAAGGGTTGTTACTCAGTCAACAACAGGAGATTGAATTATGGAGAGGCAAGTTTACTACTCTTGAGTCCGACCTTCAATCATCTTCGGGCTCTAAGCGACAACTGGAAGACCAAGTAGACGGCCTCAAATCTGAGCTTGAGAAGATAAAGGGGGATCTGAAGGACCAGTATGACCAGAATTACCAACTACAGAACGAGCTGTCTGGTGTTCAGGGTAGGCTTCACGAATCTGAATCATCCGCCGACGCCCTGAATAACCAACTCATTGAACTTCGCGCGAAGTACAACGCGATTACCAAGTTGCGTGATTCCGAATTGGCAAGGTCGGCGTCGAAGGCCAGAAAAGAGGTAAAGGGACGAGGGATGGAGTTGATTCAAGGAGCCATCCGCTTTATTCAAACTGAGAAGATCAAGTCGGATCTGGAGTCGGACATCAAAGAGCACGAGAGCAACCTAATCTTGCTGGATCAAATTCACGACGATGATTTCTCCGAAGTGAAAGAGAGATCCGAGCTGGCGTCTAGTTTATCTGAAAAGAAAAATCGTCTGGCAGCTCTTCCCGCTTCGTCCTTCAATCCTCAGGATTTTGCGGAGTTTTTTACTGAATCTCCTCCCCTAAGTGAATCAGGTCTAGATTGGGCAGGTAAAACACTAGTTCTTGATGCTTACTACCTTCTTCTTCCCCTTTTGTTTGACCCGAACTGTCTTCTATAGGTTCAAGTGAGACGGAGGGTATTGTCTCATCCGAAGTCCCTGCTGCACCGAAGGTCACCTCAGGAGATGTTTGTACCGAAGGGAATGAGCAAGGAATTTCTTCTGACCAAGCCCCGGCTAAGGAGGTGGGTGAAAACCCGACAACCGAAGTGGAGGTCGAAGTGCCTGCTGATCCGTAGTGGCTGCGTCCACTCCGAACTGGGGCTTGTCCCATTATTATATATTTTTGAGACTTGAACCTTTATGTTTTTGCTTTTGCCTAAGGAGGCTTTATTATTAATTTCTTTTGAACAAGATATTTGCCTGAGGAGGCTTTTAAACCTTTTTTGTTTTAGTTTTAGATCCCGAGGGGGCTTTGGTTAAAAAATTATATGCGGGTTTGCAAAGTCCGCTTTTTAACACTTCTTGGCCTTGTGGCTAGGTTTTTTTCGAGATTTTTAGGCTGATCAGGCCTTTCTCTTAGAATGCGAGAGCTGAGCTCGGCTTAACACGAGTCCCCACCTCGGGATTAGTCAACTCGGTGAATTTGTTGGGCTTGGGCCTTAAAAAACTTTTGTGCTTAATGGGCTTCTTGCCTTAAATGCGACGGTTGATCTTTCCCTTCCTTGAAAATAGGGAAAGTCGCACGCCTTTAAGGCAATTACTGCTTCTCTATTTCCAAAAACAGTTTAAACCACTCGGGCACACTATCATCATTAAATTACGGTTTCGAGATAAACCCTAGACCTATTATAAGTAGAGGCAGGTTTACCTCTAAATTTTTCCAAGGAACTCCAAAATTCTCTCGATAATTTTTAAAAACAATGGAAAACGCAACTGTGGTTCCCACCGATCCTGGCAGTCCTTTGTTCCTGTCCGCGGACGGCTTTGAACCGGCCGGCGTTCTCTTTCCTCATGCTGTGTTCCACTTCCCTTCGAGGGAAAAGAAAGAGGCTACGACTTCAATGGACAAGGTTAAAATTCGACTCTCTTGACCAAAATCTTATGCCTTTCACTTTAATTTATTCTTTTTGGTGACAGGTGTCGACAAACATCGCCCGTTTGTGCGACGAGAGGCAGCGGCTGGGCTTAAGAGGCAAACACTCGAGGCTCGTATTGCTCGAGTGGAGAGGAAGGTGAGAGCCCTGAAAGTGATCCCTTTCAGTGGGAGTGGAGGAACTTCGACTGCATCGCTGAGATCCCGAGGATGCTCCGGATGTACCTCCGTGCTAAAGGTCAAGTTCGGGGACCGGTGAACGCCCCGACTGAAGCTGCTCTTGTTGATAGCGAAGAGGAAGACGAGGAAAATATGACAATCCCTGGAAACGTGTCCCGAATGAACCCGAGGTTGAGGGCAAGAACGGCGCTTGCCATTCGATTCCACACCGGCGATGAGGGAGCTGTTCCTGAGCCTCTCCCATAAATGTTCCAACTTGTTCTCCTTTCGTTTAGTTTTCCTCTCGTTTTGAACTCATAATGGCCTCGGCCCTTTTATTTATGGAAATATTTGCTACTCCTTTAATTCCCATATCATTCTTAGTGATACGTCTTTAATGCAGGATCGATTTTAAGGAATAAATCTTTCCGCGAATTACTCCTCTACGCTGAATCCGCAGTCTTAGGGATACGACATCCCTATAAATTACAGCTTCAACTTCTCCTCACTCCTCACCATTCTTCTTACTTCTGCAGATATGGACTTTAACCTTCGATGTTCAGAGTATGCCGGACTTCTCCAGGATCGGAGTGATAGATGAAGATGTTCCAGATGTTCCAAGTAGGCGATCTCCTCCACCTCGCGGCTTCTTTAGATCCCAGATCCGAGCTCCATGTGCTTTGATCAGAAAATCTCCCAATCAGGGACCAAGGAACAGCGATGGCATTCATAGAGGCGCTTGCGCTTCAACACCGGAAGCTTACGTTGGAAAAGAGAGGCTTCGAAAAGGATTAACCGGATGCAAAGCAGGCTTACTACGGTGTCACGAGATCTTCACATTCTCGGCTCTCACCCCGGAGATTGGATCGAACTCGGGATCTCTGACTTTGCCCGAATCCCGGATTGTATGATGCCAGTTCTAGACCTCGCAGGTCAAGGGGTTCAAGTGTTCTGCTCTCCGGGAGGGTTTCCTAACTCGAAGTGTGCTAAGATCGACACTTTGTCTTGCTCGTTTGAATAAATGTTTTACTTTCGATTTCTTGTATGTTCGCACAGCCGAACTTCTTCATCTTGTATGTTCGCATAGTCGAACTCTTTTCCTAAGAAATAAAACGAATTTTTATTTTAGTAGCTGAACTCTTTTT